>LR990644.1:27075549-28275549 GCA_905147715.2 Xestia xanthographa | reverse complement strand
ATGCGCTGGTTTTTTTCATAAAACTCGATTTTCCAAAGTTGTTTTCGTATTTTTTTAGGCACCTTTTACTATGAATTATCTTGCATCTCACTGAGCTCATTCTGTCGGGCACGATGCCAGGTGAGACAGCGTGCTTTTTGGGCACGCGCAACAGTGAGTTCGAGCCCGCGACAAGTGCAACCTCAACAAGCGCTTTTCATTTTTCTATGGGTATATACGTATTATATAATATACGTAGGTATATTGGGCTTCTAGAGTTAATATCACAAGTGCCGCCTTTAGTTTATTTTGCCACCTTGTGGCCCTTGCCTGCCATAAGGTTGCCGACCGCTGGTTTAGGCTGTCATGGCCTATTGAAACAGTTGTTAGTAGCACGAGGATAAGGCATAATATACGATAATTCAAAGCCAAAAACACTCCACCGATTTTACCTCAAATTTAATTAACTTACTTTACGAAAGTAGGTTACGCGTTTCTCTAGCTGTAAAATAATCAAAATACGTAAAAACATTATTACAAATCGATATTCCAACCGGGTTAAAACGGTTGACAAATTAAAAAATCGACTATAATAGCAATATTTCATTCGTCAGTCGATATTGTCGACAACCTACGTCAGTGGATCTCCACACGCACATCCCTAACTAGTCGCAAGAAGAAGCGGCTGTACTACGCGAAGTATCCGCTTAATGAAGTATCGTTTTGTGATTTTTACATTGCTTGTCCAGTGACTTAGCGACAAACTTATGTAGTGGTCAAAGAGCAATGTATTTATTGCAAAAATAGTACAGTCGTCACGTTGTTGTTGTTACGATCGCGGTCCGAAAGTCGAAATTTAATAAATTATATTTCTATGGCGCGCCGCAAAAATCAACAAGCGACACAAGCTCCCCGTCCAACAGCCGAAGCAGGACTAAACATAGACTAATAGTAATATATATAGAATGAGAGGACTAAAGCGGATAGGGGGGAAGCGTGGCGGCTCTGGTTAGAACGGGCGGAACGCACGCTAATTTAGGTATTTCCTCCATAATATGCAAACAAAGACACATTTCGAAAACGTATACGTTATAGACAACATGTAGTTTTGTTATTATTCAAAATCTGATGATCTTCCGTGAAGTATTTACGCCGTACTTAGGGTTTATTTTGTTTTTTAGAGATTACTTTGGATTTTTTTTCTATCGAAGAAACTAAAAGTAATCGTGTTTTTAAAGCGTACAATGTATTGAGTGAATCCTTAAATATCTTACATATTAATTGCATAACAGAAGGATAAGTAATAACGATGCAGTAAGGGATCAAGCGAATGCAATTATTTGGAATTACGTATCGTTTGCTCGGTAGCGCCTTAAAACAGTGAAAATTACTAAAAGCAAACAAAACAATTGTCGATTCTATTGTGCACAAACTAAACCTAATTTAGTTTTATTGCTATCTTTTTCTCTCTAATAAAACGAAAAAGAGACAGACGTAATTTAGAGCTGTCAAATTTAGTTGGAACTAATATTTCCGAACAAATGAAGGGTGCACGTAAAACATGTCGACTAAAAACACGGTAAAGCGCAAGGCATAAACTAATTTGACATCTCTAACTTAGTTCATAACTATAACCGTCCTTTTCTCGCACTGCCTTTTAGTAAAAGATAGCAATAGCCTAAATTAAGTTTAGTTTGTGCACAACAGAAACGACACCATTTTATTTAGGCTGATGCTCCATGATAGCCCGCGAAATTCAAATTTTCTCACGTTTTTTGCAATTTTCAGGGCAGTGCTAGGTTATTTATTTTATTTTATTTATTTATTCATATAACAATTCGCATTGTGTTTGAATTGGTTTGTACATTAATTAATATTTTATAGATATAACAACAAATTATGAATATGAAAAAACAGTAAAGTCTACTCAATTTAAAATCTAAAATAACATATGATAAATATTGTGTCAATAGAATTTAAATAGTAATTATATAAATTATTTTAAATATTATTATGTCAAATACTTATAAATCTATTCTCTAAAATGTAAAAAATGGAATAATGTCTTGAAAAAATATTTAATGTCAAAAGGTAAATTACTAAATATAAAAACTATTCACCATCATTTGTCACCAATTCAGCTAAAGAATATAAACATTTATTCAACAGGAACGCTTTAAGTTTGGCTTTGAATAGAGTACCTTTGTAAATCAATGATCGTAGGTCAGTAGGCAACTTATTAAATAATTCTACTGCTTGGTATTTAGAGCAATGTTTAGTAATATTAAGTTTCGGTGCAATTTTATTTCTTATAACGTTTCTTCTAGTTTTCTCTCTAAGTTCACGTTCTTCTCGTGATTCGTGCTCGTGTATGTATTTCGCAAAGTGGCTGAGTATTACTAAAACATATAAACTTGGTACCGTCAAAATAGCTAATTTTTTAAAATATTCTTTACATGACTCTTGTTGTGGGATTCTGACAATCGTTCTTAACGCACGTTTCTGTAGTATGAATGCTCTTTGGCAATTATACCCGTAACTGCTTCCCCAAAACATAATGCTGTATCGTAATCTGGATTCTACTAATGCATAATATACAGATTTTAGCTGCTTTAAATCAATATCGTCCCTGAGGCTTCTTAGCGCGTAACAAGCTGAAGATATTGAGGAATCAATGGCGGTGAGCTCTTTTTTCCAATTTAAAAGGGAATCTACAAAAACTCCTAAAAATTTTACTTCGTTCACCAGTCCAATATTTTCCTTTTTGAGCTTGACATCTATGCTATCTTTGTTACGTGACGTTGTTTTAAACAACATAACATTGGTTTTATTTGGGTTTATTATTAAATTATTTGCTGTAAACCAAACAGAAAGATTCTTTAAACACTTGTTTACATTTTCTGTCAACTCATTTAAATTTGACGACCCGATTATGGCGTTCGTATCATCTGCAAACATTATAAGTCCTGCGTCGGGTTGGGTATTATTCATAAAATTTAGTAAATCATTTGTAAAAATTAAATATAATATTGGTCCTAAGATTGAGCCTTGAGGCACACCGCGGCTTATATTGGTCATTTTAGACTTATATATTACTTCATTCACACACTTTACGTCACAATTGTTTGAGTTAATGTCTTTTATTTCTACGTACATTCTACGGTTTTTTAAATAAGATGTCAAAAGTTGTAACGCTTTTCCTCTAATGCCATAATGCTCTAGTTTAGCCAGAAGTAGCTCGTGATCTACTGTATCAAACGCAGAACTTAAGTCAATAAATAAGCCAGCTACCTTCATTTTATTATTCAATTTACTAATAATGTCATTTACAAGATTATCTATCGCATCTGAGGTGCCTATCCCCTTTTGGTATCCAAATTGTCTAAAGTTAATTATTCTATTTAAATGTAAGTGGGTCACTAATCTAGTTTTCAATATTTTCTCAAATTTTTTTGATAAAATTGGTAATAAGGATATTGGCCGGTAGTTTTTGGGATCCGTTCTTGTACCCTTTTTATGTAGCGGAACCACCTTGGCCAATTTAAGTTGTTCAGGAAAAACAGACTCTTCAATACATTTATTAATGAACTCAGATAGGGGATAAGCTAATATGTCTATATTATCCTTGATCACCGATATTGGCACGTCATCGTGTCCACAAGACGCTTTGTTTGTCATCTTACGTACAATTTTTGTTATTTCCTGTGGTGTCGTCATATTGAATGTCATCTCACTTTCTACTCTCAATGTTGAGTTTCTTAGGAAGGACATCGCTCTTTCTTCTTCTGTTTTTAAAAGTGATGATTTATACACAAATATATCAACAAAAGTATCTGCTATTTCTTGCGGATCTGAAACCACCTTGTTGTCAATGTTTAGAACAAGTTTTCTTCGAACTTTGTTTTGCTTTCTCTTTGTCTGATCATTTACAATTTTCCATGTCTCCTTCAATATATTTTTGGCTTTGTTGAGATGACATGATATGGCTAACTTTCGTGCGTGCTTTAAAACTCTTCTATAGATCCTTACGTAATTCATTTTATAATTATAAACACTAGTATTAATGGTGGTGCCCGAACATAATATTCTTTTCATTTTGCTAGACACCTTAATTCCCTTGGTGATCCACTTTATTTGATTATTGTTCCTCAGTTTTACTTTACTGGTTTTCATTGGGTAACACGCACGAAATGTTTTATTAAAATAATTGAGAAATGTATTGATGCCTACGATATTATCATTAGTATTTTGAAAGCACTTTTTAAATGCAGCATTATTTTTTGTGTTGAATGTTCTTTTATTAATCAATATGGTATGTTCAGATTCATTTGTCTTTTTATCAATCTTATCAAGAATTATATTACAAAGAAGGCCGCCATGGCCATCTGCTAAACCATTATGATCTACCAAACACTGCTCTATATCATCGTCAGAAAGATTAATCAATACATTATCAATGCAAGAGTATGATTTGTTTCGAATAAAAGTTGGAGTATTTATAAGATGTCTAAAATTGAACGACGTTAATATACTTATAAACTCTAAAGATTTTTTTACTTTCCGCAAGTATGTCAACATTAAAATCGCCACATATAACGCACTTCCTGTCAATAAAATGTTCTAACAATTTTTCTAGGCTCCTTAAGAAACTGTCAAAATTTTTGTCATTTGGACTTCTGTAACAACAACAAATATTTAATCCTGTCTCAAGATCCTTTACACCACAAACCTCAAAACTTTCTGATCTATATAACTTTTGTATTGCATCAATATTTTCACATTCTCTATTCATATACGCTAAAATAAGACTACCACCTCTTTTTTTGTTTGTCCTCGTGTTATAGGATACTAAGTTATAATTGCATAATTGAAATAAATTAATAGATTTATCATTCAAAAAATGTTCTGTTATACAAACATAGTCCAAGTTTTTACAAAAAGTTTCAAAATAAGATTCAAGCTCAAGTTTTTTATTATTAATACCACATACGTTTTGGTGAAATAATTTTAAACAGATCGTCTCTGAAAGCAAGGGGTCTGTAACATTTTTGTGGATTCGTGATTCTACTTTAGTCTCGAAAACAAACGATATCGCCATAACTAGGGGAATTATTAATCTGTGTAGAAGTAGAAGAATCTATTAATAATCGGGGTGTTTTATCGTCTAATTTCTCCTTGCCGTCAAAATTACAATCTGTTTGTATGCATGCGTCTCGTGATTGTATTTTTAATGTTTGTTTCTTATTATTGAGCACATTTTTCCTGTAATTTGAGTAGGTAATTGTATATCTCAAATGGAGTATTTCCCTATATATTAACTTGCATGCAATTTGCTTATTAAAAGTTCTGCGGCAATTATCATAGTCATTGTCTAATAAAATAAACGTTGAATGATTACAATTACTACAGATAAATTTTAACATATCATTTAGTTTCAAAACATTTAAATAATTGTTACGAGAGACCTTGCCGACTAAGATATTTGTGTTTGGCATATTCTGCAAAGTGTGATGTAGAGAGCTTAAAACTTGTAGCCTAGGGGATTGTTGTCATTGGAACCTGCCATTAATAACACGAAATCTGAGTCGGTAAAATCCTTACACATAGACAAACTTGAGTTTAATATATCACTAAGAGGCGCATTTGATTTAATGAATGACGTCACATGAAATGAATCTCCCACCAAATCCTGTAAATTTTCTCGTATTCCGTATCCAGTCTGATCGGCGAATATAGCAATTCTGTGTTTCGATGTTGTAACAGAATCCGTTAGTACTTCACTTGAAGTCTTGTCGATTTGGTCTTGTGTGTTTTTATTCGAACTCAAGTTATGTTTTGTGGGTGTTAAAGCACAACTGTTTGTCTTTGTTAATGTAACAGTGGAAATATTCAGACATTCTTCAGTACTATGCATGTCGTCGGGCAATAGGTGTAACTTGTCTTTTGAGGAACAACAGGGTACTACTTCAGTGGCTATTTTTGATAAATTAGAATTTGAATCAGGATTATGTGTCATAGAATCGTCTTACTTGTCATCTATGTTGTCATGGCCATTGAGGCACTTTTGTATCGATGAAACAGGTGTACCACTGTTGCTAGAAAAGTCTATTTGTCTTGGAACTGAACTACGTCTAACATTCTTTTTAATAATTCTTTTGTTCGAAGAACATATCAGCATAAGGTTGGTTATCTTATTCTGTTGCTCCTTAAGTGTTTTTTGAAGAGACGTATTATCTGATAGAAGCTTTTCAATTTCGGCATCTGCACTGTCCAAACGAGCCCTTAATTCACTAATTATATCCCTTAGTTCTGTTATTGCCTCCATGTTGTTATTTATAGGCAACTCTGGTAAAGTCGTAGGACTGCTTCTCAATGATAACGGGCTATCATTTGCTTCCGGTAACGAAATACATGACACGTTAACCAATTCTTGCCTCCGTCGAATAGTGATATTGTTATCCTCCATATTAACTGGTTATATTTGTTGAATAAATTCTATTAGTAGCATGAGCCTTGCAACGCCCTCGTTTACTCGTTTATGGGAATTACTGGTAGTGATTATGCTGCCGTCTTTTAGGTGTGGAGAGAGTTAGCAAGTATCGATTGAGCTATCATGCAATCGTGTTACCGCTACTGCACTATAGGGGGCACCAATGAAGTAACTGTGTCAAGTGATTCCGTAATTCTTTAGGTCAAGTCCGTTTTTCAAGGTTCAGCTATTTACCGAAAGGTGTCACTGCCAATCACCTACAATGTCCCATATAAAGTGCTGCCATCTATTTGATAGCATCGATTTATAACTCTGATTTAGAAACATCTATTCACCGGTAGGGGTCAGTAACAGCGTTTATTGATTTTTGGCAAAGAAAGTGCTGCCATCCACAATTTTTTTCCAGTAAAATTTTGTTTTTCGAGAACAATTCTTCGTAACGGTTGTAGTTCAAAAACGTTGATTCCACTATTGTCCGCTAGGTTTTACTTATAATTTTTAATTAAAGTTTTTCTGTTTGTAGCACTTAATCATAGATTTAAGTTATTACTCACGATACATTTTCTTGCTTGTTCATAATTACAATTTAAAGGATAGAACAGAACAACAGTTAAATGGTGTTAAGTCAGCATGAATACAGCACGAATAACTTTTGTCACAGGGCTATTTAGTCTTAGATAACGTTCCCACACAAACTTTCCTTCACTATAATTGTTCTAATTGTTCACAAATCACTTTTACTGCACAACTTTAATTTTTATCAAATTTTGAAAAATCTTTGACAGGAGCCAATGTTTACTTTATAAGCGCCCTCTAGCGACTTTATATGTTGATTAAAATATTGTTCGCGATTGTAAGACGTATATAATTACAGAATTATAATCATCAAAATTATCAATACAACCCTCCAAGTTCATAAAGGTCGAGGAACGATTTTTTCAAGGTGAAAGTCGGCGGCCCTGGTTCAATCCATGGTCCGGAGTGAAAGGGAATGGGTCGCCATCACCTTCTGCGAAGCAGTAATGCTAGAGAAGGAGGTGGCGGAACGTGAGAGGAAGAGAACCTCACGTCCCGGCCGCCGCGGGAGACGCGCGGAAGGTCTAGACCTTTTTGAACTTTGAGGGTTGTATTGATGATTTTGATGATTATAATTCTGTAACTACATACGTCTTACAATCGCGAACAATATTTTAATCAACATACAACCTAGCACTGGCCTGCAAATCGAAAAAACCTAAATAAAATTTGAATTTCGCGGGCTGGTTGGAACATTCACCTTAATCCTTGAGCGATTTTCGCACGACACGGCTTCTCCGGGTGGTGGAAGGAGGGGCGGCGAACTTAGGGCTGAGTCGTCGCCCGACCAGCCAGGACCAAAGAGGTGGCGCGCAGTGCCCGCCGGGAAGGTACTTGTATATCCCGGGCCCCGACACGTGGTAGTAGTAGGAACAGTGAGTTTTTAGTCAGTTAGTCCGACATAACCCTCCGCTGGCCCCAGACGCGAGATGGTATCAATGAGGATTTTCCCAATAAAAAAAAAAACCGGCCAAGAGCGTGTCGGGCCACGCTCAGTGTAGGGTTCCGTAGTTTCCCGTCCGTCACAATAAGTGTACCCACTTGTGAGTTTAAAGGTGGGTATCCATTATGTAAAAATGCTTGCATATACGAATATACTACAAACTTAGTCCAGAAATTATTTTGTACAACTTTTTGTCTTTTTTGTACAAAAACTGTTGTTTCCATCAAGTTCAAAATGATTTTCCTAGAAAGTCCTTATAAAGTTCTACTTTTCAGATTTTTTTCATATTTTCTAAACTTATGGTTCAAAAGTTAGAGGGGACACAGACATTGTTTTTTACTTTTGGAGCGATTATTTCCGAAATTATTGATATTATCAAAAAATGATTTTAGAAAACCCCTATTCATTTTTAAATACCTTTCCAACAATATATCACACGTTAGGGTTGAAATTAAAAAAAAAAATCACTTCCCACTTTACATATAGGGGGGCTACCCTAATAAAACATTTTTTCCAATTTTTATTTTACTACTTTGTCGGCGTGATTGATATACATATTGGTACCAAATTTCAGCTTTCTAGTGTTAACGGTCACAGAGATTAAGCGAGGACGGACAGACGGACGGACAGACATGGCGAAACTATAAGGGTTCCTAGTTGACTACGGAACCCTAAAAAGGTACGGTCCAGAACAAAACAAATTATCACAAACGCAATGACAAGCTGAACAACTGCATTTCGGCTTCATTATGGGTGTTTTTACACCCATTATAGAAACAGACACTTTTTAACTGACTTCCCCAAAAGGAGGAGGTTCTCAATTCGATTGGTATTTTTTTTTTATGAATGTACAGTGTCGAACAAAAGTCCAGTGGCAATCTCACAAAGCAATAGCTTGACGTTTAGTTTGACTTACGACCTTCTGCTTTCAAGAAAATAGACATTGTCGTCTACAAGTAATTGTAGTTCAAAATTTCAACATGGAATCATAAGTCAAGATAGCCTAGCGCTTAGGCGCGTGCAGATCTATGAACGAATCAGTAAGACGTGTTTTCAAATCTCACATTGTTACTTTTAGACTTTTTGTAAGTTTTTACCAGTTTTTATACTCAATTGGAAGTAATGGAACAGAAATATTATATTCTTTATCTTGTTCGCTTTGTTCACACATTCCGTGAAGTTGAAAGGTATATCATAGAAAAATAAGTAAGGAGTTTAGATTTATGTGAGGTAGACATGAGATTTATGAATATTTAACTTGACCGGAATGAATGTTTTCGTTTGGTTGAAGTTGTTGGTTAGTGACGTGTGGTTTAATAGATAGCGGTATTGTTGTTGCAAAATGCAGGCAAATATTAATATTGAGGCGAGGGCGACTATTTATCGCGCTGCATAAGTGGTCTTAATAGAACACAAATATCTGAAGAAACCGGACTTTGTGAGTACTTTATTTATGAATAATTGTAACTTAAACTTTTATTAGAAATTAAAATCTAATATTATTGTTAATTTATTTGGTGACATAGGGACTAATTAAATGTTTTTTTTATTGTAACTTAAACTTTTATTAGAAATTCAAACCTAATGTTATTGTTAATTTCTTTGGTGACCTAAGGATTAATTAATTGTTTTCTAAATCCATCATGAGGCCTACAAGATAAATCATTAGTGTTTATTTATAAATGCAGAGTGAATGATCACTTTAGTATTTTGTTCTACAGGTGCCTAACATTACTTTTTTTTGTTCTAGAGGAATATTGTAAGTCGTTGGATAAAAAAGTATGAGGAAGAAGTGCCTTGCTAGTCGACAGCGAAGTGGAAGGCCGTCGCTTGTTAGCGAAGCGCAGCGACGCCATAATAATATGGTAGGCCAGTATGAAACAAATGGTTTCACGCCTAAGAGACACTTTGCGGAATTATTTGAATTGTTAACAACACATTGCATGGCGTTGTGGGAAATTACCGGAATATATCAAAATATTGTGGGGTCCAGGCGCAAACGTCTACTTGACTGCATCGAAAATAATGGGAGCTATACAAAATATCAATCCTAGTGTTTTCATTTGAATATTATTTAGTTGTTAATGTTTAGTTGTTTACTTGTCCGTAATTATGTAATGATCTTAAATTGAGGTTTAGTTTCAATCTTCTTTTCTTCAAGAAAATGAACACTTAAACTATAACCTCAATGCGTGTTACATTTATTGTGACGTCACATAAAAAAAATATGTTCTTATAGTCTAAATCATACTTATATTAGTTTTCAATAAACTCTGCTAAATACCGATACCTATTAATAAATGGGTATCAACAATTATATTTATGAGATTAGAATATCCTTTCCTTGTTATGTTATTGTGAATTGACATAGAGTAAGTGGGTATACAATAAAAAATCGAACGATTACAAGAGAATTTCTTTTAACTAGATAGGAATGTGACGTTAAAATTCTCATTAAAGTCTTTTTTTATAATTTTATAAATAAATAAAACGAATAAACATTTTTGTTATCATTTAACACGACTTTTTTATTTGCACCTTCCAACACCGAAAAGATAATACACAATCACTTAAATGGTTAAATAATATAACGATGGGTTTTTAATTAATATTTAACTTCTTTAAAAAAAAAACAAAATACCTAACAAATTTTTGCATAAAAAATTAAAAATACAAATATAAATATGGTTACAAAGATACAAAAGACCCACACATTGGTAACGGGATTCGAACTCGGAACTCATAAATCGTGAAGCCGTTGCTTTACCCAAACAGTTATCAACACTTATTAATTATGCGTGAATTTTAGCTATTCTATGGTAAGAACAGGTCGCCACACAAATAATGAGTGTTTGCTGCGTGTATAACAAAAGAGACGGTAATATGTTTTTTTGTTATGTGGAGTGCGACGCGACGATCTGCGACAGTGGGCGAATTCTGGTGTGCGTACTGTATTAAGACCACTTACACATACAGACGCACGGTCGCTCGACCGTGCGTTCACAGCAATACAATCCTTAGCGTGCCTCTGCACTTAGGAACGTTTACTGTACACCGATTACGCTGACATTTATGATCCAATTTACGTGATTCTTCTTTAGTTTGATGCGGAATAGTTGCCATTTGATCCCATAAAACATAGTATGGCCCAGTAGTTTTCATTTTATGAACATTTTTACTTCAGTTGTGTGGTATAATTTCATGTATGTTCACCGATTTCTCCTCCATTTGTGAAGCGATTCTCAAAATTCTTTTTTTATTTGAAAGAAATAGCTCCTGAAATGGTCGCATTTAAATTTGGTGAAGATTTGATGCTGATCTTCGGAGATATACAATGGAACTCTTCAAAACTAGATGGTAAATCGGTCTTGATTGCTGCAATCGCTTGGATGTTTATTGTTTATGCAACATCATGACGTAACATCACGCCTGTAAGCTCTGAGGGGTACGCAGATGTGTACAATACACCCAAATTTCGACAGTTTAGGTATGTTAAGTTCCATTTATTGGGGATAAGCCTATTACCATGACATGTATTGTTAACAATTTAAAATAAATGCATAGCAAATATTTGTATAGGATATTACAACTAAAAATGGAAAAATAAAAAACTTTTTTGCAAAAAAATAAAACCGACTTCAAAAAACACAAAAAAGTGAAAAATAACTTTAGCTTCAGAAGTCAGTGACAAAAAAAAAACTAAATGAATCAAAAAAAGTTCACCGACTTCTGAAGCTAAAGTTATTTTTCACTTTTTGTGTTTTTTGAAGTCGGTTTTATTTTATTGCAAAAAAGTTTTTTACGTTATTAATTTCTTAAGCATGACGTGGCAGAACCAACAGGATATCGCCGACGAGTTAGTTACTTTTCGAATGGTCAGTAAAGTGAATTAGCTCTTGATGGCTACGGCGAGTACCTACGCAGATTGTGGCATAAATAACATT
Source organism: Xestia xanthographa (assembly GCA_905147715.2). Taxonomy (NCBI): domain Eukaryota; kingdom Metazoa; phylum Arthropoda; class Insecta; order Lepidoptera; family Noctuidae; genus Xestia; species Xestia xanthographa. The sequence goes on along the minus strand of LR990644.1, from coordinate 28,263,617 downwards.
GAGAGAACGACCAAGATACACACTACCATATCTGATCATACTTCTTCTTTAGAATGGTAGGTGTTTATTATGAATCTGATTTACTCACCGATAGCTACGAGACGTAGGCATAAGTAGGTAATTGACGGCCGTAGATGGCCCACCGGTTAGCATGAAACCATAATTTTGGTTTACCTACAAAATAAGCAGCCTTGCTTTAGTTAGACGATCTCCGCATCAACCAGACGGGACCCACACCATATCTTATTGGTGTCGATTCTGTTGTGCACAAACTAAACTTAATTTAGGCTATTGCTATCTTTTTCTCTCTAATAAAACGAGAAAGAGACAGAGGTAATTTAGAGCTGTCAAATTTAGTTGGAACTAATATTTCCATATAAATGAAGGGTGCACGTAAAAACATGTCGACTAAAAACACGGTGAAGTGCAAGGCATAAACTAGTTTGACATCTCTAACTTAGTTCATAGCTATAGTCGTCCTTTTCTCGCACTGCCTTTTAGTAAAAGATAGCAATAGCCTACTTTAAGTTTAGTTTGTGCAGAACAGAATCGACACCATTATCACTATAAGCCTACGTAGTCCCACTGCAGGTCAAAGGAGTCCCTCTACACTTTTATCGACCTGACACAACAACAGCCCATAGCCCATAACGTCCACCGCTGGACATAAGCCTCTCCCATGATGGGAGGAATTTGCCGTAATCTCCACGCTTGGCAGGCGGATTGGAGATCGCAGTGATGAAAGACTAACAGAAAGCTGCTGCCCATTCTCTGGTCTACGGAGGCGCAAGGTTTTCTGCCTCAGACATTAGTCGCCTTATACGACACCCGTGAGTGTAATGACCTGACACTATTGCCGGATAATATAGTCCTCCCGCTATCTTCTTTGCCTGCGGCATTATCGTTTTCTGCCTGTTGAGTTTCACTTAGTGGTAACTGGTTATTGACTATGTGATATTGATGATAGTGACACAATTATCATTTAGGTACCTATTCCTAATTTCAGACGGAAACAATGAACACATCAAATGCAATTGTGGACAGAATAGAATAGAATAATTTTATTTGTGTAAAAACATGCCTACATGGTCTTATAATTAGGATTGTGAAGTTACATGTTTCGCCATAGAATGGCATACAAATCATAGAATTTTAATACGAAACATCAATTTGCTCAACTATTCATTATTTCAGATAATAGGAATAACATTTACAATTTAGGATTCGTATCTATCCGAAATTTTAAAAATAATGCTTATAATTAAAAAAAAAAACATAATTATCAACATAAAACACTGATTCTGTTGAAGGAGTGAAAATGACTACTAACAAAGAAGGTACTTGGAATAAGACCCATAGTACAGAGATACCGCCACGGCCGTCTTTACCTACCTAGTGTGCAGGGTGTGCGTTGCACACGGGCGCAGCGGTCCTAGCGGGCGCCGAGCGCCGCTCGCTACGTAGCCACACTCGGCGCGCGCGTTGGCCGGCTGCGGCACTTTCAATGTCAACGTAAAAAGAGCTCCCCTTTGCATACATTTTGAACAGCATTTGGAGCTCTTCTTATATTTGTCGATTTACATCAAAGCAAGCCGGGCCACGAGCACACGAGCGGCTTTTACAGTATTAACCAATGATATTCTAATAAACAGATATGTTATACACCTACAAAACCACCGAAAAAAGTGTGCCGCGGGGCAGAGCCAACTCACATTCACGCAGTGACGCAGAATAAAGGCAAAACAGGCCAATTGGCCCGTTTTCGAGTCTTCACGATTGCGCGCTCACAACATATCTGTTTAATAGAATATCATTGGTATTAACTTTTTTTGAACATGAAATAAACCCAAAAGCGCGAAAAGGACTATTTGTAGTTACTAGTGGTCGCCCAGTGGTCGAACTTCGACCATAATTAATTTAAACTATAAGTTTGAATATTATGAAGGTTCTAAGACTAAACTTCTATAGTCACAGATTACGCTTTTCGTTTTTTTTATGCATAATTTTAAAAAAATGTTAGCATTCTGCACTTCTTTACATAAACTCTTAAGTGTGTGAAATTTCATACTCCTCCGTCCGCGCACTTTTCGTAAAAAAGGGTACAAAGTTTTTTAGTTTTTGCATCATGTATTAATAGGCCTTATAGGGATGTAATGTAGGTGACGTGTCTGGTTCGCCGATTGGTTGTTTTTTTTTGTTATATCTTGTTATTTATTTTGTAATTCATGTTCTATTATTTTAGAATTAGATAATTTTACGATTAGTGATTGTGTAATTTGTTATGATTTTAGTATAATTGTACTGTGATTTTTATTTTAATTAACTACGTAAATTTATGCTATGGACGATTTGTTCGTCAACAAGACGAGAAGATCGAACATACAGGTGGATGTGGTCTACTCAATCCCTCTGATAGGTACAGTCTTCTAGAAGCCACTTGGACCACCCTGAGAACATAACACTTTTAGTATGAAATAAACGTTTAATAATAAATACGTCCTGTAATACTTAATTAGTTATTAAACGATTATTTTATAAAAAAAACAACATATACTTTTGCTTTGTTTTTATTGTCACTCTTTCCTTTCTAAAAATACTTTTTACCCGTGTACAGTGGGCCTCACTCGCAGTGAGCTTCCCAAATTTGTCTAATGTTCCAAATTGATATTGAACTTTGTTTGATATGAGGTCGTAATTAGAATGAAGAAATTTCAAAATTTGGACATTGATATGATGAAACATAACATGTTAACATGGGTGCGATTTGGCTTGTTAGGGTAAACACCAGAACACCCTGTAAAATTCTAAATACAGTCAACAGCACACTATGGTATCCAAAACCGACGAATTTCTTCTTCATCTCCAAACATCCATTATCATCATATCCATTTGGGAAATTTTACAGTTTGTGGTAATGTGCTGTTACCTGTACTTTGTACCCATTCCATTTTGACCGCGCTCTTACTAGGGGACGCTTGGATTATGTTTGCACACGGGCGCTACATGGGCTAGAGACGCCTCTGAAGATAAAGTTTAAGGGTCAACTCACACCGAAAGAGCGGCGAAGGGCAGCGAAGCGGAGTGCACATATGAATTTTAACTTTATTTTCATTACCATAATACTTATTACCGCATGAGAAACTCGAACGAGTCGCCGATGCCCGCGGCGCCGCGGGAATTGAGTATTATACTAGATTTTTTTTTTTCATAATCGGAAAGATCTCATATATGTTTTATAACAAACAATTTTTATTTTATTTTTTTTCGCTCTAATTAGAAAGTTATATTAGATTAAAAATACATTCTCGAACCCCGTACCGAAAACACGCCGACAGTTCCCGAATAAACCCGAGCGCGTGTGTGACGTCACAATGTTAATACTTACTTATCGCACCATACAGCTGATACATTGGCTGATACAGTGTTTTGACCTAGCATCGATGATTTCTTGTTATTATTAAAATTCTGTTCCTCAAATACTATGAGTGTGCGTTAATTAAGAGAGTTGGATAAAAGGATCATATGTCTACACCATTAAAAGTTATATATTTAGCACGCAAGATTCTTAATTTACCCTAATAAAATCCAAGTGCGTAAATACGGTCATCGCCATATTGTGAGCCGAGGCTAGAAATCATAAAAAAATAGTTTTCAGACATCCAAGCTCCACTATGTTGAGAATAATTGACTCGTCATTTAATTAGGTGGCGAATTCATCCATAGTTCTATTTAAATAATTAATGGTAATGATGATTTTGAAATCTAAAGTCGAAGTTTCGCGGCAATCTTGCGTGTTTACATTTTTATTTTTCACATTGTATCACACAGACGCATAGATTCGAAAACAAATAATATGACAAATATCATTACAAATATTTTATACAACATGAAAATACCCAGATCTTAGCGTAATTTACTAACACAGGACCAATAACACGTAATATTTGTTACCACTACTCAATTTGTATTTGTTATTGACGTTGACGACATGACATGCCGATATATATTTTTTTTAATCTTTGTGATGTGTGAAAGCGATTATTCCAATCGATTATTTTTTTGCAAATTTGGATTAACTCGAGTAATTAAATTAAGGATTGTAATAATCGACGAATGGAAATTAAATCTTGTTTTAAGCGTAAAAACAATAAATATTTATTATATTATTGTGCTTTTTATAGGTAATCTTAATAGTATTTTGTATATTGTATACGTAGGTATTCAAACCAACCCAACAATAAATAGTACAGATTGATCCATGGCTAAATTCGCGCCGATTTTTTCGAAATCAAAATTTAAATTAGAAATGCATTACATTGTATTTAAATTTACTATTTTTTGAAGTGACAACTTCTTCTGGGAGGGTGACTCGATTCGGAACGGTAACGAAGGAGTTCGGGAACGAAGTAGTTCCTGAATGAGTAACTGATGGATCAATGCACAGCCAAACCGCTGATCGTAGAGACCTGAAACTTAGAGGGTGTGTTCTTTGTATGACGTAGGCATCCGATAAGAAAGCATTTTCCGAAATTCTACCCCATATTAGTGCTTTTGATTTAAATTACTTTTTATTTTGACACATGTCTAAAAACCCAATCCGATTGTATTAAAAAAACAGACTGTACAAGGATCTTTTGGCGCGTAGACAAAATCTGAACGAGCGCCACTAATTTGTTTATTTTTAAACAGTTAGTTCAACATAAATTAGTTTAATTTAAGTTATCACTTCAGTCTAGCGTCCCGTTAGTTGGAAATAGTGCGCCAAGGATCTTGGTAGGTATTGTAAAAATCTGTTGAGGTTTTCGAGTTGATAATATTTATCTATCTTTGATGGATCAATCAAAACTATGCCTACCAAGATCCTTGGCGCCCTATATCCAACCTTCAGTTATTACAAAACAAAATTCACAATAAATAAATGATGTAGTAAATAAAAATACTCATAAATGTGAATTGCGAGCGCATTCCAAGTTTAAATTTAGAAACTAAAAAATCGACGCGAATTTAGCCGTAGCCTTGTTTCTCATTAATATAATCTCCTTCTCGTGAAATCAATCAAAAGCATCGAATAATTACTAAATTACATTATTAAAAATGATAGTTTATAATAATTAATAAAAATTATACCAAGGAGCTTTCAGTATTCAGTATCAACTCTTTTTTTCCAGACTTCATTTCATTGCGAGTATCGATTAGGCTGAATGCAACTTTTTAATCGTGATTGCGAAACTTGCGTTTGCGGTCAGCACTACTAAAAGAAGTGTTATTATGACTTATGTTGCAACATGTTTTTTTTTAGTAATATTGTCAAGAACTCAAGACTTTGATTGTGTTGTGCTTGTGTATGAAAATTATGTATGAATAATGACGAAAATAAGAACGGAGATAGAATGTTACTGTTTTCATTTTGACCTTTCGAGTTTTATTAGCAAACGAGAAGCTTCTTTAAGTACAATATTTTCAGTGCATGTAGGTTACCTATTTTAGGAAGGGTGTAGGTAGTACTAAGTATTTTACACATATTTGGCAATAAACTGATGTCGCTGTCGTTTTACCGACCTCAACACGTTATTGTAGATATTAACTACAAACTTATTGTATGAAACAGCTGCCGTGACATATTTTTCATTATAAAAATTTAATGCTAAAAGTTCACGAAAATTCACACTGTCTTGTTGAGCAAGTCCTTTAACATTGTGACGTAGCCAACATGGCAACCGATTTTGGCGCGTTTCTAGTCACGTGACTAATTTCAAAATTTTATCAATTTTAAATTGTCTATAATAAATAAATAAAAAAGAATTGAGAGTTTTTCGCTTCTATCATTACTATCATTTATGATTTATAAAGATTTAAATTATATTTAAAAAATGATGTTTTTTTTTTTTTTGAACAAGTCAATTCCGGCGAATTCCATAAAACGAAGCGATAATAAGTATTATAGTAATGAAAATAAAGTTAAAATTCATATGTGCACTCCGCTTCGCTGCCCTTCGCCGCTCTTTCGGTTTGAGTTGACCCTAAAAGTTTATTGAGCATTAAAAGAACAACCTTAACATACAAATCGCAACAATCTTGGGATTTGTGTCTGCTAATATACAATTATAATTACGTATTATAAATACCTGTGTAGGTTATACGGTTGTTTGATCTTGATTCACACAGACCTCCGTACTAGTGAAAACTGTATCACGGTAGATCAGTCTTCCTCGTTCACAAACACTAGCACACTTCTACAATAATACAGATAACTTGAATTTAGCTGTTAAATAAACATAGAATAATTGATGAGTTTGGATATTAATACTGATACAGTGGGTACTAATATAATATCATTTATTTGCTCAGACAACAAAGATCCACATGTTAGTTACAAAAAATTACAGAACTATGTTAGTGTATAATTTTATTACGCTCCCAGAAAATTCATACATAACAACAAAATAAAAACATCACAAAAACAACAAACAAACATTACAAAAATCATCGATGATGCATCATTCCTGCCTCACCAACACCTGCATGAAGTGGTTCATCATCGGTGAATCAAATTTATCATTGTATTATTTGGACATTTGGAGACTTGATTACAATTTGTGAGGGTAATTGTAAAATATTAAAAATATATGCAAACATTTCAGACAAATGGTTCATCATCGGTGAATCAAATTTATCATTGTATTATTTGGACATTTGGTGACTTGATTACAATTTGTGAGGGTAATTGTAAAATATTAAAAATATATGCAAACATTTCAGACAAATGATTCATCATCGGTGAATCAAATTTATCATTGTACTAGCTGTTGCCCGCGGCTTCGCCCGCGTGAAGTTCGGTAACTGTCCCACTGAATCATACTAAAGGGATAAATAGTGTCCTACATGTAAATCCAGGTTATAAACTATCTATGTGCCAAATTTCATAATCATCGTAAATTATTATTACTATCACAATCACAATCACCATCACTATCACAACCAGCATCATTATCACAATCACCATCACTATCGCAACCACCATCATTATCACAATCACCATCACCATCACAATCACAATGACCATCACCATCACAATCACCATCACCATCACAATCACCATAACCATCACCATCACAATCAACATCACAATCCCCATCACCATCTCTATGACCATCACAATCACCGTAACAATCACTATCACAATCACAATTTCTATCACCATCGCTATCATCATCACAATCACCGTCACTATCACAATCACCATCACAATCACCATCACAATCGCCATCACAAACACAATCACCATCACAAACACAATCACAATCGTTATCATCGTAATCACAATCATTGTCATCTTTATCACAACCAACATGATCACAATCGCCATCACTATCACAACCACAATCATTATCACAATCACCATCACAATCACCATCACCATCACAATCACCATCACACTCACTATCACAATCACTATCCTCGTTATCACAATCATTATCATCGTAATCACAATCATCTTCATCATTATCACAATCACCATCACTGTCACAATCACAATCCCATCGCTATCACCGTCACTATCACAATCACTATCACAATCACAATCACCATCACAATCACCATCACAATCACTATCGCAATCGCCATCACAATCACCATCACAAACATAATCACAATCATTATCATCGTAATCACAATCATTATCATCGTAATCACAATCATTATCAACTTAATCACAATCAACATGATCACAATCGCCATCACTATCACAACCACAATCATTATCACAATCACCATCACCATCGCTATCACCATCACAATCACCGTCACTATCACAATCACAATCACAATCACCATCACCATCACAATCACCATCAAAATCACTATCACAATCACCATAATCGTTATCACAATCATTATCATCGTCATCACAATCATTGTCATCACAATCATTATCATCTTAATCACAATCATCATCATCACAATCGCCATCGTCGTTATCATAACCATTGCTATCACAATCACAATCACCGTCACAATCACCATCACTGTCACAATCCCATTATCACATTTATTATCATTGTAATCACAATCATTATCATCGTAATCAAAATCATCATCAACACAATCATCATCATCATTATCACAATCATCATCATCGTAATCACAATCATCACAATAAATCAACAATAACCCTGTACAGAAGTCGAATCCACCATCTTCTGGATCTCAAAATATATGCCATTTTCGTAATCAGCACCCCTGATAATCTCGGTATCGACACCCATATTGATTTTTAGACATTTCAACCCAATCGCACCCCAAGACCCCAACAGGGAATGATGGTATTTCAGGTCCGCCAATCGTTGTTTTTGTAATACACCTGACCCAAATCACCGTACAAACAATACCTATGTTGAATTTCAGGCTTTGTTACCCCATTTCCCCCTTAAGGAGTTGAATTCTGAAAAAACCTGAAACACAAATGTTAACTCATTTAGCGATAGGAGTACTCCTGTTAAGTTTCGAATAGTCTAACCAATCTTATTTTCCCATGTAATCTTTGGACCCCTGTTTCAACCCCTTAGGGGGTAAATTTTGAAAAATCCTTTCTTAATGCACCCCTAAACCTCATAAAAAACCTATGTGCCAAATTTGGAATCTCCACACTGGCTGTGCGTTGATTTTTAGACTTTGTCACTCCATTTCCCCATCTTAGGGGTTGAATTCTGAAAAAACCTGAAACTCGTTTCTACTCATTTCTCAATAGGAGTACTCCTGTGAAGTTACGAATAAAATAGTCTAACTAATCTTGTTTCCCCATTCAAACTTTAGAGCCCCGTTTCACCCCCTTAGGGGGTGAGTTTTGAAAAATCCATTTAGTGTACCCCTAGACCACATAAGGAACCTACTTGCCCAATTTGGAATCTGTAGACCCAGCGGTTTGGGCTGTGCATTGATTTTTATACTTTGCCACCCAATTTCCCCCTCTTAGGGGTTGAATTCTGAAAAAACCTGAAACCCGTTTCTACTCACTTATCAATGGGAGCACTCCTGTGAAGTTTCGAATAAAATAGTCTAACTAATTTTGTTTCCCCATACAAACTTTGGAGCCCCGTTTAACCCTCTTAGGGGGTGAATTTTGAAAAATCCTTTCTTAGTGCACCCCTAGACTACATAAGGAACCAATGTGCCAAGTTTGGAATCTCTAGACTCAGCGGTTTGGGCTGTTCATTGATTTTTATACTTTGCCATCCCATTTCCCCCTCTTAGGGGTTGAATTCTGAAAAACCCTGAAACCCGTTTCTACTCACTTATCAATGGGAGCACTCCTGTGAAGTTTCGAATAAAATAGTCTAACTAATTTTGTTTCCCCATACAAACTTTGGAGCCCCGTTTAACCCTCTTAGGGGGTGAATTTTGAAAAATCCTTTCTTAGTGCACCCCTAGACTACATAAGGAACCAATGTGCTAAGTTTGGAATCTCTAGACTCAGCGGTTTGGGCTGTTCATTGATTTTTATACTTTGCCATCCCATTTCCCCCTCTTAGGGGTTGAATTCTGAAAAACCCTGAAACCCGTTTCTACTCATTTATCAATAGGAGCACTCCTGTGAAGTTTCGAATAAAATAGTCCAACTAATCTTGTTTCCCCATACAAACTTTGGAGCCCCGTTTAACCCCCTTAGGGGGTGAATTTTGAAAAATCCTTTCTTAGTGCACCCCTAGACCACATAAGGAACCAATGTGCCAAGTTTGGAATCTCTAGACCCAGCGGTTTGGGCTGTGCGTTGATAGATGAGTCAGTCAGTCAGTCAGTCAGTCAGTCAGTCAGTCAGTCAGTTTCTTCTTTTATATATTTAGATTGTTACGAGCTGGGTATGGGATAAATTAATTACTACCGATGAAACAACTGAATAACTTTAATAATCACAAAACACTTCAAACTCCATCACAAGTACACTACTGATCACTATTCGCTTAGATATCGCACTCACAAGTTCACTTTGATTCGTCCCGTACTGTAGCCAAAATGATACTGCCCGCTCCCACAAACATGTCGACTATTTATACGACGACCGAACGTTTGAGAAAGATCCATAAGTTCCCAGAATCTTCTAGGCAATTCATACTAGGTCATTGTCCTTCGAGAAACTTCCACAACTTTTGTACAAAGGAAAGAAATAGGTACTTTATGCCCTGGGCGTACGGTCGAAATTACAATGACAACTTCCTGATGTATTTTATAGGTAGTTTGCGAATTTGTACCTACATCATTCGATACATACCTACTACTACCTACCTACTTAGTTGTAGGTACCTACTATTAGAAGCTACTTGTATTGTAGGTATGGGTACGACGTAACACTGCCCCCTCCTTAGACATGCTCGTCCCGAGCATCATTAGGCCCGTAGTATCGCGCCAATCGGTCTACATGGACAATCTTAGGCGCACCTCGTGGACCCTTCTGTATTCGGTAGGTGACATCGTTGATCCTAGTCACGACTCGGTATGGTCCATCCCAGTTTGCTTGTAATTTCGGAGACTTCCCTTTGCTCCGTACTGGGTTATGCAACCACACCAGTGAACTCTCGTCGAAATCCCTACTATTTGCCTTCCGGTCATAACGGGTCTTCATCTTCTCAGACATCTGTTGGCCGGATTGTCTAATAATATGCTCATAAACATCATTCAACTTGTTACGCAAGTCATTTGCGTAATCTGTTACACTGCGTGGAGCATCAGGGGGAGTTCCAGTGATTAAATCTGCAGGCAACCGTAATTCCCTTCCAAAGTTCGCGAAGGCGGGCGTCACAGTCGTACTTTCGTGGACTGCGCTGCGGTAGGACAGAAGAAACGGCTGTATGTGCTTGTCCCAATCCCTTTGTCTGCTTTCCACGACTTTTGCCAGATATCTTTCCAACGTTTGGTTGAATCGTTCCACCATTCCATCAGATTGTGGGTGGTAAGAGGTGGTTCTGGTTTTGTGGGTACCCATTAATCGACAAGTCTCCTGAAATACTTGCGATTCGAAATTCCTTCCTTGATCGCTGTGTATTTCTAAGGGTCCTCCAAAACGACAGAAGACTTCCTGAACCAATTTATCTGCGACAGTTGTAGCTTCTTGATTAGGAATGGCGAAGACTTCTGGCCACTTTGTGAAGTAATCCATGACCACCAAGAAGTACTTGTTTCCGCTCTCACTTTCTGGAAATGGTCCCGCAACGTCTAGTGCTATCCGTTCCCAAGGGGCTCCAACGTTGTACACTTTTAATGCTCCTCTGCTGCGTGTTTGGGGTCCTTTCACGGCCGCACAACTGGTACATTTGCGACACCAGTCCTCCACATCATCTCGACAGTGGATCCAGTAAAAGCGTTCTCGAATTTTTAAAGTCCTTTTTACCCCCATATGTCCTCCCGAACATCCATCATGGTACAGCCGTAAAACATCCGGTACCTTAGCTTTAGCGACAACCATTTGTAGATGACAGCTGTCCCCTCGAGCGTTTTCCCATTTACGGCACAAGACTCCATCATGGATCACCAAGCTGTTCCACTGCGCCCAATAACTCTTCGTGATGGAACTCATCGCAGCCACATCACTCCATTTGGGTTTAGGAGCACCAGCTTTGATCCACTCGAAGATCGGTTTGATGTCCGAGTCATTTTGCTGAGCCTGCTGTAGGGTTTCTTTCCATTCATCGCTGAGATCCATTCTAAGCATCCTCACGGGCACTACTTCCTTAGTCTCTTGCCGGGCACAGTGCTTACAGTCTTCAGGACAAGGTCTTCTCGACAGGGCGTCTGAGTTACCGTGAGTTCTTCCACTGCGATGTTCAGTTACGAAGTCAAACTCTTGCAATTAAATAGCTCAATCCATCTCGCCACTTGCCCTTCTGGATTCTTGAACTGTAATAGCCACTTCAATGCAGCATGGTCAGTTCTTAATTGGAATTTACGTCCCAACAAATATTTACTGAAGTGCTGCAATGTCTTTACTACGGCGAGTAGTTCCCGTCTTGTAACGCAGTAATTTCTTTCTGGTTTGGATAAAGACTTGCTGAAGTAAGCTATCACAACCTCTTGGTTTCCTTTCCGTTGAGACAGCACGCCCCCAATTCCAGTATTACTTGCATCTGTGTCAACTATGAAGTCATTTTCTGTGTCAGGATATCCCAAGATAGGCGTATTGCACAGACGTTTCTTTAATTCCTGAAATGCAACGTCGCAGTTCTCGTCCCAACAGAATTGCCGCTTTTCCTCAGTGAGTTTGTGCAGAGGTTTTGCAATGTCGGCAAAATTCTTGACAAACCTTCGATAGTAGGAGCACAAACCCAGAAATGCTCTGACCTGTGTCTTGTCTTTCGGAACTGGCCAATCCTTGACGGCGATTACTTTTTCTGGGTCTGTTTGAACACCTTCCCCGAAACTATGTGTCCTAAGAAGTTCACTTGTTTTCTGAAAAACGAGCACTTTTTCGGACTTAACTTAAGATTTGCTGTTTGGATTTTCGACAGCACTTGGTTGAGGTTTTTAAGATGATCTTCAAATGTACGGCCCACGATGATTATGTCGTCTAGATAGACAAGACATGCGTCTCCAATCAATCCGGCGAGTACTTGCTCCATCAGCCTTTCAAACGTTGCAGGAGCATTGCACAATCCGAATGGCATAACTTTAAACTGCCACAATCCCTTCCCTGTTGAGAATGCAGTTTTTTCCTTATCCTTGGGGTCTATTTCTATTTGCCAGTAGCCACTTTTCAGGTCAAGTGTGGTAAACCACTTCATACCAGTCAGCGTATCCAGTGTGTCATCGATCCTAGGCAGCGGATAGCTGTCCTTTTTCGTGACATCGTTCAGTCGTCGATAGTCCACACAGAAGCGCATACTGCCGTCCTTTTTCTTTACCAGGACCACAGGAGAACACCATGGACTCGATGAAGGCTCTATAACACCGTCCTTCATCATTCCCTCCATCATGGTTTCCACCTCTTTTTCACGTGCAACTGGCAGTCTTCTTGGTCGCTGACGGATTGGTAACTCGTTACCCGTATTAATCTTATGCTGAACTAGTCCAGTTCTCCCTATGTCAGCATCATTTGAAGAGAAAATGTCGGCATACTGAAGTAACATCTTCTTAGCCTTGTCCATTTCTTCTTTAGATAAATCGCAGTTTTCCAAAAGTGTTGACACGTCAAACTTTGGGGACCGTCCGGATACTCGTTGAAAGGGTTTTTGAAGGGGTTTTTTTAAGCGCTTAAAAAATAAACCCTATGATACATGTTACACCCTCGAACGGGTGCAATGTTAGCCCTTCCGAACGGGTTACCCTTTCAATACCCTGTAACACTGTAACAAGGTAAGTCATTCCAACCCAAGACATTGTAATAAGCACTCTTTGTAATCGACATTAGTTTGAAAATTGCCTAACCACGACCGCACGTGACATCTCACCGCCCGGCGGCGCCTTTGTGGCGTTTACCGAGCGACTTGTAAACATGGAATAATGATTATTGTTTTTATGATTTTACAGTGCAATTTTGCTTGTTGCACGCGCTAAATATTGTAATAATATTTCTTGTTTCGTGTCCATACTTGTTTATTCCCTTACGTCATTTGATTCTGAACTCAGACGGAACTACGGAAATCGGAAGTATAATTAAAAGAAGATATGCAGTATTTTGTTTGCGTGTTCTAGTAATAGTGTGCGTTTCGATCGCGCGGCCACAGCATTTTTTTTTTTTATATATGTCAAGATTTGTTCATCAAAATTATGGTTAAAAAGTTATAAGGGTTTCAGGTGGATGCTCAAGGGTAGCCCGCGAAATTCAAATTTTCTTACGTTTTTTGCAATTTGCAGGCCAGTGCTAGGTTGTATGTTGATTAAAATTTTGTTTGCGACTGTATGACGTATGTAGTTACAGAATTATATTCATCAAACTCATCAATACAACCCTCAAAGTTCATATTGGTGTCAAAATTACTTTTCCAAGGTCAAAATCATTCTTGCACCATTATGAACTTGGAGGGTTGTATTGATGATTTTGATGATTATAATTGTGTTACTACATACGTCTTACAGTCGCAAACAATATTTTAATCAACATACAACCTAGCACTGGCCTGCAAATTGCAAAAAACGTAAGAAAATTTGAATTTCGCGGGCTACCCTTGAGCATCCACCTTAAACCCTTATAACTTTTTAACCATAACTCCGACAAATTTATGGTTTTAGGAATAAACTTTTACAAATTTTTACAAAATCTAGGAACAGTTTTTTTTTTTTTTAAATAAAATGCCACAGCCGAGGCGAGATGCTGTACACCGATATAAAATTCAAGTTTGGTGGCTTGTCCTAGTTCCATATTTTGATAAAATTACGTTCACCAAAGTAACAATTAAAATAGTACGTACGTACGTAAGTACGTAAGTACAATAAAAAATAAACAATTTCCTTAGTTTATGCATACGACACAATCATTATCTAAAAACAATTAACCGTATTAGAAAAACCAATTTAAAAGCACAGGACACTCGATCAAAGTTTGTCCAAGCCAAACTCAAAATTTTGGTGGCACTTTTTAACTTACTATAACATGAAGTTTCGTGCGTGTGCGACGTCGTGTTTTTTTTATTTCGCACTTCTCGGTCGTGCGCTGGACTTGCCCGTAACAGGTGTGTGATTAGTGCTGCGATTACCCGATAAAAACGTAAGTATTCATCTTGGGTGGCACGGGGCACAAGAATTGTTTAATTTTGGTGGATTGGTTTTGCTGTTGATTATAACGTGTTTGAATAGTAAGCTACACGTTATAGCTAGTGATTTGGGGTAACTTAAAACCCCTGTTTTTAAAGATGCTTTTATGCCTGGTTCCAATTTTGGTGGCTTTAGTGGCGGTTTCACGTATTGTTTGTACATATATAGCCAGTTTTTACGTTGCCAGGTAGTTTCATTAGCAAACAAATAAATGTTATGTAGGTACTTGGCAGTAAGTAAGACCTATTATTAGAAGGGTAGCATGCTAAAGATGAAGTTTCTTACTTTTATTTTGTTGCTTTTTAGAAAGCCAATACAGACTAATTAAAAGAGGCTGCTTAAAAAGAGAATGGATGAAAGAAGAAGAAAAACAAGAATAATGTTTCATCATCAGCCTACATGGCACGCCGCTCAACTCGATTCTCAGCAACTCTCATCCAGTTGCTACCAGACACCCTGTGAAAATCGTCACTCCAGTCACTCGAGTTAGAGGGCATCCCACCTTACGTTTGCCAATTCGCGGTCTCTACTCTAGAACACGTCTACCCCAACTCTGGTTCTCTGTCGGGTCACCTCGTTCGGGAGACCCACCCCACCTTTTTTTTTTTCGAATGGGAAATCATCAAATGACTCCTCCCGCTCTGGGCGGAGCAGGAGGGAGTGTCAGACTTTTACTGACTAAAACCCATCCATTTTCCTTCATCGCCCTTTGTGTTCCGGGGCCACGGTATCTCTTTCGAACAGTCCCGCAACCCCGGCAGGTATCGGTCCTTGTGGACCCCTTCCTTTTGCTGACTCTCTTTGAGGCGCGCGTGGAACACGAACGCGCCGTCGCGTCGACACGGCCTGTCGTCATAAGACGGACGGACTGGGAGCTAGCCCATAGCCCACCGTCCACAGGCCCGAGAAAACAGCTTATACACGTGGCTAAAGAGCGATATGGGTCTGTAATTCTTTAATAGGGTCTTGTTCCCCTTCTTAAAGAAATGAACGACCACGCCCCTTCTGCACGCTTCTGGAGTTCTCCCAGAAAAACAGGACCGAGTTGAAAAGCTCCTGAAGCTCTCTTAATGCAGGCCTTCCTCCCGCTTGCAGGAGCTCTGTAGTTATCCTATCCAGGGGCTTTTCCAATTTTAAGTTCTGTAAGAGTTGTCTCGATTTCATCTAGGCTGAATCTTCACACAGGTCTTCTGTGAAAGGACGGGTTAAGGTGGTTCTGGAATCCTCATTTTCGGGATCAGGTCGAGATATACAGTACATGCGATGCATATTCAATTTTGGTGCTACTGATTTTCAATGTTGGTGGGCATTTTAGATTTTGGTGGGCGATTTTCAATTTTGGTGGCCACACTACACTTTAAACTAAAATATCTCAAAAAATTATCGAGATATTCTCCTGCCTGTCATGACTTACGGGGTCGAAACGTGGACACTCACGGTACGGCTGGTCCATAAATTCAAGGTCGCTCAGCAAGCTATGGAACGGGCTGTGTTAAAGTCTCTCTGAGATGGGTTGGGTCTCGGGCCTGTGGACGGTGGGCTATGGGCTAGCTCGCCGTCCGTCCGTCTCATGACGACAGGCCGTGTCGACGCCGGCGCGTTCGTGTACCACGCGCGCCTTGAAGAGAGTCAGCAAAAAGAAGGGGTCCACAACGACCGATACCTGCCGGAGTAGCGGGACTGTTCGAAAGAGATACCGTGGCCCCGGAACACAAAGGGCGATGAAGGAACATGGATGGGTTTTAATCAGTAAAAGTCTGACCCTCCCTCCTGCTCATCTGAGTCATTTGATGATTTCCCATTAGAAAAAAAAAGGTTGGGTGGGTCTCTCGAACGAGGTGACCCGACAGAGAACCAGAGTTGTAAACATAGCTCACAGAATAAGTAAGCTGAAGTGACAAATTGACAATGGATCGGTCATTTAGCCGTAGAACCGATGACCGTTGGGGTAGACGTGTTCTAGAGTAGAGACCGCGAATTGGAAAATCTAAGGTGGAATGCCCTTAGACTCGAGTGACTGGAGTGACGATTTTCACAGGATGTCTGGTAGCAACTGGATGAGAGTTGCTGAGAATCGAGTTGAGTGGCGTGCCCACTGATGATGAAACATTATTCTTGTTTTTCTTCTTCTTTCATCCATTCTCTTTTTAAGCAGCCTCTTTTAATGAGTCTGTATTGGCTTTCTAAAAAGCAACAAAATAAAAGTAAGAAACTTCATCTTTAGCATGCTACCCTTCTAATAATAGGTCTTACTTACAGCCAAGTACCTACATAACATATTTTTTATTTGCTAATGAAACTGCCTGGCAACGTAAAAACTGGCTATATATGTATAAACAGTACGTGAAAACGCCACCAAAGCCACCAAAATTGGAACAAAGCATAAAAAAAATCTTTAAAAACAGGGTTTTTAAGTTACATTTAAATTAATATCATTGATTTATGCGTTACCCAAATCACTAGCAATAACGTGTAGCTTACTATTAAAACAAGTTATAATCAACAGCAAGACCAATCCACCAAAATTAAACAATTCTTGTCCCCCGTGCCACCCAAGATGAATACTTACGTTTTTATCGGGTAATCGCAGCACTAATCACACACCTGTTACGGGCAAGTCCAGCGCACGACCGAGAGGTGCGAAATAAAAAAAACACGACGTCGCACACGCACGAAACTTCATGTTATAGTAAGTTAAAAAGTGCCACCAAAATTTTGAGTTTGGCTTGGACAAACTTTGATCGAGTGTCCTGCGCTTTTAAATTAGTTTTTCTAAAATGGTTTATTTGTTTTTAGATAATGATTGTATCGTATGCATAAACTAAGGAAATGGTTTTTTTTTTATTATACCTTAAATTGTTACTTTGGTGAACGCAATTTTATTAAAATATGGAACTAGGACAAGCCACCAAACTTGAATATTACGGCGTTTTTTTTTTTCTTGTTTATTTATAAACACTTATAACAATAAAAATTGTGGCTCTAGTTGCACCAAATAACGTTTACTAAAAAAATAATTTAGAAACATACTATCATTTTACACCGAGATTCTCAACGTGGACACGTAAAATTTACTGCTTTGATATTCACTCAAATGCAATTTATGTGGCAATGCCATGAAGGTAAGGGTTTATACTTGTTAAGTTGCCTATCGTAGGTAAGTACTAATACTACTACTTACTTATTCATCCTAAATATTAACAATTTAACCTCGCGCTTATCTTTATTTTGTCGTCACTTGTTGTCAAATTCGTAATAATATGAGGCCCCGCGCGCCGCTCGGGTGCAAGTATCCCCCACCTACATGCAGCTTAAGTTTATAAGGTAAGTCAGGGTAACACGAAAAAAAGCTTTTCATGAAGGTAACCTCTTCACAGGCTTAAGTCATTGAAGGGGTTAACCCCTTCAAGTGGTTACCATAATGAAACTGTTAACCATTTCGCTGGGTTTCGAGCATGTAACTCGAACAAAAGGTAACACTGCGATATGAGCTACCCCATGTACGAGTTACCCTGTCAAAAGGCTTAACCCCTAAGCGGGGTTGTACGGTCCCTGCTTGTACTACGAATTTTATTTCCGGTAGGCAGATTTTGCAATTGACGCATCCAAGCTACTTCCTCGCAAGTGCCGATTAAGGTGCTTCTTAATCACTTGCTCCTTGTCACTTGGATTCAGTATGCGTACTGCCGAGACGTTTTTGGCCTTGACCAGAGTACGTGCCATCTTCCATGGAAAGTCATTGTTCACCCTTTCTATCAGAACACTTCGATCTTTTTGTCCAGAATTCCGTGGTAAACTAATTGGCACAATCGTTTCCGATCTGCGAGGAAGAACAATCTCCTTCAAGCAGTACACTTTCCCTGATGGTGCACCTTCCATGAAGACTTCCTCTGAACCACATTTCAATACTCCTTGATCAACGTCGATCTCACAACGATATTTCCGCATAAAATCCAAGCCCAAGATGGAATCGTCCACTATGTCGGCCACGATGACATTGTGCTCGTAAAATCTGTCACCCAATTTTAACTCCACCTCCTTCTTGCCTCGGACGGTTATGTGCTGACCGGTAGCTGTTAGTAATCGTAAACGGTCGTGGTTATCAAAGTAGTCCCCAAGAAACCGACTTGCTAGGTGAGAGTTAACGACCGTGTAAGAAGCTCCAGTATCCAACGTCAGTTTGCATGGTGTTCCGTTGACTTCGCCTCTGATGGTCAGGCTGTTCCCGTCATGTGCTTGCGAGATCAAGATTCTCGGGGCTCTTTCAATACCAGCCAGCACCCGCCCCCCAGTCCTGGCATTTACTCGTTTCCCTGCTATGGCTGGGCAGTCACTTCAGCCACCCTTCCTTGCTGATCTTCTCGCGGGGTGTTGCGCTTTGGACAGCTTGACCGAAGGTGACCCCTTTCTCCACAAGTGTAGCACCTAGGACTGTACCCTTGCGGGCGCTCGCGTACAGGTGATGCTACAACCTCCCTAACGCGGTGCGTTCGGTGGTCTTGCCTCACTGCCTCTACTTCTAAAGCATGGGCTAAGGTGTCCTTCAATGTTTCATGATGCCCAAGTCTCACAGCGGCTCTAACTTCTAAGTCACGTATTCCATCAACGAACGCTTGTACCAGAATCCCATCGATCAGTGCAGGGGCAGACTGGTATGCTTTCCGAACCAGCTTTTCAACTTCCAGAGCCCACTGCTGTAGGTTCTCGGCACTACGCTGGACACGATCCTTCAACTTAGCACGAAATACGTGCTCCAGGTGCGCGTCGCCGTATCTGGACTCTAACGCCTCCAGCAGCTGTTCATAGGTCACATCCTTGCCAAGCGCTTCAAGAATGTTGAGGGCCTGGTCTCGGAGGCCCAAAGTGAGCGCGGTCATGGCTTGAGATTTTGTCCATCCATTCGCCTTCATAACGGCCTCAAATTGAATTTTATACGCCGACCACAAAGATGTTCCATCGAATGGAGGCACCTTAAAGCCCCGCGCTGAAGGTGCAGGAACTACTGAAGCCACAGTCACACCTCCAGTCTTCAGTTCTCCCAAAGCCTTCTTCATCCCAGTGATCTGCACTTCGGCCTCTGAGATGCGATTCTCGTGCTGGTGAACCTGATCTTTCATTACCTTCAGCTCTTTGCCGAAAGTTGAATGAAGATCCTTTATGAGGATCATCTGTTCTTCTTGACGACGAGCCTGCTCCTCCTTATCTCGTTGTAACTGCTCTTCCAACCGGCGAGCCTGCTCCTCTTGACGGCAAGCCTGCTCCTCCTTTTCTTGTTGCAACTGCTCTTCCAACCGGCGAGCCTGCTCCTCTTGACGGCGAGCCTGCTCCTCTTGACGGCGAGCCTGCTCCTCCTTATCTCGTTGTAACTGCTCTTGTAACTGGCGAGCCTGATCCTCTTGACGGCGAGCCTGCTCCTGCAGCAGCGCCATTAAAGCTGACAAGTCTGGCGCTACTGATGCTGGAGAAACTCCAGATGGACCAGCGACTGGCACTGACGTAGGTTGAACAATACCCGGTGTCTGTGTCGGAGAATCTCCAAACCGCCTTTGGTCCATGTCCTGCTGTCGCTGACTCCTGGTACGGATACCTTCCGTGTTGTCCTTAGGTAGAACTGGCATAATTTATTCCTCACTTCTGACACCAAATTGTTACGAGCTGGGTATGGGATAAATTAATTACTACCGATAAAACAACTGAATAACTTTAATAATCACAAAACACTTCAAACTCAATCACAAGTACACTACTGATCACTATTCGCTTAGATATCGCACTCACAAGTTCACTTTGATTCGTCCCGTACTGTAGCCAAAATGATACTGCCCGCTTCCATTTTTTTTTTTTTTTGCGGAATGGCATCTCGCAGTTCAACCTAGAGAGGTTGTCGTCTGCTTAACCGGACAATCCTGTGGGTACCTTAAGTGTAAGGCCTCCAGCCAGGGCATACTGCCCGCTCCCACAAACACGTCGACTATTTATACGACGACCGAACGTTTGAGAAAGATCCATAAGTTCCCAGAATCTTCTAGGCAATTCATACTAGGTCATTGTCCTTCGAGAAACTTCCACAACTTTTGTACAAAGGAAAGAAATAGATACTTTATGCCCTGGGCGTACGGTCGAAATTACAATGACAACTTCCTGATGTATTTTATAGGTAGTTTGCGAACTTGTACCTACATCATTCGATACATACCTACTACTACCTACCTACTTAGTTGTAGGTACCTACTATTAGAAGCTACTTGTATTGTAGGTATGGGTACGACGTAACAGTATTATTTGGACATTTGGTGACTTGATTACAATTTGTGAGGGTAATTGTAAAATATTAAAAATATATGCAAACATTTCAGACAAATGATTCATCATAGGTAAATCAAATTTATCATTGTATTATTTGGACATTTGGTGACTTGATTACAATTTGTGAGGGTAATTGTAAAATATTAAAAGTATATGCAAACATTTCAGACAAAACAAAGTTTGATTTTTATGAGTTACGGCACAGAATATATATTAGTACCTTACGGTACAGAAGTTTCACTCCCGAGTTTAGGTATGATAAACGCAAGCGTGCGGCCACCGCACTAGTCTCAATAGGCTTGCACTCGCTCGACTTGTCGCACACGCAGCGCACGCACCCGCGAAACAAAAATAAACTGTTAATACCGTAAAGTACCTCTGACAGCCCTAGCAGATTGAAGCTAGACGGCAGACAGTTATTGTACTATGAACGCTATGCGCAATGCAAAAGGTTGAAATTAGCTTGTTTTCCAGAATAGTAGGTAAATATCTCGGAGTTTTTGCGCCGCTTGTATGGAAGTGAGACAGGCCTGGTTACGGTATGAACTTAGAACTTAAGACAGAGCTATTGCACTCCGTGTGTAGGCATGAGATAATTACCTACCGCTTCGCGCATATTGAATATGCAAGCTTTCTAGGGCCGTCGCGCTCCAGCTGTGCGTTACTGCGTACGTATGCCTCGTTAATTTTTCGCGCTCTTTTGACCTTGCGTCGCGTACCTACCTACTCGTATTTCGTGTTTGTTAACTGACTGATTTATTGATCATTAATCATTACTAGTGAAAATGACAAGCCGTATTAACTGTTGCTGTTAATAAATGTCGAAAAAAATTGTCTTTTTTATATAAATTTCACTGCTCCATGTCCATGCTTCCCATCAGAGTTTATTTTAAGGGCTATATATATATCCCTCAAATGGCTTAGCACGATCCTCCGTTACGCCTAAAATACTGCAGCATTAATTTTGAAATAAATATAGTATATGGTAAAGTTGAGGATTAATGCTAAGTATGTGTGCTTCTATGTGTGACGAAAACACGATTCCATAAACTTTACTCGATAGAAAAAAAATCCAAAGTTACCTCCAAATCGAACAATAACCCGCGGGTATTCAAAAAGTACTTTAAAATAGATCATGAAACATGCATACTAACTGAACAAACTAAAGCAGGTCTTACTTATGTGTTTTATTTTTTTTAAACAATCAATAGATTTTTTGACTCATTTCGCACTATTCGGCCGCAGTGACTGACGTAACAACCGCTTTGTAGTGCAAACTGATTAGAACTTTATTCTAACAGTATTTACCACCACAAATTGAATTGCTAATTTTAGGGTTAGAAGGGCCTTAAAATTACCCATTTGTTAGATTTCGCATTTATGCTGCTATTAAAAATAATAAGTAATCGTGATTTTAGAAAAGGCAAGATATTATGAGACATTATAATAGAGTAAAATAATTGTTATTATAAAAGTTTTAATTAACATTTATATAATAATACAAAAATGTTGGTGTTATTTTATTTTGAGTACTTGAGGCAACCCTGCCGGCTGACCATTAAGCAGTCAGACGCCGAATAAAATACGCTAACGCGTAGCGTCAAGGCACAATTTAGATCGAGCGGGCCCAGTTTAGGTATTTATAATGTCGGCTTTCTTCAAGATCAAAGGAGTGCAACTTCTGTACTTATCTATTCTGTGCTTAAGATAACAATCAAAGTTAAAATAGATAGGAAGCTAGTTTACAAGCCAGGATGGGTATTTTTTAATAGAATGGAATTCTATTTTTAGGCTATTAGCGCCCCCACCACTGATTTTACTATCCTGGCTTGTGTGATAGCTTCATGTGGCCGGCGAAGCTAGTTTTCAGTTGGCTAGTAAGCATGGGACCACACATTTCGTTTGTTTTTTAAACCGCGACGTGTTTCTGAGATTTTAAGATGTCCAAACTAAGTACGGAGATTCATTCAAAATTTGTACAACTGTACTGTGACTATGAATGTCTGTGGAACGCCACCCTTCCAAGTTATAAAGACAAGTCTAAACGTGATTCAGCACTACAAAAAATGTGTGGGGAATTAACAAAGACGTAAAAGTAAAATACAAAATAATTGACTAAGAGCAACGTATTCTCAAGAACTAAAAAAAAATATAAATCAACCCGGTTTGGAGCAGGTTCTCAAGAAATTAGAAAAATAAAACTGTTTCAGTCGAATATTATTTTTTCTATACACTTTCTCGAAAACTGGTTCATATCGCACTACGATTAGGTTCAACATATAATTTATTTTTTCGTTATAGCGTTTTTTCTTTATTTTCCGCTTCATTTTCATTATTTAAAACTAATATTTACTTTTTTAAACAAATTAACATTTATTTGTGTTCTGAATAAAAAAAAAAAGGTATGTTTTTATACTAGATTATCTTTGCCTCTCCTTCAACCTGGCGAAAGCAAACGCGAAAAAAAAAAGAAAATTAAAACCATAGTTTCTTAATTTATGAAGAAAATAATTATGAAGGCTTTATGGAAGAAAGAAAACGCTAATAAGTTATGGGGTTTAGAATTATGAATAACAGGGTGTAAGATTCTTCATACTCCTTAGAAATAGGAGGATTCTCCGACCACACGAGTGTTGTGTCTGGTGCGCTTCTACCGGACGGTTGTAATCCGGGTGTTGTATAATATACAATAGATACTATAGTCTCCGCCAGATAAGTAAGAATTAAAGGTCATTAACCCGCAAACATTTATTCAAATACATAATTCCGAAAACAGAAATAATGACATAAACTTGTCCCGAACCTTCCGACCGACCTTTATCGTGATCTTTGATTTTTTCTAGTAATAAAAAACGATTCTTTATGTACTGTCGTCAGGGCACGCACCTACGCAAAAAAATGAGGAAAGGGCAATGACCTTTAATTCT
This sequence comes from Xestia xanthographa, assembly GCA_905147715.2. NCBI lineage: Eukaryota > Metazoa > Arthropoda > Insecta > Lepidoptera > Noctuidae > Xestia > Xestia xanthographa. Next base: position 28,239,645 of record LR990644.1, on the reverse strand, counting down.
TACTTATCTGGTGGAGACTATGGCACTTCGCCCGCGACTTCGTCCGCAAAAATTAAGTTAGCTCGGCTAATATCATCATCATCATTTCAGCCGTAAGACGTCCACTGCTGGACATAGGCCTCCTCAAGTCTCGCCACATTGACCGATCCCGTGCGACTCGCATCCAACGGATTCCCGCAACCTTCATCAGGTCATGGGTCCACCTAATAAGAGGCCTTTCGGTTCGCAGATATGAATGGTTTAATAGTACATTTTGATACAAGTGGAGAAAGTTTGTGTCTGTCCACGTGTATCAAACGACGTTTTTCAATACACTTTTGAAGAAATAAAATAACGTAAAATATTTTTGTCACGAACTAAGAAACTATGATTTTTTTTCTTTGATTTATTTTATATTTTTGAATTCAGAACACAAATAAATGTTCATTTGTGTATAAAAGTAACTATTAGTTTTAAATAATCTTGTTTATCTATGATATTCTATTTATAAACACAATTTGAATATTCAAAAAATATTTATGCCGTAAAGACGCGTAGTGCTTTGCAAAAATTAAAAAAAAACATTCACCTCAGACTATAGGCATTAAACCAATTTGGACTAAGTATATGTATAGTTATCTGTGGCAATTTTCATTCCCGCACACGTGCGGGAAAGTGGAAAAAATCGCACGCGTGTGAAATACATTGCATGTTGTACTTAATCGTAGTGCGTTAAGGACCAGTTTTCGAGGAAGTGTATTGAAAAATACATTTTATTTCTCCCTTGTGTATAACATTCCCCGAGATCTTTGCAGATTTATGGACAAGCTTTATTGGCCCTACCGTGATTTTTTTCCAAAATTTTCAAGTCATGCGACGTGGACTGTGAATTCAACAATTTTTGACAACGGTCACGTTCGGTAGGTCAATAGGGAATATGCATAAATTTTATTTTTTTTATTTCGAAACGGAATGTTAAAGTACTATAAAAATAATGACAAAAAGCGAAAACAAGACATAAATCGGCCAAACAACACAAAAGTTATAACCATTTAAACTTTTGTTTCTATCTCTTTCTAGATAAACGGAATTTAGAATAGATTTTGTACGTCGATACAGCGAATGACGTCATTCGCTGTATCGAATCTCTCTGTCTAATCAGCAGTTTCAAATGCTTATAACTTAGTATTTTTTACAGACATTAAAAAAATAATTTCACTTTACTATTTCTGATGGATAAGCCTTTGAATACAGTGATAAAAGAAATCATGCCTAGACCCTATTGAAGTCATACTTAAATATGTGGGGTTCTTATAAATAAATAAAATGTCGGCTTCTGGGAGGTGTCACATAAGGGGGGGGGGACGAAATTTTCATAATATTTGACCTAGGATGTTTTACTATCGAAATATTGCAAAAAATCAAAATCAAAAAAGGCATTCCAAGTCATCTGGCAAGCGAAGCGTGGGAGACTTCCAGCAAGTTCGGATTGATCATCTTAAAAAGATAACTGAGACAGACTGGATCAAAGAGTATAGTAATATAAAGGGTGTAACACCTCTTAACGAAACCGAAAGGCAGGCACTTGTTCTCCTCGTCATTGCGATCAATTTTTTTGTTCTACACCAGATACCGGCATGGTTCTTGAGCGCTCGGCGGAAGAGTGGGGATCGCTTTGCGCATCGTGCACCTATACGCGCCCCACTTCATACCACCAAAGAGACCCAATAACTCACTTTTGCGCAGGTGAAGGTCAGCGCTCAAGAATCGTGCCGATGATTGTACCTGGGGACCTAGTTACGGAGATATTGGGGGTCAAAGTTCAAACTTTTTTAAAAGTTTTTAATGTCAGATGTTTACGGGGAAACAGACCAAAATATTAATGCCTACGGTAATTTAGGAACAGTCACATGCACGGCACCACATGTGACTGTTCCTAAATTACCCTAGGCTGATAAAATTTTCGTTTTTTCTAATTCATGCTAATATTAGTATTTTGGTCAGTTTTCCCCTTACAACTCCAAAATACAAGTTTTTAATGTAAGATTTTTACTTTAAACACCTCCACGAGCCCCGTACTATTCAATCCACCCATCAGCACAATGTTTTGAGTGCGGTACATTGAGTTCTACCACAAAACATGATTTTTCACCCCAAAAAAAAGTCGTTTCCCAGCAATAATTTTTCGTAAAGTTACTTAGTTTGATGTACAGAATGCTTGGTTGACGGCTTCGTGATGAGGTCTTTTACACCCTGTATATGGATTCAGAAGTCAGTCGGAAGAGAAGGTGCTGTGGCGTAGCTTGGGAGATAGGACCAACACTTTACTGCGACGGGTTAAGTCGAATGATAGACAAAATAAAACCACAAAAGACTTATTAATATTAATTTATTATAATAATGTGAAGGCGTCACCCCGTATGTACAGTCAAAGGTCAAAATTCCACTTCCACCGCAATGCACATTATCGTTTGCGCTATACGGGCGGCGGCGCCTATACACACATACGCATATTATCCGTGTGAGTGATGTTCCAACGCTAACAACCAATTTGGCCACCGTATCACTTACACAACTCATTGAAATTTGTAATAACAATCTTAAGCGGGCAACAAGTTGCTAATGTGTAAGTGTTGTCAAACGTTCTTATAGAAGAAGGTCATAAGTACCACCAATATTGCTTTGCCATTGTGTTGCGAGATTGGCAGTCGACTTCTGACTGTTACTGTACATCGTACACGTTACCGCTAACTTTTGTACATTTTATCACAACTGACAACATAATCACTAAAGCTGATCTACGTGTCGATGGTAGACAGAAATTTATTTATTTATTTATTTATTTATTATTATTAAACTTACACACTATCTTTACAGGTTACCCCAATGCAATAGTGGTTAGCGAGCACACACCAGATAAATAGTAAACAACTTACGGCTACCATACGGCTACTTAAAAAACTAAACTTTAAACATATTTAGAAAGTAACACTAAAAACAAACTAAAATAATAAAATTATTACTATACAATTACAATTATTACAAATTACCTATACCATTTTTTTTCTTTTATACTGCTTTAAAATCTTAACCTATACATATATATATTTATAAAATCAGACAACACAGCATAATATTTAGATATTACTCACAAAATTCAACAGAACTCTTGCGAATTCACTCAGATTGCACGAAAATATGTCAATCCGTTCATGCACTTCGTTTAGTACACATATTGTACGGGTGAGGGGTGTTTTTGACAGCAGGTTGGTTCTGGCAGCAGGCACGGCCAACAGTGGCGGCCGTCGCCGCCTCCACACATACCGGTCCGGCACGCACAGCTTCAGGTGACGCAGCACACCCGGGTTATGTGCTACTCCACGCAGGACCTTTAGCGCATACGCCGCGAGTGTAAATTCCCTGCGCACTCTGAGTTCGTTGTACCCCACCATACCCAGTACAAACAGTGGAGTAGGATACATCAGCGGGTAAAATGGGTAAACCCCATAAAGTTTGAAGTACAAATGTCTTGTAAATTTATTCTGCACTCGCTCCAGCATGACATTGTATTTCGCTTCATGAGGAGCCCAAATCACAGCACTGTGTTCCAAGTGACTCCTTACCAAAGCGTCATACAGCACCCTAAGCGTGGTAACGTTTGTGAATCCCTGCGACTGCCTCAGCACGAAACCCAGGTTTCTGTACGCCTTCTTGCAAATCTTAACTATATGATCTCGGAAAGTTAGATCCGGTGTAAGCAGTACTCCTAGGTCTCGTACCTGAGACACTCGCTGCATCGGCGCTTTCTCTACTTTGTATTCATAGTCCAAGGCAGTCTTCGCGCGCGTAAATGTCATTACTGAGCATTTCGCTGTGTTAAAATAGAGTTTATTTTTATGGCTCCATTCTACCACTCTATCTATGTCTTCTTGCAATTTCTCACAATCTGACCCACCTCTGACCTCGAGCAGCAATTTGAGGTCATCTGCAAACAATAAACATAAACTATGTTTGACTACGTCTGGTAAGTCATTTATCATTAAAATAAATTCGAGAGGACCAAAATTGCTGCCCTGGCTCACGCCTGACCTGGTGTAGTAAGGCTCGGATTCGAACCCGTTGTAGTCGACGTACTGCTGTCGGTCTTTTAAGTAGCTGGCGAAGAACTGTAAGAGGTGCTGAGTACAGCCAATTTTTGCCAGCTTCATTAGCAGTACATCATTGTCGACGGTATCAAACGCCTTCTTAAAATCAAAATATGCCGCGTCTACCTGTACACCAGCATCGACGGCCGGCACCACTCTCGCCATGAAGTTTAGCAGATTAGTGGCAGTGCTGCGCGCCGGTCGGAACCCGTGCTGCGCGTCCGATAGCTGTGCGCTCACTTGAGCCTGCACAGAGCGTTGGATGGCAGACTCGAACACTTTTGCAGGTGTCGACAACACTGCCACCGGTCTGTAGCCACTGACATCCGGACCTGACTTACCTTTGGGAACCGGAATCACTCGCGTGATTTTCCACCTAGGCGGAAATGTTGCTTGTTTTAAACAAGTATTAAAGATATGATGCAGGGGCTCAGCCAGCACCCTGCCACAGTCTCGGAACAAAAAAGCTGGAATGCCATCGGGGCCAGATGAGCGCTTTGGCTTCAGCTTTATGAGCGCTTCCCTTACGTCTTGAAGACTGAGGGTCTCGATGTGCACTCGTGCACTGTTCGCTCCCGCGTCCGCCCCCGCCTCCCGCGCCTCCAGCCGCGGCCGCTCTTTATTATACACCGACTCAAAATAAGCCGCAAAATGTCGAGCAGACTCCTCATCCGAAAGATGTTGACCATTCTTTATGATAATTTGCCTGTTAAACCTACTTCGTTTGGACCTAATGTACTGCCAGAATGATTTTGGATCTTTTAAAAATTGATTTTGTATTTTAAACTTGTGTTCTTTGTGTGCAATTTCTATGGATTTTTTAATACTAGCTCTGCACTTTGAAAATTCAGAATAATCGCTATCCAGCTTTGTTTTTTTGAAAGTTTTATGAAATCTAGCTTTATTCTTTATATCTCTTATAATATCTGCGGTGTACCATTCGGGATAAACGTATCGAGAGTTTTCACGTTGAAGCTTTTTCCGGGGTACACATCTATCTAAAATATCACTCAGTTTATCATAAAAATGTTCAACATATCTTCCAAATCATGCATGTCGTAAATCATACTCCAATCAGTGGTAGTCAGCATAGAGTATAACAACTCGTAGTCGGCTCGATAGAAGTTCCACTGCGGCCTCACACTACGCGCTGCGGGACTGCCGTCGGCAGAGGGCGCAGGCGGGGCGGGCGCGGCGGGTGCGGGAAGCGCGCGCGTGCAGTGCACGCTGACCGCGAGCGGCGGGTGATGCGTGTCGACGGGCACGAGCGCGTCGTCGGCCGCCACTACTGACACCTCCCCGCTAAAACCTGTGCTCAGAACCAAATCCAACTGACGACCTAGACAGTTTGGTACTGTGTTACTTTGAGTGAATTCGCAATAGGACACAAAATATTCATAATAATTTTTAACATTTATAGGACACGAATACAAATTAAAATCACCAATAACAATTATTTCTCCATATCTATCACATAATGTTTCTATTAATCTAAATAAAGTCAAGTAGTCGTTCTCAGAACTCCCTGGTGGTATGTAAACAACACAACATAAAAACAAAAATCTATTTTTGAAATAAACCGTTGCACTAACCATTTCAAAAACGCAGGTGTCTATCGACGCGTCCGCGATTTGTACTTGTCGCAGCTCATATCGGTGTGTGGCCACTAAAAACGCTCCTCCCTGCTTCCGACCATCCGCTCGATCGCAACGTAGTATTTGATATCCCGGAGGAATTATTTCAGGATCTTCTATGGAGTTATTGCAACCAGATTCCGTTACTGCATATAAATCAAAATTGAATGCCTCAATGTTGTTTCGGAACGCATCCAGTTTAGTTCGCAGACCTCGTACATTTTGATAGAATATATCGATGTTATGGCTATAATATGTTTGGTTTTGTTCTGTTTGAGTTCCGAAACCATATCCACTCACTGAACTCAGCATTAATTGGCCAGATTTCGGCCTGGTTCAACTTATCAAAACTCTTTTCCGGTACTCCAACAACAAACGACGAATAATCTCTCTCGATTTTGTGTTTGATTTTGTCAATTTTAATTTGAACATCTGGGCCACATACATTTTTCACGTGATCGGCTATGGCTTCAATAGTTGTATCCGGATGCAGTCGCCAAACATGTAGATATTTTTTGCGATCACTAACTTGAATTGTCTTCAACTCCGTATTTGTTCCCACTCTGACCTCTTTAGGCTGCCTGTTATTTTTTTTATTTCGAACAGTCGTCCATCCTGATTCGATCTTCTCCGCTTCATCATTAGGTGGTTCACTAGTCGCCAGTGAGCTAGTTCTACACAAAGTTTTTTCCGGTACAATTTCGGTTGACTTCGTGGCCCCACATTTGTTTTCATTTTGTGTTTTGTTGTGGGTATGAAGCGTTTTCTTGGAAACGATGGAATTATTCTGTTGACTTACGACCTCGGCAAAAGAAGATGGAGAAGGAGGATTTTGTGGAATATCAGCTGTTACTTCGTGTGTTTGGTTGTTCTGAGTTAACTTAGCTATTACTTTTTCTTCAAGCACCCCCATCATTTTAACTATGTTGCCCAACTCGGTTTTTGTTTGAGAAAATTGATTTAGGAGAAGCGATATCGCATTTGCCTGGCTGTCCATGCGAGCTATGATGTCAGCTTTGAATTCTCTCAATTCTTCGAGTAGTAGGGAATCAGAATCCATAGTTATAGGTGAATACTGAGTCTGACTTCCACGCTGCCTGCTTACATTGTTTACCGGAGTGGTGGCATTAGGGTTAGGAATGTTAATGCGCACCGGGGTTTCACTGTTGCCTCTTTTTGGCTTAGCACAGATACATTCCGGACATAACCATTTCTTTATATATGTCTGGGTGTATGTCTTAAACGCATCTTTGTTTATTTCGAGACAGGCTATATCATACCTTTTCATGCATTTATCATTGGCACATTCCATGTAATCATCAATTATCGGCGAACCACAAGCGCCGCAATTATTAGGCATTTTTATTGGTATCGCAGACATAATTTCAAATCTTGATGATCAAACCGAGCACTTCGCGGTTCACAGCGGCACGACAGAGACGAATTATTTATTTTTCGCAGCCCGTCTCTTTCACTCCAGGTGAGGAGGAGCCTACCTCGGCGTTCTCGGACGGCGCGATGTCGCGCTCGCGTATTATTTTCACCAAAACAGTTCACACCACTTTAGCACTTGTTGTTCTTATTTTCAAGACACATTATGAGTCAATATTGCACAAATTAATGCTCATAAAAAAATTGAGCAAAATAAAATAACAAGAAACACGTCTGCCACTGACCACAACTAGCGTAGCAGATGTGAAATTGTTATTGTATTGTTTAATATTAAACATGCTGTTATAACTTGGGCACGGGGTTTATTCAAACGAATTGCGACTATAAATAAATTACACCACAGCATAAACGCACGCGTGTGCCCTCCACGTTAAGCCAAAATTTCACTTACCATTTTGTCACATATTTGTGTCACGCGCTTGCTTGTCACGTATGTGTGACAATGGCGTTATAAAGTTAATAGAGAAACGTTTCGTTTATGGCGTTATTCTTCAGCTGGGGCAGTGGAGCCCATGAGTTTGGTTGAACCAATAACATACAAGAAATGATATTTTTTATTACTAGGCAATTGAGATAAACGAATACATAATTTCTATCTACCATCGACACGTGAACATTAATATGCTATTACAAAACATATACAGTAACTCTTGCACGCGTTTTTTTATTACATTTGTTTTAAAAATATTATCATTTAATAGTTATTTCTCAGATACTTATTATTAAGAAGGAATGTAAGTTTTATACAAAGCTTAGTAAGCATGATGAAAGCTATATAGTCTGGTAAATGAGTGCTCAAAAGGGGGGTGTGGTTGGAAAAGTCGAAAGCAGAAAATGTGACTTATGAACTTCGTTTGGACTAGTTAGAAGATAAACATATTAAAAGTCCTGACCCCTCCGAGGTGAGCCCGAGGGGGGGGGGGGGCAAAGAAGGTCCCGTTTTTTGGTTTTTTGCTTATATCTCGAAAACGATGCGTCGTATAAAATTTTGTTGTACTACATAATAAAACCTCATAAAATTCTCTACAACTTTGTTTGTCACACTTTTTATCTATCTCTTATCGTTGAATTGGTATGAGCTCCGAAAAATGATCAATTTTTTTAAAAATTTCCTTATCTTCTAACTAGTCCAAACAAAGTTCATAAGTCACATTTTCTGCTTTCAACTTTTCCAACCACAATCATTCATTTACCAGACTAATAGTGCACAGCACTTTAGATTTTTTTGGGCATAATTCTGTAAAAAACAGTTGCCAAACAAAATTGATTGATTAGTTTTTTTTTTATTAAAACCAAAAATAGGTTTTATATTTCTTAATAGGTATCATTAGGGCAGTGTATTCTGAAAGTTGACAATTAATTAATTACAAAAATATCTGTTAAATATTTTGATGGTTTGTTTAATTAAATTTAATGAAATGAAAGTTTTAAAGGCATTGCAATATTTGTTAACCCTAATTCAATGTTATTGCAATCTTTCACCAAATTTTGTGCGCAATATTTTTTATCTACATTTAGAAATATTTATCAAAATCTTTGACAGTTAATTGCGACGTTTACAACTTTCAGAATGCAATTTTTAAAATAATTTAGGAATTATTTTTAGCTGCCAATAGAAAAAAACTCATTTCTTTATTCCTCAATATAAGTGACATGTCTTATTTGATTGAAAAAATAGCTGCAATTCTGAGTATTTCATAAAAATAGGGTCATTTTATGTAGCATTATATACTTCTCTTCTTAACCAACCTGCCATATTTGATATTTCTTATAAAACATAGTGACTGTACATTGCATTGTTCTTATATTAGACCACAATACCCGAGCGTTAATATGGCGTATCAAGTTTTAGAAAAAGATCTTTTTTTTTTCCGAGGTCGAAAAAGTTTATGCGTTTAGTCTGAGGTGAATGTTTTTTTAAAAAAAAAAAACATTCACCTCAGACTATAGGCATTGAACCACTTTGGACTAAGTACAGGTATAGTTATCTGTGGCAATTTTCATTCCCGCACACGTGCGGGAAAATGGAAATAATCGCACGCGTGTGAAATACATTGCATGTTGTACCTAATCGTAGTGCGTTATGGACCAGTTTTCGAGGAAGTGTATTGAAAATTAATTTTTAGCACCCACGAATAATGTAGTTTTTTGTCAGTAAAAGAATTTTTAGAATTAGACCTTTAGTTCCAGAGATCCCCCTACATACAGACTTACAAACAAATTTTTCATTACTCACACTCTGAAACTAGGTCTGAAGTTGCCTGAGGAGCGGGTTGAAAGTAATACTTTTCAGCCCTAGGGAGAATCGTTTTCAACTGACAGCTGTCAAATTATTCAAAAAAATGGTTCACTTTTCTATTGAACCATGTTCCAACTTTCTATACAGCCACGATGTAAAATTGAAATAACATAAAGTTAAGTATTAATTAGAGAATATGTATTTTTTAAATAACTGTATTATAATTAAGTTTCAACTATTTCTTTAAAATAACAGAGATAGATTTGGGAAAAATATTTACCATTTTTCGATAATGAAAATGAAAAATAGGTAATGGCTGAATAGCTGGCCGGCCACAGAAAAAAAAGCAAAATAGGCGGGAAAGCAGCAATCCGAATTCCGATCTTCATTTGTTTCTTCGAGTTGTATGTTTTTTTTTACTTTCCTTGTATTCGTAATGAAAAGCACAGTGTTTACCTCGGGTTAAAGACTTATTTACTTACTTCCCTCGAACTATTAGCGCCCTCGCTTCGCTCGGGCACCAAACCCCGTCTCGGGACTAAATAAGTCACCCCTAGGGTCATATAACTATTTTTTGCGACTTGTTACATCTTTATCAAATCTGCGACCAAAAATGGCTATAAACAATGTACTGTTACCTCTTCGGTATAATTAGTATAGATGTAACATATTAGGTATGTTACAGTCATACCACAGTACCTACCACAAGGAAGTATACTTGGCCCATTACTTTTCCTTATTTTATCAATGACTAGCTGATGCCCGCGGCTTTGCCCGCCCGCAAATTATATACTAAAACCTTCCTCTTGAATCACTCTTATCTATTAAAAAAACCGCATCAAAATCCGTTGCGTGGTTTTAAAGATTAAAGGTGAATGCTTCAGGGTAGCCCGCGAATTTCAATTTTTCTTACGTTTTTTGTAATTTGCAGGCCAGTGCTAGGTTGTATGTTGATTAAAATATTATTCGCGGTTGTAAGACGTATGTAGTTACAAAATTATATTCATCAAAATCATCAATACAACCCTCAAAGTTCATAAAGGTGGAACAATTACTTTTCCAAGATCAAAATCATTCTTGCACCTTTATGAACTTGGAGGGTTGTATTGATGATTTTGATGATTATAATTATGTAACTACATACGTCTTATAGTCGCAAACAATATTTTAATCAACATACAACCTAGCACTAGCCTGCAAATTGCAAAAAACTTGAGAAAATTTGAGTTCCGCGGACTACCTTTGAAACAAATCGTAGTAAATCAGAAATAAATCACGAAAACAACCGTAATACAATATTAAATCAAACATTACCACCTATAACGGGATACCTATCATGGTTATTATTATGTTCGATATTCCGATATTTCATCACCGTAGCAAGCGCCATGATCACGGAATTCACGGATAAACTCAAAATAAATATCAAAATCTCGAAACAAATAATTAACATTCTAAATATCCTTTTTAATATGCTAATGATAGTGTTAGTTACCATGTAAATTTAAAAACTTATAATAGAAAATGGCTAGAAAATAATTATCTAAGTACAAACTTATGTAAAACCAAATATATCCATGTCTTTAGGCATGTACAAAAATTATCAAAATATTAACGAGAACAAAAATGTCAACATATTAACGAGATTAGTGGGACGGTCGGTCGGGACTCATTAAAATAATCTAGACTAAAATCATTCAATCCATTATGGGTTCCGACTATTTAATATTGCAGTCAATATGTTCCGTAAGTATTAGAATTTATTATTTGTTTTATTTTATGTGTGTATTTGGTAATGAAATTATTTTAATTATTACAATTGTTTTCTACACTTCTGGACTAAACTTGTTTTTGTCTTTTCAGTTTTTATTTAAAGTGTTTTTTTAAGCAGTCGGGTTTTTTTTTAATTTTTACATCCATTAGAGAAACATAGAAACTTTTTACGTTATTAATTTCATAAGCATAACCAACAGGATATCGCCGACGAGTTAGTTACTTTTCGAATGGTCAGTAAAGTGAATTACCTAGCTCTTGATGGCTGCGGCGAGTACCTACTCGTACCTACGCAGATTGTGGCATAAATAACATTGAGAAAACGAACAAGATACACTACCATATCTGATCATACTTCCTTAGAAAGGTAGGTGTTTATTATGAATCTGTTTCACGATGGATGTCCGCTAAAACTCACAAGGGTGCACGGAGGTGCCAGCCAGCTGTCAATCCCGTCACACGCGCTCTCGCCCGCACCTTTGACGCTCATACATACTATTTTATTATATGACTAGCGGACGTCACGCAGTTTCACCCACGTAGTTTCCTTTCCCGTGGGAGTACGGGGATAAAATGTAGCCTATGTCACTCAGGGTGAATGTAGCTTTCTAATGGTGAAAGAATTTTTGAAATCGGCGCAGTAGTATTTGAGTTTATTCATTACAAACATACACACAACAACAACAACAACAGCCCATAACGTCCACTGCTGGACATAAGCCTCTCCCATGATGGGAGGAATTTACCGTAATCTCCACGCTTGGCAGGCGGATTGGAGATCGCAGTGATGAAAGACTAACAGAAAACGCTGCTGCCCATTCTCTGGTCTACAGAGGCGCAAGGTGTTCTGCCTCAGACATTAGTCGCCTTATACGACACCCGTGAGTGTAATGGGTTGGTTCTATTCTACTCTGCCGGATACCACACGGCTTACAACAACACACAAAAATACAAATCTTTCCTCTTTTTATTATTAGTGTAAATGTAGATAGAAACGCGAGCCTCTTTTAGCGGACGCCCTAATACTTCACTAGGAAATTTATATATAGGGCCCTTATTTAGCACTAGCTGACGTCCCGCGTTTTCACCCGCGTATTTCCCGTTCCCGTGGGAGTACGGGAATAAAATATAGCCTATAGCACTCACAAATAATGTAGCTTTCTACCAGTGAAACAATTTTTAAAATTGGTTCATTACTTCCGGAGATTACCCCCTACATACAAACTTACAAACATACAAACAAATGTTACCTCTTTATAATATTAGTATAGATAATCAGCCTAAAATGTTCTTCCTGCTGGGACACAGACCTCCTTTCTGCAGACAGGGTTACAGAGAGTGGGCCTGAGTCCTTTGGGAATGGTGATTACGTTTTGTGTGATTGTTACAGAAAATCCGTCGTCGTTGTAATGAAGATTATAACTAACTTATTAAAAGATACCAGAGATGAGTGGCTGGTCAGGACAGTAAGTAGCAGATCAAAATATAGTTGTTATACCGTTATATAAGTACGGTGGGCCCGTATATCAATGTCTCTCTCCTGTAATCGATGGAATCCTACAAATGTCACGGCTTTAGTGGAACCTGAATCTAACGATGTATTTCAACTTTTTGACCCCGCCACCCTATCCCGTCGAAAACATTATCTACATAGGTATAATTTCCTAGGGTCTCAAGCAAGGGCGGATCCAGGGGAGGGTCATGGGGGTCATGACCCCCCCTGGGCTGGCTCCAGGACCTAGGTGGACCACTAATTAAAATTGTTAAACATAGTGTCAAGACAAATACATAGGGCCAATAACCAACGTGCTCAATCTGCTGAAGAATATTTCCGCAGAGCCATATACATCCCTCTTCTGGATTTAATAATAAGTGACCTACAGGACCGCTCCTGGAATACTTATTTTGTTTCAGCTAAGGGTTTATATGTCAAAAAGCGAATACAGTAATCAAGACATTGAAAACTGTGAAACACTAGCAACCGACTATACATTGTTACTAGATTACTCCAGTTTCTGTCGTTGTAAACGAATATTGGCTGTGGATGGTGAAGTGGCAGCGGAGCAGGCGCGGATACAGGATTTCCTTTAAGGGGGGCAATTTTTGGAAAATTCATTAAAACAAATTGATAAACTTTTGATAATAAATGGGCGTTACTTTACAGAAATCCTTGATATGCAAGTTACAAGGGGGCCGCCAGCTTTTGGGCCAGGGGGGGGGAGCGTAGTGAGAAATTCTTACGACACCTTGCCTTGGACAGGTTAGAATGGTTACGAACGTTCATACAGGAGTTACTCGGTCGAATTTTAGATAAATTCAAGAGTAGCCTGTAGAGCGAGCGCAGCGAGCTCGAAAATTTTAACACTTTTCCTACCGACCTACTGGAGTTACCTGGGCCTCTTACAGACAAAGTTAAGACTCATGAACAACTAGGTTTCAAGAGTGAGCGTAGCAAGCTCAATTTTTTTTACAACATTGCCTCAGTTAATTATGCTATGATTGCATATATAAGGCCACGGGGCAAGGGGCTCCTAATTTATTTCAGGCTTCTATTGTATAGAACGACTAGCTGTTGCCCGCAGCTTCGCCCGCGTGAATTTCGGTAACTGTCCCACTGGATCATACTAAAGGGATAAATAGTGTCCTACATGTTAATACAGGTTATAAAGTATCTATGTGCCAATTTTCATAATCATCACAATTATTATCATCACAGTCATCATCACTTTCACAACAGCCATCATTATCACAATCATTATCAGAATCACCATCACTATCACAACCACCATCAATATCACAATCATTATCAAAATCACCATCACTATTACAATCATTATCACAATCACTATCACAATCACCATCATCATTATCATAATCATAATCATCGTAATCACAACCATTATCATTGTAATCACAATCATCATCATCACAATTTAAATCCGCCATCTTCTGGATCTCAAAATAAATGCCGTTTTCGTAATCAGCACCCCTGCTAATCTGGGTATCGACACCCATATTGATTTTTAGACATTTCAACCCCATCGCACCCCAACAGGGAATGGTAGTATTTCAGGTCTGCCACATTAAATCTTAAAATCGTTGTTTTTGTAATACACCCGACCCAATTCACCATAAAAACAATACCTATGTTGAATTTCAGGCTTTGTTATTGTTATTTCCCCCTTTAGGAGTTGAATTCTGAAAAAACCTGAAACACAAATGTTAACTCATTTATCGATAGGAGTACTCCTGTTAAGTTTCGAATAAAGTAGTCTAACTAATCCTACTTCCCCATGTAATCTTTGGGCCCCCGTTTCAACCCCTTAGGGGGTGAATTTTGAAAAATCCTTTCTTAATGCACCCCTAAACCTCATAAAGAATCTATATGCCAAATTTGGAATATCTAGACTCAGCGGTTTGGGCTGTGCATTGATTTTTATACTTTTCCACCCCATTTCTCCTCTTAGCTCATTTATCCATAGGAGCACTTCTGAGAAGTTTCGAATAAAATAGTCTAACTAATCTTGTTTCCCCATACAAACTTTGGATCCCCGTTTAAGCCCATTTTTTTTTTTTTTTTTTCGGATGGGAAATCATCAAATAACCCCTCCCGCTCTGGGCGGATCAGGAGGGAGTGTCAGACTTTTACTGACTAAAACCCATCCATGTTCCTTCATCGCCCTTTGTGTTCCGGGGCCACGGTATCTCTTTCGAATAGTCCCGCAACCCCGGCAGGCATCGGTCCTTACGGACCCCTTCCTTTTTGCTGACTCTCTTTGAGGCGCGCGTGGAACACGAACGCGCCGTCGACACGGCCTGTCGTCATGAGACGGACGGACGGCGAGCTAGCCCATAGCTCGCCGTCCACAGGCCCGCGCCTACGGTGGCCGGGGGCCACGTGGTGGCGTCTCCCGCGGCGGCCGGGACGTTGAGAGGTTCTCTCCCTCTCACGTTCCGCCACCTCCTTCTCTAGCATTACTGCTTCGCAGAAGGAGGTGACGACGTCCCATTCCGTCTCGCTCCGGACCATGGCTTGCACCAGGGCCGGACGCGAGAAGTCGCCGCCGCCGATCGCCGCTTCGAGGACACGGCGGTGCTCCGCCCACGCGGGGCACACCTCCACCGTGTGTTCCACCGTGTCCTCCGGTCGATCCTCACAATGGAAGCACCCGGGCGTTTCCTCCCGCCCGATTCGGTGCAGGAACCTCCCGAACACTCCGTGTCCGGTGAGGACCTGCGTCAGGCGGAAGGTGAGGACGCCGTGGCGTCTCTCAAGCCACTCCTCAAAGAGGGGACTTATCGCCACTATTGTGGCGTGCCCTGCACGGGGTTGCGACAGTCGCTCTCTCCATGTCGCCATGAGATCCCGCCGGAGGTCAGTCCGCTGAGTGACAATTTGTCGCTGCAGCGGAGTTTCCCCCCGGCGTAGCGCCTCCGCGCGCCATTCATGCAGGCGCGCGAGGACTATCGCCTCCAGATCCCATGGCGGCAATCCGGCAAGGAGGCTCACCGCCTCGCGGGCAATCGTGCGGTAGCCCCGGGCCAGCCTTACGGCTACTACCTTTTGGGGCGCGTTCAGGTAGTGGGCGGCACGCCGCCTCAAAGAACGCGCCCACACCGGGGCCCCGTAAAGGGCCATGGACCGCACGACTCCCGCGTAGAGCCTCCGGCAGGAGGCGTTTGGCCCCCCCAGGTTGGGCAGGAGCCGCCTGAAGGCAGCCCCAGTCCGTTCCAGTTTGGGGGCCAAACGTCGGAAATGCTCCACGAAGTTCCACCGGCTGTCGAGGACGAGTCCTAGGTACTTCAAAGTCGACTCGACACCGATGGATACCTCTCCTACCGTGAGTAAGGATCCCGGAGGTGGCGCATTCCGAGGCCCATGAAAGCACATGGCCTCGGACTTGTGCAATGCCACCTCGAGACCCAGTTGCCGGATCCTCTCAACGACTATCGCAACCTCGCGTGTCATCGCTTCGGCCGCCGCCTCGTGCGACCTCCCCTGGGCCAGCACCAGCGTGTCGTCGGCGTAGCAAACTACGCTGACACCACTAGGGAGGTCGGCGCGCAGCACCCAGTCGTAACCGATGTTCCACAAGGACGGCCCTAGGACCGATCCCTGCGGAACACCGCACGACATCTCTCGCCGGTTCCATTCTCCGCTGCGACTGGGGTAGATGACGGCTCTGTCCGTCAGATAGTCCCCGACCACTCGACGGAGGTAGGTCGGCATCGGCACCCGGTGATACCGAAGTGCCTCCCTAATGCAGCTCCAGGGCATGGAGTTGAAGGCGTTGGCGATGTCGAGAGACACCGCCAAGACAACCCCACCCCTGGACACCGCATCCCCCGTCGTGAGGGCTCTCACGCGCATGATGGCGTCCACCGTAGAGCGCCCCTTGCGGAAACCAAACTGGTGTTCCGCAAGGTCCGGCCCAGTCCCCGCAAGGTGCTCGGCGAGGCGGTTTGCAATGACTCTTTCAAAGAGCTTGCCCACCTCGTCGAGCAGCACCACGGGCCGGTATGCGGACGGAGAGTCCGCAGGGCGCCCCGGCTTCCGGATGAGGACCAGCTTCCCCGTCTTCCAACGAAGCGGGAACTGGCCTCTCTCCAAGCATGCGCTTAGGAGCCCCTCCAGTCGGGGCCCGAGAGCCTCCAAGGCCAGGACCCAGGCTTTGCCAGGCAAGCCGTCGGGTCCCGGGGCGGTATTTTTGGCACTGAGCCTGCGTACCGCCACTCTCAGGTCTACCCCAGTCACCTCCGGAGTGTCGTCGTCGTCGTCCTGATGATCCGCTTCCAGCACCGCAGGCGGCGGAGCCATAGGCGGGGGTGGGTGTTCCCCTCGCGAAGGGAACAGAGTGCTCACCACGTCCTCCACGAGCTCAGGCCGGAGACTCTGCGTCAGTGGGGGGGCCCAGGGGCGGAGTTTGTCCCGCACCAACTTGTAAGGGCGCCCCCACGGATCTCTTTCGAGAGTCCCCAACATCTCCTCGCGGGCCAGGTCCCTGGCCCGCAGGACAGCCTCGCGGAGAGCGGTCTTCGCCGCTCTGTACCCCTCATATAGCTCCGCCTCAATGGCTGCCGCATCCGGTGGGCGGATGCGGAGCCTGCGATGCCTGGCGTACAGGTGCCGTGCAGCGACGCACGCTTTGCGCAGAGACGTTAGCTCTCGCGACCACCAGTACACCTGACGCCGGGCGCTTCTTGGCCGAACGCGGGGCATTGCCACGTCGCAGATGTCGGACATGGCCTTCTGGAACCACCCTGCCTCATTGTTTATGTCGGCAGGCCTGTCCGGTGATGTCACCCAGGCCTGCACGATCGAGGCTTCCAGGAGGAGCTCCCGGTCCAGCTGCTTCAGCGCCCAACGCGGACCACTCGGGGCCTGTTGGACCGGCGCGCTTGAGGTCTGGGTGGAGACGTCGAACCGGATGTACCGGTGGTCGGAATAGGTCTCCACCCCCTCCATGACACGCCAGTCAACGACACGCGGCGACAGAGCGGGGCTAGCGAACGAAATGTCCACCACCGACTCACCCCGCATCCGCACACACGTGGGTACAGAACCCCGATTTAGGACGACCAGGCCCTTCTCCAGGGCCCAGTCTTCCACCATCCTTCCCCGCACGTCTGTGCAACGAGAACCCCAAGCCAAGTTCTTGGCATTGAAGTCCCCGAGGACAAGCACAGGGAGGGAATGGTTTCCGACGACGACACTCAACTCTGCGAGAGAGTTGTGGAACTCGGCGAGAGTTCGGCTCGGGGAGAAGTAGACTCCCACCACTACGATCTCCCCGAACCGGGCTGCTACGCACCCCCGACCCCTCCTGACACCTTCAAGGGTCGGGGTACCGGCGGCGGCCGACGACACTATGGTCACTGAGCCGCTAAGGTCCGCCACCCAGTCTTCCCTGGGCAGGACAAAATACGGCTCAACGACCACAGCAATGTTAATCAACCACTGCGCCATGCTCTGGAGCAACAGATCCTGAGCGCAGGCGCAGTGGTTGATGTTCGCTTGGAGGAAGCGTAATGGGGCCGTTATTGGCACTCCATTACCGCTTCCTCCCTAGCCCCCTGCGAGGGCCCCTCTGTGGCGGCGACAGTGGCAGCGGCAACGGTGGCAGTTGCGGCTGCGGCGGTGGCGACGGTGGTGGTGGTGGCGGCGGAGGGCCTCCCCTTGCCTCTGGTGGCCTTGGTGGGTGCAGCGCAGGCCTTGCTTCCAGCCCGGTGGTCGGCTGTCTTGCCAGCCGCCGCACAGGCACCGCAGTGCGGCGTGGCACAGCAAGCCGCGGATACGTGACCGGGCTGGCTGCAACGGAAGCAGAGTCCGCTGCGGTCAACCTCCGAGGCGCACTGTACTGACACGTGGTGTCCCACGTGGCAGCGATAGCACCTCAGAGGTCTGGGCTCTAGCAGCTTCACCTGCGCTGAGACCCAGCCCACCAGTAGCCTTCGGCCCTCCGTTATGGCTTTAGCCGCCGTCACCGGGCAGCATACCGTAACGGTATGCATACCCGTGGAGTCCGGGCGAATGGCGCCTGCCCTGACCTGATCGGCAGGGCACCCTCCGGACCTGGCGACGGCGGCCACCACCTCCTCCTCGGTAACCGAGTCGTCCAGACCCAGGATGCGCAGGTCTGCGCATCTGACGGGCCTGGACACTTGGGCCTCGTCCGCGTTTAGGGACGCTCTGAGCTTTTCAGCCAGAGCGTCGGCCGTTTAACCCCCTTAAGGGGTGAATTTTGGGAAATCCTTTCTTATTGCACTCTTAGAGCACATGAGGAACCAATGTGCTAAATTTGGAATCTCTAGACTCAGTGGTTTGGGCTGTGCATTGATTTTTAGACTTTGTCACCCCATTTTCCCCTCTTAGGGGTTGAATTCTGAAAAAACCTGAAACCCGTTTCTACTAATTTATTAATAGGGGCACTTCTGTGAAGTTTCGAATAAAATAGTCTAACTAATCTTGTTTCCCCATACAAATTTGGAGCCCCGTTTAACCCCCTTAGGGGGTGAATTTTGAAAAATCCTTTGGATCCCCGTTTAACCCCCTTAGGGGGTGAATTTTGAAAAATCCTTTCTTAGTGCACCCCTAGCCACGTAAGGAACCTACTTGCCAAATTTGAAATCTGTAGACCCAGCGGTTTGGGCTGTGCGTTGATAGATGAGTCAGTCAGTCAGTCAGTTTCTTCTTTTATATATTTAGATCATGCAAAAATCCAATGGGAGTGCCAATCCAGAGGTAGAAAAAGGTAGTCTTTTTGATAAATGTTTTCATTTTACGCTACAATTTATTACGTATAATACCATTCTATGGCATCAGGCAGGAAAAGCTATAACTTTTAAAAATCCTGAGCCTCTAGGAGCAGCTGCCTCCTCCTGGGGACGCCCATGACAAGATCAACTAGAATATTTAGTTCCAATTCCGTCAAACTAGTTCAAGCTTGGCTAATGACGTATATGGTCTGGTTCAGGGGGGGGGGGGGGGGGGGCAATTGCACCCATTGCCCCCCCCCCCCCCTGTATCCGCGCCTGAGTGGAGTCAGGACATACCGCAGTCGATTTCTGACCTTATTCTAAATTGCGATATTGAGATGTATCCCATAGGAGCCCCTCGCCCCGAAGCCTTATATTATGCAATTATAGCATAATTATCTTAGGCAATGATGTAAAAATTGCGAGCTCGCTGCACTCGCTCTTGCAGCCTAGTTTTTCTTGAGTCTTAATTTTGTGTATAAGAGGCTCAGGTATCTCCAGTAGGTCGAAATAATTCTAACCTGGTTCAAGGTAAATAATGTGTTAAAATTTTCGTAACTCCTATATGAAGGATCGAAACCATTCTTACCTGTCCAAGGCAAGGTGTCATAAAAATTTCGAGCTCGCTGCGCTCGCTCTTGCAGCCTACTTCCTCTTGAAAGTTGCCTTTGTTTAACTGAGGGTCGATCTAATAACTCCTATAAGAAGGGTCTAACCAATTGAAACCTACCCAAGGTAGTGTTAAAATTTTCGAGCTCGTTTCGCTCGTTCTTGGAGCCTTAGTTCACTTTGTTGTTAAAATTGTCGCCCTAAGTCGATTAAATAACTTTTTTTTTTTTATGAATTTTCCGTAAGATAGGTAAAATCAAATAAAAATTGCCTGTATCCGCGCCTGCTGTTAGTGTAGCGACAGCGGAAAGATCTTTCTCTACGTTACGAAAAATCAAATCGCCACAAAAGCTTCAATAGTTGAAGAACATCTAACCGGACTGATACTTCTCCACGTCCATAAAAACGTACCCATTGAAGTAGATGAAGTGATAGCGCGTTTCGGGAGAAGACGTAAAATAGAATTTGATTTTGTTAATTCAATATAGGTAGGTATTTTTAAGTAAAGTACTTAAATTTATTTATAAAATAAAATACCTACTTTTAACTTGTTGATCGCGACGATAGGTCTTGGTGGAGCAAAATGAAACGTGTAGTGGACTGTATAACAAGCTTATGTATTGAAGATAAAGAATTAAATTACAACGTTCGGTTGGGACTAACAATAAGAAATATGGTCGCTAAGAAACGCGCAAGCGCAGCCGTGCGTGGAGGCGTGCTAACAGCTGACTGGTGTGGTGCGGGGGCCCGCGCTCGGCCGTCGGCCGGCTAGCTCCCCGCTGTCCCCGCACCCCTCGTTCACTGCCGCTGGCGCGCGGCGATGTTGAGAGCAGCGGTCTCAACATGCTCCCCCCGTTGAAGGGACTTCAACAGTAGAGACCGGCAGCGGGCAGATGGTATTGAAGGCGCGCCGGATGACACCCTTTCTTGTGAGGATGTCGGCGACCCTCGCGACGCCATCTCTGCCTGGGAGAACATGTGTGATGCGTCCTAGAAGCCACATAAGAGGAGGTAAGGTTTTGTCCTTTATGACGACCAATGTTCCTTCCTTGAGCTCGCCAGATGACCGGCACCATTTGGTTCTTTCTTGCAACCACAAAACATATTCGTGGGAGAAGCGAGCCCAGAAGTGTTGCTTCAAAAATTCAATGCGGCGAAATCGTTGCAAGCTGTTGACTCTGGCGTTCTGGATCTGTGGATGAGGCAGCATAATTAAAGAACGACCAATAAGGAAGTGAGCCGGGGTTAAAGGAGCGAGGTCAGAGGGGTCGTTGGACAGAGGAGTTAAGGGCCTTGAATTTAATATAGCCTCGACTTGAATTAAACAAGTAGCCATCTCTTCAAAAGTTAGATTTGTTAAACCCAAGGTGCGCCGTAGATGGTGCTTGGTGGATTTAACTGCAGAGTCCCATAGGCCTCCGAAGTGTGGGGTATATGCAGGTATGAAAGAAAAGTTTATGCCAGGATCGATGTTGTTGAAATTTAAGTCTTGCGAAAGCAGTCTGGCCAACTCATTGAAAGCACCGACAAAGGTTGTGCCGTTGTCGGAAAAGATGTTACGGGGTTTTCCCCTTCGAGCAATAAAGCGGTTAAGTGCAGCTAAGAAGGCCTCCTTTGTAAGGTCCGACACAAGCTCGAGGTGGATGGCTCTTGTAGCCAGACACACAAACACACAAATGAAACACTTGATAAGCCTACATCCTCTACCTTTCCGGTCAGCTATCATGATGGGACCGGCATAGTCCACCCCTGTGTCTAAAAATGGAAACTCTAAATGTAGACGCTGCTCTGGAAGATTACCCATGATAGGCTGAATAGTGTTGGCCTTGATCCTGCAACATTTTACACATTGATGTGTGACCTTTTTTGCCAGGTTCCTACCTCCAATAGGATAGTAGTGATGACGAACAGTGGCCAATAAAAGTTGTGGCCCAGCGTGCAAAAGGCGCACATGAAACATGTTGAACAAGAGAACGCAAATTATATGAGAACTAGATAATAAAATTGGATGCTTAATATTATAATCATAAAATGAATTGTTCAATCTTCCTCCAACACGAATAAGATTCGAAAGAGTATCAAAGAAAGGAGACAAAGACAGTAACTTGTTCTTTGCTGGTAACTGTTCACCTGATTTCAATAAGCGGTACTCTTCCGGGAAGGATTCCATTTGACTAAATTTTAATAACAAGTTTAAAGAATTGTTAAGTTCAGTAGAAGTTAGTGAACCAGACTCAAGTGACTTCTTATTGCACTTATTAATGAATCGCATGACATATGCCGTCACACGCTGCAGTGTACCAAAGTTTGAAATCTTTGAAAATAACGCAGTAATAGGATTTTCAATAGTGTGATTGGAAATATGACAAGAAGATTCCGGTATCGTTTCCGGTAACCCAGAATTACTGTGATGTGATTCAGGGAACTGAGGCCATGAAGACGCATCTTTGTTAAGAAATTGTGGTCCTGACCACCACAATGAAGATGACAGCAGCCTGTCAGTTCTAAGTCCACGCGAAGCGAGGTCTGCGGGGTTTTCAGCTGACGGAACATAATGCCAAGTTGCTCCGCCTATAGTTTCCTGAATTTCAGAGACACGATGACGAACGAACGGTTTTAATTGATTTGGTGACGTGGATAACCATCCTAAGACGATGGTGGAATCACACCTACAATGAACTTCATCAAAATTTAAAGTAAGTGACTGACGAACCTTTGAGTACAACCTTGAACCCAACAACGCACCACACAGCTCGAGCCGCGGTATGGTTGTGGACTTGATTGGAGCTACCTTGCTTTTAGCGGTAAGGAGATGTACGTTAACCTCGCCGTCTCTCGAAACACTGCGAACATAAGCACACGCCCCATAAGCCTTTTCGGATGCGTCAGTGAATATATGCAGCTGGAGACAGGACGCAGATTCACACAACACCCACCGAGGTATCTTGAACTCGTTTAAAAGGTGCAGACTATTTTGAAAGTCATTCCAAGCGTGCTGAATTTGCGTAGGAACCAGCTCATCCCAAGAGCATTTAGCTAACCAAAGATGCTGCATGATAATTTTGGCTTCCACTATGCATGGAACGACCAAGCCAATGGGATCAAAGATCTGTGCTATGGTTGATAAGATATGACGTTTAGTAGCCTTATCAGAATAATTTAAGTTTATAGAAAAAGAAAAGGTGTCACTTAAACTCTTCCATAGAAGCCCAAGAGTCTTCGACTGCTCGTTGTCGCTCAGGTCCACAACGTCAGAAACGTCGTGTTCACTGCTAAGCGCCTGCAGGACCTGACTGGAGTTGGACCGCCATTTCCGAAGATTATACCTTGCTGACCGAAGAACATTGTCAACACGGCGGCTTACTTCTAAAGTTTCTGAAACAGACGACCCACCTGACAAGTAATCATCCACATAGAAGTCATGTGCTATCGAAAACTTTGTTTTAGGATCTGAGCACCCTTCAGCCAGGTGAAGTAAACACCTTGTAGCTAGAAATGGTGCTGATGCCGTGCCATACGTCACGGTATTAAGCGTATACTCCTGTAATGGATGAGTTGGTTCTGCCCTCCAAAGAATTTTTTGTAAGGGACGATGACTGTCGTGAACAAGAGTTTGTCGGTACATTTTTTCAATGTCCGCGCTTATGACAATTTTATGCTGACGGAATCGAAGTAATATTGATAACAAGTCGTCTTGGATAGGGGGACCAACCATCTGTATCTCGTTGAATGATTTACCTGATGCAGTTCTAGCGGAAGCATCAAAAACTACCCTTAGTTTGGTGGTAATTCTTGATTCCTTCAGAACACCATGATGTGGTAAATAATTAGAATGTGATGAGTCGAGTGGGCGTCTAGTAGATTCAGACATGTGTCCCAGCTCTATGTACTCATTAAGAAACTCTACATATAGGCTTTTAAACCGAGGATCTCTACCCAAACGACGTTCAAGAGATAAAAATCGCTGCTTAGCCATCATGTATGAATCACCCAATACGTCTAGTGACTCTTTAAAAGGAATACTTACCACAAATCGTCCATCAGAATTACGATATGTGGTATCTATAAAATGTTGTTCACAAGATCTCTCTTCGACAGAGTGTTTATGTATAGACGACACAGAATCTAACTCCCAAAACCGATCTAAATTTACCTGTAAGTTATTAGTGTGCATACAAAGATGTGAAGAGGAATCGGACTGATGACATGCACCCGAAATGAGCCAACCTAATTTTGACTCAAGCAAAGTGGGCATACGGTTACCTAACGAGATACGGCCAGTGCCTATGATATCCCAAAAAACTTCCGCACCAACGAGGACGTCGATCGAAGACGGAACATAATAAGTGGGATCAGCAAGACGCACGTTCGTAGGTATACGTATGTTGCTAATATCAACATAAGTATTAGGAACTGATGCTGATACTTTCGGCAATACAAGGCAGTCAATGTTCAGTTCGTACTCACTGTCATCAATTGATTTTAATGACACTAAGCACCCTTGAGTACAAGTAGAAGTTTGATAATTTATGCCCGTTACCTTAGACTTGGCAATGTAGGTAGGAGCATGTAACTTACGAACAAAGTCCTCCGAGATGAAGTTGGTTGTACTTCCACTGTCCAGCAAGACTCGTGCTGTATGATGGTTACCGTCAGCGCCAGTAACCTTCACGAGCGCGGTGGAAAGTAAAATCACTTGAGATGTAAGAAATTGACTAGCTGCTAATGCAGTGTTAGTAGTAAGAGCGTTGTCACTGTCGATGTGTAACAGTGTGTTGTGCTTTTGACGACAATATTTACAATGACCTAATCTGCATTTGGAAATATCATGACCTGGACGAAGACAATTCATGCACACATTGGAACCCTGAGCCTTTTTAATGCGAGCCTGTACTGAAAGACCTTTAAACTGGTCACATGCAAAAATAAAATGATTTTGATGACACATGGGACACGACAAAGGTTTTGATGTTTTTTCAGATGGCAAAGTACTGCTTTTAGGTTTAGGTGTAGGTGCGATGGGTTCACTTTTAGCTGCTGCTATGGGCTTAGACTCCTCAAGTGTCTCGAGCAAGTCAGCCCTGTTACTGATGAAGTTAATAAATGCAGATAAAGTAGGAGGCTCTGAAAAAGTGTTTCTGTGTTCTTCCCACTGACCGACTTGTCACGTGGTCGAGCTTACTGGTCATTATGTAAATGACAAGAACATCGACGAAGGCGTTTTGAACAGGTTGACCAAGAGTTGCTAAAGCTCTAAGATTTTTGTTTGTTGTGTCAATTATGTAACGCAGTGACTTACTTGACTCTCTATCTATGGGCTGAACGTGAAAAAGTGCTTGCACATGATTGTTGACAAGCAATCTCTTGTTGTCATACCTCTCACAAAGTAACTTCCAGGCAGCGTCATAGTTTTCTGACCTGAAGTCAAGGTTATCAACGACAAGAGAAGCACTACCTTTTAAGGACACACGCAGATAGTGCAATTTATTTATTTTATCCAAGCTTGTGTTGTTATGAACTATGGAAACAAAGGTATCTCTAAATTCCAGCCAATCATGATAACTGCCTGAAAATTTGGGTAAGTCAATTTTGGGTAAACGAATTGAATTGTGTTTGTGTGTACTAGTAATACAAGAGTCCACCTCGTTTGCGACGTCCCCTTCAAGAAGCTTTCTCGAACCGCTGATCAGCTGGCGCGCAGAAGCCACCAAGCCGTAGTACAGCTTCTCAAACTCTTCGCGTTCCGCATATTGCTCGCTGGGGTCATCCGCCAACGCCTCCAATTCATCCTGTAATGCATCATATTTTTCGTATAAGCTTTCAAATATATTAAGTCGATATTCGATTTCGATGACTTGTACCTCACTTAACTTTTCGCAAGACTTAGAAATATTTAAATAAGAAGAGAATTGCGTAAGCTTGGCTTTAATTGAAGCTCGCTTCTTAATAAAGCTTTTCATTTCAGCCATGACAATGAAAATTTAACAGTTGCAGTAAAAAAGAGAAGAAGAAAATAAAAAAAATTAAAACACTATTTAGTCTTAAGCAAAAATTACTGACACTAAACGATTAGCAATAAGTTGTAACGTGAGTACTGGAGCTATAAGCAGCAAGAAGTGAGATTGCTGTTACAAAAACGTTAGGCGTTTTCGTTCGAATCAGCTGAGTAGTGCCACGCGGATGATGCAATGTTTTTCTGCAAAAAAGAAGGAAATACACTTAAATTAAATTAAATGGATTAATGCAAAATATGTAATTGGATACTGTGACACAAGAAATTTAATTTAATGTTGGGAATGGTGATTGATTGGCACAAATTAATAAAACGTTAAAATCACACAACAATAAAATGTTATTATCTACACCTTGGTACTATTAAAAAGAAAAGACACTGTTCAAAACAAGCTGTAAGGCTGAAAATTATAGATGGATTGACGGAATTACTAATTAATAAGTTTAATTAATTGTAAATGATTATGGATAGGTGAAATGACTAGGCAAAATGTTGGAACAAAGGAATTGGAACGTTCTCACGGTTTTATGCTGTCAACCTCTGATGATGTGCTGACTGACGCCTGTGGCTCCGATGAGTAGATTCTGGGGTATTCCCGACGCAAGTTGACGAATGCAGACGTTCAAAATCTTCTTGCACCGAAGTCTCGACGATCTTTTCTTGCGCCGCCCGTTGGTTTGAACTCGATGAAAACGGCTGTTGCCGTACCGACGTTCACGATGACCAAATGCAGGCGATGACGCGTAGAACACGAAGATCTCTCGTGAAACTTGAACCCGAAGATGAAGTCCTTTGTTCTCCAACCGACGAAACGTTGACTTTTTTTGAAAATTTCCGTTGTTCGGTTCAAACGTTAACGGTAGAAGGACCAATGATCGCGACGATAGGTCTTGGTGGAGCAAAATGAAACGTGTAGTGGACTGTATAACAAGATTATGTATTGAAGATAAAGATTAAAAATAACAACGTTCGGTTGGGACTAACAATAAGAAAAATGGTCGCTAAGAAACGCGCAAGCGCAGCCGTGCGTGGAGGCGTGCAAACAGCTGACTGGTGTGGTGCGGGGGCCCGCGCTCGGCCGTCGGCCGGCTAGCTCCCCGCTGTCCCCGCACCCCTCGTTCACTGCCGCTGGCGCGCGGCGATGTTGAGAGCAGCGGTCTCAACACTTGTACTTATCTATTATCAAAATTAAATTGTAACTTCTTGTGACTTAATGTGACCCCCCCCTGGCGCCAAAGCTGGATCCGCCCTTGGTCTCAAGGCTGCTCAACCCCAGGCCCGCCGGCCATAATGTGGCCCGCCAACGCATTTGAATAGGCGAGACGCCAAATAAATCATAATTTTAATTAGTCCGTCAGATTTAATGATAAAAAATATTGGACACATATTTTTAATTTTTTCACGTAAACAAAAAATGAAGACGATACAGTGTGACGTCACATTTCGGTACATTTTTACCATAAAGTGACGTCCCAAAATTTCGCTATTTATCGCGTGGTGCGCAGCGAGAATAAGTTTTTCGATGTTGCAAACTTGGATTTAAATAACTCCAACTGATCTTACACAACATACATGTATTATTTCTTACCTGTAATTCTTGCAAATCGTTGATTTCCACTACGATAAGTATAATATCACACGCAATCAACCACTTGAACAGTGTTGGTCACTTTGACCGTTTGACGTTCGAGTCCGTTCGAGTGTTCGAATGTGTTTGTTCGGCTCGGCTCGTAATCTCGTATAGATGTGACGGGGGTCGGGGATTCCCCTGGCAGAAAGATCACGCACAATACGCACGCGTTCAAAAAAAAAAACTTGATCTGTTAAGATGCGTTCTTAGATCACTTGGTAAGTGTTCAAAAACTAAATGGACGTATGTAAAAAAGTTTGTTTTCAAACATACCTATTATAAATTAATATTAGATTACGTGCTTGATAAAAACCTATGAGATTGAGGGAGAGGCTTCACTTGTACGATATTTCGGATTCTTGTCTCAAGGATTTAGCGCCCCCAGGAAACTGCCGCCCGGGGCAAGTGCTCCCAGTTGCGGTGATGAAATAAATTACACAAAGTAATGCGCCTGCCTGGGTTCGAACCCACGACTTACTGTTCGTAAGTCGGGGTCGCCACCACTGGGCCACCGCTGCGCATTCTTTTCCTATACTAAAAAAAAATAATTGTTTTTAGTATGTTTATTTAGGTTTAAGGTATTTATCTATGGGTCTTTGTTACCTGAAATAAATGGTTTAATATAGTCTTCCCGATATCTTCTTTTCCGGCTGCATTATCGGTTTCTGCCTGGTTCCACTTAATGGTTACTGGTTATTAACTTTGTGATGTTGATGATAGTAGGAGGATGTAGGCGGAGCTCTTGGCTAAGTAATAACAGCCGTTCGGGTCGATCTTAGGTTAAGCCGTGCTTGCCTAGGTTGGTCTGGGGGTGGGTGACCACCCTTACATAGGTACCGAGTTTCCTCCGTGCCTCGGAGACCACGATAAGCCGGCTGTCACTTGTGGATCTTTGATAGCCGTTACAGGTAGTCAGTATCCCTGAAAGTCGTACAACCAGTCTAACTTATGGGGTATCGTATTACCCAGTACAAATTGGGTTGTGGGGGTCAGATAGGCAGTCGCACCATTTAAAATACTGGTAGGTACTCAGCTGCATCCGGTTAGACTGAAAGCTGACCCCAACATAATTGGGAAAAGGCTAGGATGATGATGATGGTGATATTGATTATAGTGACACAATTATCATTTATTCCTAATTTCAGACGGCGACAATGAACACATCAAATGCAATTGTGGACAGAATAATGGATGACGATTCTGTTGAAGGAGTGATAATGACTAACAAAGAAGGTACTTGGAATAAGACTCATAGCACAGACACACCGCAGCGCTGCTAGATGCAGCATTGTTAGCTCTTTCCATACAACAAACGAGCCAACGTTTAAGGTGAACGCAGACTTAGCCGCACCGCAGTCGCCGCGTTCCAATTCTTCGTATAAAGTTCTATGCAATCTGTGTCTGTGTGCGATCTGTGTCTATATCTGTGTGCGAGATTGCATAGAAAAATTAGAATGCGGTGACTGCGGCGACTGCGTCGACTGCGGCGACTGCGGTGCGGCTAAGTCTGCGTATACTTACCTTTACTCGCACTGCGATACTGACAGCGAATGGAAACTAGCGGCATGTGAGAGAAATTGTGCGCTTAGCGCATATCAAAATTGATATGTTAAAAAAGCAATCTATATTTTATTATTCGCCGATAGACAAAGGTATTCGTAGTGATTCGTCCTTGAGTTACATTTCGTCGCCGAGAATCACAGAGCACGGAATCGTGGTTGCCGATAAAGTCTAGAGACGGCAGAACTCACAAAATTGGTAGTGTCCGACCGAAGCGTCGGCTTTGGCCAAAAATCTAACTTCGGTCAGAACCAAAAAAATGCTGGCGTCGAAAGTCCGTTGCATGAAAAACTTCTGTCCTTTTGTAAATGGAACCTTTTATGAATGGGACATTGTGCGAATGGGACATTTTGAGAATAGGACGTTTCGCGAATAGGACATTTGTTTTCACGGCGACATTCTGCGTCAAATCCCGTCAGGGGTCTACTATTAGGGGCCGCCTCCACGAGCGAGAGAATCGCGGCGATATTATCGTCCTTGCCACGTTTGTCTATACACTCTCTTTTGGTCCGGCTCCACGAGCGAGAGAATCGCGGTGATATTTTCGTATAGAAATACGTTGAATCGCCGCGATTCTCTCGCTCGTGGTGGTGGCTCCAGTAGTGAGTGCGCAACCTGTAACAATACGATTTGTAGCACTCACTTGTGTCTGTACAATATCGAATCTTGGATTGTTTCATTACAGGCGAATGTCAGAGGTCAGGCGCGGATACAGGATTTCTTTCAAGGGGGGGCCATTTTTCGAAAATTCGTAAAAAAAAAAAACTGATAAACTTTTGATAATAAATGGGCGATACTTTACAGAAATCCATGATGTGCAAGATACAAGGGGGCCGCCAGCTTTTAGGCCAGGGGGGGGGGAAGCGTAGCAAGAAATTCTTACGACACCTTGCCTTGGACAGATTAGAATGGTTTCGAATGTTCTTAGAGGAGTTACTCGGTCGAATTTTAGATACATTCAAGAGAAAGTAGTCGAAAATTTGAACACTTTTCCCACTATGTACTGGAGTTACCTGGGCCTCATAAAGACAAAGTTAAGACTCGTGAAAAACTAGGCTTCAAGAGCGAGCGTAGCGAGCTCGACATGTTTTACAACATTGCCTCAGATAATTATGCTATAATTGCATATACATGCCTCGGCCTCGGGGCAAGGGGCTCCTAATTTATTTCAGGCTCTGTCTATTGTATATATCGATCATGCAAAAATCTAATAGGTAGGAGTGCCAGTTCAGAGGTAGAAAAAAAGAGCCTTTTCGATAAATATGTTATCGCAGGGTTAAACAATATCATAATTTAAGTGATTCCACTTTACGCTACAATTTATTACGTTTACGGTTTAATACCATTCTATGGCATCAGCCAGAAAGAGCTAAAACTTTTAAAAATCCTGAGCCTCTAGGGGCAGGGGCAGATGCCTCCTCCTGGCGACGCCCATGACAAGATATACAACTAGAATATTTAGTTTCAATTCCGTCAAATTAGTTCAAGCTTGGCTAATGACGTATTTGGTCCGGTTCAGGGGGGGGCAATTGCACCCATTGCCCCCCCCCCCCTGTATCCGCGCCTGTCAGAGGATACAGACGTGCTGAGTTACTATAGGGTTATTTTCACATTTATCTATCTAACTGGTGACCTGGGTAACACAGGTTTTTCCCAAAAACCTACATCAGGCACCAGTCTCTCACAAAGGCTGAATACAGCTGAGACATTATTTTGTACATTTTTACTTTGTGAAGAGAAAATAAATGATAAATTATTATTATTATTATCTATGCAACCATAGATAATAATAATTTATCATTTATTTTCTTGGCAATAGGTACCGCCTCTAACAGCGGCTGTCTTCGTGCTTCCTATCGAGAAGGATATCACGCCAATATCAGACAGAATAAACATTTCGCGAGTATTAATATTAATACCAAATGCTTGCCACCAGGGGCCCCGATATTGACGAATGTTAGCGTCACTGGTGCCACGAATTATGGAAGAGCTCTTCGCAAGTTTGGTGTGCTGTCGCAAATGTATGTCAAGGAACTGGTATGTGTTTGTTAATATTATTGTTAGATAAAGGTGTCGATTCTGTTGTGCACAAACTAAACTTAATTTAGAATATTGCTATCTTTTTATCTCTAATAAAACGAGAAAGACACTGACGTAATTTAGAGCTGTCAAATTTAGTTGGAACTAATATTTCCATACAAATGAAGGGTGTATGTAAAAACATGTCGACTAAAAACACGGTGAAGCGCAAGGCATAAACTAGTTTGACATCTCTAACTTAGTTCATAGCTATAGCCGTCCTTTTCTCGCACTGCCTTTTAGAAAAAATAGCAATAGCATAAATTAAGTTTGCACAACAGAATCGACACTAATACCGGCCCCGACTTAAGCAGTTTTGCCGTGCGTTCGATTCGAGCCCAGGCATGCTCGTTACTTTTTAAGTATTTTATATTCACGCTTGTAATTATCAAAGGGGTCGGCAGAGGTGTACCTAATAGTACGCCCACATTTCGCCAATTATATTTAAGTCCCATGTAATTGGGGGCGAGCCGATTGCCATCAACCGGGCACAATTTCAGACTACATGGTTGCTACTGAGAAATTCTGATAGAAAAAATCCAATAACACTTTGCCCGACTTGGGAATCGAATCCAGGACCTAATGCTTCGCAGTCGCGGTTGCGGACCACTAGATGACTAGACCAACGAGGCAGTCGTTTGACTTTGTGTATTTTTATCGTAAAAATACACACAGTAACATGGATTATATACAGGGTGTAAAAGACCTCATCACGAAGCCGTCAACCAATCATTCTGTACATCAAACTAAGTAACTTTATGCAAAAATTATTGCTCGGAAATGACTTATTTTTTGGGGGTGAAAAATCGTGTTTTGTGGTGGAACTCAATGTAACGTACTCACAACATTGTGCTGATGGATGGATTGAATAGTACGGGGGTCGTGGAGGTGTCTAAAGTAAAAATCTAACATATTTAAAAAAAAAAAAAACTTGTCAAAAAGTTGGAACTTTGACCCCTAATATCCCGTAACTACAAGGTTCCCAGGTATGGTGTAGAATAAAAAAATGATCGCAATGACGGGGACAAAAAGTGCCTTTCGGCTTCGTTAAGAGGAGTTTTACACCCTTTTTTATAAGGTTACTGCACATTGATTAGCGGTGGTTGGCGGTTTGTCCAAACATAAAGAGCACAAAGTAGGTACCTATGGGACGCCTATCGTCGCGTCAAACAGGCAGCCCATTCCCTCTCATAGAGAGAAAGCCTGTGTCCCAGCAGTGGGAACATTATAGGGTGATAATGATAATACTATACCTAGATAATATTACCGGCCTGTAACTGTCTCACTTCAAGGCAAAGGATGTTCTCCCAGAGAAGGCATTGAGCATTAATCACCACGCATGATCAAGGGGGATTGAAGGTTGCAGACTATATGATTATCCTCACAACGAACGTTTTGGTGAGGCCCAAAACATTTTCCGTCTATGTTTATATGTTAATGTTTGTTTTAAGAAGTGATCTAAGTAGAGAAAGCATTGTTTGCTTAAAATAAGGCTCCAATTACAAACTAAGTGTGTATCTTGTTAAAGAAATATACTATTTTGATTGTTTTTTTTTTTTTTTTTTGAAGTCTTAACTGTGAGAGCTTATAATATGTCCACGCAAAAACAGCAAATAGGTACCTTCTTCTTATCAGCCTATAATGTTCCCACTGCTGGGACACGACCTCCTCTCAATGAGAGGGAATGGGCTATAATCCACCACGCGGGCCCAGCGCGGGTTGGTAGATGTCACATGTCTTCGAATTTTTGGTTCTAGGACATGCTGGTTTCCTCACGATGAATTTTTCAGAACCAACTCGAATTACGACAAATACTGCTACATGTATCGATAATGTTTTTTGTTGCTGCGATTACATAAATAAATCCATCGTAAATTACCTGCCTTCAGATCATAGTGGTCAGACGGTTACTTTCGTGTACAATAGACAATTACAAAGAATTCAGATACAAACTAGACAAATAACACCCAGCAATCTAGACAAATTTAATAATAATTTAATTAGCAAGTTAGGTATACCGGGTCATATTAGAAACAATGCAAATGTATTTTATGAAGAATTCTTTTCGGTAGTGCACACCGAATTTAATAATACTTTAAAAAAGAAATCTAAAACTATTGGCCCAAAGCTTATTTTCAGTGACTGGGCAACACAGGGTATTCGGAAAAGTAGGGAACGATTGTTTGAGCTGTACGGCCTTAAGCCTTACATCAACACTGAAGCTTTTAATAAATATGTTGCTACTTACTCGAAAATTTTTAAAAACACTTGCAAGGTAGCCAAATCCTTATTCATTAGCAACAAGATTAAATCAGCCGACAACAAAATAAAAACGGTTTGGAAAATCATCAACAGTGAAACAAATAGAAATAAAAAACAAGGCAATGACTTCACACTAGAGACATCGCGTGGCCTTGTGAGCTCCAACAATGAAGTTGCTCAAGAATTTGTAAATTTCTTTACCAGTATCCCACTTAAAACTACAGAAACCTTAAATTCCTCTCCCTTGCTCTCTATTGATTTATTGAAAGCGAACGTTTCAGCCTGTCCGAATGAATTTAAATTTCAGCATATAAACCCCATAACAGTCATAAAAGGTTTTAAGCAAATCAAGATCAAATTAACGGAAGATCTATGGGGTATGTCTATCAAAGCTTGTACCTCAATTATTGAGACTGTAGCGCCGTATTTAGCCTCAATATTTAATTTGTGCGTGGATCAAGGGGTCTTCCCGGATCTAATGAAATTCAGTAAGGTAATACCGCTTTTTAAATCCGGGGACAGTAAAGACACCAATAACTATAGGCCCGTATCCGTGTTGCCGGTTTTCAGCAAGGTGTTTGAAAAGATAATGCTCAATCAAATGCTTAACCATTTTAACACTAATAAAATATTACATGAGCAACAGTATGGTTTCACCAAAGGACGTTGTACAACTGACGCCGGTGTCACTTTATTAAAACACATATTTACTGCGTGGGAAGAGGCACAAGATGCCATAGGAATCTTTTGTGACCTTTCGAAGGCATTTGATTGCGTAAATCACGAAACCCTGATCTTGAAACTTCAGCATTACGGTTTAGGTAAACTTGCGCTCAGTTTAATAAAATCGTATTTGAATGATAGACAGCAGCAGGTACAAATAAATGGAGTAAACTCAATGGGTTTAAAAGTAAAAATGGGTGTACCACAAGGTTCGATATTGGGTCCCTTCCTCTTTTTAGTATATATTAATGACCTACCCCATCTATTTAACAACCATCCGCATATGGTGTTGTTTGCTGACGATACTTCTTTAATATTTAAAATAAACAGACGTGCCACTAATCTTGATGACGTAAATAACGCCCTACTGCAGGTCCACGATTGGTTTACCGCTAATAATTTAGTACTAAATGGGAAAAAAACTAAATGCATTAGATTTGCTCTACCAAATGTCAAAAGTAGTGATTGTGACATAATATTGAATCAAGAGAAACTAGAATTTGTCGATAAAACGGTTTTCTTGGGAATCACGCTCGACTCAAGGTTACAATGGGGTCCTCATCTAACATCTCTTGCAGGACGGCTAAGCTCAGCAGCATATGCTGTTAGAAAAATCCGTCAATTTACTGATGTTGATACCGCGAGGCTGGTCTATTTTAGTTATTTTCATAGTGTTATGTCATACGGTATTTTACTATGGGGACGGGCTGCAGACATCGAGTCTATATTTATTCTGCAGAAAAGAGCCATCAGAGCCATTTATGAATTACGTAGACGCGATTCTCTAAGAGAACTGTTTAAGGAAATTAATATCATGACAGTACCTTGTCAATACATCTATGAAAACATCATGTACGTTAGAAAAAATCGGCATTTATTCAGTAAGAGAGGGGACAGACACCACTATAACACTAGAAATAGGGACCAACTAGTTCAGCCAGGTTTCAGGCTTGCTAAAGTGGATTCATCTTTCATGGGGTACTGTTTGAAATGTTACAATAAAATACCTCCCCACATTCTTCAACTGAATGAGACGAAATTTAAATCTTGTATAAAACGCACACTATGTAGGCAAGCATATTATAAGTTGGGGGATTACATTGATGATAAAAATGCTTGGCTAAATGCTGGTCCTGCTCCACAACCATAGGTGGGGGGGAGGGGGGCAAACTAATTGTTTGTACTGGACGGGCATTATTTGAGTCCATCGACACGTAAAGAAGAAGATGAAGAATTGATTCCCATGTTAATGTATTGTGGAAGCTGCAGAAGATTGTAAAAATATACTTGCATTGTATAGATTCCAGTTCTTAGTATTATATAATTGCATAGCACATGTGTGAGTACTTTGTACTGTTCAGCCACCATTTACATTTATTTATCTTTCATTGACTTGAATATGCCTTGGTGACTGAGAGAATGTCATGCTCACTTAAATGTCTCGCTGATGGTGGCGGGTGTGTCGGGTCATTTGGTTCCCTTCAATATGGTTGAGTTGAATGGCGCCGGTACATGCGTCATGTCTGTGAACGGGCGCTGTCAGTTGGGACTGGTCATCTCTTAGCTGCCAAGGTTCATTTTAATTACTTTATTCATACATTT
The DNA here is from genome assembly GCA_905147715.2 of Xestia xanthographa. Taxonomy (NCBI): domain Eukaryota; kingdom Metazoa; phylum Arthropoda; class Insecta; order Lepidoptera; family Noctuidae; genus Xestia; species Xestia xanthographa. The sequence goes on along the minus strand of LR990644.1, from coordinate 28,203,689 downwards.
TTAATCTAATCTTTCACTCTGGATGCTCTTAGTGTGCACGTCTTTCTACATCGTTCTCACATTTATGTATAATCTCAAAATTAATGATGTAACCAAGATTTTGTAACAATATTTTGATTTTAAAAGAGTGTCCATGGAGTTTCTTGCCCATTCTTCTCCATAGAGATCTACGCTAGGGAATGGGCAACTACAGTACTTTCTCAAGTTATTATGCCTTGTGACTGGGACTGTAGCTTTGATTTTCTTTTTTGTATTTTTGACTTTCAAAAGTGCCGTAATGGTCTAATTGAAATAAATGCTTTGAGTTTGAGTTTTGAGTTTGAGATGTTTTCCTTCACCGTTTTGAGAGCAGTGGTGATGAAATAAATTACACAAAGTAATGCGCCTGTCTGGGTTCGAACCCACGACTTACTGTTCGTAAGTCGGGGCCGCCACCACTGGGCCACCGCCAGGCGCGAATACAGGGGGGGGGGCAATGGGTGCAATTGCCCCCCCCTGAACCAGACCAAATACGTCATTAGCCAAGCTTGAACTAGTTTGACGGAATTGAAACTAAATATTCTAGTTGTATATTTTGTCATGGGCATCACCAGGAGGCCGGTAGGAAAAGTGTTAAAATTTTCGAGCTCGCTTCGCTCGCTCTACAGACTACTTTTTCTCTTCAATTTATCTAAAGCTCGACTAAGTAACTCCTATATGAACGTTCAAAACCATTCTAACCTGTCCAAGGCAAGGTGTCGTAAGTATTTCTCGCTACGCTCCCCCTCTCCCCGGCCCAAAAGCTGGCGGCTCCTTGTATCTTGCATAATTATACTGGACTTCTGTAAAGTAACGCCCGATACCACTTATTATCAAAAGTTTACCTATCAATTTTTTTTATAGAATTTTCCAAAAATTGCCCCCCCTTAAAGGAAATCCTGGATCCGCGCCTGGCCACCGCTGCTCTCCTAGGTATAGGTACCTAGTCGAACGCTATTTCGAGTTGCCCCTTCCGAACCTAAACCAAACAAATTACCTAGGTACGACGTTTTCGATTTTATTGCATGAATTTATAAGCTTCTGGCCGGCTCATGCCTATTCGACGTCGATAACAGGGGTCACTAAATTCGTAGTTTTGTTCAAACTTTATGGCGGTTCGGAAGTTAGCGTGTGCGTTACTCTGGCAAAATGTTATGCATTTGAGAGATGAGAACATAAAAAATAATTAGTGTATCATGAGGAGCAATTTGTTTAATAGTAGCAAAATTTATGTGAATTGTAGTTTTAAAGTTATTTGAGAAAAACACATTTTGCTGGAGTAACGTTTGAAACGTTATCCTGGCAAAATCGATTTTCAAAAATTCGTTTAGCCCGGAACCAAATACCTACATGATTAGATAGCTTTTGTTGCGTAGTAAATGTTTGTAAATTTGTGTGTGGTGTGTTCTTGAGTTATTTAAGATTTTGCTGTGGTACTGTTTTTGGATTTCCCAGATCTCAAAAACGGCTCAACGCAGAAGACTGAAAAAATACCTATAAGAGATCTTAATTTGTTTTTTTTTAAAACATTAGTTTTTGATTTGGTTGTCGTAAACCAATGGAATTAAATGGTTTCATAAATCAGATAAAAACGGATTTGCAAGTAAACCGAAACACTTATAACCAAATAAACAGCTGTAAAAATACTCATGGTAGACACTTATCACGTCAGGTAAAATAGATTAAGTAACTTTATACGATATGAAGATAACAACAAAATTGCTTAATTTTAGACTATCTGATTTTTGAAACTATTTAATTCCATTGGTTTACGACAACAAAATCAAAAACTAATTTTAAAAAAAAAACAAATTAAGGTCTCTTATTGGTATTTTTTTCACTCTTCTGCGTTGAGCCGTTTTTGAGATCTGTGAAATCCAAAAAGGTTCTTGAGTTATTTAAGATTTTGCTGTAGTAGATACTTCCACAGCAAAATCTTAAATAACTCAAGAACCATACCACACACGAATTTTGCTATTTACAAACATTTACTACGCAACAAAAGCTATCTAATCATGTATTTGGTTCCGGGCTGAACGAATTTTTGAAAATCGATTTTGCCAGGATAACGTTTCAAACGTTACTCCAGCAAAATGTGTTTTTCTCAAATAACTTTAAAACTAAAATTTACACAAATTTTGCTACTATTAAACAAATTGCTCCTCATGATACACTAATTATTTTTTATGGTCTCATCTCTCAAATGCACAACATTTTGCCAGGGTAAAGCACACGAAGTTAGCTGAGTGACGGTCTGCGCAGGTTTATCGGTTCAAAATACACACATCAACACGGTCTAGGGATATTTTAAAAAAAGCGAATTACTATCAATGTGTTAATTATTTATATGACATGTATATATTTAAAAGATACGTTATTTAATATTCTACCATTTTTTAATAATGGTTAAGGTATAGATTAAAATTTCAGGATTTTATTGAAAAAAAATGAAGTATAGACGGAAACCGTATATGAATGAACTTTTAATTTGTGAGTAAAAACTGAAAAAAATAGAAAAATCATTTAATTTGTGTTTATAAACTTGAAGTTAGTAGTCTGAGAAAGCGCCCATGATGTTCATAACACATCGGCAACGATTCGGCATGCTCAGAACAAGGTTGTCAATGCCTTGCTGCGGAATATTGTCCCATGTCCTTCTGAGGTGCGCAAAAAGTTGATCTTCTGTAGCCAGATTTTCAGGAACTTCCTTCAGAGCTCTTCTTTGCAGCATATCCCACGCATGCTCAATGGGATTTAGATTTGGCGATTGAGCAGGCCAGTCTAAGGCCCTAATATTATGTGTATGTAACCAAGCTGTATGTAAACAAACCATAATTGTTCCTCCTTGGTATGGGTGAACTTCCTGAGGGTTCTGGAGACGGCTCCATCGTCCAGGAACTCGCCAAACACGCGTCGTGAACAGCACATTGGACCATTGGTCACGGCCCCAGTCCACGTGGTTCCGAACCCATTCTAATCGTCGTCCACGATTGCCTCTCCGTAAAGGTGGGACCCGGAGTGGTCTACGAGAGCGTAGATTGCTTTCATTCAGTCAGCTTCTTACAGTTTGCTCACTCACAAGCACTTGGTGTTCCACTAGCAGCCTTTGGACCAATTGAGTCGCCGTTGCATTTGGTTGTGCTCGCGCAGTAATTTGCAAAAATCGGTCTTGTCTGGGGGTAGTGATGCGACTTGGCCCCCGGTGCCTCTCCGCTACTTCACCTGTGGCACGATAGCGTGTCCACAATCTTGAAATTACATTTTGATGGGTCCCTATGGCCTCAGCAACATTACGCTGAACAGATCCAGCTTCCAGCATTCCCACAGCTCGTAACATCTCCGCCCTCGTCAAATGTCGGCGTTGCATGGCTACAATACCTCAATTTTAACTTTATCTTTCGTTTAAAAATGAAAAAAAAACTGTAACTAAACGTAATTCGTATTGTTTTCTAAATTTCGCACAAATGAAAATTCCCTCTCCTATACATCAAGACATTTTTATGCCACCGAAACAAAAGAATTTTCAAAAATTTGAATTTGGAATTAGTCTGAGATAAATTACAAACAAATCGGTGTATAAAAGATTCCAATGCGGCCAGTACTTTTCGAGTTATTTAATTGAGTATGAAATATCCCTAGACCGTGTTGATGTGTGTAGTTAGCAGCTCGGAACACCTAATGATAAGCTGCGCAGAATACAATTTTACGTATCAGCCGGACGCGGGACGCAGAAGATGCATCGTCTTGATTGAATAATGCGCAGACGGTCACGTGCAGCCAACTTCCGAGCCGCCATAAAGTTTGAACAGAACTATACTAGAATACGTTCACGCCACAATCAGTGTAGTCCCATAATATGCTCAAACAATATACGGAATATACCTAGCATCAACAGATCAAGGTACCATGGATATGAAAAGAAGAACTGATAGTCTCGTTGGTCTAACATCTGCTATAATGGCTGCAACCTCCATAGCTGCTCAGAAAATGTAAATGTATTATCCGGGTTCCAGGTGCCCAACGCCTTAATAGCATTATGTCATCGGTGTCAGAAATAAAAAAAAAAAAAATTTTCTGTAAACTCATTTTCAGAATCCATTGGAAGAAATAATGATAATACGACTTCATACGAAAAAGAACGAGATAATGGTGGCACCGGACAGCGAGTTCAGCATCGTGGTGGTACAACACGCGCGAGCCCGCCACAAGGACAGAAAAGTAAAAGGAAAAGAAAAGTGATGACCGCAATGTCAAACAAAGGGGCAATATCCTATAATTCTGTAACTACATACGTCTTACAGCCGCGAATCATATTTTCATCAACATACAACTGGCCTGCAAATTGCAAAAAACGTAAGAAAATTTGAATTTCGCGGGCTGTCATGTTAGCCAACTTAAGAGCTGGCGGAAAATATGAAAGGAGAAAACATAATATTCGGACCCGAAGTGACCCGAAGCAATACTATAAATAGGTACCTATTTACTTGCTGAATAATGTTCGGGCCGGTGGATTTTTCCTGAACGTTATATCTACAATACAATTTTGCCACCCGGTTACATGACGAATGAAGCCGATATATTTGTAGGATATGACCCCTAAACCTACGGTTACGTATTTTGCCTGTCTATGTTTTGATTAAACATTGCTAATGGTCATACTGTTTTAATTCTCAGTCTCAGTCATCATTCAATTTAAATATTACCAAGAGGTTTCGTGATACTAGGTTGTGGAGGTCAGAAAGGCAAAGCTCTTGAATGAGGGTTTTCCAATTTGAAAAAACCACAAGGTGGCAGCACTGGCGTAAGGTTTAAAAATTTAACAAAATACGAGTTTCTTGTAGTTTACGATTATTTTTTAATATAATTATCTTATAAAATTTTAAATCATTATTAAAATGCCTACGTGTTGTGCCGCTTAAGTTACCTTTCATTAAGTTTTTCCTTGTACCACTGACTCTTTAGTTCAGCTACTTTTCTTTGTCCGTAATCCATATTTTTATTGTAAAACAGTGCAAATACGATAAAATTCACTAATGCATACATACCGTCCTTGTTGTTTATATCAGACGCCTACGTAGTGACATCTGGCCCCTTATTCACAACGCTTCGATTCGATTTTCGATTCGGAAAGTCGTATGTCTATCTTTTTTTGACATTACGAAATCGAGCGAGATGGACATACGACTTTCCGAATCGAACATCGAATCGAATGGTTGTGAATAGCTATGCTGGTGTCAGATAAAATCCGAAAAACCCTCATTGTTACACAGTTGCATCTGGATAGACGTTCACCCCAACGTCGGGAAAAGGCTAGGCAAGCATACAACGTCAAACAACGCAGAATGGGGCTTAACGCTTAATTTTATTAATTGCTTAATGGGGCGTCCTACCCAAAGCAATGGTCGCGCAAACACACAATCGTGGCATTCATTTTCTAAGCGAAATTAAATGCGCGGTCGTGTCGACTTAGGGAACTTTCCGATCCTGGTATCCAGTGGCGTAGCGTGGGTTTTCGCCGCTTGGGGCCGACCAGAAATACGCCACCCCTTGTTTTTTATTGACCCCGATAACTTGGGGTCTAAACTGGGTGTTTTTTGAGAAATCGAACTATACATATTATAGATTTAACAGTTTAACATCCTGAACGGCTTAGATTTCTCACAATCAGCACTTTATAGTGGAGAGGAGATAAAATTTCAAAATAACTTTAAAAGTTCGATTTCCTAAAAACCACCCAGTTTGGACCCCGAGTTATCGGCGTCAAAATTGTAGCAAATAAGGTGTTTAATGGTATCACCCATTTGAAGGCCTGCACCCAATTACCAATCATCCTGTATATCAACAGTTACATCGTTTTCTATGGCAAGAATGGCATGACATTGCGCGCGCGATGTCGAATATTTTTTAACATTTTTCAAATTAATAAATTGGCGCTTCGTGCCGCCCCCTTTCGTATGCCACCTGGGGCCTTGGCCCCAATCGTCCCCGTAGTTACGCTAATGCTGGTATCCGACCAATCGTTTTAATGGGGAAGGCTGGTCAAAGCTGATAGTAAATGGCGCGTCCATATTAGCTTAGACCCAATCTGACCAATGAGGCCAAACTATTTTGATATTTAAAATGACATTGACAGATTTCAACCAATGGCGATGTTTGGTACAAGCGATACTAGCGCCATTAGTTCCACAGTGCCATCCCCATAAGTACGCCGTAAGTCCGCAGTGGTCATCGAGCGATCGTTCTTTAAGGTGGATGCTCAAGGGTAGCCCGCGAAATTCAAATATTCTTACGTTTTTTGCAATTTGCAGGCCAGTGCTAGGTTGTATGTTGATTAAAATATTGTTTGCGACTGTAAGACGTATGTAGTAACACAATTATAATCATGAAAATCATCAATACAACCCTCCAAGTTCATAAAGGTGCAAGAATGATTTTGACCTTGGAAAAGTAATTTTTCCACCTTTATGAACTTTGAGGGTTGTATTGATGATTTTGGTGAATATAATTCTGTAACTACATACGTCTTACAGTCGCAAACAAAATTTTAATCAACATACAACCTAGCACTGGCCTGCAAATTGCAAAAAACGTAAGAAAATTTGAATTTCGCGGGCTACCCTTGAGCATCCACCTTAAGTTAAAGCTGCTTTACACCGCAGCAACACTGTGCGGCTTTGCAGCATGCTACATAACTGGCGTGCGTCATCTTGTGGTATGCTACAAATAACCAACATAATTATGCGGCAGTTCATTTTACGCCGAGGCAACATCGTGCATAAATAATTTTCAAAGCATCATAAAACATAACCTATAAACTCTATAACACTCTCACTCTCTCTCTCTCTTCTCTCTCTCTCTCTCTTCTCTCTCTCTCTCTCTCTTGTATATAATTTAATTTTGTTTTGTGCCATTGACTTAATTGATTTGATCTGACATTTATTTGTTTCTAATGTTTTAATTATTTTTGTCATTGAATTAACTTTATTAGCATTATTATTATTATTATTTTATTATTTAATCAGCAGACTAAAATTGACAAAAATTTAGTTTTTGTGGTGTTTCTAATATGGGTCAATGACCTGAAATAAATGAATTATATATATATGTCGGAGTTTGTCAGGAATTTATTTTACTAGGCTCGAGCTTATGTGGGCTGTAGACGGGTTTCGTGCTATGAAAACACACTGGATGCGATACACTATTTTATTTTGCATTGCACGGTTTGGGTTGGTAGTTTCCATGGAGAAGAACCGGCTAGAAACTCCATGGTTACTCTTTTCAAACAGATACACTGAGTCTAACAAATAACTTGACATTACACTTTCTCACATTAACACTAGGCACAATGAATCGTGTACTGTTTCAAGACGTCTTAACTCCGCTGCGATCAGACCCAGACTGTCCGCCTCGCCGCGAGGTGTCAACATCAGGACTCTGTAAAAGCCGCCATGGTGGGGAGTAGGTCTCGTGATGTCACCACTGGCGCGCTTTCGATTCATTCGCCCGTCCGTACTCATGACCCTAAACACATATATATATTTTTTTTTATAACGCACTAAAAATGTGGCATGGAATCCATTGTTTGAATAGAAGCTGCGACTGGCTGCGACAGTCTGCCACATGACGCAAGTTGTTGCCATGCCGCACGATTCTTGCCATAATGGGCAACATTTTAAATTATAGTAGCATGCGGCCTTGTGGCATGCTGCAATTTCGCACAGTGTTGCCTCAGTGAAAAGCAGCCTTTATACAAAGAACCAAAGACTACAATATTATTCTAGTCATTGGTTCTTTGTTTTTCTTCATTGGGAAACGCCTTCTATAAGCAACAACAAGAACCAAAGCACAAGCAAGCACGAAGCATCTTTTGAAACCCTCTCATTTGACATTGGTACCGATTCCCTTGTTTACAAACTAAACCAAATGTAAGTTCAGTGCATCTTTTTCTTTCTATTTCATTAAGAAAAGGACAGAAGATAAATTTTAGTTATGTTCTGTCAAATTAATCAGCGCCATACATTTGTAGTATATTGTGATCTAAATTACTGGTAACACCATTTTGGGAATTTAAGAAAGGCAGGGCTAGCAACCCAACGACACACTCCAATTTTCCATCCGCTTTATTATATGTCTGTAAGTGTCATTTTATCTGATTAAGGTGAATGCATCGACCGGCCCGCGAAATTCAAATTTTCTTACGTTTTTGGCAATTTGCAAGCCAGTGCAAGGTTGTATGTTGATTAAAATATTGGACGCGATTGTAAGACATATGTAGTTACAGAATTATAATCATCAAAACCATCAATACAACTCTCCAAGTTCATAAAGGTCTAGCAATGACTTTGACCTTGAAAAAATTGTTTCTCGACCTTTATGAACTTGGAGGGTTGTATTGATGGTTTTGATGGTTATAATTCTGTAACTACATACGTCTTACAATCGCGTCTAATATTTTAATCAACATACAACCTAGCACTGGCCTGCAATTTGCCAAAAACGTAAGAAAATTTGAATTTCGCGGGCTACCCTGGAGCATCAGCCTTAAAACATATTTTCGATAACTCAAGCATTTTATTTGGATAATCTATACAAGGCGTATACACATTAATACAAGTTTTAGACGCGATTAAAAAGTTGACTACTAAAATTACATCAAATTACGTCAGGTGCTGACTAATTTGACAGGATTAAACAATGATATATAAACTATAGATACGTTGTCCGCACTCTAAAATGACAACATGAAATGAAGCCAATTGGCCACATCGCGCTTAGTTACGCACCAACCTGTCGCGCGACGCTACGTTTGTTTATAATTTAATAAATCCTGTGACGTGACTGAAGATGTATATTTATCTCCCTCTCGCAACAGGCATCCCGCCGTTCGGTGTCATATTTTCTTTCTCTTTCTTCACGCTTATAAGTAGTTCTAGTATTTTCGCCGTTTTTAAGCGCCGCGATGTTGGTTCATGACGTGTCTATATTTAGTACGTCATTGGGATTAAACTAATATTTATCTTCTGTCCTTTTCATAATGAAATAGAAAGAAAAAGATGCATTCAAGTTAAATTTAGTTTAGTTTGTGAACAAGGGAATCGGCACCATTATGTCTCGCTAGCAGGCTATAAGGTGTAAGCTTTGAACAAGATGTATAATACTTAATTACAACCATGCACTTGCCGTGCCGAGTCATAGTGTCATACTCTTTGGCGGCCGGGTCCATTAGATGCTAGATTGGTCGTCTATGGTCCTCTTCAAAATAATCTTGTTGTAGACCATTGACTTGTTGTAGACCCCTTTTAGATACCTGTACCAACATTCAGAAAATATTTTATCAGCCAATCGAAATTCTTATTTTACCGGATGTCACTGAAGTGAAACCATAGACTATAAATAAACACGTTGTTTATTCCAACTCCCGGTTTGCCGGCCTCCGCGTCAATCGATTTTTTCATGGCAGGCAGACGTTGATTCTGTGTGATTGTGAAATTTGCAATAATTGATTTCTGTTGTAATAGCTGGTAAAGTTTGTAGCATTAAGGCTATTTAAAAATGGCTGAAAAATACGATAGTAAAAACGGATACAACAGTAGTGACTTTAAGCGTAATGCGCCGCAAGACCCAAGTATGGAAATCGAACAAGAACAAGATGGCGAAGATAATCCTAAAATAAATGAAAAAGCCGGTGAATACATGAGGGAGTTATTGAGCGAGAAGATTAAACTTAATAATGCTAAGTTTCCCATAATTACAAAACTTATTGACCAAGGTAAATATTTCGAAATCGAGGATTTTTTTACTCAAATAACGATGATATTGCTAATCAATGGCATCTTCTGAAAATTAGGATCTACTGAGAGATCTGATAGAATGATATTCGTAGCATTCGTGGAATGATATTGTAGCTAATGTAACTGTGTGGTTTTGGTGCTGAATTAGCCTTATTTTCGTGGATAACTAGGGATTCGTATTATCTAACGTTAACAGATCAATGTTAATTCCTCAAAAACAACACGAGCTATGGTAGGTATAGTAACAATCAGTTTGAAGACTATGCATTTACCAAGTCATTATACATTTACCATAATATTTTTGTTTAGGTGTGGCTATGTCTAACCAAAAATCTTGCAAAATGATTTATTCATGGTCATTGAACCCATTGGGGTGGCGTGTTGCCAAACTATGTGGCAATATGTGCTAAAGCGTCATGTGTACAATCTAGTAATTAGATGGCATCTTTAGTGACTTTGTGGTAAATTACCATAATTTCTTTCCTACTCGTGCACCATGTTGCCTTATTGTGCCACTTTTCATAAAACCTGTTCTTTTCAATAGGTCATTGACTCGGGGTCATCTTGAATTGCAAACATTACCTTAGTCAGGTTACTTGTGGCTAAATAGTAACAGTCGCTCGGGTCGATCTTTAGGTTAAGTTGTGCTTGTCTAGGTTGGTCTGTGGATGGGTGACCACCCATTACATACCGAGTTTCCTCTGTGCCTCGGAAAGTACGTTGAGCTGTTGGTCCTGGCAGTCATTTGTAATCTTTGACAGTCGTTACAGGTAGTCAGTGGCCCAAAAAGTCTGACAACCAGTCTTACCAAGGGGTTTTGTATTACCCAGTACTAACTGGGTTGTGGAGGTGAGATAGCAGTCGCTCCATGTAAAATACTGGTATTCAGCTGCATCTGGTTAGACTGGAAGGCAGATGACTTAGATAGATTATGATGATGAGATAGATTTATAATTATATATTATCAGTGATTGATTGTAAGCTATGAAAGATGTTCTTATAACTAGCCTCTACTGTTTCACTGCTGGACAAAATGCCTCTTTTCATTATTTGTACTGGCCTCGGTTCCGCTACAATTCTTAAAGGTGATCTATATTAAAAGTATTTGTCTCCTTTATTTATTTTCGTACACATGTTTACCTTTATGTACAATATTATTAGAAAATACAATAGAAAAAAATATATATATTTTGTGTTAATTGGCGTTAAAACACTGGCACATGATCAAGTGCAGTTTAGTTTAATATTAATGAGCTGTAGGTATAGGAGTTACAAAGTCAAAGAAATTATGAATTTTGCCATATAAAGGGTGTAAGACACCTCTTCCACTTCCACCGAAGCCGAAAGGCACTTGTTCTCGTCATTGCAATCATTTTTTTGTTCTACACCATACCTGGGAACCTTCTAGTTATGGAGATATTGGGGGTCAAAGTTCCAACTTTTTGACAAGTTTTTAATGTAAGATTTTTACTTTAAACACCTCCATGACCCCCGTACTATACAATCCATCCATCAGTATAATGTTTTGAGTGTGTTACATTGAGTTCTACCACAAAACATGATTTTTCACCCAAAAAAAAGTCAAACACTGTTTTAAGCTTTCGCGGTTCATAACTATACTTAAAATGTCACTTACGGGATATCTTCCGTGATTATTTATTATTTTGAGCTCCCGATATTTCGACGCTGTTGCAAGCGCCAACCCGCGATCATATCCCGTAAGTGGCATTTTATTTTTTTTTTAAATGTCGTTTCCCAGCAACAATTTTTGTGTAAAGTTACTTAGTTTGATGTACAGAATGCTTGGTTGACGGCTTCGTGATGAGGTCTTTTACACCCTACCGCATACTATCTTGCACTCAAAGATGAACACTCAACAAAATTACTTTTTTTCTGGAGCAACTGCAAGTGTTAGGGAAGGACAATGGACGGCAATGATGCAGATGTGAATCAACTTTTCAATTGGTATTTTTGTAAATTGAATATTATCTTTATTTACAGAGGTCACAAAAGTCCAAGCTTCTGGCAGGATACCTGGCAAGGACTCTAAATATCTCGATGTTTTCCGTGACAAGCCTACCAAGGTCACCGTTAAGGTCTTGGTACCTGTTAAGGAGCATCCTAAGGTAAGACTTACCTTTTTCAAAGGTTCCATACAAAAAAATTAAAAAAAGCAACCCGTATAGGATCACTTGGTTCTCATCAGTTTATCACTGCTTGTACCATTCTATTTATTGTCAAGAGAGAATTTCAACAAAAAAAAAAATATTTTTTTGTGAGAAGCTGCCAAAGCTCCATTGACACAATCAGAGTATGCTCGGACCGAGTGGACTCGGATACCTACTTGGATGTAACTCGTATTGTGGCAACCCATAATCCGAGCGCACTCGAATGAGATGGTATGAGTTGCCACAATACGATCCGAGTCCACTCGGTCCAAGCATAATTACTGATTGATTTAACACAGCTCATTATGCCAGTATCAGAAACAGATATGAATTCCTTCCTATCACTACTTATCACACATGCTTACAAAAATACTTTCTTGCACAGTTCAACTTCGTTGGCAAGCTACTAGGACCTAAGGGTAACACAATGAAGCATTTGCAAGAAGAGACCATGTGCAAAATGGCTGTTCTTGGAAGAGGATCCATGAGGGACAGGTATTTACCACAATTATTAACCTTACACTGTAACTACAAATCTAAAAGGTGTAAAAACCTTTTAACGAAGCGGCAAGGCACTTGTTCTCCATTGCGATCATTCTTATGTTCTACACCATACCTGGGAACCTAGTTATATGGAGATATAAGTTTTTTTTTTAATACAAGTTTTTAATATAAAATTTTTACTTCACACCTCCACGACCTTTGTACTATTCAATCCATCCATCAGCACAATGTTTTGAGTGCGTTACATTGAGTTCTACCACAAAACATGATTTTTCACCCCCAAAAAAAATTGGTTTCCCAGCAATCATTTTTGTGTAAAGTGACTTACTTTAATGTACAGAATGCTTGGTTGACGGCTTCGTGGTGAGGCCTGTATAATATCAAGTTAATAAATCTTCTATAAGTTACAGTCAAACACTGCCTACTTGCCAACCTCATAAGATCGAATTACACTATCTTACTCACAACACAATTTAAACCTATTTCCTTTCCATAGACAAAAAGAGGAAGAGCTCCGCACCTCCTTGGACCCGAAATACGCGCATCTAACGGACGAACTTCACGTGGAGATCAGTGCGTTGGCGCCGCCGGCTGAGGCACACGCCCGCATCGCTTACGCTCTCGCTGAGGTCAAGAAGTACCTCCTGCCCGACACTAATGACATGATCTGGCAGACGCAGATGAGAGATATTGAGAGAGGTGGTGAGTAAAAAAGGAAACTTATTATCCGTACGTAACGTATTAGCCGTGTGGTATCCGGCAGAGTAGAATAGAACCAACCCATTACACTCACGGGTGTCGTATAAGGCGACTAATGTCTGAGGCAGAACACCTTGCGCCTCCGTAGACCAGAGAATGGGCAGCAGCGTTTTCTGTTAGTCTTTCATCATTGCGATCTCCAATCCGCCTGCCAAGCGTGGAGATTACGGCAAATTCCTCCCATCATGGGAGAGGCTTATGTCCAGAAGTGGACGTTATGGGCTGTTGTAGTCTGTATGGAGCAGAGCATTGAATTTAAATTCCAACAGTGCATCCCAGCGCCCTGTTGAATTTTCAACTCATAGCACTAAGCAGTGTGTTGGAAACAATGGCACAATCAATTAATAGTCGACTCAAATGCTTCTTCAAAAACTACCTCTTGGAGATCATGTCAAGTGAATTATGTTTTCAGTTTTTCTTAGTTCTTCATTGAACATGTCAGGAATAATACATATTATTATTGCTATCCAATCCAAGTACCTACCAGCTGAAATAATGTTCTAAGCTAATATTATAATTCTAATTGTTAAAACAATTTAAAATGGAAAGGTCTCAAGCAGTAGCATCGCAGAAAACATTTGAATTGCTTGTAGAGATACAAATGCATCCACCATTTTCCCTTTTTTTTTTAATCCCGTAAACTTGAACAAGTGCTATTACAAGCCAGAGAGGAGGACTAAGATAGACCATAGACCATACTTTATTGTACACCAACACCTAATGAACCAGCGAAACGAGCGTGGGAGCACTATGCAGATAATGTCGCATTTTGACAGGCTTTCCTCCCGGGCCGCGTGGCCCCGGCGGCTTCAACCGCACGGTGACCCCGCGCTCGTTCTCGTTCGAGCCTCCATCTAGCGCTGCCCCCGCAGGAGCCCCGCGCGGCGCCCGCCCTCCGCCCCGTATGCAGGCGCCGCCCATGCAGCGCCCCATGCCGCCCAAGAACAAGGTCATCAGCATACTAGACCGTGCACGCTCGGCCATGGAGACCTATCCGTACGATGATGGATATTCGCAGCCACCGGAGCCTCCGGTACGTAGTCTTTGTTTTTAAAGCCAATGTCTGATAGACAACAAATTAACAGAAAGTGAAGCATCTGATTTATAACGACCTGTGTAATCAGTTCACCACAGAATTATCCTTTCATCCAAATTGTATTCAGTTTTTTTAATTTATTAGTTGGGTAGTAACTATCCTAAGGTTAAGGTTGTGAAACAGGCTAAATCTTAGCAGATTTCTAAAGTAACATGTAACATGCATTGCCAAAATATAGTAAATACTTCAGAATGGGCTAGTTTCCACCATCAATAAATTGAAAATCTATTTAGTCCGTCAGAAATAGTATTGGAAAATAATGGACACGTATTTTTTGTTTTTGTAAATCAATGAATATTGACAAAGATAAAACGCATCAAAACTTGAGAGTGGGGCTCGTGACGTCAAAACGCACTAAAAATTATAGCACGGCGTGACGTATTGAGAATTTTAAAAGCGTCATATCTTCGTTTATTTTGGTTTACGTAACAAAAGAAAAAATACGTGTCAAATATTTTTTGATAATCTAACTGACGGAATAATTAGATTTTTTCAGGAAACGAGCCTATTGTCTTAACTTACTGACTTGACCATCTCCTATAAAAACCCTCGCCAATCCACAGATCCGCGGGCCGGTCCGAGGCGCAGCGCCCGAACCGGACTTCTACTACGAACGTAGCCACGACCGCTACGGCGGCTACGAAGACGACGGCGGCTACGGGTACAAGGACGACAACCGCGAGTACAAGTCGGCCCGCGCGGTGGGCACGCGGCGCCAGAACCCGATGCACGCGCAGCAGCACCACGCGCAGCGCCACTACGAGCGTCCGCAGCCCTACGCGCGTCCGCCCAAGTAGACCCACTTGCCGTTCGTACTTGTTTTAGTGCACGACGGCGCGATCCAATACTCTCGGTGTCCTGTGTCCTATGAGGTGACAATCCTGCTGAGACAATCAAGTATCATAGATGTCGCACTAACTCGATTTTCAGATAGTTATGGAGGATCTGATAAGAAATAAAGAAAACTGAATAACTTAAAAGCGTTATTGTCACCTTGTAGTTGAAATTCATTCATCATTATGACTTTATACCCCATTTTTGGCCATTTAGCACTATGTAATTATGTTCATAATCACACATTTTTAGTTTCAAGTAAATTAAATGTATCTCCCCTAAAATTAACTCTATTGGAAGCGCCCGTGCACACCTTTTTAGTTCCGCTTTTATTAACAATTTGTTTGGGATACATAATTATTATTTAGTTGCGTGTAACTTTTATTTTGGTTCTAACTTCACTTTTAGACGAAAACAATAATATTCTGTTTCAATTTTCAGGGGAACAAGAAAGCGCTCCCATTAAACCGGTGAGTAATAAAGTTGTATTGGATCTAAAACCACAGGATAAATTAAAAAACACGGGACAAAATGAAGACTAAAAAGCTAAATTCTGCAGAAGAAAAACAATACAACTTCAACAACACAAAATGTTTTCCAGTTTACTAAAACCAATTATTTTATGGACCAAAAATAACACGGATTGTGTAATTTCCATTTGAAAAAAAAAATTGATACTGACTTGGTATAAATCATTTAAAAATATTATGTTCATAAAAGAATAACTTTTTTGTTTTGTAATACAAACAGCATTTAAGCATGACAGTGCTGCCAACTTAAAAAATAATGTAAAATGCTTACACGCATTCGATCAGGTGAATCGCAATAAAAGTATTTGTGTAAAATTCCAAAAAAGCAATTTATAAAAAAAAAAAATATCTTTGTTAGTAAGTAATTTTTAATAATATTAGTCTAAAACGACTTCAACATGTTTTGAATTAGTAACGTTAATGCACTTAGACTAGACAAAAGAAAGTTGCTAGCCATAAAAGTTACAAAAGTATCCAAAAAGGTTTTGCACTTTCTTAAATAAATAAGATATTTCATTGAAACATGTTGAACAGCAGAAAATATAAATGATATGTATTCAATTTTTGTGTGACTATGAAATAAATAAAATAACAAAAACATAAATCTTTAATTTGTATACAATTGGTATGTCAACCCAAAAATGTAAATATGGCAGCTACAAACGTAAAATGAAGTTTAGAACTAATCAATAGTGGTAAACTCATTGGATTTACAAAGCAAAAGCTGTGTTTTTAATTTTTAATGAGGCATTTATCACATTAATATTACAAAGTGTTTATTAGAGCCAAAACTATACTAAAATACAAGAGGCAAATACAAAATTGGTCCAGGTATCAGAAAATATTGAAAGTGACCAAATTCACAAAGATGTAGCATAATTATTACCCTCTATTGTTCCCACTGCTGGTACACAGGTCTGCTCTTCCCCACGCGGGCCCAACGTGGGTTACATTCCTATAATAACATAAGAAAAATGGACTCGAAACAACAGTAAATATGATAAAATCGTGGAATGGCTATGAACAATTGAAAATTGATTTTTCAAAAATCTAATGATGCACTTTTAGTGTTTTCCTCTCTGGGCTATCCTCGCCCACTTGAAAAATTCAACCTGTATTAGTGCGTATTAATTTATGCATGTTGCAACAAATCACGAAATAAAGACAAATAGAAGATAATATAAATGTGATCAAGATAAATGCAGGGTGGATATTTCCATTGAACATAAAGCAATTGAAGACTAATACAATTAAAGCTTCGTTAATAAAACAGAGCTAATGAATGAAGGAGACACTGAATTCATTAAATCAAGACTGGCAACACTGAATTCAATTAGTAGTTAAAATGTATAAATCATTATATTTAATTTTATATTCAATAAGGCAATACAAAATTTGAAGAAACTGGCTGCGGAGACAGACTGGACTGCTAAAATACTAAGTATTAATTTAAATACAAATATTTTAATTAAAGTAGGAACTTAGTTCCAAAATGAAAAACAAAATCTGCCTTGGACTATGAAGCTGGTAAAATCAAAATCGACAGAAGCAGTCATTGAGTAAGTACCTGTGTGTTTTCGTTTCGACTAACTTTTAGAGCAGTGTTTTTCAACCTAGGGGTCGCGAAGCCTCTATAATGGTCGCAAGAGGTCGCGAAAACTACCTCAATAAACAAAACAATAAAGCCTAGAAAAATAGATTTAATAAGAAAATGTTAACTAAAGGATATAAACATTTGTATGTTCTTACATATCTGCGTAGCCTTTTCCTAACTATGTTGGGGTCGGCTTCCAGTCTAACTGGTTGCAGCTAAGTACCAGTATTTTACATGGAGCAACTGCCTATCTGACCTCCACAACCCAGTTAGTACTGGGTAATACGATACCCCTTGGTAAGACTGGTTGTCAGACTTTTTGTATGTTCTTACAAATTGACAAAATAAAACCTATTAGTACTTATCCACCTTATTGAGGTTTTGCTTGTTTGTCATTGACTAATTTCTCCCATCGTGGATCCGTTTTTGCTACATTGAGAATTTGATAATTAAATCAAAATCCAAGTTTAAAAAATGTGAAACATTTATAAATATAAAATTTTGTATAGATTTAATATTTGTAACATATTAAAATACATGAAAAAAAGCGAAAGGGGTCGGTAAAATAAAATATTTTTTCATACTAAGGGAGGGGGTCGTGTCATGGAAATGGTTAAAAAACACTGTTTTAGAGGGTCGAAAACTCAAGGGGGTCGGTAAAATAAAATATTTTTTCATACTAAGGGAGGGGGTCGTGTCATGGAAATGGTTGAAAAACACTGTTTTAGAGGGTCGAAAACTCGAGGAGCCCGATTTTTTTAACTACATACAGCAAAGGAGGAGATGGGGACTACTCTGATAAAGAAAGCAATACCTACACTAGTTATGCATAATCAGCTAAGTTCCCAATGGTGGGACAAAGGCTTCCTCTTTGAGAGGGAGTAGGAATCCACCACGCGGGTTTGTGCACTTCTCAAAATGAGTGTGAATTTTATCACATTATGTCAAAAATAAAAACTGTTTGCTTACTATATTTTTTTTTTAATATTTTAAATGATTTGTAACACGATACCATAAAATAAATAAATTGAAAGTTTGTTTCAAAATGCTAGGCAAGACTGTAAACAAAAAGATCCAATTTGATAAAAAATATAACAAACTTTTAGAATTAGTAAATAACGATGTTACAGTGCCAATCCTCATGAAAAAGATTGTTTTCTTTTACAATCCATATGGTATAAACATGTAAAAAATTTCAAAATGTAGAATTGGCATGATCTTGCTAAAAAGCGTGCCAAATAATAAAAAAAATAGTAAGTAAACGGTTTTCATTTTGACCTATTGTGATAAAATTCACACTCATTTTGAGAAGTACTATTTTCAGAAGTGCACATTTTGCGAACTGTACATTTTGCGAAGTGCACATTTTGCGAAGTGCACATTTGTGTCAAATGCACATTCTGCGTCAAACCCCACCACACGAGCCCGGTTCGGGTTGGGATTGTAAATCATCTCCTGCTTTAATCCCAATTAATTTGTGGTCGGCGCAACTTCCATACTTCACTATTTCTCGTCATCTCGGCAATCATCTCCTTTCTAGGAATATCATCCTTCACACAGTCAATCTATCGTTTTTTTTTTTGTCTTACTCTACTTCTAAAGCCACACATACATACTCAACATTTTCGTCACATTCCTCCACATCACAAAATATGTCCACGATAACCAATTTACACCGCACTTTTCAGTCACCGGTGCCACTTTCAGATATCCTCATAAGTACGGTCGAACAAGCTATTTGGTTTACATTTTAACAACATGCAAATTACATAGTAAAATGTAAACCAAATAGCTTGGTCGACCGTACCACAGAATAGATAATAGTACTAGCGTACAGAAGTTGCACTCCTTTGATCTTGAAGAAAGCCGACATTTTAAATACCTAAACTGGGCGCGTTCGATCTAAATTGTGCCTTGACGCCACGCGTTAGCGTACTTTATTCGGCGTCTCACTGCTTATAGTAGGGGAGCCCAAGCGGGGATTTCGGGATTTACTAAAGCGCGGCAGATTAATATACAGGGGGATACCTTGTACCCAGTTAAGTAACTCCACAAAACATGAGGCCCATATATAAGGCCGCCCGTGAAGGATACAGGATCAGATTAGTAAAAAAAAATTGACCATCAGAAATTCTCGAGCGCGTCAGATTAAGGTAGGGTGAGTTAATTACATCCTAAAAAGTGTATATTCCACTAATCTGACAATTTGAGAGTGACGTAAAAAAAGGGGAGGGCAACTAAGTTGTAAAAAAAAACGTCATCTCGACATTCTCGAGCGTAGCTAATTTTTTTTTTATTTTGAAGGAAATAATTCAAGAATAATGAAAAATATATAATCTGACGATTTCCGCAAGCCGAAATAACAAAAATTCGTCGATAAAGTTAAATGCGTGCAGCTGCGTGATGCCTACATTTCCTTCTCCGGATTTCTATTCCTCTCTCACTCTTTCTCTATCTATTACTCTCTCACTCCGTCTCCACTCTGGTTTCTGTTGCCATGACGCCATCACAGCTGATCATAAAGACTCGTTCGTGGCATACAATACGGCCGACGTATCTTGGCGAGTCTGAACATAGGCTTTGCGAACTTTAGCGCATGTACACTCGTGAAGAAAAATAAGTATCAAAACACTTGGGAGACAGAAAGCTACAAAAATAACTTTATATAAATTAAAAATTTAATTTCAGTTCCTCACCTTTTGAAAGCGGCAGATTTTTATTATAAACACACACAATATTATTTACACTTAATACTTTTATTACATTTACACTAATTATTATTTAATCACTGTCGCTGAGGGGGGAAATCCCTAACATAAAGTCGTCGGCCCCTTGCGTACCATGTGAGGTACTTGGCATAGGTTCATCATCCAAAATAGTGTTCTATGAAACTTCTATCAGACTTTCGAGCTGGGAGAGCTCAAATGTATAGAAATATTATTTCTTTGAACTTAGCGAGCTCAAAATATCACATAAATTATATTTTGAGCTCAAAAATGTCATAAGTACAATTTCAAGCGCCCAGGAATGGAATTAGCGGGAAGTTGCAGGGATGGCCTTTAAAGTGAACCGTATTTCTAATTTTTTTTTGTCAGATCAGGCGAATCCCTCTAGATAATCGTCAGATTATGAGACAGTACGTTTAGAACATAAAGATGAACCATATATATCTTAATCTGACGCGCTTGAGTATTTCAAAATGGCGATTTTTTTTTGCACATTATGAAAATGGCCGCGAGTTTGCGTCCCATCGAAATCGTCAGATTAGTGAATGAGAGCTTTTTTTTGGTGTACTTAACACTCCCTTAGAAAATCTGACGCGCTCGATTAAATTTTTTTTTTTTTCGTTTTCAACCCTTAAATACAACCACCCGCATCATGCAAACGATCAAATTAACATACGTACATTATTAAAAATACGTAGGGCATTGATGCTATCAATATCTGATGCGCTCGAGGATGTCCATGCAACAATTTTTTTTTACATATTTAAAAATCTATAGCCGCTTCCCCCACCGATGTAAAGGTATATATCATATAACATTTTTTTCTTCTTATCATCTAAGCTTTGCATCCCAATAGGTCTCTACGACGCTCGAGTAAATCCCCATTTAGCATCGTGGGCTCCCCTACTATTAATGGCCAGTCGGTAGGGTTGCCTCAAGTACTCAAAATAAAATACTAAGTACTTCTTACCTACCAACATTTTTGTATTTTAATGTATTATTATTTAAATGTTAATTAAAACTTTCATAATTATAATTGTTTTACTCTATTATAATGTCTCATATATATCTTGCCTTCTCTAAAATTACGATTACTTATTTTTAATAATATGCATAAATGCGAAATCTAACAAATAGGTAATTTTAAAATAAACTTGGATGGAAAGCATGGACATGGAGCAGTGAAAGCTACATTTATTAACAGCAACAGTTTATCCGGCTTGTCATTTTCACTAGTAATGATTAATGATCAATAAATCAGTCAGTTAACAAACACGAAGTACGAGTAGGTAGGTACGCGACGCAAGGTAAAAAGAGCGCGAAAAATTAACGCGGCATACGTACGCCGTAGTTACACACGGCTGGAGCGCGACAGCCCCAGAGAGCTTGCATATTCAATATGCGCGAAGCGGTAGGTAATTATTTCATGCCTACACACGGAGTGCAATAGCTCTGACCGTACTTATGAGGATATCTGAAAGTGGCACCGGTGACTGAAAAGTGCGGTGTAAATTGGTTATCGTGGACATATTTTGTGATGTGGAGGAATGTGACGAAAATGTTGAGTATAATGTTGAGTAAATGTTGATAGTAAAATGTAAACCAAATAGCTTGGTCGACCGTATTCATTTCTTATTTTATTTTATCTATTCGGTTAACACCATACATCCTCTTAGCATTCTCATCTCAGCCACCATATGCAAATGCCTTTCATTCATCCCTTCTGTAAACGTGAATGTTTTATCGTATTTCTACCCTCATCCGCCCAATTTTTGTCCGTTTCGACTGCTCGGGAGAGTGTCGTAGAAGAAAAACGACTACGTCCACGTATTAGTAGTCCAAAAAGAATACTTAGGACCCACTAAGCCGCGCGGTTCTCCATGTTTAGACCGCGCGACGGCGGCCATAGCATTTAAGTGCTGTAGTGTAGGTCGTGAAGTCAAACATTAGGGCTTTACTCATACCGTCTACATTTTCTTCTAAATCGAAAAAGAATGGTACCTCTTCTTCTACGGCACTGTATCTGAGCAGACGAAACAGACACAACCCAAATTATGCCTAAAATGGTATTCGCAAGAGTGCGCTTTTAATCAAGCATTAATTTGGGTGTCTACTGTTTGTAAACGGACAATAAACGTGTGAATCATTGACATAGTTATGGGTAAATATGCCTATAGCTTCTGTTTACAGGGCTAGGCAATCCATAAGCCTTGTGCACAGGTGCTTTCACAAGCGCAACGCAGTTGCATTACATCGAGACATTTCAGGTGTACCTAATGTATTTTATACTTTATTTGGGACACACCTGTTGCAATATTTCCAGGGTAAGAATAAAAGTTTTTTTACAGTCATGCCATGGTTTTATTTTACACCCGTATCATAAAAGTCCATGCCTCGTGCACATCAGAAACATTGCAGGTCTGTTGTCTACACCCAATGACGTATTATATATAGACACGTCATGAACCAACATCGCGGCGCTTAAAAACGGCGAAAATACTAGAACTACTTATAAGCGTGAAGAAAGAGAAAGAAAATATGACACCGAACGGCGGGATGCCTGTTGCGAGAGGGAGATAAATATACATCTTCAGTCACGTCACAGGATTTATTGAATTATAAACAAACGTAGCGACTTAGAGGGTTGTTTTGATGATTTTGATGATTATATTTCTGTAACTACATACGTCTTACAACCGCGAACAATATTTTAATTAACATACAACTTAACACTGGCCTGAAAATTGCAAAAAACGTAATAGTCTAAGATCCCTTGAAGAACGACCTTCACCGAGCTGGTTATTGGATGAAAAGTGTTTTATTTCAAATTATATATGTCAAAAAATATATTGCAAACAATGATGTTATATATAATACTGAGGTAGATACGTTTTACCGACGTCAGCGTGGCAATGCAAACACAAGCTGACCAGCTTGTGTGACTTCAGTCTGTCCTGCGCACGTCCTGCGTCTGGTCGCGACGCGAACTGACGTTTAACGGGAGTTTGCTATAGGAAATTAAACAAATAAGGCAGTTGTGTGTTCAGAAAGTGCAATACTTATACTGGGCCGGCTGTAAAAATCAAGAAGGATGTGTCTTTTCATTTGTAAGTACTGTTTATTCTATTTAAAATGGAAAATCATAAATTTAATTTTACTCAAAAATGACTGCCGCGCTGTTGCCGCTTTGTCACCTACACGAAAGAGACAAGTAGCGTGTTGCATTTATGAGTGATAGAGAAAACGAGATAATGCCGCGCGGTGTTGTCAGTTCGAACGACGGTAGAGGATGTTGGGGTGATATGGCCATATGGGGCCTGGCCTAATATATTATTCGAATATCACATATATTATTTTTCACCACTGATGTCCAATATTATCCATAGTAGACAATGATATTCTAATAAACAGATATGTTATACACCTACAAAACCACCGAAAAAAGTGTTTCGCGCAGCAGCGGCACCACACCTTTTTATCCATTCTACATTTCACTTCAAGTCAAAACGACACAAAAGGGATAGCTGGATAAAACCAATAAGAAAAAAAGAGACAGATAGTGTTGTTCTATGTCTGGACTCTAGAGTTCACGCGTCGTTGTCGTATTCACGACAAAAATGCATTTCCCATTTCTTTCTTTTTTATCCTCCAAATATCAGAATATTAAGAAAAAATAAAATAAAAAAATAAATCGAAGTATATTGCGTAGTTACATGTGGTATGAGATCCCTTGTGTTTTATTTACTTTGGTATCTTTTATTTACTTTGGTATCATAATTGGTACACTTTCTGAACACGCACGATGGCATTTTTACAATTTTTATCTAAATTCGTAGCAGCGTATCGCTCGTCGCCATGCGTGTTGCAGACTAAAGGCTATACGGCCCAATTGGGCCGTTTTCGAGTCTTCACGATTGTGCGCTCACAACATAACTGTTTACTAGAATATCATTGTTATTAGATAAATATAACATTTGCCTTTCATCATTAACTTCTATTTTGTTTTAGATTTCATAAAGACGGATTAATTAAAGAAAAATGGGTACAAGTAGTTAGAACCCAAAGACGAGAAGATGAATGGATGCCAACAACATACTCAACTATTTGTTCTCAACTTTAGTGATAGTGAAGTGATAGTGAAACAAAAAAAACAAACATAATATTATTATTTGTAAATAAACATTTTTATATTGAATATTTACTGTTTATTTTCTTCATGCTGCCTGATAGGTACCCATTTTTCCCCATTTCACTCTATCTAGCTGCTGTCATAGACTGACATTGGCCGTCACCCAGCTAGCCGCTCATGTAAAATATCGCCATGATTTTATTTCTTTATAATCAGTATGACGTCTCTATTGGTAAAATCTCATTGATTGCAAATGGGTTGTCTAAAAAATTTCAGTCCAGAATATGATTAATTATCAATGTATTTTTTAAATATATTTTTTAACTTTTCTCTGGTTTGCTTAATAGACAAATTCCATACCAATTGAAAGTATGAAGCCTATAGAATATATACAAACGTTAGGTTGACCGGTTAACCTAACGTTTGCATATTCTATAGGAATAGAATATGCAAAAGTTATGCAGCCTATAGAATGTGCAAATGTTAGGTTAACCTAACGTTTGCATATTTTACAGGGTCATACTTTCGATTGGTATGGAATTCGTCTATTAGCCAAACCAGTGAAATGTTGAAAAAAAAAAATATTCTGGACTGAAATTTTTTAGACAACCCGTTTGCAATATATTTTTTGACATATTTAATTTGAAATAAAACACTTTTCATCCAATAACCAGCTCGGTGAAGGTCGTTCTTAAAGAGATCTTATACTATAAGAAAATTTGAATTTCGCGGACTGGTTGGAGCATTCACCATAAACGGGAATGAATTGGAATGCTGTTCCTGTTTGAATTGGAATGCTGTTCATGTACGCGAACTCAAAAATCTAATGTTTTATTTCACCTAAGCTTAAAACACGTCGAGAAAAAGGTGGACGCCTGGACGGAGTCGTTTCTATGAAAGAAAAACTGACAAGAAACTCCATGGTTACTCTTCAAATCATTTGGTATTTATAGTAGGTACAAGTACTTTCTAGGAGCTCGTGGCTAAAATAACAGCCGCTCGGGTCGATCTTTTGGTTAAGCCGTGCTTGCCTAGATTGATCTGTGAATGGTTGACCACCCATTACATAGGTACAGTGTTTCCTCCGTGCCTCGGAAAGCACGTTATGCTGTTGGTCCCTGCTGTCATTTGTGATCTTTGAGTCTGCAGGAGGTAGTGGCCCAAAAAGTCTGACAACCAGTCTTACCAAGGGGTATCGTATTACCTAGTAGGTACCTACTATTCTCGCACGTGTAGGCGGCCCCCCTTAGAGCCCTCTAGCACAGGGCGCGTATTTTATAAACGCGCATTTTTCAGGAACGCCGTAGCTGCCGATTTTTGCGTTTCTATAGATCAAACGCGCGTACAAAGGGTCAAAGCCAGCGTAAGCAGTGTTGTCTCAACCGACGCGGAGACGCCATTGTACACAACTGACGAGGAGTCTGACCAAAACGCAGAAAGCTAACAGCGATTCAGCGCGTTTCGCCCCCGTGTGCTTAGCCTTTAGGATACAATGTTGTATTCAAATCTCGTTTGAAGCGCGTATACGCGCGTCTTCTGCACGTTTAAAATACGCCGTGTGTGCTTAGGCCCTTTGACTAATATAAAACACGTCCAAAGGTGTACATTCTATGCACGCGAATCGCACCGTATGCGTCCGCAGGTGTGGACCCGCCTTTATAATAACGAGAGTCCACAAAAGTTCAGTGGTGTATAAATATTTATTAGTGTTCTTACATACATAAATGTGTGAGCTTAGAACAAAATACAAGATAATCAAGCAATTTTATAAAATTAAAAATAAATGTTATCCCTACCACTAGTAAAAAAGGCTTCTACAGTCCTTTCAGTTAATTTACCTGACATCAGCAACCTTCACTGATTTTGACAACAATGCTAGGTCTAGGAAGTAAAATGATTAGTGCAAAAGCAAAAACATTTGCTTATCCTTGTAAGAAGCAAGATCAAAACTTGCATATCATTGAGCTATTACTACTACGTATAGAGAAGACAGCGCGAACAAAATCTGTGCAACAGGCGTGGCAGTGCGGGGGGCGGCTAACCCCGTATATAGATGCTCTGTGGCGAGCAAGTGACTGAGTGAACTGCAGCCGGCCGACCGCAGTTGAACTGAGCACAGATTTTGTTCGCGCTCTGTAGTAGTAATAGCTCGATGTTGCATGTTATTTTCAAGTTCAACTCTGTTAATAAAATTGTAACAGCCACTATGCAGAGGTTCATAAAGTACACTTTACAAGAATGGCACTTTTGAAGTTATGTAGTTACCCAAAATACATTTGTGAAGTTTTACAATAAGTTATCCTTACGTTACTTTTGAAAGCTTAAAATGATAGAAGTCTTCGATCTAGTAACTCTCCAGAGAAGTCTACTAGTGCAATGTGTCATTTTAGGGGCCACCACAGCATTCTTGTGCCAAAATTATCAAAATTCTTTTGCAGCATAATTTCTATTTGAATTCATAGTCAAATAAATAATGTAGGGACTAAATTGTCCCATTTGGGTGTAATAGTTTTGATAATATAAACTTGTGGTTAAAAAGGCCCCATATTCCAAATTATAACGCTGTGTTTGCACTGTGAACCTAGTCTGAAGTATTCTGTATGACAATTAGTATGAATTCACGATCCGGTGCAATCAGGATCTCGTGTCTCCTACTCCTCACACGGAGGAATGTCAGCTCATTTGTGGTATCCTGTAAAGGAAAAAATAAGAAATGATAACAAGGCTAGCTCATAGAAATTGTTCAAGGTATTAAATCCTGACTTGCAGAGTTTTAATAAAGTGACTAAATATTACCATAGGGCAGTATCAGACTACTCAACCGCTGGACAGATTAATAAGCAGATACAGTGATATTATGGATCACAGATATTTACCATTTCCCGCACAACATTTTTTGCTTTTTCAGTGAGTTGACCAATCAGACCAGAGTACAGCACAGATGTAGCATTGTCCAGTGAGCTTTTTATTGGTATGCCTGAAATTAGAAAGTAGAAATACAGACATAAGAATCAGAAAGCTGTGTCCTCTGATATTATCAGGTGTTAGGTATTGATCGAGGTGCGTATAGGGGCAGAACATTCAAAACTTGCATAATATGCCATTGTAACCATGGAAATACGTTAATATCGACCAAACCTTCGTGATTCACAATGATGACTCCCATAACACCCTTATGGGCTTGAATCCTCTTGATTGTGTCCTCGACTTCGGTCGCCTGCAATACACAATAAACAGTATAACAATTGTTGCAATAATAAACCCAAATTTAACACAAGCTAAAAATAAATAAATACCATTTTGTTAAAAATTCACTGATATCAAATTGATGACAAACCCATGAACTATGAAGTTACGAACAGTGTGACCAGATTAAATTTTACGAAAATACCGAGGCACCTCAAAAAAATACTGAAAATACCGACTTACTTCTGACAGTTATACCAATAAAAATACTGATTTTCTTAACTTGTTTTATTTATTCATACTCACAATAAATGTTAGAGTTATATTTAACATCCTTTTCAAAGGATTAAAATTAACACAACCTCCTTCATCCATAACACCTTGCTTTGTTTTTAGCTGACAAATTTTTGTTTCTAAATCTGTTTCTTTGGTCCGTTTTTATTTTTTCCCAACTTCCACCCAAAATTGTTCACACGAGATTCATGAAACACAACGAATTTGAATGTATGCAATCTGGAAATTACGCTCTATCTAATAGTGCAAACCACATTAAAATCGGTCCAGCAGTTGTAAAGTTTTAGGCGAACATATTCTGCAAGTCTGATTAATACTATGTATTGATTGATAATTGTATAAGTAGTATTACAACGCCGGCAACGGCCGTCTTTCTTGTCATATCTGTAACTTACTCATCTTTGCTCATAGATAACAAATAAACTAAATCCGGGAAAGTCCCCAATGTTCGCGTTCCGGGGAATTCCGCAAACATTGTCGCAAAGACGATCACTCACTACGGTGTTGTCATAACTTCAACCAAAATATACCCAAAAATACTGACTGCCAGCAATATACCTGAAAATATACTGATGTTCGGAAAAATCGATGAAATATACTGAAAAAGTATTAAAATACTGAATCTGGTCACACTGGTTACGAACGAATGTGAAGTGAGGAGTGAATGTTTTACAAAAGAGCTGTCAAATAATAAAACAGATAATAAATTAAACCTTAACATTGATTGAGTTACTTTGACTGACTTTGAGAAGACCATGAAAATACAAAAGTAAAGCTAAAACGAACACGCATAAAGCTGGTTGACACAATTATAAAAGCAACCAAAAATCGACTAAACAAAACAAACTAATCAATGACATAACATTTTCTAATCTGTGTTCTGGCAGCGGGCGCCGCGGGCGGTACTGCTGAATCAAAGAACCAAAGTTATTTGAGATTTCTTTTCTTTTTGTTTTCAGCGATGATAATGTTTATTTTACAAAAGAACAAAAGTAATAACAAGAGTAAAGGTTCTATTGACTTTAGCTTTTGTTAAAATGCCTTTGATCTGAGGAAAAAATGAACGATAGCGCCGCCGAATGCTCCGAAGCATTGGATCCTCGCGTTCAGGTAAGGGTAATCGATATTTTCAAAGGTAATTTATAATGAAGAAGACTGTATTTTACATAAATTCGTTCTGGTTTTAACTAGTCATGAATACTTAAATACTAAATACGACAACTCCGCATATTTTCTATCAAAAAAGTATGAAAATCTATAGATTAAAAGATTTTAAAATGAATCTGCGATTCGATCATATGTTTTTGTTATGCAACAGAATTGTAAGCAAGCAAACAATGAAAGAGCTAAGTAGATGTTGTCCTTGCTAAGTATAATGAAATAAATCCTCTTGCTTGGATTGCTTAGTGTTAAAATGTTGAAAAATCAAACTTGTATTTAACCAACTTTTCATGAGTTAACATAGTATTTGTGTCATGAAATTAACGGTCTTATTCATAAAAAGTTATAATAGGTTTATTAGCTTGTTATAATGAGAATCCCGAAAAGCATTATTCATAAACGTTCAATAACGCTAAAAAGCTTTGTAAGTATTCAATAACGGCTTCGTAACTTAAAACAGGGTCGACCCTACTATAAACCTATAATAAACAGAAATATGGCCGACAAATGTGCAACAGCTGATTAGTACCTGATTTTTTTTCGCGTCCGAACCGTTTATGGTTAGTTGGTTGAAGCTAAGTGTTATTTGCAAGGAGCTGGGAAGTAGAGATACAATTAATTTATTTATTTGGAGTCGTCGTGAAGTGAGCACGTTTACAAGTATTTATATCCCGCATTTTAATATACCTACTTAAGTATTATTTGATAAGGTTTTTAAATCTCTGTAACATTTTAGGTTCACGTTGATGGGGGAGTTAGCCATGGGTTGTCTCAACCAACGGCACAGAGTAAATTATAATAAATTGAAAACCAACTGCGAGTCCAATGCAATGTCTTTCTTAAAAAAAAAATATACACGTGAACGAAACACAAGAAGCCAACAAGCTCTCCAAATGTCCCGTGACGTTGTCAAACTTTTTTTTGCGTTTTATGGCCGTGGACACCAGATGTTTTTTAGGGATTCATCAGAACGACAACTTAATCACGTTAAAACGGCTTATAACGACAACATAACTATGACGGGTTTATTGAACGTTTATGAATAGTGAATTTTATAATAGGTTTATTAGTTCTAATGAGCATTTTAACTAATGAGTTTTTAAAACCTATTTTAGGGGATTTTTATGAATAAGACTGTAAAACTTTAGCTTTTGACTTAATAAGTTTATTACATTCTTGAATATCTACGTCTACACTTCTACACCAATATTATAAAGAGGAAAGATTTGTATTTTTGTATGTAACAAATAAACTTAAAAACTACTGGACCGATTTTAAAAATTCTTTAACCATTAGAAAGCTACATCTTTAGCGAATAACATGGGCTATAAATTATATTGATATCATGCGAATTAGCCCAGCTATCACAATTTTCGTGGACAAAGTCATGGGAGAAGTGCTAGTTCAAAATAAATAATAATCAATTTCTACACTAATATTAAAAAGTGGAAAGATTTGTATTTTTGTGTGTGTGTGTATGTTTGTAATGAATAAATTCATAAACTACTGCGCCGATTTCAAAAAATCTTTCACCATTAGAAAGCCACGTCTTTACTGAATAACATAGGCTATATTTTATCCCTATACTCCTACGGGAACGGGAAATATGAGGGTGAAACCGCGTGACATCCACTAGTAACAAATAAACATAAAAGCTACTGGACCGATTAAAAATTCTTTCACCATTAGAAAGCTACATCTTTACTAAGTAACATGGGCTATAAATTATATTGATATCATGCAAATTAGCTGAGCTATCACAATTTTAACAGAATAAACAGACAATGGAGTCGATTCTGTTGTGCCCAATTTAAACTTAATTAAGGCTATTGCTATCTTTTTTTCTAAACGAGAAAGAGACAGATGTAATTTAGAGCTGTCAAATTTAGTTGGAACTAATATTTCCATACAAATGAAGGGTGCACGTAAAAACATGTCGACTAAAAACACGGTGAAGCGCAAGGCATAAACTAGTTTGACATCTCTAAATTAGTTCATAGGTATAGCCATCCTTTTCTCGCACTGGCTTTTAATAAAAGATAGCATTAGCAATCAACAAAAACAACATCTTGTCAACAGATTTGAGTTCTTTGGGTTGGGTATACTCATTAAAAAAAATTACGTCACTAGAATCACACTAGAAATAACACATTGTAGTCCTAAATTGACATCTTTTGTCTCCTAAATATACTTACAAGCCCTCCCAAGTTTTTGGCTCTTGCTTAGACTTAAATGTGGTGCTGGAGGCGGATGCTCCGAATTCCATGGAAAGCCAAACGCACAAATGTGTCTATCCATTCCCTACTTGATATCATAACCCGATTGTCTACAGTTTGCCTTCAGCGTATGTTGACTTGTTTGGTCTGTATGGTGTCGGACGTAAAGAATAGCACCATCCCATATCTTCCCGTGGGTGTCGTAAGATGCGACCAAGGGACTTACCAGAGAATGGGCAGCAGTGTTCTCTGTGCTTTTGTAACAACCGCACTGCTATCGCCAACCCGCCTGCCAAGCGTGGCGATTATGGCAAAACCACCCCTTGGGGGAGGCCTATGTCCAGCATTGGACGTCTTTCGGCTGAAATGATGATTGATGTACTTTGACCTGTTTCGGCCACATAATGCGAAGAGGAGATAGCAGTCTTGAAAGGCTGGTCATTGTTGGTAATACCAAAGGCAAGAGAGCGTGAGGCCGGTCGCAAACACGATGGTCCGACCAAGTAAAAGAGACTATATCCTTAAGCAAATTTCAACAGGTGGTGATGGCAACTTTGTACCGAAGTAAATGGAGGCAGATTGTCCATTTAAAGGGTTCCAGTGACCACAATCCTCAGTAATGAGGGACCAATTGAAGAAGAAGTCATATTAGTTTTGCAATAGCATATTATAATGCAATAGCATAAGCTAACCATGTAGGTACCTACTGAAAGTGCTAAGAGAGGAGAAAAAAAATGAATTGTCACAGCGAGCGAATCGCGACGATTCAACGTATTTCTATACGATAATATCGCCGCGATTCTCTCGCTCGTGGAGAAGGCCCAAAAGAGAGTGTATAGAAAAACGTGGCAAGGACGATAATATCGCCGCGATTCTCTCGCCCGTGGAGGCAGCCCCTATTTCATGACCATGTTACGAATTGTAACGTGATTAATTTTATTATTATTCTGGTTGGACCTTATCAACGGGCCTAAAATGGCCGCTTTAGCAGAATCATTTAGTTTATATCACGTTAAAAATTTAAAATTCTGCTAAAGCGGCCATTTTAGACCTCACTGCTCTGGTTTATACTTTTCATTTCATCTCAACTTTTTCACATCCTTTTTCCAGATTGAGCTAGAGCGTCTAAACACCGCAACAGATGAGATCAACCGCCTCGAGGTCGAGTTGGATGAGGCTCGGCTGGCATTCCGTCGCCTGCTTGCAGAGGGACACCTGCGGATACAGCAGCTCACAAAGAAGTTGGGCACCAGTGTTCATAAAGCAAGGCCGTACTATGAAGCCAGATTTAGGAGTAATATTGTAAGTGAAAACTTGGGTCCCACTTGGACCATCTCAAGTTGTTTTGTTTATTAGCAAAACTTTTCTAATGAACTGTAACATAATATAAATCATGTCTGTAATCCAGACTTAGGCGCACTAGGATATGTACAGTCGTGGTCTTTTCCGCCTGATCAGTTAAATTTTTTTTCGCTTAAATCATGCGGAGGCGCCGACCCACGCCCCTTTAAAGTTTAGGCCTAATAATTAGGTAAGCGTCAACTTTGGCGCGCAAAATAACATTAACTCTCGTTTGGCGTGCGCCGTCCAGTGCGCTCGGCCGATTCGGTATCTTTTCATTCATCGACACTAATATTATAAAGAGGAAAGATATTTTGTATTTTTGTGTGTGTGTATGTTTGTAATGAATAAACTCAAAAACTACTGCGCCGATTACAAAAATTCTTTCACCATTAGAAAGCTACATTCACCCTGAGTAACATAGGCTATATTTTATCCCCGTACTCCCACAGGAACGGGAACTACGCGGGTGAAATCGCGTGACGTCCGCTAGTTATTTCTATACCAAGTCAACGGGGCAAGGCTAGAGAGCGTTTCTATGTTGTAAGTGCAAGCAAAAATTAGCTTAGTGGTGATCAGGCGGGAGTGTCCTCGATAGTCTTTATAGTACACCAGTTATGTTTCAAAGAGCCTCTATTAGTAAGCCTCCACTGTCCATCCATCTATCTGTCTGTCAGGGGGCTGAATCTCATGATCCGTAATAGGTAGACAGTTGAAATTTTCACAGAATGTGTATTTCTGTTGCCTCTGTAACAACAAATAATACGAATTAGATGGGCCAGAATCGTCACACAATGGGTGCCTGAAGACGGTCGTCGTTACCGAGATATGCCCAAGAAATGCTAGCGTGTCGATTTCGACTCGTTCCTGACTGATTGGCCGGAGGAGACAAAACACCGGGAGAGTTGGAAAGGAATGGGGAGGCCTTTGCCCAGCAGTGGGACAATAGGCTAATTAAAAAAAAACAAGAATTAGAGTGGGCTCCTCTACTACGATGGTCCTTTCCGGTCCTTTGTGGAAATAGGGTATATGCATAAATTTTATTTATTTTATTTCTATACGGAATGTTAAAGTACTTACTATAAAAATAATGACAAAAAGCGAAAACAAGGCATAAATGGGCCAAACAACACAAAAGTTATAACCATTTAAACTTCTGTTTCTATCTCTTTCTAGATAAATAGAATTTAGTATGGATTTTGTACGTCGATGCAGCAACTGACGTCATTCGCTGTATTGGATCTCTCTGTCTAATCAGCAGTTTCAAATGCTTATAATTTAATATTTTTATAGATATTAAAAACATAATTTGACTTTGCTATTTCCGATGTTAAGGTGAATGCTTCGACCAGCCCGCGAAATTCAAATTTTCTTACGTTTTTGGCAAATTGCAAGCCAGTGCAAGGTTGTATGTTGATTAAAATATTGGACGAGATTGTAAGACGTATGTAGTTACAGAATTATAATCATCAAACTATTGTATGCCGAACATGGTAGAGCAGTGCAAACGCACACACAAATAACCTTATACCAACTGTAACCACTGTCTCACAATAAAGATCTTTGACTTTGACTTTGACTCAAAA
Source organism: Xestia xanthographa (assembly GCA_905147715.2). Taxonomy (NCBI): domain Eukaryota; kingdom Metazoa; phylum Arthropoda; class Insecta; order Lepidoptera; family Noctuidae; genus Xestia; species Xestia xanthographa. Next base: position 28,169,756 of record LR990644.1, on the reverse strand, counting down.
CTATCAATACAACCCTCCAAGTTCATAAAGGTCTAGCAATGACTTTGACCTTGAAAAAATCCTTTCTCGACCTTTATGAACTTGGAGGGTTGTATTGATGGTTTTGATGATTATAATTCTGTAACTACATACGTCTTACAATCGCGTCCAATATTTTAATCAACATACAACCTAGCACTGGCCTGCAATTTGCCAAAAACGTAAGAAAATTTGAATTTCGCGGGCTACCCTGGAGCATCAGCCTTAATACGCTTTGTTTAGAGTGATAAAAAAAAATCATGCATATAGGTACCCTATTCCACTTTATTAAATTAATCAATAATGTAAATCTGAAATTCTTAACTTCACAAAAACAGACCTGCCATTTACTAAACAACTATTTTATTTTTAGACAGGACAGGACCTCCAAACGGCAACGATCGCGTACGACAAAGCCAACAGCGCACATGCAGCCGCTCGCGAAATGGTGTACCTCGCAGAACAAGGGCTGGCCCGACTGGCTGAGGGCAACGCGGGGCTCACGCTCGACCCCGCCTGGCAGGAGATGCTCAACCATGCCACGCACAGAGTCAACCAGGTCAGACTCAATGAGGGTTTTTCGAATTTTATCTGACACCAGATGTCAGATGTTCACAGTTGTCTATACCAGACACCTACGTAGCGACGTAGGCGTCTGGTATAGACAACTGTCAAATTGTACTGAATTGGCATGACAACAGTATCAAAAAATTGCAAATCTACTTAGTCCGTCAGTTAGAGTATTGGAAAATAATGGACACGTATTTTTTGTTTTTGTAAATCAATGAATATTGACAAAGATAAAACGCATCAAAACTCGGGAGTGGGGGCTCGTAACGTCAGAACTAACTAAAAATTATACCAAGGCGTGACGTATTGAGAATTTTAAAAGCTTCATATCTTCGTCAATTTTGGTTTAAGTAACAAAAGAAAAAATATGTGTCCAATATATTTTGGAAATCTATCTGACGGACTAATTAGATTTTTTGTATCGTCTACCCTATAACTTAGTTGTGGTCGGCACACCATATCTTCTTCCATACTTTTCTATTACTCGTCATATCAGAAATCACCTCCTTTGTAGCCATGACATCTTTCCACATTTATTTGTTCTTCTCCCACTCTTATACCCATCCACATTCATACTCAGAGCTTTCCTCACGACATTAACGACTTGTTTAAAAAGGCTGAAGACCGTTTCCCTCGAAAAGTAAGAGATCCAGATAGAATAGTTCTGCCTAGAGCGCCAAGGACTTCTCTATACAAAAAGAACTCTTTTAATATGTGTGGACTAATATATAATAAAATACTACAACTAATTTTTTTTTTTTTTAAAGTTTGATTTATGGCTACTGGAAAAACGATTTTATTCTGTTAATGAATTTATAAATAATGTTAATGACTAATCTATTCTTATTAAGATAACTTTAATGAATGTTGTGTTGTAAAATTTTGCATGTCATCTATATCTGACTATGTATTAGGAACTTCAACTGACTTTAAGACCATAATGTACTATACTTATTGCAAAATAAATGATTATGATTATGACATTTTCTATGTCAGGCGGAATGCGACCGCGCCAGCGCCACGGTGACGCAGCGCACGAAAGCGGCGGCACACCGCGCCGCGACCGCGCTGGTACAGCAACTTCAGAACGGACTCAAAAGGCATATCGCTAAGTCCAGGTTAGTGGACTATGAGATATAGCGAGGGGTTCTGAAAGACCATTTCGGGCCTCGCTGGGACGCACTGAGCGGGTAGATAAAATTAATAATATTTTGGATATTTATTTTGTAAAGTATTCATCATTTTTAGGGTTCCGTACCTCAAAAGGTAAAAACGGAACCCTTATAAGATCACTTTCTTGTCCGTCTGTCTGTCCGTCTGTCTGTCCGTATGTCACCACCGATTTTCTCGGGAACGGGTGGACCTAGCAAGTTGAAATTTATACCAGATAGGTACTGAGGTCTATAGTCCCTATTAGGTGTATAAAAATTAAGATCCTGAGTCAACGCGATAAAAAGATATGGGCAAATTTAGATTTTCGCGAAAACTTGTAAGTACCAAAATTTACCTTAATTTTCAACTTTTTTGTTTTTCGGTCTTTTCCCTTTACTTGTGCTGTAAGACCTTGCTTTTGACCAAAATTGTCAATTCTAGGTCAACCGGAAGTACCCTACAGGTTTTGGGTCGATGGTAGTTCCCGTTGACCTAGAATCACGAAATTTGGCGAGAACCAATGTCTTACAGCACATGTAAAGGGAAAATTCTGAAAACCGTAAATATGTAGTTTAATAACAAAAAAAAAGCGATTTTACTATTACAAACTTATTATTTGCGGTTGGTGCAATAGCCGTTTCTAGGGATCAAACAGCAAACTTAAGTTTGTCCTATAAAAAGTTTGTACGGAACTTTCGGTGCGCGAGTCCGACTCGCACTTAGCCGGTTTTTTTAATTCGTCGTGTCGTTGAGCTCCTTCAGTTATGAATCGAGCTACACGATAACTGACAAATGCTTGCACTGACTTGACAGGTCAAATCTGTGTGGTTCTTTCTTCAAAAGACCATCTCAGACACTAATCTGCATAGTCCTCATGTGAATTGACCAAGATTATGTCTGGACCTTAAAAAAGACTATGACCTCTGAGCTTTTTTCGGCTGTTCCTTCTCAAAGTAGTCAGGTACGAAACACCGGCCTCATCTAGTCTAAAACAAACTGAACAGTTCCGTTTTTTCAAGTCTAAAACAGACTAAAAAAAAGTGACGAGTAAAACTGTTTGTTAAAATCTATTTGCAAAATAAACATAATATGTCAACACTTTACAAAGTAAATGTTCATTCTTTAACTAAGCCATTGATATAAGTGTGTCCTGGTGTAAGTAAAAACAAGCATTATAGTTGGTGCCAGTTAAGATGAGAATAGCGGTCATTGACCCACCTACATTTATTAAACTTCTTAACGTTGAAAACCAAAAATAAGCCTGTTCAAGTCTGGAATCGTCATCTATCGTGATCTTCAACATTTTTTGTAATGAAAAACGGTACATGGTTTATTTGTTTTTGTTCGTACGAAGAGATTAGGGAAAGGGCAATGACCGCTAATCTCATCTTAACTGGCACCAACTATAGTAAGTTATTACTTATATAGTTTATCTCAATCTTGTAGTCCCTTAATACTTCAATAACAAAGGCCAAATGTATGTAGTATTTGCTTCACTTAATGCTTGCATTGCAAACAAATTGATTTCCCTCTAATTGCAAGTTTTTCTTCTATTTCCATACTTTGTAGTTGAGAAGCAAGCTTAGACTTAATATTCTTAACACTAACATGAGTAGTTTGTATGAATAGACACACAGACAAATGCTATAAATGTAATATAACTGTGCTCGAATAAAAAAAATCTTGGATTTTTTTCTGTTATCGGTAATAAAAAGGTGGGTAGGTATAATAGTAATTTTGCCGCCGTAAGCATGAGGGGCGCATTTGCATAGTTTTTTTTACATCGGTAATTTATAAAGAATTATCTGTTCCATACACTTCCATACACTTTTGTAAGAAACAGCAGTTTTTTTGTTTAAATCACTAATTAAAAAGTCTGCAGTATTCATCCAGTACAAATTCCGAATCCGAACCCCCGAAAATTTTAAAAAAACTGTTGCAATAACGATGCTTGCGGGAAACGCAAGTCTCTACATCCAAGGCCTGAATTCCTGTTGCACTGACGTCGGTCGCGCGTACAAGTACTCATTGTGTTCTATATATCACCATACTGCGACGTCAGCGGCGCGTATTTGCTACTGTTTTTCTCATTGAGGTACGCGACCGACCGTCAGCGGCGCGTATTTGCTACTGTTTTTCTCGTTAAGGTACGCGACCGACCGTGCGCGACCGACCGTCCGCGTGACAGGAATTCAGGCTCAAGATGCGTTTCTCGCAAGCATCGTTACTGCAACCGAATTTTTTCGTTGTTATTTAACGATCGAAAGTTTGCGACAGCGGCAGTGTAGTGTTGGGCAATGATAATAATCCGGCTAATAATCATTTGGCTAATAATCGATTAAAAGCAGTTAGTAGCCATTAATAGCAATTATGGATGATAACCCCGCTATTAATGTATGTTAGTGATTGAAAATTTCCCTTCATGGTTTTCAGGCTTAGGACTGTCAGATTAGACTTCATTTTCATCATCTTTCTTTTTAGTAAATAAATGTGCAATTTAAAACTTATCAATCAGCTATTTACCTACATTGATTTTTGAAAATTAGATTTTTTATGTACTAAGTTTGTTTTTTTAATTCTTCATCATCATCATCATTTCAGCCGAAAGACGTCCACTGCTGGATATAGGCGTGTCGCCACATTGAACGGTCCCGTGCGACTCGCATCCAGCGGATTCCCGCAACCTTCACCAGGCCATCGGTCCCCCAAATGGGAGGCCTTCCAACGCAACGTTTCGGTTCGCGGTCGCCACTCCAGAACTTTTCGGCCCCATCGGCCATCCGTTTTGCGAGCAATGTGCCCTGCCCACTGCCACTTAAGTTTGGCAATTCTTCGGGCTACGTCGGTAACCTTGGTTCTCTTGCGGATGTCTTCATTTCTGATTCGATCGCGCAAGGAAACTCCGAGTATAGCCCTCTCCATTGCCCTTTGGGTGACTTTAAGCCTTCTGATGAGGCCCATTGTGACCGACCACGTTTCGGTCCCGTATGTAATCACTGGCAACACACACTGGTCATAGACTTTCGTCTTGAGACACTGCGGTAAGTTGGACGAAAAGATACCGCGCAACTTCCCGAACGCTGCCCAGCCGAGTCGGATTCGACGATTGACCTCTTTCTCGAAGTTAGACCTACCTACCTAGCTGGACCGTTTGTCCCAGGTACACATAATCGTCTACAACTTCGAGTGTAGATTCTCCGATCTTGATAGGCTCCGAGTGGGTGTGACATGGGCATTCAACATGACTTTGGTTTTGTCCATGTTCTTTTTAAGACCCACTCTTCCGGAGGCTCTACTGAGGACATCGAGCATTATACTGAGGTCTCAGCCATGACCACTATATCGTCGGCAAACCGAAGATGAGTGATGTACTCGCCACTGACGTTGATGCCTAGTCCTCTCCAGTCCAGAACCTTGAATACATCCTCCAGTGCAGCGGTAAACAGTTTCGGAGATATGACGCCTCCCTGTCTCACACCTCGCTGCAGGAGGATAGGTTCCGAGGCTTGGTCCTGAAGTCGGACTGACATGGTGGCGTTTTTGTACAAGCACTTCAACACCTCGATGTACCGATAGTCGATTTGGCACCGTTGGAGAGACTGCAGTATAGCCCAGGTCTCGATCGAATCGAAAGCTTTCTCGTAGTCCACAAACGCTAAACAGAGGGGCAGGTTATACTCTTCGGTCTTCTGTATAACATGCCGCAGCGTATGTATGTGGTCCACGGTGTTAAAGCCTTTTCGGAAACCGGCTTGTTCGGGAGGCTGGAAATTGTCAAACCTGTGTGCGAGACGATTCTTTATGACTCTAGAAAACAACTTGTAGACATGGCTTAGAAGTGAGATGGGCCTATAATTCTTCAACCGGGCATTGTCACCTTTCTTGAAGAAGAGCACCACCACACCCCTGCACCATGCCTGTGGCGTTTTTCCCTCAAGTATGACGGAATTAAACAGACGGTGCTCTAAAATAACTTTCAGCCTAATTACTGCTAGAAATACTGGATTATTCAAAATCTCCTAAGTTTGGTCCATCGATTGGATCGGACGCTAATGAATCTATTTCTGGTGTATTAAGAAGTACAGGTTGTTTGATTGTTCTTTAAACCATTTTATAATTATACACACAAACCAGGAACACACGAAAAAGGACTTCCTCACCGAAACATATCAGTCGACGTACTGATTTCGGATTCGGTTGGCGTCGCTGTAGTGCAGTTCATGCATCTCTTTCTGGCACGAATAAATATAAGCACCAGAAAGATATAGCACGAGAAACGGGGGTGCGGGAATGCATGTTACCTACTAACCGCTCGGGTATTTTCCATTGTTTATAATTTACCTACGTCGTATTCACAGAAAAGAGCTATATGTAACTTACAATTTTATTATGTAAGTTACTTAAAAGCTCTTTTCTGTTGTACCTTACATTTTTACGTATCGGTTAAAATTTATTTGTAGGTATACATGCACCTACATGTTTAGCTAATTAATTAGGTAGATGGTTAAATTACAAAGCGATGTGTCAATAGTAATTATGGTTTTTATAGTATTGGATCTCTAAATTAACAAATCTGAATTTCCCGAAAGATGTGTATTTATTTTATTATCAACACTTTTTCACATACAAAAAGTGAAAATAAATAAAAAGAATAACAATACATTGAATCACACTGCGTACACGAACCCAATATATGTTAACACCCACAGATTTTACAATAAAACAAAAAAAGCATTTTTTTTTTTTAACATTACATTAATAGCAGGGTTATCATCCATTGCAAGGCTATTAATGGCTATTAATGGATTATAATCGATAATAACTCAAAGCATCCGGCTATTAACCCAACACTACGGCAGTGTCGTTACGAGTATCTATGTCGAGACTGCTGGCCCTCGTTTGGAATGTATTGAATACGTGGTAACCGTTTGTGCGTCGATGTCCTTTCCACCTTACAGTGTACGGCGTAAAACAAGCCAAGTGGACAACAATATTTTTTAATGGTTTTTGAACTATATATATAAATTAGTTAATTTTAGAGCAAGTGTTGCGAAAATGCAACTGATCTAACTCTTAAACTGCATTTACCTCATTAGCTTACTTTGATAAACGATGACTCATCAGTATGGAATGTTAGACGTAAAAAAATCTTGGAATCAGAGGTTTAGGGGTGTTGTTTACAGGTAGAAAGTACAAATTTCCGGGAATTTCATATTGACATTTGTCCACCTGGCTTGTTTTACGCTGTACACTGTGCACCTGTATAATAGTAATTAATTCACATGCATTCTACTCGAATGTGATTACATGTTAAAACCGTCTTTATAAAGTCGTATAGCATTTGTCTGTCCTGACCACTAACTCCGCACTTTATCTGCTTGACTAGTCGCACAGTGCTCTCTCTTTCAGACACGCGCCGGCGCAGCAAGCACTCGTATTGGTACTGCATTTTATTATTATTATAACGCATGATTTTAGTTTTGACAAATTAGCTTGTGGAACCACGCATACAAGAATTAATAATTATTTTTTAGTTAATGAATCGTTAATTCAATTTACAGCAGTATTTTTTTGTATAACTTCACATATCTAACGAATATCAGTATTAAAATAAGAAACCAAAAAAAAAAAATGTCTGCAGAACTCCGCTAGCTAATTTACTTTCACCTTTTATTTTAGCATTATGGTAGGGAAGCTCAGATGATTTTTCAGCACGAATAAATTAAAATCAAACCATTTATTTCAAGTAGGCCAGTTACAGGCACTTTTGAATTGTCGAAATAAAGATGAAAATTAAATGTAGCCACAGTCCCAGTCACAAGACATAAAAACTGTGAAAGTACTGTAGTTGCCCATTCCCTAGCGTAGATCTCTATGGAGAAGAACGGGCAAGAGACTCCATGGACACTCTTTTAAAATATATTAGCGTGAAAACTTCATAGCGAAGTAGATAGGACGTGATGAGAGAACTGTAAAATTATACTTTCAGTTGGACGTAGGTAACCGAAAAGGATCCAATCCACAACGTGGCCAAAAATGACTTAAGTGCACTAAACTGATACTAATATCGATACCAACAGCCAGTAAAAAGATCCAAGTAAAAAACAAAAGGTTATAATTTTTATCAACGTTAGAATCAACCCACATGTACAGAGGGCAAAGCAAATATATTACCAGGGTCGAAATATATAGTTGAAGTTTTCTTAGAAATCTATCTGTTTTCGGATGAAATTAAATTAAATTGATAGAAATATTGTTAATATACTTAATTAAATTTCATCTGAAGAAGTGAAATACATAGTTTCATAAAAAAACTGCAACTATATCAGACGACCATGATTACATATTTGCTTTGCCCTCTGTACTTACATGTGGCTTATACTTATCCTTTTCCCTTAACTACTTCCAATTTTCAAAAAGTGTCGAACACTAACAATGGGCTGTTCAGCAATGTTGATTTTCATCTCATTGTACGGGGCCTGAACTCTACTTAAATACACAACAACTTCTCCAAGATATTGTGGCCTTTCATTAAATCTGAAGAATCGGACCAACCTACTCAGCTATCACGTTTTAATACTGAATATCATGATAATCTGCCTAGCCTTTTCCCAACTACGTTGGGGTCAGCTTCTAGTCTAAACAAATGCAGCTGAATACCAATATTTTACATGGAGCGACTGCCTATCTGACCTCCACAACCCAGTAATTACTGGCTAATACGATACCCCAAGGGGTATACCTCTTACCAAGGTAAGAGGAAGTCTACCTGTAACGACTGTCTGAGATCTACAAATGACAGCCGGGACCAACGGCTTAATTACTGGCTAATCGCTACCCCTTGGTAAGAGGAAGTCTACCTGTAACGACTGTCTGAGATCTAAAAATGACAGCCGGGACCAACGGCTTAATTACTGGCTAATACGCTACCCCTTGGTAAGAGGAAGTCTACCTGTAACGACTGTCTGAGATCTACAAATGACAGCCGGGACCAACGGCTTAATTACTGGCTAATACGCTACCCCTTGGTAAGAGGAAGTCTACCTGTTACGACTGTCTGAGATCTACAAATGACAGCCGGGACCAACGGCTTAATTACTGGCTAATACGCTACCCCTTGGTAAGAGGAAGTCTACCTGTTACGACTGTCTGAGATCTACAAATGACAGCCGAGACCAACGGCTTAATTACTGGCTAATACGCTACCCCTTGGTAAGAGGAAGTCTACCTGTTACGACTGTCTGAGATCTACAAATGACAGCCGGGACCAACGGCTTAATTACTGGCTAATACGCTACCCCTTGGTAAGAGGAAGTCTACCTGTAACGACTGTCTGAGATCTACAAATGACAGCCGGGACCAACGGCTTAATTACTGGCTAATACGCTACCCCTTGGTAAGAGGAAGTCTACCTGTTACGACTGTCTGAGATCTACAAATGTCAGCCGGGACCAACGGCTTAATTACTGGCTAATACGCTACCCCTTGGTAAGAGGAAGTCTACCTGTAACGACTGTCTGAGATCTACAAATGACAGCCGGGACCAATGGCTTAATTACTGGCTAATACGCTACCCCTCGGTAAGAGGAAGTCTGCCTGTTACGACTGTCGACATTCAAGCCGTTGGTCCCGGCTGACATTTGTAGATCTACAAATGTCAGCCGGGACCAACGGCTTGAATGTGCTGAATATACTGACTGAAAATTTCTCAGGGTTGCCCTACCATTATATCAATGTTTACTGGTAAAAAGAACATGCTTTACATTAAATACATTTTGGACACATGTGTGAAAGACCATAATTATTATTATCAAGAACAGGATATCTCTTTCCCAGTAAACGCTTTAGTAAAAAAAGTATTTGCATGTTATTAAAATAGAATAGTTACTTCACTCTCTTAAACCACTTTGCAACAGTAGAAAATAACTATAGTTTTTTAATGGATGGTTTTACTAAGAAGTTCTTAGTAAAACCATTCATTAAAAAACTAATTAGTGTTCTTAGTAAGAACACTACCCTCTCTTTAGAAACCGCCAAATTCAGCAACACTGAACAGAAAATTTCGATGCATGTATGAAAAGCCACTTTTATTTCATGAATTGGATATGATTTTCATAAGAAAAGTTCTTCAGTATGAAAAAGGGAATTTTTGGATATTACCTAGTCTAGTTCTTTAGTCACTTTATCGCCATCCACGATTTATTTGGGGATTGGAGTTCAGTATCATATTACACTTATTTTATCCAATTATTTCTAAAATACGCCTCAATCTAGTAGGCTCATCAACCCATCAAATTCCAGACCTTACTTCGAGGAGAAAGCTCGAATCAACACGGCTTTAGAAGCTCAAAAGGCGAGGATCCAAACATTGGAGGAGCAAGTGGCTGACGCGAAACAGCAGTACTCCTCAGCACTCAGGAATTTGGAGAGAATCTCCGATGAAATACACAAGCATCGGTCGAGAAGACAATCGGCTAGGAATGGTGAGTTTAACGTTTGATTTCCTCACGATGTTTTCCTTCACCGAAGCTAGTGATAATTATACAATATGCACATCATCTGCCTAGCCTTTTCCCAACTGTGTTGGGGTCGGCTTCCAGTTTTACCGGATGCAGCTGAATACCAGTATTTTACATGGAGCGACTACCTATCTGACCTCCACAACCCAGTTAGTACCGGGTAATACGATACCCCTTGGTAAGACTGGTTGTCAGACTTTTCGGGCCTCTGACTACCTAACGACTTTCAAAGATCTACAAATGACAGCCGGGACCAACGGCTTAACGTGCTGTCCGAGGCACGGAGGAAACTCGGTATGTAATGGGCGGTCACCCATCCACAGACCAACCTAGGCAAGCACGGCTTAACCTAACAATCGACCCGAGCGGCTGTTATTATTTAGCCACGAGCTCCTCTTAATTATACAATACGCACATGAATCCGAAAAATCAGAGGTACGTGTGAATTCGAGACCTATGATTTGGCAGTCCGACGGTGACGGTGAGGCTATTTTATTTTATTCTATTCGGGAAACTTACAGCTAGTTTAAACATTGTTATCAAATAGTACGGATTTGATGGCCAATTAGAAGTTTCCGCATTTATACATTTTAAACAAACGGTCGAAACAAAAAAGACAACAAAAGAAAAAGGTAGGTACGAAATACTTACTCTAAAAAAAAATACAACACAAAATATAAAACGATCGATACAAATAAAAAAATTAAAAGAAAATACTGAAAACTACAATCAGATACAAATAAACTACTTATCTGTAAAAAAGCTTTTTACTTATAAATTCTTAAGGGCGCGTTTGCATTTCAGGCAAAATTATGCTGTTTTTCGGTACATTTTATGGCATAACCAAACAAAATCCAATATAACTAATGACTACCTCGTATAGATTGGTTCTTCATCTTCAAATACTAGGTACTAGATCATCGAAAATTTTAGTTTTTTATAATGTATAATCGATCTGTCGTTGCCATTTTTCACAAAATTAACGATACCGGGTTGAGTTTAGGTACATTTTTTGTGCTATTATTAACATATTTTACTATTTCTAAAAATACTATTTCTTGGCAAACATATTCAATTCTTAATGCTAGGATTTTTTTAAAATCTAAATGCTTTATATAGTCGCAGAAAAAATTAAAACCGAAACTTATTTTTTCACATTTTTTTCTCTTCTGGATGAATCTTAATCGATTGCGTTAGGGGTTATTTTATTTTTGATAGCCGTCTTGATTTATTGCAAAGTATTTCGAATGAAACTAGTCCGCGCGCGACCCCCGTCGAGAGTGGACACGTATCGCCTGTTTGGAGCGCCTCGAGTTGAAAAAGATCGCTGTACAAACACAATATTCGATAAACCAAATTTGATACTTCACAAGGTAGAGTTTTATTCTATTTTATTTCGCTATAAAAAGTATGTAAGTAGGGTTTCTAAAAGCCTATTCGTCCTGAACTTGGAGTGACCTGAAGGTGTACTTCGGTGACTGCTACTGGAACTCCTTGATGTGTTGTACTAGGTGAGCCGAGTTTGGGGTCGTATTGTTAGTTATGATGAGACCTTACCTCCGGACCTGATGGAGTGACCTGAATGTGTACTTCGGTGAGGTACTGGAACTCCTTGACGTGTTGTACTAGGTGAGCCGAGTTTGGGCTCGTTTTGTTAGTTATGATATGACATTACCTCCGGTCTTGATGGAATGACCTGAAGGTGTACTTCGGTGAGCTACTGGAACTCCTTGACGTGTTGTACTAGGTGAGCCGAGTTTGGGCTCGTTTTGTTAGTTATGATGAGACCTTACCTCCGGACCTGATGGAGTGACCTGAATGTGTACTTCGGTGAGGTACTGGAACTCCTTGACGTGTTGTGCTAGGTGAGCCGAGTTTGGGGCCGTATTGTTAGTTATGATGAGACCTTACCTCCAGACCTGATGGAGTAACCTGAATGTGTACTTCGGTGAGGTACTGGAACTCCTTGACGTGTTGTACTAGGTGAGCCGAGTTTGGGCTCGTTTTGTTAGTTATGATGTGACATTACCTCCGGACTTGATGGAATGACCTGAAGGTGTACTTCGGTGAGCTACTGGAACTCCTTGACGTGTTGTACTAGGTGAGCCGAGTTTGGGCTCGTTTTGTTAGTTATGATGTGACATTACCTCCGGACTTGATGGAATGACCTGAAGGTGTACTTCGGTGAGCTACTGGAACTCCTTGACGTGTTGTACTAGGTGAGCCGAGTTTGGGCTCGTTTTGTTAGTTATGATGAGACCTTACCTCCGGACCTGATGGAGTGACCTGAATGTGTACTTCGGTGAGGTACTGGAACTCCTTGACGTGTTGTGCTAGGTGAGCCGAGTTTGGGGTCGTATTGTTAGTTATGATGAGACCTTACCTCCGGACCTGATAGAGTGACCTGAATGTGTACTTCGGTGAGGTACTGGAACTCCTTGACGTGTTGTACTAGGTGAGCCGAGTTTGGGCTCGTTTTGTTAGTTATGATGTGACATTACCTCCGGTTTTGATGGAATGACCTGAAGGTGTACTTCGGTGAGCTACTGGAACTCCTTGACGTGTTGTACTAGGTGAGCCGAGTTTGGGCTCGTTTTGTTAGTTATGATGAGACCTTACCTCCGGACCTGATGGAGTGACCTGAATGTGTACTTCGGTGAGGTACTGGAACTCCTTGACGTGTTGTGCTAGGTGAGCCGAGTTTGGGGTCGTATTGTTAGTTATGATGAGACCTTACCTCCGGACCTGATAGAGTGACCTGAATGTGTACTTCGGTGAGGTACTGGAACTCCTTGACGTGTTGTACTAGGTGAGCCGAGTTTGGGCTCGTTTTGTTAGTTATGATGTGACATTACCTCCGGTTTTGATGGAATGACCTGAAGGTGTACTTCGGTGAGTTACTGGAACTCCTTGACGTGTTGTACTAGGTGAGCCGAGTTTGGGCTCGTTTTGTTAGTTATGATATGACATTACCTCCGGTCTTGATGGAATGACCTGAAGGTGTACTTCGGTGAGCTACTGGAACTCCTTGACATGTTGTACTAGGTGAGCCGAGTTTGGGCTCGTTTTGTTAGTTATGATGAGACCTTACCTCCGGACCTGATGGAGTGACCTGAATGTGTACTTCGGTGAGGTACTGGAACTCCTTGACGTGTTGTACTAGGTGAGCCAAGTTTGGGCTCGTTTTGTTAGTTATGATGTGACATTACCTCCGGTCTTGATGGAATGACCTGAAGGTGTACTTCGGTGAGCTACTGGAACTCCTTGACGTGTTGTGCTAGGTGAGCCGAGTTTGGACTCGTTTTGTTAGTTATGATGAGACCTTACCACCGGACCTGATGAAGTGACCTGCAGGTGTACTTCGGTGAGCTACTGGAACTCCTTGACATGTTGTACTAGGTGAGCCGAGTTTGGGCTCGTTTTGTTAGTTATGATGAGACCTTACCTCCGGACCTGATGGAGTGACCTGAATGTGTACTTCGGTGAGGTACTGGAACTCCTTGACGTGTTGTACTAGGTGAGCCAAGTTTGGGCTCGTTTTGTTAGTTATGATGTGACATTACCTCCGGTCTTGATGGAATGACCTGAAGGTGTACTTCGGTGAGCTACTGGAACTCCTTGACGTGTTGTGCTAGGTGAGCCGAGTTTGATTGACCCCAGATAGGCAAAAAATATGGAGCTCATAATAAAAAATTGATAACGTTTTTTCATAATTATGAAAGTACCTTTAGGTACTTTCACCCAACCTTTAGGTCACTCCATCAAGTCCGGAGCCAAGGTCTCATCATAACTAACAAAACGAACTAAAACTCGGCTCACCTAGTACAACACGTCAAGGAGTTCCAGTAGCACTCACCAAAGTACACCAGCAGGTCACTCCATCAGGTCCGGAGGTAAGGGCTCATCATAACTAACAAAATGAGCCCAAACTCGGCTCACCTAGTACAAAACGTCAAGGAGTTAAAGTACCTCACCGAAGTACACATTCAAGTCACTCCATCAGGTCCGGAGGTAAGGTCTCATCATAACTAACAATACGACCCCAAACTCGGCTCACCTAGTACAACACGTCAAGGAGTTCCAGTACCTCACCGAAATACACATTCAGGTCACTCCATCAGGTCCGGAGGTAAGGTCTCATCATAACTAACAAAACGAGCCCAAACTCGGCTCACCTAGTACAACACGTCAAGGAGTTCCAGTAGCTCACCGAAGTACACCTTGAGGTCATTCCATCAAGTCCGGAGGTAATGTCACATCATAACTAACAAAACGAGCCGAAACTTGGCTTAACTAGTCCAACACGTCAAGGAGTTCCAGTACCTCACCAAAGTACACATTCAGGTCACTCCATCAGGTCCAAAGGTAAGGGCTCATCATAACTAACAAAATGAGCCCAAACTCGGCTCACCTAGTACAACACGTCGAGGAGTTCCAGTAGCAGTCACCGAAGTACACCTGCAGGTCACTTCATCAGGTCCGGTGGTAAGGTCTCATCATAACTAACAAAACGAGTCCAAACTCGGCTCACCTGGTACAACACGTCAAGGAGTTCCAGTAGCTCACCGAAGTACACCTTGAGGTCATTCCATCAAGTCCGGAGGTAATGTCACATCATAACTAACAAAACGAGCCGAAACTTGGCTTAACTAGTCCAACACGTCAAGGAGTTCCAGTACCTCACCAAAGTACACATTCAGGTCACTCCATCAGGTCCAAAGGTAAGGGCTCATCATAACTAACAAAATGAGCCCAAACTCGGCTCACCTAGTACAACACGTCGAGGAGTTCGAGTAGCAGTCACCGAAGTACACCTGCAGGTCACTTCATCAGGTCCGCAGGTAAGGTCTCATCATAACTAACAAAACGAGCCCAAACTCGGCTCACCTAGTACAACACGTCGAGGAGTTCCAGTAGCAGTCACCGAAGTACACCTGCAGGTCACTTCATCAAGTCCGGTGGTAAGGTCTCATCATAACTAACAAAACGAGTCCAAACTCGGCTCACCTAGTACAACACGTCAAGAAGTTCCAGTAGTAGTCACCAAAGTACACCTGCAGGTTACTCCATCAGGTCGAAAGGTAAGGTCTCATCATAACTAACAATACGAGCCCAAACTCTCCTCACCTAGTACAACACGTCGAGAAGTTCCAGTAGCAGTGACTGAAGCACACCTTCAGGTCACTCCATCAAGTCCGGAGGTAATTCGTAAAAATATAAAGAGCAAAAATATTTTTTTTGTAGGTACCTAACATAATTTTATTACAAAGAAATACGTAAAAAAAAAAATGAATCATTCAAAATTTCAAAGTATCGAAATGTGTTCACTTGACTACTATTCTCGCAGTTAGTCGTGCGTACACTTGTGTGTATGACCCGTGTCAATGTAGTAGTTCGATTCTGTACCTATCAATTTTGCAAACGCGTCCTTAAGTCGCGAAACACTGGTGTTGAAGATGTCCAAATCATGTTCACTCGTAAGTTTATTAAAACTTCTACTTGCACGGATCAGAAACGAATTCTGCCTGTACACGGACTTGGAATGAGGGACATGCAACAAGCTGGGTTTGCGAAACTAGCACCGCATATTACTATAATGTGTAATTTATGTCATCACCACTACTCTCAAAACGTTGAAGAAAATCCATCGTAAGGAAGTCGGCAACCGGAAACCGTCCTAGAACCAAAAAATCGAACACATGTGACATCTACCAACGCGTACTTAGCCCGCATGGTTTAATTCAACCCATTTCCTCTCCTGTGAAGGTCTGTGTCCCAGCATTGGGAACATGACATCCTGATTCCGAGGTATTTTCTTTCTCAGACATAGACCGCTCAACGATCACAGACACAGCCAGCGACACAAACACGACGTCCAGCGACAAGCTGGAGGAGCTGTGCGAGACCAGCACGGACGCGAGCGTGCGGGAGTGGCTGCGACGTGCGGCCGACGCTCAGCGGCCCAGGTGTCTGCCGGACAACGACACCTGGACAGAGATCGACCTGGATTACTCCAGTCCTGAGGAGGTAGGCTGGCTCTTATTCTTTCTTCTGTAGGAGCTGAAGTTTGTAAGTTCGGATGTAATCTTCGGATCTACTGATCAGTAGGGCTATTACGTATCCTTTTGATCTCCAGTGACTATCAAGCTTCGGTTGTACACCGATCTTTGATGACAACCGAGAATGTCAAAATATTCGTATTACACAGAGTGGATATCACTTTACGGTGACTCATAGCCCGGATAAGGTGTAACGTCTTTCACGAAAACCACTTCAAACTCAGTTGTCATCAATTTGATGTCCACTATGCTTACATAATCGCAATATTAGAAGAATCGATACGAAAGCGTCTGTCAAAATGAGTTATGGTGATTAACAGCCACGATGGGCACCGATGACGTCATATTTGATCTCGACTGGTCATACATAATACGAAACTAACCTTTTGACAGTTATTTGATGGACACTGAGCCCAGTTACTATCATTTCGATCTGTC
Organism: Xestia xanthographa; assembly: GCA_905147715.2. Taxonomy (NCBI): domain Eukaryota; kingdom Metazoa; phylum Arthropoda; class Insecta; order Lepidoptera; family Noctuidae; genus Xestia; species Xestia xanthographa. Next base: position 28,153,000 of record LR990644.1, on the reverse strand, counting down.
AACAGAGATACGTAATAGGCCTGCAGATTCTGAAACTTCTTTCGATAATAGGAAGCTACTATCCCCGAATGTAATAGGCTATTTGTAAAATGTTCCCGTGGAATAATTTCTTAGCCCAGTTTTCGCATTTTCGCCCTCTCAAAAACCCTACCCTTCACTTGGTAGGTCAGTTTCGAAAAATGCTCTCTCCGTGCCCGGTCTACCCCTGACAAGTGGTCCCCGCCCAGTCCGATGGAGTCCCGGGCTTCGGCCGCGGAGCCCCGACGCATCATCAGGACTGCGCCCCGGACGCACGTGCTAAGGGAAGACTTCGACCGGCCCCGGAGACAGAGCCTCGATGCTCTGCTGCATGACACCGGAGAAAAGGTCAAGGAGATGTTCCAAGGTTAGTTAGATACAGAACAGCAGGCTGGTTGAATGATAGTGAAAGAAGAATGGCGAGGTTGGACCCACGTTATTTAAAAACCGGTCAAGTGCGAGTTGGACTCGCACACGAAGGGTTCCGTACCATTGACTATATTTAGTATTTGTTGTTATAGCGGCAACAGAAATACATCATCTGTGAAAATTTCAACTGTCTAGCTGTCACGGTTCATGAGATACAGCCTGGTGACAGACAGACGGACAGACGGACGGACAGACAGCGAAGTCTTAGTAATAGGGTTCCGTTTTTACCCTTTGGCTACGGAACCCTAAAAATCAACGGAGCGCCGTTCACGGTCTAGTTTATATTAATTTAAATTATAGTAAAGAGTTCATCTAAAAAAATATTTAAAAAATATTTGATGAGTTTTATTTAAAAAAATATTGAGTTACTAGATGATGGGAATTAAAAGTTACGAATGATTTTAATTTATATAAAAATAAGTCATCGTGCAGTTTCCGAACGCAACGTTTGACATTTACCTTTTACAACTGAAAAAAATGTCAAATTCATCTGTGGACATAGTCTGTGGATCATTCCATTGTTTGTTTGTGTTTAACGGCTACGTGGAATACGGATAAAAGCTATCTTATGCCATTCTACTACTTAATAATAACCAATAAGTCCGTGCCTTAAGTTAGGTTATAATCTTCTATCTTTCATATCTTTTTTCTCCCAACTTCTATAACCTACATTCTATTTGCTTTTTTGTTAGTCTTAAGTCGTTCTTTAACTATTCATAAGTTTCCACAATGTACGCTACGCATATCACTGGGTCCCGAATTACATGCAATCTCGGCATTCTCCTTTACTTCTTCCTAGATGACAGTTCTCAAACTGGAGAACTGTGTTTGCTAATATCATGCCTGTGGATGCAACTATTTTTCTTATTTTTTTGTTGGGTTTCCAATTGCTGAAGGTGGTAGGGACCTACCCTACCATCTTCAGAAATTGGGTCAGCACAGCAGCTGACTTCACTCTGCGTGTCGCGGGTCCGATCCGCGGACGGAACTACTTATTTGTATGGCCTACAGATAGTTGTTCGGGATAGTTGTTTGTATATTATGTGAGTTTAAATATTTGTAAATGCACTCACGATACAGGATATATACCTAGTTTAAAAAAAAAAAGTTGAATCAAGCTAAACTCTGATCAAGTGAAGATTATCTTGTGTATAATAGAATGATGTGTTTGTTGTAAGGTTTATCCCTGTTCGGTGAGCGTCGCGGCTCGTCGTCCGCCCCGCGCACCCCGCGCCGCGCACAGTCCCCGCGCGCACACTCCTCACACAGCGACGAGCGGTACTCCGACACTGACAGTCTAGCTAGGTAAGTCAACCACCGCCCCGCGCACCCCGCGCGCACACTCCTCACACAGCGACGAGCGGTACTCCGACACTGACAGTCTAGCTAGGTAAGTCAACCACCGCCCCGCGCACCCCGCGCGCACACTCCTCACACAGCGACGAGCGGTACTCCGACACTGACAGTCTAGCTAGGTAAGTCAACCACCGCCCCGCGCACCCCGCGCGCACACTCCTCACACAGCGACGAGCGGTACTCCGACACTGACAGTCTAGCTAGGTAAGTCAACCACCGCCCCGCGCACCCCGCGCGCACACTCCTCACACAGCGACGAGCGGTACTCCGACACTGACAGTCTAGCTAGGTAAGTCAACCACCGCCCCGCGCACCCCGCGCGCACACTCCTCACACAGCGACGAGCGGTACTCCGACACTGACAGTCTAGCTAGGTAAGTCAACCACCGCCCCGCGCACCCCGCGCGCACACTCCTCACACAGCGACGAGCGGTACTCCGACACTGACAGTCTAGCTAGGTAAGTCAACCACCGCCCCGCGCACCCCGCGCGCACACTCCTCACACAGCGACGAGCGGTACTCCGACACTGACAGTCTAGCTAGGTAAGTCAACCACCGCCCCGCGCACCCCGCGCGCACACTCCTCACACAGCGACGAGCGGTACTCCGACACTGACAGTCTAGCTAGGTAAGTCAACCACCGCCCCGCGCACCCCGCGCGCACACTCCTCACACAGCGACGAGCGGTACTCCGACACTGACAGTCTAGCTAGGTAAGTCAACCACCGCCCCGCGCACCCCGCGCGCACACTCCTCACACAGCGACGAGCGGTACTCCGACACTGACAGTCTAGCTAGGTAAGTCAACCACCGCCCCGCGCACCCCGCGCGCACACTCCTCACACAGCGACGAGCGGTACTCCGACACTGACAGTCTAGCTAGGTAAGTCAACCACCGCCCCGCGCACCCCGCGCGCACACTCCTCACACAGCGACGAGCGGTACTCCGACACTGACAGTCTAGCTAGGTAAGTCAACCACCGCCCCGCGCACCCCGCGCGCACACTCCTCACACAGCGACGAGCGGTACTCCGACACTGACAGTCTAGCTAGGTAAGTCAACCACCGCCCCGCGCACCCCGCGCGCACACTCCTCACACAGCGACGAGCGGTACTCCGACACTGACAGTCTAGCTAGGTAAGTCAACCACCGCCCCGCGCACCCCGCGCGCACACTCCTCACACAGCGACGAGCGGTACTCCGACACTGACAGTCTAGCTAGGTAAGTCAACCACCGCCCCGCGCACCCCGCGCGCACACTCCTCACACAGCGACGAGCGGTACTCCGACACTGACAGTCTAGCTAGGTAAGTCAACCACCGCCCCGCGCACCCCGCGCGCACACTCCTCACACAGCGACGAGCGGTACTCCGACACTGACAGTCTAGCTAGGTAAGTCAACCACCGCCCCGCGCACCCCGCGCGCACACTCCTCACACAGCGACGAGCGGTACTCCGACACTGACAGTCTAGCTAGGTAAGTCAACCACCGCCCCGCGCACCCCGCGCGCACACTCCTCACACAGCGACGAGCGGTACTCCGACACTGACAGTCTAGCTAGGTAAGTCAACCACCGCCCCGCGCACCCCGCGCGCACACTGCTCACACAGCGACGAGCGGTACTCCGACACTGACAGTCTAGCTAGGTAAGTCAACCACCGCCCCGCGCACCCCGCGCGCACACTCCTCACACAGCGACGAGCGGTACTCCGACACTGACAGTCTAGCTAGGTAAGTCAACCACCGCCCCGCGCACCCCGCGCGCACACTGCTCACACAGCGACGAGCGGTACTCCGACACAGACAGTCTAGCTAGGTAAGTCAACCACCGCCCCGCGCACCCCGCGCGCACACTCCTCACACAGCGACGAGCGGTACTCCGACACTGACAGTCTAGCTAGGTAAGTCAACCACCGCCCCGCGCACCCCGCGCGCACACTCCTCACACAGCGACGAGCGGTACTCCGACACTGACAGTCTAGCTAGGTAAGTCAACCACCGCCCCGCGCACCCTGCGCGCACACTCCTCACACAGCGACGAGCGGTACTCCGACACTGACAGTCTAGCTAGGTAAGTCAACCACCGCCCCGCGCACCCCGCGCGCACACTGCTCACACAGCGACGAGCGGTACTCCGACACAGACAGTCTAGCTAGGTAAGTCAACCACCGCCCCGCGCACCCCGCGCGCACACTCCTCACACAGCGACGAGCGGTACTCCGACACTGACAGTCTAGCTAGGTAAGTCAACCACCGCCCCGCGCACCCCGCGCGCACACTCCTCACACAGCGACGAGCGGTACTCCGACACTGACAGTCTAGCTAGGTAAGTCAACCACCGCCCCGCGCACCCCGCGCGCACACTGCTCACACAGCGACGAGCGGTACTCCGACACTGACAGTCTAGCTAGGTAAGTCAACCACCGCCCCGCGCACCCCGCGCGCACACTCCTCACACAGCGACGAGCGGTACTCCGACACTGACAGTCTAGCTAGGTAAGTCAACCACCGCCCCGCGCACCCCGCGCGCACACTCCTCACACAGCGACGAGCGGTACTCCGACACTGACAGTCTAGCTAGGTAAGTCAACCACCGCCCCGCGCACCCCGCGCGCACACTCCTCACACAGCGACGAGCGGTACTCCGACACTGACAGTCTAGCTAGGTAAGTCAACCACCGCCCCGCGCACCCCGCGCGCACACTCCTCACACAGCGACGAGCGGTACTCCGACACTGACAGTCTAGCTAGGTAAGTCAACCACCGCCCCGCGCACCCCGCGCGCACACTGCTCACACAGCGACGAGCGGTACTCCGACACAGACAGTCTAGCTAGGTAAGTCAACCACCGCCCCGCGCACCCCGCGCGCACACTCCTCACACAGCGACGAGCGGTACTCCGACACTGACAGTCTAGCTAGGTAAGTCAACCACCGCCCCGCGCACCCCGCGCGCACACTCCTCACACAGCGACGAGCGGTACTCCGACACTGACAGTCTAGCTAGGTAAGTCAACCACCGCCCCGCGCACCCCGCGCGCACACTGCTCACACAGCGACGAGCGGTACTCCGACACTGACAGTCTAGCTAGGTAAGTCAACCACCGCCCCGCGCACCCCGCGCGCACACTCCTCACACAGCGACGAGCGGTACTCCGACACTGACAGTCTAGCTAGGTAAGTCAACCACCGCCCCGCGCACCCCGCGCGCACACTCCTCACACAGCGACGAGCGGTACTCCGACACTGACAGTCTAGCTAGGTAAGTATTATTATTTACTATGATTATTATTTGTTTGAGTTTCCGATATTTCAATAGTCGTAAGGTATAAACACCCTTGAGCTACGTAGAGGACAAACCTGCACAGTTTTGCAACATACACTCTCCGGTATACCTGTACAAGCAAATCTGTCAGGTACACCCTAGTGTGTGTGAATATGAATATGTTCACGTTCAATTTTTTAACCTACATGTTGAGAATTACGTGGCAGGGGGGCATTATGGGCTGAAAAATTATTTATTTATTTATTATTTTTGCGATACCGTTTTCGAGATATAAGCAAATTTAGAACCTGTTACGACTCCATGATGCGCGCTTGCTACGTTCGCATTTTACATTACACACCCACTTTCTGCCGCCGCCGCCGCGAGTGAATCGCTCGCTCCGCCAAACAACGCGCTAAACAACATCAAACGTTTGATATTACCGCGAACGCACTCGCTAGTGTGTCCGCTAGTTTCACCGCCCGTGCATTTTAAACGTGAACACTTGCATATTATGCTATGTGTTTGATATACGATTAACGTGAACAAACACTACTACCTCAAAGGTAGCTATAAACTAAGTTGTCGAGTGGTCGGTCGCACTCGTCGAACAGTAAACACTATCATACAAGTCTATGGATATCCACACGCGCGGCCGGCGCCGATTGTGTCAACTATGTGTTACAAATATATACAGGACTAGCGGTTTCACTCGCGTAGTTCCCGTTCCCGAGGGAGAGTACGGGGATAAAATATAGCCTATGTTACTCAGGGTGATTGTAGCTTTATAATGGTGAAAGAATTATTAAAATCGGCGCAGTTGTTTTAGTTTATTCATTACAAACATACACACAAAAATACAAATCTTTCCTCTTTATAATATTAGTGTAGATGACTTTTTTATCACTTTGCAATAAAAATGGGTATAATACTCGTAGGTAAACGGAGTAGTAGCAAAAATGGCATACTTCTTTTTTTTTTGTCGAAAAAAATATTCAAAAAATATCGAAATTCAAATCATACGCGTATTGCCTATGATTTGAAATTCTAAATTTTTCATTTTTTTTTTTCAAAATTTCTCTTTGTTCTAATATGAAAAGATTACTTGAAATTTGTAGCGTTTTTTGATAATAGATAATTTTTTTTCTAAACTCTGGAAAAAAGAAAAAAAACTAGGTAAGTATGCCATAAGCTTTTACTATCACCTAATATATACCCTTTTTTTTTTAAAGTGATAAAAAAGTCATACGATATAATTGGATTCTTTTCTTTAATTCTCAGCGTGGAAATGCTAACAGACGATCAGATAGCATCTCTGATGTTAGACGCTCAGCTGGAGGCGGTGTGCGAGCGACTAGCCGGCGTGGTCGTACGACCGCGCGACCCGCACGAGCCCGGCACGAGGTACTGACGAGGTAACTAACATTTATGTGGTATACTACCACTAGAAATTCGACTACTTAATAAAAATGTAGCCTATCATATGTTACCCAGGCCAGAACATGCAGTGACAAAAAAAAATATTTGATATTCGCTGGCTATTCTGGCGGTACCACCTGTTTTTTTTTTCGGATGTGAAATCATCAAATGACTCCTCCTGCTCTGGGCGGAGCAGGAGGGAGTGTCAGACTTTTACTGACTAAAACCCATCCATGTTCCTTCATCGCCCTTTGTGTTCCGGGGCTACGGTATCTCTTTCGAACAACCCCGCAGCCCCCGCAGGATAGATTGACACCTTACTCATCAAAATCGGATGAATGGATTAGGCGCTACGGTAGAACTCACAGACTGTTAAAATCATAACCCGATTTAAAAAGTCATTCAAAGAGATTAAATGAACTTACAGGGTTAATAATTGTGTTGATGAGTTTAATGATTATAACTCTGTAAAGTCATATTTTACCTGCAAAATGCCAAAAAACGTTTTTGAATTACGCTGGCTATCCTGACTTTCACCTTAATCAGAAATTGGTGTCGATTCTGTTGTGCACAAACTAAACTTAATTTAAGCTATTGCTATCTTTTTCTATCTAATAAAACGAGAAAGAGACGGACGTAATTTAGAGCTGTCAAATTTAGTTGGAACTAATATTTCCATACAAATGAAGGCTGCACGTAAAAACATGACGACTAAAAACACGGTGAAGATCAAGGCATAAACTAGTTGGACATCTCTAACTTAGTTCATAGCTATAGCCGTCCTTTTCTTGCACTGCCTTTTAGTAAAAGATAGCAATAGCCTAAATTAAGTTAAGTTTGAGTACAAGAGAATCGACACCATTGTCACCAATAGACGCCCCATGAACTTAACTAATATCACTGAGAAATGGGGAGGCTAACTGTGGAACTAATGACGCTAACATAGTTGGTACCCAAACATCGTCATTGGTTGAAAATGTGGTAATGTCATTTTATATTTCAAAATAGCAAAACCTCATTGGTCAGATTGAGACCAACTATGGTGGCGCCATCTGAGATTTACTTTGCCTTTGCCACCCCATTGTTATGTTGCGTTATGAATAGAGATCGGATATTCGGATGCATATTTACCTAAAGTACGTTTTTTCCAGGCATAGGGCACAAAAGTGTGAAAGTAGTGTCGATTCTGTTGTGCACAAACTAAAATTAATTTTAGCTTTTAACTATCTTTTTCTCTCTAATAAAACGAGAAAGAGATGGACGTAATTTAGAGCTGTCAAATTTAATTCGAACTAATATTTTATTTTATTTATAAAAACATTGCGACTAAAAACACGGTGAAGCGCAAGGCATAAATAAACTAGTTTGACATCTCTAACTTAGTTCATAGTTCTAGCCGTCCTTTTCTCGCACTGCTTTTTAGTAAAAGATAGCAATAGCCTAAATTAAGTTTAGTTAGTGCACAACAGAATCGACACTAGTCGCTTCTTAAGGTGACACATCACACGGGCTCGAACTCATTGGTGGGCGTGGCCAAAAAGCACGCTGTCTCACCTGGCATCGTGCCCGACAGAGATAGTATCAGTGATGAGCAGTTAGACGCTAGTCTTCACGCACGTCTAGTTCGTACGCACAGACACAGCGTTCCGAACCGTTCCGAACAAAAACGAAATTATATAATACTTTCGTCTGACCTTCTATTTAAATGCGCTAAAAAGAATAAAATAAACTTTTTCTTTAAAAAATTTACTATCAACTTATAACGTCATCGTCACTACACAATTCGCGAGATTAGTGGCAACAATAATATTGTATAACTATATTGTTTGTTATTGTTCGCCAGGTCTGCTAATCCCTCTAGAGAAATAAATGGCTTTGAAGCCAGCAGAGTCTGGACGTTGGTCGGCAGACGACTGCTTTATATTGTCATCGTGGTACTGTGGATTTCCTTGGCCTGATAAAGTTTAGGATTTCCTTTTCAGGGCATATCACGTCGGAGTCACTAATTTAGTGGTTGTTGTACACTAACTAAATTAAATTAAAAATGTTCATAATTCTATATAAATTTAGTCAACACAGAGAAGTGACAGATCAGAAGAAAAGTAAAAATTATATCGTGAAGGTTTTATGTAAATAAAGTTTCTAAATAAGTAGGTCGCTACACCATATTATAGGGTGTGCGTTTCGATGTCGCGACCACGGCGTTTTTTTTTTTAAATAACTATGCTATGATTTTGTAAAAATATGTATGTACGTGGTTCAAATTTCCCAAAACCTTAAATTTGTCAAAGTTATGGTTAAAAAGTTACAAGGGTTTGAACGTGGCCACGCCATCGAAACGCGGAGAACCGCGCGGCCACAGAAATCTTAAAAACTAAGCGTTGCAGAGACCTGAAATTTAGGTAAATAACAGTTTGAATTTGTAAAAAAAATATAAAAAATCCTAGGTTTATATTTCAGGAGCATACGTACGGTATCGCTTATAACCTTCAAAATGTTCTGAATGTGAAATTTAAAATTGAAATTAATTAATTTAATTTTAAATTTTTTAGCAAATCTTGCCATAGTTTAAAAAAAAAAATGCCGTGGTCGCGCCATCGAAACACACATTATAGGAGAGCAATAAAAATGCACAGGCTCTTCAACTTCAGCGAAAAACAAATGACACGTCACTGACGTCATGCATGAAATGAAAAGGACAGAAATATAGGTCTTGTTCTTCTATCAAACGAACGACATGTCAATATCGCGTGTCCCCCCTCCCGCACCGCACCGGGGGAAACAATATTCAGTGAGATGCACGAAAATTCATAGTAAAAGGCGCGCGTAAAAAAATATGAAAAGGCTTTTGGGAAATCGAATTTTATGAAAAAACCACTGCATAAATCATTATCAAATAAAATTTATTGAATTCTTCGATAATTGTGCTGTGTCGGTACCGACTTTGTTTTGGAAATTTGACACTTCTTTTATTACTAATTTACGCCCAAAGTTACGTTAAAATTGGCAATAAAAATGAATCTTTGGTAGCTCGTAACTTTTGAATGGCTTTTAATTTTACTATTCTGTTTCCGCACAGATACAATTAATAATGAGACAAAACGATATCATGTTTAACTTTAGATGTACCATGTCAAACAGTGGAGTAATAGCCCCCCGAAATTTGTATGGAAAATATGTTGCGCAGTTCAACCTTAAAATGCCAATCTTTCTCGGGATTGCGGTATTTTACAAATAAAATGTGTATAAAATGTAGTACTCATAAGCATAATGAATATTTAAAATCAGGTACAATCAATTATAACCAGGTTAAAAATTTGTTTAAAATAACACGTTAAAAATACAAAAAAATACGATTTCAAATTTTGCGTTAAATAAACCGGGACTTTTTCCGTTTTGACACGCGCTCCATAGTAGTCAACACTAAAACTTTAGATAAATATGCATCCGAATATCCGATCCCTAGTTATGAATAACTAGCTGACGTCCCGCGGTTTCACCCGCGTAGTTCCCGTTCCCGTGGGAGTACGGGAATAAAATATAGCACTCACGAATAATGTAGCTTTCTACCAGTGAAACAGTTTTTAAAATTGGTTCATTTTTCCGGAGATTACCCCCTACAAACAAACTTACAAACAAATGTTACCTCTTTATAATATTAGTATAGATTAACTTTTTTTTCAGGTAATCTATGCAGTAAGAACAACAATAGTTAGTATGATAATAAAAGAAGCACAGTTGAACAGTTACGCTTATTATACGTTTAGTACATCGAGTAATGCATTCCACTTAGTGCGGTCTAGTTTGGCACTAACAGTTTTTGGTACCAACATAACTAAGATAAAAAATGGTCGAAATATTTCTCATTTAGTTTAACGACACGCATAGTTTTTGGCAATCAACATGAATTTCGGCCCTAGTTAAAACTTGAAATTAAACCAATATTAAAAGTGTTAGTGCCATAACTATGAACGTAAATAATAAATTACTTAAAAAATAAGTTCGGAGTAATTATGTTTTGTATCCAAATAACACTAAATAAATATCGATATCTCTTTCTTTTTTTCTTTGAAAGAAAAAGACAGCGATGTTTCTCATTCTTACTCCTTTGTTTGCAAATAACGCCCTCTAGCGGCAAGTAACGTAATTAACACCAACGCAAATTGAACTAGTCCGTAACTAACGTCTAATACTCTGCGTTGGAGTGTACTTCTTATGTATTGGCGAATTTTTGTAGCAAATTTACATTATGTAATGGTTAATTTTGACATGACACAGTATTAATTATAGTCGGACACAAATTAAATAAGAAAAGCTCTTGTCTAGGTAAAATTGACGACCCGATTGGCGCAGCGGTAGTGAGGCTGCCTTACGTTCATAGGGTCCCGGGTTCGAATCCCGGTTGGAGCAAATGTTTGTGTGATGAGCATGGACATTTGTTTCCGAGTCATGGATGTTTATATGTATAATAAGTATGTATTTACAAACAAAAAGTATCTATGTAGTATATCAACTATCTGGTTTCCACGACACAAGCCTCGTTGCTTAGTGTGGTACTAGATGGCGCTGTGTGTAATGTCCAGCAATATTTATTTATATTTAAATTATCAAGTAAATTCATTGGGAGATAATCTGGCCGAAAAACATTTTTTTTTTATACAAGATGTAACATAATTAATAAACTTAAGACTCGATCCTCTCAGTCTAACCAGATGTAGCTGAATACCAGTATTTTACATGGAGCGACTGCCTATCTGACCTCCACAACCCAGTTAGTACTGGGTAATACGATACCCCTTGGTAAGACTGTCTGTTAGACTTTCGGGCCTCTGACTACCTGTAACTACTGTTAAATATCTACAAAAATGCAAATTAGTTTAATATTATAACAAAGCAACCAATATGACCATTAAGATCTCAATTTTACAAACAAAAAAGATCTCTTATTTAACTATTATTTAAAATTAAGATTAGTTTGAAAAATTATTTTTAGAAGCAGAAATACGCCAATACGTAAGAAGTCTTGTTTAATTCTAAGATCGATATATTTAATGTTTAATTGAAATAAAGCTACTCAAATAATCGCTTACTCGTCGATTAGTGCACATATCAGTGAAGCGGTGTTCACTGGGTGATGGGAAATGGGCTGTATTACCCGAGGTGTGGGCTATTACCCTCTACAAAAATCTTCTTAAAACAAATCTACTATAAAGGCTCTTTATCCAAAAATTGTTATATAATGTCGAAAAGAAAAAAAAAACATTTATTTCAGGCCCGAAGACCCATATTAAACAAAAATACAACACATATAATTAAAATTGCAGAATTACATTACAATTAAATTTAAAAACATTATTTTAATGAGGCGGTCGGTTGCCCTAAATTCAGACTTCCACAGAAGCTCTCTGATCTTTAAGCGATTGAATGACATTAACAGGGAGGTAATTATTCCTTTTTATTCATTTTGTTTACATTTTTAAATATTCCTATATAATTAAAAACAATTAAAAATATAAACAGAGGGGTATTTTGTTCTTAGTAAGTAATCTATTGTAAAATGTTTTGAAAAAAAAAAATGGCGGCGTTAGCACCTGATTTTGAATACGCGCTAATTATAGGTACTGTCATCTTTTCGTTGTGTAATAAATTCCGAATTGAAAATAAATTGTAAGATTATAAATCATTGTGGAAATAAAATTATTTCGTTTTTATATTGCACGTTGCCCGCCACTTTAGTTGCTCCACAGTCGCCCAGTGAACACAGTTAATATTCCCTTAATTTTCGTACAAAAAGTACATTTAATTTAGAACAAGATGAACGATTATTGTTTACGTTCGTATCGAGTTGTTGGTGAAATGCGTAGTTTTAAGGGTTCCAGTGATGTTTTAAATTAATACGGGGAGGAGATATATATATGTGATAACTTTGAAATAACTGCTTATTCTTGCCTTACTTACTTAAATATGTAAAACATGATCGTAACTTGGTGATATAAGTACAGAATTTCAAATTAAATGTTGTGAAAAAGACCTAATCTAATATTGTAAAATATAAAAAAAATTAAGTCGACCGTCCCGGGGTCCGGCAGATGTAAACCATCTATGTTAATACCTATTAGAAATTCATTATTAATTAAACACCTAACCTAACGAAATATCGAGTAAAATAGAGAAACAAAGTGTTTAATATACGCGCACGCGCATACACAAGATGCGCAGAAGGAGTATCACGGCATGATAGAGTCATGCCGTCACGACATACGAGTCGATTTTACTGCCCAGGCGCACCAATAAATGTTTCACATCAAAAACATGTATTCTATTGCTTTTTGAAATACACAGACAGCACTTTGACTTTACTGTGTAGCGTTTTATACGCATATGAAGCTTATTCTCAATATTAAATTATTAAAACTATATTTGGTAAATGTCAAAGAAGTGTCTGCAAATCTCGCCCTAAAATATAATTATTTCTTGCCGTAGAACACAACATTTTAAATTTAAAAGCAAATACGTAGGCACAGCTCACAGGCGTCACATAAAGCTACTACAATCTGTCAAATATCTTTTTCGTAATATTAGTTGTGCTGACTTGTGTAGTAAAGCTGTATTTCTTAATTATTTTTTTTTTTTATTTGAAGTCAAATATCACAATTTCTAATAAGGAAGAAAATATTACTAATAATTTGTCTCAAACAGTATGACTCCCCGAAAAAAACGTTTGCCTTGATTTTACTAATTGTACAGTGACTATAAATTTTAATAAATAAGTTTTTCTGCCCTATATTTTTATTTATTTACTCGCAAATGTGATGAAAAACATTGTATGTATGCGGTACGGGAATTACGAACCTCGACTCAAAAAGCCCTCAGTCTTAGAATTCGGGCTTCTACTAGAGCCTCGATCGTAATTCCTTACTTACCGCTCTTAATACACAATGTGCTATTACTTATTTTATCTACACCCATGCTATAAAACCTCTATAAAGGTATCTGAAACAGTTAGCTTATGGCCAACATTAAAACAGCCAGTGTCATAATAACCATTATAACACCCAAACGGGTGTTATAATGTTGTACTGAATTTCATTATGCAACTCGTTTTAAAAAAAGAACATCGAATGTGGTAGTGAATCGAACGTCTAGCACGTGCGATTCACTACCACAGCGCCGTAATTAAAAAAAAATTATAGGTTAATTCGAATTCACGTCGTATCCCGCCATTTTTGTTCGACATTTGGATGTTAGTATTGCATAATGTACTTTGTTGTTTACAAAAATGAGTGACACAAGCTTTGTGAATTTTGATAATTGAACAATCCAAAATGTAAATAATTATATTACTACATATACACGGTTTGTTTGTATTAAATACAAGCAATTAAACTTTCCATGAATTTACATAGACTTCTTAGAACACTGCAACACCTTATGGTTTCAGAACCTTTTATGGAGGATTCATATCATGGATGTAGATAAAGTCTTGTATGCAACTGTACATAATTAGGTATTAAAACACTCATGTGATACTATTATCACACTCGGCTTCGCCTCGTGTGATAAACCCACATTCGTGTTTTAATACCCCTCATTATACAACAGTTGCATAAATAACTATTATTTTTCCATACTGCATAATAATTTTCTATTGGTATAACATCGTATCTCCTCCCCAAACCGTAGGTTAATAGTAAAATGTTGATCGTTCGCAATAAAGTGCAGATAATAACGTACTCCTAGCGTTAAGCGTCGCCTAACACAATGCCTATGAACTTGGTGTCCTAGAATTGTTAGTTGTGATCTAGTAACTTATAGTATGTTTGAGGAATGACTGATAGTTTTGAGGGACTGCTACTGTGTGAGCACATAAATCTACAAAATTTCTATTTTTTATATTTTTTTTGCACTTATACGAATTTCAAGCTTAAGTAGGTGTAAATAAAGTTGGATTCAGAATATCGAAACAGTAATGAAAGTTTTTAAGTAAGTTAGAACTAATCTATATTTTTTTGTATAAAGGTTTTTTTTTTCACATACATATTTGTTTTTGTGTTTGTAAACTAGATTGTTAACGAATTATACATAAAAATGTGAATTATATATATATATATATTTTAAATAATTGTACATAATTGTTTTTTAGGTTGCAGAATGTCAATCGAAAGCAAGTACACAATTAAAATGAATCATCTCACTGTTTCAACTATGTGCCCACAGTAGCGCCCTCTATGTTACTAAGATACATAATTATGTCTCAATTTGTATTATTAAATAGATGTTATTATTTTATTTTTAACAAATTATTATTTGTATAATTATAATTATCGGCTGTGCAATCGCCAAGTGCAATTGTTCTAAGTGTCGTTAATGGCTCAAGAGTTTAGGACACATTTTGATGAATCGGGAGAAGTTACTAAATGCGCAACTTTGGGTAATATATACGTGGTGGGAGGGATTTCGACGCAGAAATGGTTACCACGTGTTCAGTTCATCACTCCGAACCCCTATAAGCATAATTAGCTTACAATGTTCCCACTGCTGGGACACAGACACTCCAAATGACCAGCCAAATTTTCAGCGATGGTTTAGAATCGATAATATTTTCGATATAATGAAAAAAAGAAACCATTTTTTAAATAAAATGTCATTCCTGTCCACCACTAAAATGCGAACGTGTAGATATTGCAACAGCACAATTCAGTTCAACAACCTAGATAGGTAGCAGTTAGTACACACATACATTTGGTGGTGCATGCACGCACACAAGTGCATGGTTTCCCACTAGGTTTATGATTTAGGAAATTTTTAGGACATGTACAAATGAATTCTATTATTTTATTTCATACTAGCTGACGTCCCGCGGTTTCACCCGCGTAGTTCCCGTTCCCGTGGGAGTACGGGAATAAAATATAGCCTATAGCACTCACGAATAATGTAGCTTTCTACCAGTGAAACAATTTTTAAAATTGGGTCATTACTTCCGGAGATTACCCCCTACATACAAACTTACAAACAAATGTTACCTCTTTATAATATTAGTATAGATTTTTCGTCAATCATATTCAAAATGCTCTTTTGGTTTGTTATCTAGATCTAAATTTTAAATTTTGGCTGTTTGTTGAAAACTAACCCTGTATAAATGTTTTTAAAGAGTTGTTACGTACAAAAGTTCAATACCTACATGGTCAAAATGTATGGAACAGCTGTTAAATACACGCACCTCTGATTTTTCGGATTTATGTGCGTTTTGTATATTTATCACTTGCTTCGGTGAAGGAAAACATCGTGAGGAAACCAGCATGCTTGGGAGATATTTCTCGACGGCATGTAAAGCCAAGTCAGAGGCCTATGGGTGGCATAAAAACTGACACCAAGCACTAACACACGATAAAGAAAGAAAAAGAACGATGTGATAAAATAAAAATTTCTCTATGAGGGGTCGATGTCCCATTCCACAATGTATAAATAATCCAGAACTGTGAGTGGTCGTTCATACTGTCAAGACATTCATGTAATAAAATGTTGCCAATAGATAGAAAGATTTAAACTAAGAGTAGAGAGAGAGAGAGAAATAGAGCTATCAACATGTTTTTATGGTAGATGTTTCGGCAGAGGGAACGCATTGTATTCTCAAAAATTTTGTGAAATTTCTCAAATGTGTCTTGAGCTCAATATCATTCTTGCCACAGACGGATTTAGTTAATTTTTTTTTTTTAATTCACAGACGCCATATTTGGTAATGTGTCCTTTAAAATTATATAATGTATTGGCGTAATTTATAATAAATAATTCCTAATGTTAACAGTATTATATTTATTTTATAATTGATTTTATTTCTCATTAATTTTATAATCTCAACAATATCGTGAATAGCCATGTACGAAGTACAATGACCCGCCAATGTTTATTTGTAAGAAGTATAAGTATAAAAAAAAATAGTGATACTATCAATATTTTGATGTAATACTCTAAATTCATGACAACTTTTATATCACTGGTTTTTATTTTAATTTTCGTTATTATTTAAAAAAAAACACAATGAGTTCTCAATTAATTGTATACCCATGCCCGTATTGTATACCCATATAAAAATAATATATTTGTATGTGCAAGAATTAATTAAATATATCATCAATTTTGTGTTCAAATTGTACACTCCCTTTGCTTTATTTACGTGAATTTTAATGATTATTCCTTGTAAATGTATGTACTAAAAATCTAACTTGCCTATTAATTATAATAGAAACATACAGGAGAACCTGGGATACAAATGGAAAAGACATTTCAACATTGAGATAAAACAGTTTTTTTTCAGTTCAAAGTTGCTAAAAAAGAGAGGTTTTTTTTCACCTGATTGCGCACACACTTGTGCACTTAGCATGCTGACGTCAGCTTCCTGTCCAACCGGATGCAACTGAATACCAACATTTTGCAAGTAGCGAGTGCCAATCTGGTCTCCAGTTCTCCACATCCACTGGGCAATACGATATCCCTTCGTAAGACTAGTTGTCTGATATTATGTATGTACGTATAGGTATATGATTATGTAAAATTATTTTGCTTCGCGTAAATAAAGCATCCGTCTTCCATAAATTGTTTGATATGTTATAAAAAATATATTGTTAAATTATTTCCATTACGTTTGAACACAAGTATATACTGATGGTTGAGATCGTGTAAATGAAATTGTTATATAATGTAAGTTGTGTTTCGGCAAGTAAGTGTAGTTCGCGACTCTAGTTAGTACATTGTTAATTATTCTGTTTAGCAATGCGTTACTCTAAATGGTATTTTAAGGCACATTTTTAGGCGTGGCATAATTATTTTTTCCTATAAAATTTTCTATAAAAACGCTAAGTTTCATTCACCGTAATTAAATGAAAAATCAAAGCAGTGCCATTTGATTTACGCATTGCTAAAAAACTAAACTTAAAAAATATATCGCAATAATATGTTAAGCTGTAAACTAGGGTCGCCATTTTAGACGCTTTTAGCTGAAGAGACGCATAATAATATTATAATGTTGCAGCACAAATATAAGCATAGCAATATGGTAAACAGTTCCTGAACGTAAATATGGCGCATCGGCATTTAGAAAGAGACAACGTTATACAGGTTAACCCTAATAGTATATGGGTTAACCATTTTAATATTGCTGAGTCAACGCACCATTTTATTGCATATTTTTTTGTGTACAAAAATGAATTCTGCGTGAACCCATTATTATAGGCTGGTTAACCCTATAATACAGGTTAACCTATTTATGGTTTTTCACATAACCTCAAAAAAATAACCCAAAAGAAACCCCTATACGGGTAAACCTTTTCGGCCTCGGAAAAAAAAAGATCTTTTTCTAAAACTTGATACGCCATATTAACGCTCGGGTATTGTGGTGTAATATGAGAACAATGCAATGTACAGTCACTATGTTTTATAAGAAATATCAAATATGGCAGGTTGGTTAAGAAGAGAAGTATATAATGCTACATAGAATGACCCTATTTTTATGAAATACTCAGAATTGCAGCTATTTTTTCAATCAATTATGACATGTCACTTATATTGAGGAATAAAGAAATGAGTTTTTTTCTATTGGCAGCTAAAAATAATTCCTAAATTATGTATTTTAAAAATTGCATTCTGAAAGTTGTCAACGTCGCAATTAACTGTCAAAGATTTTGATAAATATTTCTAAATGTAGATAAAAAATATTGCGCACAAAATTTGGTGAAATATTGCAATAACATTGAATTAGGGTTAACAAATATTGCAATGCCTTTAAAACTTTCATTTCATTAAATTTAATTAAACAAACCATCAAAATATTTAACAGATATTTTTGTAATTAATTAATTGTCAACTTTCAGAATACACTGCCCTAATGATACCTATTAAGAAATATAAAACCTATTTTTTGCTTTAATAAAAAAAGAACTAATCAATCAATTTTGTTTGGCAACTGTTTTTTACAGAATTATGCCCAAATTAAATCAAAGTGCTGTGCACTATAGCTCTCATCATGCTTACTAAGCTTTGTATAAAACTTACATTCCTTCTTAATAATAAGCATCTGAGAAATAACTATTAAATGATAATATTTTTCAAACAAATGTAATAAAAAAACGCGTGCAAGAGTTACTGTATATGTTTTATAATAGCATATTAATGTTCACGTATCGATGGTAGATAGAAATGATGTATTCGTTTATCTCAATTACCTATTAATAAAAAATATCATTTCTTGTATGTTATTGGTTCAACCAAACTAGAAAGAAAGAAAGAAAAGTATTTATTGAACTCACACAGGACCCCACTCTCACTGCCCCAGCAGCTGTAGAATAACGCCATAAATGAAACGTTTCTCTATTAAATTTTTAAACGCCATTGTCACATATACGTGACTAGCAAGCGCGTGACACAAATATGTGACAAAATGGTATGTGAAATTTTGGCTTAACGTGAAGGGCACGCGCGTGCGTTTATGCTGTGGTGTAATTTATTTATAGTCGCAATTCATTTAAATAAACCCCATGCCCAAGTTATAACAGCATGTTTAATATTAAACAATACAATAACAATTTCTGTCTACCATCGACACGTAGATCAGCTTTAGTGATTATGTTGTCAGTTGTGATAAAATGTACAAAAGTTAGCGGTAACGTGTACGATGTACATACGGGGTGACGCCTTCACATTATTATAATAAATTAATATTAATAAGTCTTTTGTGGTTTTATTTTGTCTATCATTCGATTTGGCCCGTCGCTGTAAACTGCTGGTCCCCCTCTCCCAAACTACGCCACAGCACCTCTTCCGACTGACTTCTGAATCCATATTCAGGGTGTAAAAGACCTCATCACGAAGCCGTCAACCAAGCATTCTGTACATCAAATTAAGTAACTACGCAAAAAATATTGTAGGGAAACGACTTTTTTTGGGGTGAAAAATCATGTTTTGTAGTAGAACTCAATGTACCGCACTCAAAACATTGTGCTGATGGGTGGATTGAATAGTACGGGGTCGTGGAGGTGTTTAAAGTAAAAATCTTACATTAAAAACTTGTATTTTGGAGTTGTAAGGGGAAAACTGACCAAAATACTAATATTAGCATGAATTAGAAAAAACGAAAATTTTATCAGCCTAGGGTAATTTAGGAACAGTCACATGTGGTGCCGTGCATGTGACTGTTCCTAAATTACCCTAGGCAGATAAAATTTTCGTTTTTCCTAATTCATGCTAATATTAATATTTTGGTCTGTTTCCCCGTAAACATCTGACATTAAAAACTTAAAAAAGTTTGAACTTTGACCCCCAATATCTCCGTAACTAGGTTCCCAGGTATGGTGTAGAACAAAAAAATGATTGCAATGACGAGGAGAACAAGTGCCTGCCTTTCGGCTTCGTTAAGAGGTGTTACACCCTTTATAGCCCAAGAGCCCGCGACGGCCAGACCTTCGTTATTTTATAAAACCTGAAATTTTTTCTGTGCATGTCCCCCTATACAGGTAAGAACAACCAGCGACTATAGAGTTTGGGCTGTGGTTACTTCGGCAGGTAACAAGTATCAAAGGTGTATAAAATAGTACCTTACTTTCGTTAGAGTATAAAGCTCAATTTTTATATATTTTCTTCGGTAGGTATAACTTTCATCGGTTAACGGTCATCCATTGCCGGACACTTATGACAGTTGCTACCCCCTGCCAGACACCCCTAAACTTGAATAAATTATACTTTCGTCATAGTATAAACGCTGAATTTTATATATGTTACTTGGGGGCCTATAAAAAAATGTTACCTCGATAGCCGGACAGTTTTCATGGTTTTTACACCTTGCCAGACACATTGAAAGTCCGATGTACTTAGGTGCGAGCGCGTGTGCTTAGTCGATTGCGATTTTTTAAGAGTTTCAATAAAGAAATAATTTTATTACGTTCATAGCCATGTTATATAAAGTAAAAAATGATATTTTATTATTATAAAACACAAAAAGAGTATTATTACAGTTTTTTTTTTTTTTATAAATTTCATCACTGTCGTCGATATTTTAATTTTCATCGTCACTACTCCTCCAGTCGATGGCATCATCGTCGTCAATATGGCCTTCTTTGTTTTTTTTTATTCTTTTTTTTTTCTTCTTTACATTTTTATAGGCCTTAAGTAACATGTAAAGGGTGTAAAACACCTCTTAACGAAGCCGAAAGGCACTTGTTCTCCTCGTCATTGCGATCATTTTTTTGTTCTACACCATACCTGGGAACCTTCTAGTACGGAGATATTGGGGGTCAAAGTTCCAACTTTTTGACAAGTTTTATTGTAAGATTTTTAATTTAAACACCTCCACGACCCCCGTACTATTCAATCCATCCATCAGCACAATGTTGTGAGTGCGTTACATTGAGTTCTACTACAAAACATGATTTTTCACCCCAAAACAAAAAGTCCTTTCCCAGCAATATTTTTTTGCGTAAAGTTACTTAGTTTGATGTACAGAATGCTTAGTTGACGGCTTAGTGATGAGGTTTTTTACCCCCTGTTTAAAATTTAGCTTTTATACTATGACGAAAGTATAATTTATTCAAGTTTAGGGGTGTCTGGCAGGGGGTTGCAACTGTCATAAGTGTCCGGCAATGGATGACGAGATTTATAAAGTTATACCGAAGAAAATATATAAAAATTGAGCTTTATACTTTAACGAAAGTAAGGTACTATTTTATGCACCTTTACTACCTGTTACCTGCCGAAGTAACCACAACCCAAGCTCTTTAGTCGCTGGTTGTTCTTACCTGTATAGGGGACATGCACAGAAAAATTTTCAGCTTTTATAAAATAACGAAGGTCGGGCCGTCGCGGGCTCTTGCTCTATTATATTACTATACTCTTTGATCCAGTCTGTCTCAGTTATCTTTTTAAGATGATCAATCCGAACTTGCTGGAAGTCTCCCACGCTTCGCTTGCCAGATGACTTGGAATGCCTTTTTTGAGATTTGTTGCAATATTTCGATAGTAAAACATCCTAGGTCAAATATTATGAAAATTTCGTCCCCCCCTTATGTGACACCTCCCAGAAGCAGACATTTTATTTATATATAAGAAGCCCACATATTTAAGTATGACTTTAATAGGTCTAGGCATGATTTCTTATGTCCGTTTCGACCGCGCGGCCACGGCGTTTTTTTAAAAAAAAACTATGCCAAGTTTTTGTAAAAGTTTGTAAAAGTTGATTCCCAAAACCATAAATTTGTCAAAGTTATGGTTAAAAAGTTATAAGGGTTTGAACGTGGCCGCGCCATCGAAACGCGGAGAACCGCGCGGCCACGGAGATCTTTAAAACTAAGCGTTGTAGAGACCTGAAATTTAGGTAAATAACAGATTGAATTTGTAAAAAATTTGTAAAAATATACAAAAAATTCCTAGGTTTATATCTTAGGAGCTGTAAGACTTAAAACCCCATGGCCGCGCCATCGAAACGGTGATTAACACGTTATCGCCGATATCTCGCTGAAAAAGCATCGTAGAGGTCTGAAGTTTTTTGTAAAACACAGATTTGAATTTGTCAAAACTGGTAAAAATACTTCAAAAAGTCCTAGGGTTATATTTTAGGAGCTGTAAGACTACAAACCCATGGCCGCGCCATCGAAACGGTGAAAAATACGTTATCGCCGATATCTCGCTGAAAAAGCATCGCAGAGGTCTGAAGTTTTTTGTAAAACCTAGATTTGAATTTGTCAAAACTTGTAAAAATACACAAAAAAATCCTAGGTTTATATTTCAGGAGCTGTAGTACGGTATTGCTTAGAAATACAAGTCGTGATTATTTATCGAAGAAAGTAAGTATTAGCTTGATTTTTTTTGTAAACAAAACCTAATTAAGTAGAACTTACGATAGTAGGCAAAAAAGTATTTTTTTTATAATATAAACCCTGTAATAACGTTTTCAATGTTTCGATAGGGTGACCATGACTTATTGTTCACAGAAAACTTTCCACCTATTGTATTAGAAATTATTTCTCAAGGATCCTAAATTAAATAAAAATGAAGAGTCGTATGTTTATTTCCTATAAACATAATTATGTTTTTGTAAAATATTGATTGACATCGAGTAACATCTACCAATCCGCACTGGGCCAGCGTGGTGGATTATACGCCCATTCCCTCTCAGAGGAGGGCTGTGTCCCAGCAGTGGAAACATTAATAGGCTGATGATGATGATGATCTTATCGTTACATTTTAGTTTATTTTTTTATTACAGAAATAAGTGTCATTGCATAGTATTTCCAGAATGATTTGTTATGACGATGGTAAAACCGAAATGCACACAAGTTCCGAACAACCTATGACAATACATAATCTAACATAATTATGGTCATGGTATACATAGATGATTAAGATATTTAAAAAAAAACAGTAATTTTAAACACACCATACTTCACAGTCGTATTAAAAAAATATAATATAAAAAAACTATTCTTAGTGTAAGTAAATAATCTGTGATATGTGGTTTTGTCAGAAATATGTAAGTTAACAATCTGTGATTTATGTGATTTTTTAAGAAATAAACATGTTTTTGTATCTTATCATTTTAATTTAATTTATAATCCTTGAAAAATAATTTTTAATGTAATAAATAGGTGGAAGTTTTTTGTAAGCAATAAGTCATGGTCACCCTAACCAAACATTCAGAACGTTTTGAAGGTTATAAGCGATACCGTACTACAGCTCCTGAAATATAAACCTAGGATATTTTTGTGTATTTTTACGAGTTTTGACAAATTCAAATCTAGGTTTTACAAAAAACTTCAGACCTCTGCGATGCTTCTTCAGCGAGATATCGGCGATAACGTATTTTTCACCGTTTCAATGGCGCGGCCATGGGTTTGTAGTCTTACAGCTCCTAAAATATAACCCTAGGACTTTTTGAAGTATTTTTACCAGTTTTGACAAATTCAAATCTGTGTTTTACAAAAAACTTCAGACCTCTACGATTCTTTTTCAGCGAGATATCGGCGATAACGTGTTATTCACCGTTTCGATGGCGCGGCCATGAGGTTTTAGTATTACAGCTCCTAAAATATAAACCTAGGATTTTTTTGTATATTTTTACAAATTTTTTACAAATTCAATCTGTTATTTACCTAAATTTCAGGTGTCTGCAACGCTTAGTTTTAAAGATCTCCGTGGCCGCGCGGTTCTCCGCGTTTCGATGGCGCGGCCACGTTCAAACCCTTATAACTTTTTAACCATAACTTTGACAAATTTATGGTTTTGGGAATCAACTTTTACAAACTTTTACAAAAACTTGGCATAGTTTTTTTTAAAAAAAAACGCCGTGGCCGCGCGGTCGAAACGGACACGATTTCTTTTATCACTCTATTCAAAGCTTATCCATCAGAAATAGAAAAATGAAATTATTTTTTTAATGTCTGTAAAAAATACTAAGTTATAAACTGCTGTTTAGACAGAGAGATCCGATACAGCGAATGACGTCATTCGCTGCATCGACGTACAAAATCCATTCTAAATTCCGTTATATCTAGAAATATTTGTCTTGTTTTCGCTTTTTGTCATTATTTTTATTGTACTTTAACATTCCGTTTCGAAATAAAAAAATAGTACATTTTGATACAAGTGGAGAAAGTTTGTTTTTGTAATCGAGGCGGAATTATAACTCCCGAGCCGTAGGCGAGGGTGTTTTTGAGCCGAGAATTGCAATAACAAATGTCCACGTGTATCAAACGACGTTTTTCAATACACTTTTGAAGAAATAAAATAAAATAACGAATAATATTTTTGTCACGAACTATGAAACTATGATTTAAATTTTCTTTTTTTTCGCGCTTTGGTCTCGCCAGGTTGAAAGAGAGGCAATGGTATGAAGCCGCTATACAGCCTAATATAAAATATTGTTTTATTATATTTTTGAATTCAGAACACAAATAAATGTTAATTTGTGTATAAAAGTAACTATTAGTTTTAAATAATCATGTTTATCTATGATATTGGCCACCCCATCTCATCCCGTGGGTGTCGTAAGAGGCGACTAAGGGAGCATAAGACCCAGTGCATACCATAAAGCACCTTGGGTTCCCGAATGGTGACGGGTAAATCACCAACAACAGCATTCCCAAAGAGGGTTAGTGTCAGGCAGGCGGCCGACTGTAAAACTAAAGCCACATCCATTTGCAACATGACTAGTGAAAATAGAATGCGCGATAGGACTAGGGCGTACCCCACAGGCGACGCGCAGGGGCAGCACCCGGCTCCTGCGGGAAGTGGACAAGGGTTGTTGCACCACCCCGGGCGGGTGCAACGTAAGAAGCGAGCTCCAGAAGTGAGATTGAGGTATGGTAGTTGGAATGTTGGGACCATGACTGGAAGAGCCAGAGAATTAGCGGATGTACTAAAAAGAAGACGAATAAATGTGGCGTGTTTGCAAGAAACGAAATGGAAGGGAACAAAAGCGAGGGAAATTGGTGAGGGATACAAGTTTTTCTACTGTGGAAGTGACGGGAAAAGGAATGGCGTGGGAATAGTGTTAGATAGTAAGTTGAAAGAAAGCGTGATGGATGTAAAAAGAATTAATGATCGATTGATAGTTGTAAAAGTTATGATAGAAAATGTAATGCTGAATGTAATTAGTGTGTATGCACCGCAAGTTGGATGTGATGTTAGTGTAAAAGAAAAGTTTTGGGAGGATTTTGACAGCGTTCTGATGAACATCCCGGTACATGATGAGTTAATTGTTGGAGGTGATTTTAATGGACATGTGGGAAGAATGAGAGGGAATTATGAAAGAGTGCATGGAGGATGGGGATTTGGGAGTCAAAATAACGAGGGAGAAACCTTACTACAATCTGCTACCGCATTTGACCTAGCAGTAGCCAACACTTGGTTCCAGAAGAACGACGGACACCTAGTTACATACAAGAGTGGTAATCACAAAACCCAAATAGACTACTTTTTAATCCGACGAAGTAAGTTAAAATGCATCAAAGACTGCAAAGTCCTACCAGGAGAAGACTTGGTCTCACAGCACAGACTCCTGGTTCTGGAATTAGACGTACAAATTAAACCCAAAAACATCAAAGAGAGACCCCCCCCCCAAAAATAAAATGGCATATGTTAGAGAAGGATGATTGTGCGAAAGAATTTAAAGAGCGAGTGGTGGATAAAATGATAGAGATGGGAGACATGAACAAGCGAAGTGTAAATGAATGTTGGAATGAGATGGCTGGTTATATTAGGAGTATAGCAAAGCATATTTTAGGAGAGACGAAAGGAAGGGGTACGATAGATAGGGATACATGGTGGTGGTCAACAGAAATTCAGAATGTGTTGAAGGAAAAGAAGAGGAAATTCAAGGAATGGCAGAGTGTTGAAGTTGCAAGTGTTAGTCTGAAAGCTGAAAGGAAGAGTGAGTATGATGCTATTAAGAAAAAAGCGAAGAAAACTGTGGCCATAGCGAGAGCAAAAGCCCAGGATAAGCTTTATGACGCACTTGATAGTCCAGCAGGCCAAAAAGACCTATATCGGCTTGCGAGAGCTAGAGAAAGAAAGTCAAGGGATGTATGTCAGATAAAATGCGTAAAAGATGAAGGTGGAATGGTTCTGTCGGATGATGAGAAAATAAAGGATAGGTGGAAGGGGTACTTCGAAAGACTGATGAATGAAGAAAATGACTGGAATGGTGTGCTGGACAATAAACCAGTGAATGAGGGACTAGTGAGAATGGTTAGTATGGATGAAGTGAGAGTAGCAGTAAATGGAATGAAGAATAGTAAAGCATTAGGACCTGACGGTATACCAGTTGAAGTTTGGAAGTTATTACGGGTGGATGGATGGACGTGGTTAGCTTTATTTTTCAATAAGTTGTTGCTGGAAGAAGCCATACCTGACGAATGGTGCAACAGTTTGCTGGTGCCCATCTTTAAAAACAAGGGTGATGTGCTGGAGTGCAATAACTATAGAGGAATAAAGCTAATGCCACATAGTATGAAAGTTTGGGAGAAAGTTATTGAAAGACGACTGAGAGAAGAGAGCGAAATTTCACAAAATCAATTCGGTTTTATGCCTGGTCGAGGAACGACGGACGCCATTTTTGCCATCCGCCAGCTGTGCGAGAAATACAGAAGTGCGCACAAAAACTTGCACATGGTGTTCATCGACCTCGAAAAGGCATACGACCGGGTACCTCGTGAGGTTTTGTGGTGGGCCCTGAAAGAGAAAGGTATGCCTGGGAAGTATGTGCAGTTGATCCGAGCGATGTACAGTCGATGTAGTACCCAAGTCCGGTCTACAGCGGGCACTACCGGCAGCTTCAATGTGGCTGTCGGCTTGCACCAAGGGTCGGCTCTAAGCCCCTACCTCTTCCTGCTGATAATGGACGCACTTACGTCGGACATTCAGGAAGAGGCTCCCTGGTGTATGCTGTTTGCCGACGACATTGTGTTGGTTGCCGAGAGTGGCCTAGAGGTCCAGAACAGATTGGAGGTGTGGTGGCAAAGATTGGAGAATGTTGGCCTGAAATTAAGTAGGTCCAAAACAGAATACCTATTCTGTGATTTCGGCGGTCTCTCCAGTCCTACGCCCATAACTCTTGCCGGAACACCCATACCGATCTGTTCCGATTTCCGGTACCTCGGGTCGCTTGTCCAAGGCGATGGTGAAGTAGACCGTGACGTAACGCACCGGATCAACTCAGGATGGATGAAATGGAGACAGGTCACTGGAACAACTTGCGACCCACGGATGCCTCTCAAGTTAAAGGGGAAAATATACAAGTCCGTGATTAGACCTGTCGTACTGTATGGATCGGAATGTTGGGCTGTGAAGAAGATGGATGAAAAAAGATTGCATGTAGCGGAGATAATGTTGAGGTGGATGTGTGGTGTGACAAGAATGGATAAAATAAGGAATGAGTATATTAGAGGAAGTTTGAAAGTTGCGCCAGTTACAGAAAAGTTAAAAGGGAATCGACTGTCTTGGTATGGGCATGTGATGAGGAGGGAAGAATCGCATGTGACTAAAAGAGTGATGAATATAAATGTGGATGGATGGAGAGCGAGAGGAAGGCCAAGGAAAAGATGGATGGATTGTGTGAGGAATGATATGAGGGAAAAAGGTGTAAATGATTGCGTGACGGTTGACAGAGGAGAATGGAAGAAGAAAACGTGTTGCGCCGACCACAAGTAACATGGGATAAGGGCAGGAAGATGATGATTCTATTTATAAACACAATTTGAATATTCAAAAAATATTTATGCCGTAAAGACGCGTAGTGCTTTAAGGGAAGTTGGGAAGTTTTCCTTTTTGAGAGGTAAGTTACCTACGATTACACTTGTCTAAGTTTAATGGATGACAAAATTCAGCGAGTAAAATAAAAGACTGCCTCGTTGTGCAGTGGTCGCAAGCGAGACTGGTGAGCATGAAGTCCTGGGTTCGATTCCCGGGTCGGGTAATCAGTAATCAGTCGGTAAATCATCATCAGGAATTTCTCAGTAGCAGTCAGTCTAGATTTGTGCCCGGTTGATGGCAATAGGCTCGCCCCCTATTACATGGCACTTAAAAAATACTGGCGAAATGTGGATGTACAGGTCGCGGCACGTAAGTCTAGCGCTGAACGAAACGTGGAGGGGATATCTGCGCATGATATACGACTGGAGAGCCAATCGGCGCAACGCACGCCCCAAAACATTCTCATTTTTTACTTCTGCGCAATAACGGTCAGCGCTAGACTTTCGTGCCGCGACCTGTACTATTAGGTACACCTCTGCCTACCCTTTCGGGGATTACAAACGTAATGATACATAAGTTACTTATTTACGAAAAACCCGCACTGCGTACTTAACTCATTGGTTTAACCAATAGACC
Organism: Xestia xanthographa; assembly: GCA_905147715.2. NCBI lineage: Eukaryota > Metazoa > Arthropoda > Insecta > Lepidoptera > Noctuidae > Xestia > Xestia xanthographa. Next base: position 28,124,644 of record LR990644.1, on the reverse strand, counting down.
TTACTATACTACAGACCCAACAGCAATAACTATATTGTAGGGTCAGGGAGGAAACAGTGAGGATTTTTTCGATACGCTCAAAAATATAGTAAATAATATATAAACAAAGTGATTTTTTTAGATCTTAAAGTCAGATTACTACATTTCAATATTGTATCATTATATTTTCATTGCAGCATATAAGAACTACACTAAAAAATAAAATATAAAAAAATAGATTTGAGTCACTGTGTACCGGTGGACGTATACAGTGACTCAGTAGTGTAGTACACAGTGACTTTAATAGTATACAGTGACTCAATGAAAATAAAAAGACATATTTAATCAAAACTCTTTATTATTTTTCATTAAATGACAAATGTAAATGCAAGTTTTTCAATATATGACTTAATATAATTAATCAGTCTTAGAATATATTTTAATTTTACTCTGGTTCACACTTTTAACTTGTTACTCTAATAGGTATTATTTTTAATCATGAGATCACATAGTAGGTAATAGACTTATTTTTAAAAACAAAAACTGAATGTTATAAATCAAACAAAAATAATTCCTAAAGAAATAATTAACAAACAATAAAAATATAAAAAAAAAAACAACTAAATAATCAAATGAGATCAAATTTCACAAAAAAACAGACATTAGATATTTTTCCGTTACAAGACGTCTATCTAATCTAATAAAATAATAATAAATATAAATCAAATAATAATAATAAATATAAAATAATAATAAATCTAATAAAATAAATTGAAGTACACAGTGACTCATGAGTCACTGTGTACCGCTTTAAATTGAGTCACTGTACACAACTCCGCCATTTTATATATTTTATATTGAAATGGATCGAAAAATCAATCAATAAACTGAACTTAACACACAAAGGCAATCTGTATAAACATAACTATAAGACAGAAACAATCATTACAACATTTCTTTTGTAGTTTAGCTATTAAAACAAATCAAACTTACCTTAAAATATAATTTTGTGAGCACTAAAAACAAAACACGTGGTGGCACCACTGTTTGGCGCTTGAGACGCCGGCTGACTGGTTTGTACGAGTCCGAGGAACGTTAGCTTCAAACTTGGGAGGGAGACAACAACTATGTACATCCTTTTCTAGCCAAAGTAGTAATGAGTCACTGTAGCCGCCTGAGTCACTGTTTCCGCCTATTGACAATGGTGTCGATTCTGTTGTGCCCAAACTAAAATTAATTTAGGCTATTGCTATCTTTTTTTCTCTAATAAAACGAGAAAGAGACTGACGTAATTTAAAGCTGTCAAATTTAATTGGAACTAATATTTTCATACAAATGAAGGGTGCACATAAAAACATGTCCACTAAAAACACGCTGAAGCGCAAGGCATAAACTAGTTTGACATCTCTTAGTTTATAGCTATAGCCGTCCTTTTCTCTCACTGCCTTTTAGTAAAAGATAGCAATAGCCTAAATAAAGTTTAGTTTGTGCACAACAGCACCCCTAGCCAAGTTACAAATGTTTCGTATCGATCGTAAACGCCTCGGCGTAAGCGATTGTAGAAAGCGCTAAATTGGTAGCCAAGTTGACACGACTGAGTCCATCGCTCGTTCTCTAATGTCTGTAGAAAAAACCTACACTTTAGTATATGGGGAGCGTTCCTACCAAAGAGTTTAGCGATCAACATTGTAGAAACGATAAGATTCTATTCTATCATTTTGCGCGATGTAAACTTGTCTACGAATTTTCTATTCGTTTGTGTTGATCACGTGATTTAACGATGAGATGAAGTCATTCCCATTCATTTAAATAGTTTTCTACTGGCGATAACGAATGTAGATTGTCAACTTGGCTAGGGGTGCAGAATCGACACCAGTGACGCCATGTCTGAGATAAAATAATTGTCATACAACAACAACAGCCCATAACGTCCACTGCTGGACATAAGCCTCTCCCATGATAGAAGGAATTTGCCGTAATCTCCACGCTTGGCAGGCGGATTGGAGATCGCAGTGATGAAAGACTAACAGAAAACGCTGCTGCCCATTCTCTGGTCATACGGAGGCGCAAGGTGTTCTGCCTCAGACATTGACTAATGTCACCAACCCATTACACTCTCGGGTGTCGTATAAGGCGACTGCCTTATACGACACCCGAGAGTGTAATGGGTTGGTTCTATTCTACTCTGCCCGATACCACACGTCATAGGACTATACTACGAGGGCTGCACTAAAAGTATCGGGAATGGAATATTTCCGCTGTTCCTGTCATATTAACCCGTATGCTCCCGGCCGTGCCTCCAGAGGCACAGTGCATTGTTATTTTTCATTACTCATACTCTGAAAGTAGGTCAGAAGTTGCCTGAGGAGCGGGTTGAAAGTAATACTTTTCAGCCCTAGGGAGAATCGTTTTCAACTGACAGCTGCCAAATTATTAAAAAAAAATAGTTCATTTTTCTATTGAACCATGTTCCAACTTTCTATACAGCCACGATGTAAAATTGAAATAACATAAAGTTAAGTATTAATTAAAGAATATATATATATTAAATAGCTTTATTATAATTAAGTTTCAACTATTTCTTTAAAATAACATAGATTTGGGAAAAATATTTACCATTTTTCGATGATGAAAATGAAAAATAGGTATTGGCTGAATAGCTGGCCGGCCACAGAAAAAAAAAGCAAAATAGGTGGGAAAGTGGCAATAGGGTAGATGACACCATTAAACAATAATTCCAAGACACCTTTCTCTAAAAAAACACTTTATTTTGGGCCTGAAAACCCGATTTATTTTCAATTAATTGCCAAATTCGATTTTTAGTTGCTTTGAAATTAATAAATAGTCGAGTCATTGAGTTGAATAAACAGCAGTGACAAAGTCTATTAGAGAACCGCGTTTTGACAGCTCTTAAAAAGTATCTCAATTGATTGGTGTGTCATCTACCCCATTCGAATTCCGATCTTCATTAGTTTTTTCGAGTTGTATGTTTTTTTTTACTTTCCTTGTATTCGTAATGAAAAGCACAGTGTTTACCTCGGGTTAAAGACTTATTTAGTCCCTCGAACTATTAGCGCCCTCGCTTCGCTCGGGCACCAAACCCCGTCTCGGGACTAAATAAGTTACTTTCACCCCTAGGGTAACAATGTACTATTAATTGTGTCTGTAATTGCGGGTATTGAAGTGCTACAATCTTTTTAATTGAAAACTCCTTGGTTTTGAAAATCGAATACCATTTATTTATTTAAAAAAAGATTCTCGGTCTTGTCACAAGGTTTTGTCAAACTTGTTTAGTCGTTGAGACTCGAGAAAATTCAAGAGCGATGATTTATTATGACTTTCGAAGTGGTTTAACACAAAAACTGTGTTGACCGGATGATTTCTGCATATGGTGATGAAGCCCCATCCAAAACCACAATTTATCGCTGGTTTGCTGAATTTCAAAGCTCAGTGATGATCCCGTCAAGGTCGTCCAAAAACTGCAGTCACCCAAGAAAACGTTGATGCTGTGCGTAAGCTGATCGAGGAAGATCGACATGTGACATACCGCGAAATTCAGGCAACTTTAGACATTGGCATGAGTCAAATACAAATAATCTTGCATGAACAATTAGGTGTAAAAAAGTTGTTTTCCCGATGGATACCGCATTCGCTCTGTGAAGAGCAAAAAGCGGCTCGCGTTATTTGGTGCGTCAGAACTCTCGAAAGATTCCACGCAGGATCCTCAAATGCTGTATACAACATCGTATCAGGTGATGAATCCTGGATATACGCGTACGAACCCTAAAATAAAGAATAAATTGCGTGGAGGAGATTTTCATCACCTGAAGAAGCTGTGGACGCCTACAAAACGGCCATTTTGGAGACCCCATCTTCCGAATGGAATGGTTGCTTCAATGATTGGTTCCATCGTATGGAAAAATGTGTTAAATTTCGCGGAGAATACTTCGAAAAGCAATAAATACATTTTTAAATAGTAATGTTGTGTCACTTCCTTGATTCCCGAAATGTTCAGTGCCGCCCTCGTAATATTGCGTGGAGAGCTATCCATGAAAAAGTAAATAAGACCATAGATTATTTTCAATAATGACTTTATTCAGTACAAGTACAACAGAACAAAACTCACAGGACGGAAACAACACTGAACGCTAAACAAACGGGCGTAAAGAAACATCCAATATTTACTTAATAATAACAATATCAGAGATCGGAGGCCCTAGCACAAGTGCGCGGCGTAACGTAAAGACATCGATTTTTAAATTAAAAATACTCGTTCCACGTTTGATATTTTCATGATCTAAAGATTTTTTTATTATCTATGGATGATACTCATTCTGCTTGTTTCATTCTGCTTGTTGCAAGAAATTCAACTAAAATGCTATACGATAATTGTATTCTCAATTCAAAAATGCGTATTTACGTTACTTTACATCGCGCGCTCGTGGTAGGACCTCAGGGTAATAAGTAAGAGTACATTTGCCTAAACTTCTAGTATAACACATGTTCCACATGTTACTTTCTTTCTTGAAGTTTTGGTAAAAATACTCAACCGATTCCGATATCTGATGTGATAATTATACACGAATCAGTTACAAAAATACGTCTTTTTTGGTTACATTTTGGCTCCAAGAACTATTGATCTATTTCTGTTAAAAAACATCTTTAAGTAATCTTATTGTGATTATGGTCAGCTCCAAATCTTCAACAGTTTTTATAAGTTTATTTACCAGGGTCAACCTATACTATAATACCACACACTACATTTGTTGGAGCCAGCCACGCGCATACAATATGCAAAAACTAAACCAAACTAACATAATATATTACGAGACAAACTTCTTGGATGTTGTCCAATTTCTGATAAGCTTTATGAATGTACTTAGTTGTGTTACCAGGATAACGCTAAAATACGGGAAATATTATGGCTTCTCGTGGCTTTTAACATAGCTTGGTAATTTTGTCTTCGACATCATTCAGAGAAGTTTTTATAAAAGTTATGGAAGAACGAATCATCGCGGCTTGCCAGTCGTTAATTTTTTTTTTTCGATTTTATCAAACTTAGTCCAATTTGTCTGATTGTTTTAAAAAAGAACCATTCATCAGTCGAATTTGTCTGGATACATCACTATCACTACATATTATAAAACAAAGCCCCCCGCCGCGTCTGTCTGTCCCTATGTATGCTTCGATCTTTAAAACTACGCAACGGATTTTGATGCAGGGTTTTTAATAGATAGTGATTTAAGAGGAAGGTTTTAGTATATAATTTGTTAAGTGGGCATCAGCTAGTTTTAAAAAATAAGAGCCAACATTTTCAACAGAAATAGACCCAAAATCAATTAAGTTACTAATACATCGCAATACAATATAATAATAGATGAAAATTGAGCGATTAAATACAAAAGATAATAGTTACAATACAACAGCTACATGTTTCGATACATTTTGGTTAACATATTAAAACTTATCGACTATTCGCTTATTACTAAATCGCTTTTCATACAGCTAAATACTTTTCTTAGGCGCGTTGGGGTCACAAACTTGATTCTATAACACAAAGGTAACAGAAGACTAGAATAAGACATTAAAACAATTTAATTTATAACGATTAATAAATCTTTTTAACATTTTTTTTTGTGGAAGACGATAGGTCTACTTAAATAATTTACGAGTCCCAGTTTTTTTTTTTTAAAAAAATATATTTGGTCAATTTTTTCAGTGTTTTATCTGCTCAACCAACCACAAAAACTTTTAAAAAGATTTCACAGAATTTCAAACAGTGTACCTACATGCTCGTTTTTACTAAGACAAGGCGACACGTACACACATAAAAAAAGTATGCGATCACTTTGAAAATGCGATCACTTTGAAAAATCGAAATCTTTTTTGTTACGGTAGATTATATTATGAAATATAGTTTTATTTTTTAATTTCAAATATGGTATTTCTATTTAAAGAAAACACACAACAAACTATTTTTCTTAATAAAGTTCAATTTCAAAAATGATGTCAGCGTATGCTAGTGATCACAAACTTTTTTTGATGTGTGTATGTATACCTTGCTCACGATCGGAGCGGAATACTACGTGGTAACCGTTTTCGCGGTGTATATATACGTAATATTATCATGACATACTTTAAAGTTTAGCTTAGTGTTAGCAAAAACAGGCATTGGTGTCGATTCTGTTGTGCACAAACTAAACTTAATTTAGGCTATTGCTATCTTTTACTAAAAGGCAGTGCGAGAAAACGACGGCTATAGCTATGAACTAAGTTTGAGATGTCAAACTAGTTTATGCCTTGCGCTTCAGCGTGTTTTTAGTAGACATGTTTTTACGTGCACCCTACATTTGTATGGAAATATTAGTTCGAATTTAATTTGACAGCTCTAAATTACGTCCGTCTCTTTCTCATTTTATTAGAGAGAAAAAGATAGCAATAGTCTAAATTAAGTTTAGTTTGTGTCGACACCATTCATTACGCAAACCGAAATGAAGACTTGGAAATAAAGTTAATCAACAAAAAAAAACTTAAAAGAATCTAGTTCATAACCCGTCCGCGTACCCTGTCCATCTATACAATATAATAACACTACGCTACAACAAGAGAATGCAATGAACAACGTGTACGAGCTATCACAATAATTTACTATTTGAGCACAAAACATCAACCGTAAGCTAAATACGTTGTAATTTAGTTTAAGTACAAGATTGTTGCTGAAGCGTGTTTTGAATATAATGTAGCCTCTACTCTTTCATCATTACCTGACAACCTCTAACGACTGTCAAAGATCTACAAATGACTGCCAGGACTAACAGCTTAACGTGCTTTCCGAGGCACGGAGGAAACTCGGTATGTAAAGGTGGTCCCCATCCACGGACCAACCTAGGCAAGCAGGGCTTAACCTAAAGATCTACCCGAGCGGCTGTTATTATTTAGCCTATAAAATGGGGTAATCTAATGACTGGTATCATTAAGAAAATCACATTTAAATTTTTTCTTTCTTTATCGTGTGCCTAACCCGATGTCAGAGTTTTTACGCCGCCCATGAGCCGCTGACTTGGCTTAAACATGCCGTCAAGAAATATCTCTTAGGCATGCTGGTTTCCTCACGATGTTTTCCTTCACCGAAGCAAGTGATAATTATACAATACGCACATGAATCCGAAAATCAGAGGTGCGAATTTGAGACCTATGACCAGTGGACTTAAAATGGCCGCTTTAGCAGAATCCACGCAGAATCTAAGTACGAATCACGTTAAAAAATTAAAATTCTTAAAATGGACTTTATGGTTAAGAGCATTAAGTCCATTTTAAGAATTATAAATTTTTAACGTGATTCTTATTACGATTCTACTAAAGCGGCCATTTTAGACTCCCTGGCAGTCCGATGGTCATTGCACTAGGCTATCACTATGTCCGTACGATACCACCGAATAGATTTCAATGAAGTTGTTTAAATTTGTAAGGTTTGGTTCCAACCCTGAAATATAGGATAGTTTTGGACCCGATAGGTGGCGCCGTGCGCAGCAGGGTCGAGTCGCTCTTAATAAATATAAATTCCATTCAAAAACCACGCTTCAGCAAACTCAACATTCAGTCACTAGAAATAATTCAAACATTGCAATAAATAAATAAACTAAAATAACAATAATTATAAGCCTATGTTCAAAACTTACGGGAATCGAAGGTAACTCGTTTTTGCTAGCATATTGTATATTGTGCGAATTTAAAAAGTTTAATTTTTTACTTTATTAGCTTATAATGTCCCCATTGTTGGCTTCTGGCCTTCTCTAAGAAAGGGGGGGCCGTAATTCACCACGCGGGTCGATGTCATGAGTACCTCATTTTTTTTTAAATTCTATTACATCCAGCAAATTTCATCCATCATTCACCGTTTTGAGAACTGGGGGTCTTAATTGGCCGCTTTAGCAGAATTGTAACATGAATTACGTAAAAAATTAAAATTCTTAAAATAGACCTTATGCACATAATCATAAAGTATATTTTAAGAATTTTAATTTTTTATTGTGATTCATACTAAGATTCTGCGTGGATTCCGTACTCAAAAGTTATGAGGAAGTTACTGAATATAAAATATGCTAACTGAAACGAATCTCGTATCTGGATTAAGCACATGCGATCATTTTTTTAAGGGCGTTTACAGAGGTCGCTCTCGGTCACCATTCTTTTGCAGTGATTGTAAAACTTTAGTTGCGTAATAACGACCGTTTAGTATGACCAATTTCAGCTAAAATTTCCCTTTAAGCAGCTAAGTTAAATAGTTCACTGACCTGCAAATTGAAAAAAACGTTCAAAAATTTTAATTTCGTGGACTACCTTGGCGCAGAAACTATAGTTTACGCCAGATAAGTAGGAATTAAAGGTCATTGCTCTTTCCTTAATTTATTTGCGTAGGTACCCCGACAATACATTATGAATCGTTTTTTATAACTAGAAAAAGTCAAGGATCACGATAAAGGCCGTTTCGGCACAAGTTGATGTCATTATTTCTGTTTTCGGAATTATATATTTGAATAAATGTATGCGGGTTAATGACCTTTATTTCCTACTTATCTGGCACAGACTATAATAACGTTCGGTAAGATCGAGCTGTTTTCTTAGTAACAACTCAACCTCTGTAAAGGTACTGAACACTTTTATTGATCGCAAGCCACTTCGCATGAATTAATAACATCATTTGCTTGAATAAATAACTTAATACTAAGATTACAGTATTTGGAATCAATTGTACGTATACGGGAATTCATTGCATTTGGGAACCACACATAAGTTACGTAACCCAATTTATAGTTTGACAAACTTTTGCACGCGACTCCGCCCGCCTGTTTCGGTGTATATCCCACTGGAACATACCTATCCAACATAATCCTACTGGGATAAAAGTGGGAAAAATATTCTGTATCCTAATCTAGACTACATCTGGGTACCTAAATCCGTTCAATCATTGATGCGTGAATAGGTAAAAGTTATACAAGGGTTCCGTTTTTTCCATTTGGTTACGGATCCCTAAAAGTACTAGGTACCGAGTTTATCGCAATTCGTATTAAAAAGTTAATTTTATTTTAATTAATATAGAAATAGGTGATTTAAGACCTAATTGTGCGTTTAATAACAATTTCTGACCGATTAATGTTCATAAAACAGAAATCAAATTATGTTCATAATTTCGTTTATATAGCCTCTTTATAAATTACCAAGATAGAGCCTCGTGACAGGCGAACTAACATCGTAAACTTTACAAAAATATTTCCGATAGTATACGCTACGGAACCGTGAAACGACACCATAAAGGATAACGTAACTTTTGAGTGATCCCTAATAACTTTTGAAAAGGTTTTTTCAACATTGAACAGTTAAAAAGTTACAAAAACTGCGTTTTAATATCAATTTATACACATTATAATATTAATCCATAAGTACTAAATAATAATTGATTTTTAATAATTCGCTTATAATCTAAAACATACATTTTTTTAATAATAAATTAGCTAAATATAATATCTTTTTTTTAATATAATACATTGGGTCAACGATTTGGAATGCATTTTTTATTTATTTTTTATTCTTCAAAAATTGGCACGAATTATAATACTTTTCTTTTACAAAGTCTACATTTTCTTGTTTTTATTTTGTTCGTTTTTAATAAAAAATAACAATAATATTATGCGTTAGTTTTTTTTACAATTAAAACAATTTTTATATTAGACAACTGTTTGAAGATAATTTTTCTTAACCTTTTTACGTGAATTTTAAGGTACAAACACACTTATAGCCATATCCGGAATTTACCGAAATAGTGTGAAATACACCTTTAAATTAGTTTACAAGAAAAACTCTCTTTAACCGTCTATAATTAAAAGAAAGTTTTTTTCTCTGAGATCAGTAACGCATTTCACTATTACAATATTTTAATTTCAAATGTTCTAGCCATATTAAATACACTAAATCAACAATATAATCTATCAATCAATCAATATTTCAATCAAATTGATGATTGATGCCGCTTATCACTTGGTCCTAACTATTCAACCGTTTCAAAAAATACAAAACTCCGACTTTATCAATCATTCAATCACTTTTCTATCAATCAATTTGACGATTGATCAAATAACACTAATTTGTCCTTGTTTCAATCAGTTACTTATCTTACAATATTAACACTGTTCTTTAATCAATCTATCAATCATGTGGTTGATTGATAGCTGGCCCCTTTTAATGCATCGTGTACAATTTGCGTCAATCGAATCAATTGTCTGAGGCTTCATTTATTATGTTGTCACTTCCTGAAAATGCAAAACATTCATTATTATTAGAAGGTAAGTCATGAATGAACTGAATTCGCCAAGGTTTATTGACCTTTTACTGAAGTAGCGTTGATGTATGCATTAGTTTTAAGCTGCTGTAAGACCTAAGATGTCGGCGATGACCTGATGAAGATCGTGGGAGTCTTGGATGCGCGAACCACAGGCTGGAATTTTGGCTGAGCTGGCCAGGTGTCGCAGGTGACAGAGCTGGGTACTGACATGCCTAGGCGAGCGTGGTCAGGTGTCAGGGCGTGTGCGCGGGCTGCAGGCTGCAGGTGTCACAGGTGACAGAGCTGGGTACTGACCTGCCTAGGCGAGCGTGGTCAGGTGTCAGGGCGTGTGCTCGGGCTGCAGGCTGCAGGTGTCACAGGTGACACAGCTGGGTACTGACCTGCCTAGGCGAGCGTGGTCAGGTGTCAGGGCGTGTGCGCAGGCTGCAGGCTGCAGACAGGTGACAGAGCTGGGTACTGACCTGCCTAGGCGAGCGTGGTCAGGTGTCAGGGCGTGTGCGCGGGCTGCAGGTGTCACAGGTGACAGAGCTGGGTACTGACCTGCCTAGGCGAGCGTGGTCAGGTGTCAGGGCGTGTGCGCGGGCTGCAGGCTGCAGGTGTCACAGGTGACAGAGCTGGGTACTGACCTGCCTAGGCGAGCGTGGTCAGGTGTCAGGGCGTGTGCGCAGGCTGCAGGCTGCAGGTGTCACAGGTGACAGAGCTGGGTACTGACCTGCCTAGGCGAGCGTGGTCAGGTGTCAGGGCGTGTGCGCGGGCTGCAGGCTGCAGGTGTCACAGGTGACAGAGCTGGGTACTGACCTGCCTGGGCGAGCGTGGTCAGGTGTCAGGGCGTGTGCGCGGGCTGCAGGCTGCAGGTGTCACAGGTGACAGAACTGGGTACTGACCTGCCTAGGCGAGCGTGGTCAGGTGTCAGGGCGTGTGCGCGGGCTGCAGGCTGCAGGTGTCACAGGTGACAGAGCTGGGTACTGACCTGCCTAGGCGAGCGTGGTCAGGTGTCAGGGCGTGTGCGCGGGCTGCAGGCTGCAGGTGTCACAGGTGACAGAACTGGGTACTGACCTGCCTAGGCGAGCGTGGTCAGGTGTCAGGGCGTGTGCGCGGGCTGCAGGCTGCAGGTGTCACAGGTGACAGAGCTGGGTACTGACCTGCCTAGGCGAGCGTGGTCAGGTGTCAGGGCGTGTGCGCGGGCTGCAGGCTGCAGGTGTCACAGGTGACAGAACTGGGTACTGACCTGCCTAGGCGAGCGTGGTCAGGTGTCAGGGCGTGTGCGCGGGCTGCAGGCTGCAGGTGTCACAGGTGACAGAGCTGGGTACTGACCTGCCTAGGCGAGCGTGGTCAGGTGTCAGGGCGTGTGCGCGGGCTGCAGGCTGCAGGTGTCACAGGACAGCATGCGCGCACTGTAGCGCTCGATCTGGAACGTGGCCGACGCCACACCCCACTCCGTGCGCGCCATCTGCTGGCAGGAGTGCAGCACTGCTTCCGGGTCGGTCATCTCGTCTGTGGAAACAAACAGAAATTAAAACTGGTTAAGGGATGGCTAGCACGTTTTTGTGCGTCCTGAGGGACGGCGCATGACGCATACGGAATCCGCGGCGCACGATACAAATATGCGGCGAGTATGAATCGGATACAAATATTCGGCGAGTATGCATTGGTCCACGGGTGCGCACGTGTAGTTATAAACTAGGACGATCTTGTTTCTGTATATTATATGTAAATCGCGCGAATAAATCTGCTTGCGCAATGTATGTACGTTTCTGTGTTGCTCCTACATCAACAACATTACACACTATAGTATAGTATAGTGCACTAGTGTGTAATATTGTTACACACTAGATGATACTACGAGTACTACTATTGATACACTCACCGATAGCCACATGCGCAGTGAGCACGACGTAGTGCGTGGACAGCGCCCACACGTGCAGCGAGTGCACGTGCCGCACGCCGCTCAGCGACGACAACATGGACACGCACTCGCGATACCTGCAATAACAACACCATAATAAGGAAAATAAGAAATAGTAGATTATAATAATAATCCTGTCCTGCCTGTAATTGGCTTTCAGTCTATTGTACTGTTCTTGATCTGTTTGTTTTAGCTGTAAGTCTCCCATGTTATTTAAATAAATAAATAAATAAATTATACAACAAGTGAAAAAAGGGAATTAATTTCGAGGGACGAAGTTGGATCCCGAAAGCAGCGAAGGATTATAGAGTAGAATCACGAGCGTAGCGAGGGATTCTAAATTAGAATCCTGAGCGGAGCAAGATAAAAAAGTAAAACCCCGACAGATACCGAGATAAAAAAAAATCACGTGTTGTGTACTCTACTTTTTACCATTGACTGTGAGAAAATAAATAGGGCTATGGTATTTATATTTATCACATTTTATTATATAATCTGTAATAAAACAACAAAGGATTTAATATGAACGTTAAAGCGGTTTTTGTATAAGTGGAGGAATTGGCGTCATTTGTGGTTTTCCAGTTGCAGAACAAATTGTATGTTTTCAGATACAAAATTTCAGAATTCATCTACTATAAGTAACTGCTGCTTTAGAACGAAATGATTCCGGAGTCAGTGTCTCATTTTCGGAAGAACTTATTTTATTATAATTACGTTAAAAGATAACACAAAACAACCACGATAACAGTCAGAAAAGAACCTCACTAAAATGTATTTATTGACTCAGTGAGTAAAAGAGCGTTTTATTCACTGTTTATGATCTTTTTCGACTGGCAACGGTAAAAAAAAAGAAAAAAAAATTGAACCATCATAAAGAAGAATGGTCAAAATTGACCCACAATTTTCATAACGCCCGGCGCTAAAGAAATATTATATCTCAGAGTAAAATATAACTGCATATTTTTTTTAAATATTTATTTATTTATTTAACACTTCAAGCACAAAGTACAGAGGCGGACTTAATGCCATAGGCATTTTCTACCAGTCAACCTTTGGGTGATGCAGAGACAAGCAGTGGTAGGTGTACATCTGAAAATAATTTAATTAATAATAAGGTAAAATAGAAGGATATATAAAATACTATAAATATATATAAATACTATAAATATATATCAAACTATTTATTACTGTAAATAGATATTCACGGATTAAAATAAAAAGACAAACAATAGTGAAAACATTACCGCTGTGATGAAACTGCCAGCTTCTTGCGAATGTACTCTCGAACTTTAATTTTGAAAGCCAAACGATTGGTTGCCATCCTGATTTCCTGGGGAAGCGCATTCCACAGAGAAATAGATTGCACAAAGAATGAACGGTGAATGAAGTCAGTACGGTGAGAGGGACAGTGAAGAACACGGTTTTGCGATGATCGCAGACTCTTAGTATGGTTGGCACAAATGTACTGAAAGTGGGGAGCAAGGTAACTAGGGGAAGTGGGAGAAACAAGAAAAGAAAACAAGGTGGTTAGCGCCCTTTGCTCCCTACGCTGACGTATGGGCAACCATTTAAGAAGAGACCGGTACTCGGACACATGATCATATTTACGCAGATTGAAAACGAACCGAATGCAGTTATTTAGAAGACGGTCAAGTTTGTCGAGGAGATCTGCATTCAGGTCAAAGTAACACACATCACCATAATCGATGATAGGAAAAATTAAGGACTGTACAAGCATTGTTTTCGTATTTGAGGGTAAAAAGTTTTTCAAACGGTACAGAGCCCGCAACGAACCAGTAACCTTTTGGCTGACACGAGCGACTTGAGTATGCCATTTCATAGTGCTGTCGATGTGCAAGCCAAGATCCTTTACATCAGTGCTAAATGGAACAACCGTACCGTCGAAAAGAACTGGTGGCAAGGTTGTACCATCCAACTTGCTCAGACTGCGAGAACTCCCAACGATGATAGCCTGACATTTATTCGGATTTACTGCCACACCAAATTTACTGGACCAGGTTTTTATGGCCAACAGGTCCCTATTTAGCTTGTCGATTAGATCTTGCACTTCATCAACCCTCCCCTGACAGTACAACTGCAAGTCATCGGCATACAGATGATACGCACACTGAAGCTCAGAAGTAAGGAGATTAATAAAAATGGAAAACAGAAGAGGAGAAAGAATACCGCCTTGAGGAACACCAGTTTCCAAATCACACCAACATGACGAGGAATCCCCAACATGAACTGACTGCTGGCGTTCCTGAAGGTAAGAGGAGAACCATTCCAGTGCTCGAGAAATCGACTAGCACCAGTACCGTTACCTTGGTGTCTTCCAGCCCTGCCCTTATATCGCCAGTCACTTTAAGTAGGGCGGAAACAGTGCTGTGCCCGGGCCTGAATCCAGATTGAAGTGGGCTGATGAGTGAGTTCAGATGAACAAAATTGGAGAATTGTTTGTGGACACAGGCCTCAAGCACTTTGGATAGAAAGGGAAGGATCGAAATGGGACGGAAATGGGTAGGAAGAGAGGGATTAGGAAAAGAAAGGGGAAATATACTTTCGACGGCTATCATGTAAATATAGCTATTTGTTTTTTTTAGGTCTCCAATGTTTTTTTCGTTTATACTTACGGTACATTTAAAAAAAAAAACTGCGGTGTAAAAAAAAATATGACAGCCAAGTCGAGCAATACGGTCTAATTAGCCTTGCTTTCCTGAGTTACGTTGCCAAGCTTGACAAATAGTTGGCAGGACAAAATAACCCACAAACCTGAAGTTCTTGGGCACAGCTTGCAGGAGCATGGCGAGCGCGTCCCGCACGACCTGCGCCGACGTCAGCAGCACCAGGAAACTGAACACGAACGTGCAGATAGGATCCACCACCTTCGCTTCGGGCTGGAGACAATAATAGTCAAAAATCATATTAGTTTCTTGTAGACATGCGCCAGTGAAATGCCGCATATAACTATTTGTCCCCTAAAAATTTACGTAATATTGAATTTTCGTGAGTAGAAAACATGTATTCCACAAAGGAGACAATTTTTTTTGTTTGGAGAACAGGCCACCCACATAAATTGTAGCAGATATTAATGAAACTTATATAGATTTCTTCCTTATAATCTCTAGATTACAGTAGTAATATTAGCTAAGCCATGTCTAACCGGAATGATGAGAAATTCGAAAAAGAAAACGTGAATCTAACAATAAACAATAACAATAAAACGTCTGTAGCAGTCTCTGAAAGTAATGAGGGATTTTCTTTTTAGCTCTTCCCTAGTCGCTGGATAGATGGCGCTAGGAGTTAGTATGATAATGCACGGAACGGAACCTAAAAAAACTTATTTTACCAAGCGCGAGAAAACTAGGTTATATTCGGAAGGTTAGGCAAATGAAAGTGTCAGTCAACGAGAGTATGTGACGTGACACAATGTTTTTTTTTCCAAGCGTTTTGGCTTTGGCACCAACTATCATAGTAAGTTCAACGCCATCTATAGAGTTCTTGGAAAAAAAGTTAAGTTTTTTTTTAATACCTCAAAAAGAAAACCTCTCATTGTATTCGCACATTGCGTTGCAATCTTACTGCACAATTGACACAACGACCAGCAGATGCCATTTTCATAAAATAGTTTTTATTATAATTATGCGAAAAAATCGCAGAAACGCTTTCACGAAAATCTAAATAAACGGAAAGACTAAATGTCAAATGAAGTTGTCTGTCAACCACCAAAAAGACGGATTTACAACGTTCCGTGCCATGATGATTTTTTTATACCATCTAAAAGATTTTAGCGAGAACCTTTAAAAATAGCATTAAAAAGCTCAGTTTAATAATATTTCTTTTTTTATATTATATTCTATTATAATTAAGGCAGATATTACTACCAAATGGATACCGTACTTTGTTTTATTCTAAACGGAAATAACGCCCTTAATTACGTAAGTATTTTCTGTCAAATGTCATTGACCACAACAGTAATGATTTGACTCGCAAAAAAATATCATAAAATAACTTATTTATTTTTAAGATTCCGGTTTCGTTTCTATGTAATATTTTGTTTATTACTATAATAAAATGGTTACTTTTTTTTGGTGTAATATGAATAATATTTATGCAACGTCGAAGAGGGCCTAAAAAAACTGTCTCCTTTTTGAAGTGAATACTTCTTTAGGCGCGTTGAGCACTTTTTGGGTGAAGAAAAAACATTGAACTCATCGTCACTTGACGTAACGTACGGTCACGCTTCGTAGCACTCGTAGGCGATCCGCTACGGCGTAGCACCACATAGGCATGCGCGGGGCATAACCAGTGCTACGACTGGGGCGGGGCCTGTATACTTTTTTGTTTTCACTTCTATCGGCAGTCCCCAAAGACTGCCCCGATTGTTTTTTATTTCCGTACGTATTTAGCAAACAGGAACTAATTGGTAATTAAATTACTTTTAGATTAGGAAGTAAGAAATATTGTTACTACGTTAAATGATATGCAACATATTTAAACGTCAGCGCCGCTGTTGAGCATGAACATGGCTCGCATGGCTGTTGAAGTCCTGAATTCGATTCCCAGGTCGTGCAAAGTTTTATTGGGGTTTTCCAGGAAATTCAGGAATTTCTCAGTACTGAGTCTAGATTTGTGCCCGTTTGATGGCAATAGGCTCGTCTCCTATAACATTAAAACATACTGGCGAAATGTGCTGTACTGCCTAATCCTCCTAAAACAAGGCGTGATGTTGTTATTTAAAATATTTTTATCTTTAAATAAACTAGCAAGGCGCTTGCGACTTCGTCCGCGCGGACTTTGTATGTCAAAAAGCGCCATCTGCCGACTATAGCTGGCCTCGGTAGGTGGCGCTGATGTCACCATACAGAAAATATTGAGTCAGCGAATACTTACATAAAACTTAATGAGTATAGAGGCGAGCAGTACTCCGCAGCTCTGTATGAGGTCACCTATGACGTGGATGAGTGCTGCTCTGAGGTTGATGTTCCTGCAACAAGGAGAAACTTAAGATTAAAGCGAAAAGAGGTATAGTGTTGTAACGCAACCTTAGATAGGCCTATGTTCAGTCCAGCAGTGGTCCGGAATGCGTAAATACAAAGGCGGCTGTAAACCCAGTGCCACTAGCGCCAATTTGCCCGAACCGGAAATCGAACCCAGGATCTCTGCTCAGCAGTTGCGTTTGCGACCACTACACCAACGAAGCAGTCACCAACTTACCTATATCAAATTATTAAAACAATAGGGTAGACGACAAAAAAAATCTAATTAAGCCATCATATTATTATTATAGATTTTCAAAAAATATTGGACACATATTTTTCTTTTTTCACGTAATCAATAAATGAAGACGATACAATGCGTCGAAAACTCGTGTGACGTTACATTTGTGTGTCCTTTGAGTTATTATCTTCGTCAATTTTAACAAAAAACACGTATCCAATATTTTTCGATAATCTAACTGACGGACTAAACAGAATCATATTTTTTTAGTCAGGAATCATCCCTATTATCTTTTTTCCTTTCTTTTTTTTCTTTCCTCACCTCGGCTGCGAGCCCACGACGTTGGTCTCGACAGTAGCCAGGTCCTTCATGGTGTAGTCCCCGTTGACGAGGGAGCCGTTAGTCTGCTTGTGCTCGCGCGATCTCCGGAACAGTCGCCAGCCGCGGGAGGCGCCTCCACTGGAGTCGTGGGAATGTGCGTGCGCGCAGGACGCGCCGCCGTGTGTGTGGTGGTGGGCTGGGGAGAAATACACTAGGTAAGGTAATGTTTTGAGTAAATTATAGTGAAAGGGCTGAAAGACAATGGAATAAAAAAAAAGTGTTGCAGCGAATCCAAGTACAGCATCATCATCATCATTCAGCCTTTTAATTTTCCCACTGCTGGGACACGGCCTCCTCTCAATGAGAGGGAATGGGTTCTAGGACATGCCGGTTTCCTCACGATGTTTTCCTTCACCGTTTTGAGAGCAGTGGTGATGAAATAAAATACACAAAGTAATGCGCCTGTCTGGGTTCGAACTTCGAACCCACGACTTACTGTTTGTAAGTCGGGGCCGCCACGCGCCACCACTGGGCCACCGCTGCTCTCCAAGTACTTACATAAAGTAAGTACATACTATATAATTATTATATTAGGAGGGCAGGGTGATGATTCAGTTTTATTGTTTTTTTTTTTATTATTTGCTTAAGATGGACTTTTATAATAATAATAATAAACCATTTATTTCAGGTAACAAAGACCCATAGATAAATACCTTAGCCTAAAAATACATACTAATAACAATTTTTGTTAGTTAGGCAACTTAAAAAACTGCACTTTATGATCGCAATACGCATGTCAGTCCCATCGTACCCTAAATACACCATATCTGGGCCATGAACCTAAACGGACGATGAATTGTGACGAGTTATGCGAACATTTATGTACGGAGCCGCTGATTTTTTTTTCACGATTCATAGTTTGGTCCCATAGTTGAAGTTGTTCATAATGATAAGTACAATGATCCCTTAAGAGAGTTGGTGTATGAATAGGTAGACTTTAATATGCATAAAACATTGATAAATGATCCAAATAAATTATCGTATACCTGAAATGCGGACCACAGCCTGCCTAGTACTGACTAGCACTCACCGATATCAGACGCGCAGCCATGCAGCACGAGCGCCAGGATCACGTTGAAGCCGACCCCGCAGCCGGACACGATCATCATCATATCGGGCTCGATGTTGTACTCGCCCGTGTGCAGTCGGACTATCGCGACGTACACGAAGATGCCTGTTAGGATCCAGATTAGGAGGACCGATAGCATGGCGCCGAGGACCTCTGGAACAAAGAGTTTTGATGTTAGTGTCGTCATCATCATCATTTCAGCCGAAAGACGTCCACTGCTGGACATGGGCCTCCCCCAAAGGGGGGGTTTTTGCCATAATTGCCACGCTTGGCAGGCGGATTGGCGATCGCAATGCGGTTGTTACAAAAGCACAGAGAACGCTGCTGCCCCTTCTCTAGTAAGTCCCTTAGTCGCCTCTTACGACACCCACGGGAAGATATGGGATGGATGCTATTCTTTACGTCTGACACCATACAGAATATGTTAGTGTCAGAATTAACGAAATATAGAATGTGGAGATAAATCGTCGCCCAGCGAGCTATAGAACTGGCTATGCTTGCAGTCTCTGTGAGGGATCACATCCGGAACGAGGTGATCCGACAGAGAACCAGAGTTGTCGACATAGATCACAGAATAAGTAAGCTGAATGGCAATGGGCCGCTCATATTAGCCGTAGAACCGATGACCGTTGGGGTGGACGTGTTCTTGAGTAGAGACCGCGAATCGACAAACCTAAGGTGAGAGGCTCTTAGGTTCGGTGGAGCGACGATCTTCGCAGGGTGGCTGTAAGCAACTGGATAAGAGTTGTGTAAAGTGAAATTTCACCATCAGAAA
Source organism: Xestia xanthographa (assembly GCA_905147715.2). Classification (NCBI taxonomy): domain Eukaryota; kingdom Metazoa; phylum Arthropoda; class Insecta; order Lepidoptera; family Noctuidae; genus Xestia; species Xestia xanthographa. Next base: position 28,104,975 of record LR990644.1, on the reverse strand, counting down.
TTGTAAGTCTACAACTGGTGTTAGGTAAAAGGATAAAGTCTAACGTAACATCTAGGTTAACGTCTTAAATCGCATGACACAGTACGTGAATCTTGTGCCCTTAAAAATGAGTAAGTATAGAAGCCTTTCTTTGCAGTTCGAAAATAAATATTGATATTTAGGATACAAAACACCCGGGGTTGCGGGACTGTTCGAAAGAGATACCGTGGCCCCGGAACACAAAGGGCGATGTAGGAACATGGATGGGTTTTAGTCAGTAAAAGTCTAACTCTCCCTCCTGCTCCGCCCAGAGCGGGAGGAGTCATTTCATGATTTCCCAACCGAAAAAAAAGGGCACAAAACATCAGAAAATCCTCATCATCATCATCATTATCAAGCCTGATGATGCAGTCCATCATCACTTACCAGCACGCTTGTACCCATAAGACATGGCGACGTCGGGACGTCGCTTGGCGCAGTGGAACGCTAGCAGAGCCAGCGCGAACCCGCCGCAGTCGCTCAGCATGTGCGCCGCGTCGCTCATCACTGATAGACTGCCGGCTAAGTAGCCTCCTATCAGCTCGCATACCTGGACAAGGGAAATAAGATCCTGGTAATTAATTCATCGAAGGTTTAAAGTTATACAGTACACAGATAAATTCATGCAATTGTTGATCACAATATTATTTCAGCTTCCTTTACTTTAACTTTTTTTTTTCTTGTGGTCCCAAAATACCACTCGAAAATATTTAGGGGGAATCCGGGACCGCGGTCCCGGTCCTAAAAGCCCCCGACCCATATTTCGCTGGGTATAATACTCCAGGACTCAAACCAGCACTCGATACCAGGGTGTGTTATGGTGTAAACAGATTCTTTACGAAACCCAAAGGCATTTATTTTACCCGTCATTGAGATCACTTTTTTGTTCTGGACCATACTTGGGAACCTTCTTGCAACGAAGATATTGTTTATTTTTTTAAATCAAGTTTTTAATGTTCTAAGGCCCAAGTTCACCGAAAAGATAACAGTCTGATTATCTAAAAACAGCTGTTTAAAACACATGATTGAACATGAAAATTTATTTTAAACACATGTTTTTAGATAATCAGACTGTTAACAGCTGTTTTTAGATGATCAGACTGATAACAGCTGTTTAAAACACATTTTTAAACATGAAAATGTGTTTTAAACAGCTGTTTTAGATAATCAGACTGTTATCTTTTCGGTGAACTTGGCCCCAAGTAACATTATTTTAACCGGCATCGGCATACAATTAACGAACCACCAGATTTAGCAAAAATGTAACAGCAAAAAAATCACTTTTGATTGCTAAAATTAGTAAATGATCACTAAAATGAATCCCCATTGTATCGTGAAATTAGAACAAAAAAATATTTTTTTAAATAAAATAACCACCAGAAATTGAACTGTTATGCTCTTGCATGCGAGTCGAGGGAGACAAGGGGCTTCTACTTCTGAATGGTTTATAAAAAAATAACCGCGAAGAAACGTCTAACCTAAAAGCGCTATCTACTCAACAACTCAGTTTCCTATTGAATAAGTGTCTTCATGCTGTTGAAGATCTATAACGAAATTCCTTTATTATATAATTATGTTATATTTCTTTGTTGTGTAATTAATTATGCATTTTTGTAATATTTTGGCGTGTGTATTTTGTTTATATAATTTAATTTAATTTTATGAGTACCATGTAATTTCAAATACAATTTGTTGTTCATGAATAAATGACTAATGATTAATGACTATCCGTGTCGGGGTGTCCCAAGTCTGCCTAGGCAAAACTAGTTTGTCATCAACCACCTCATTAAAATTTAGTGCTCAATTTACTAAATTTTGGTGATCAATAGATATTTTAGGTGATAGATGTTAGTGGTCACAAAGTTATTTTTGGTGGTCATTATATTTTCCCACATTTTAAACACCTCAATGTCCTCCGTACCCCAATGCCACAATCAGCACAATATTTTCAGTGCGTTACATGAAGCCCTAACGTAAACCGTGAAAAAGTAGTTTCCCAGCAATAATTTTTGCGTAGGATTACTTAGTTATAGTTTGAAATACATAATGCTTGGATAACAGTTTCGTGGAGGGTACATTTACACCCTGTCTATTCCTTCAAAAAAACACAAGCTTGATGTTAAGTTTAAACATACACTTCAGCTGAAGTAAGTTGTGCGTTGACCTATAAACGACATTTCCACTCTCCATAATTCTAAGAGCATTTTATAGGTCAGATGGATAGTTATCGCAAACAACTAAAGTAGATAAGTACGCATAAAGTATCAACATCTAGAACAAGTACATAGGGTAACTGAAATATAAATAGGTCAGGTTAAGTGGTGTGCTTATTTATTTCATCTTTTTTCTCTCAAGTTTTCAGAATCATCGGATTCTTCGGATTAAGTGACACAATATCTAATAAAAGTTTTAAAGGAGAATGGCGAGATTGCATGTAATTCGGGAACCAGTGATATGGGTAGCGTAAATTGTAGAAACTTATGAATAGTTAAAGAACGACTTAAGACTAACAAAAAAGCAAATGGAAAGTAGCTTATAGAAGTTGGGAGAAAAAAGATATGAAAGGTAGAAGAACCTAACCTAACTTAAGGTACGGACTTATTGGTTATTATTTAGTAGTAGAACGGCATAAAATAGCTTTTACCCGTATTCCACGTAGCCGTTGAACACAAACAAACAATAGAATGACCCACAGACTACGTCTACAGATGAATTTAACACTTTTCTCAGTTGTAAAAGGTAAATGTCAACGTAGCGTTCGGAAACTGCACGATGACTTATTTTTATAAAATTAAAACTTAACTTTTAATTCCCATCATCTAGTATCTCAATATTTTTTATACAGAACTCTGATAAACTCTTTACTATAATTAATATAAACTAGACCGTGAACGGCGCTCCGTTGATTTTTAAATTACGTGGGTCCAATCTCGCCATTCTTCTTTCCAAAAGACAGGACAAAAGTAGTTCAGTTTCATATTACAGTACCCTTTGGTATTACATGTTACATACAACAGTCATTGATGTTGATACCCAAAGCACAATAAGCCAAAATGAGATGTAGATAAAGACGGCAAAAGTATTCGGTCTCTTTTGTCGTCCGTCCTTTAGATAAAAAGACCCAATAATGAGCATGACTGTACTAGAGTAGCTAGTACATGATTACTAAACATTTTCTTTTGTGAGACGGGGCCTTTTACCGTCATTTACGGCGGCCCCATATATCCGGACATTACCCATTGTCCGATACGATATTGGGTCGTGTCTACGGCATGCTCGTATAATTCTATAGACCTTTCGGTTTTCGGCTCATGTAATCAGGTGAAGAAATCGGTAATTTCAGGAGTAACAAGCCGAATTCTTACTTATGAGTCCTATTACATTTTTTTGGTAAATTCATGATTTTTGACGCAGTAATTCTCAGCAGCAGTAAGATATTTTAATTATTTGCTTAAGAATAACGATAGTGCCATTCTCTTTCTTGTAAGTTGTAGTTACACATTTTCATTTTTCTTTTCGTGTAATTTACTATAAATATTTTACGAACTCAGTTTGCAAGAAAAACCGTCGACGATGGAACTTTAACGCTCAAATTCACATAGTTACATTCAATTCTTATAAAAGCTAAAATTATTAAAAGATAAGTTGAATGTTTTACTTGTTAGTTGGAGTTTTAGAATTTCTTTAAATTTCTTGAGTTTTCGCGGAAAAAATCGTAAAGAAATAGTAATTTAAGCCATAAATGTCTTAATTCAGCGTCCATTATAATCCAAATAAACTCAATTTTATCAAACAAATTAATATAATATAAAACTTCGATCTACAATGAATAAGTTTCATTAGTTTTCGTTTGTCAATATAATAAGACAAAAATACAATAAATAAAATTAAAGTACCTACTATAATTTTCAATTCAGTTCGCTCCTCAGTCTCATGTCAGTCTCGTCTCTAATATTCGTCAATATCAATCGACAATCGTCCAAATATCGCTATTATTGTCGACTCGTGTGCGTCGACCGAAATAATTTGATCCAGGAAGTAAAAATCAAAAATTTGCCTAAAAAATGTAATAGGACTCTCTATTACATTTTTTTGGTAAATTCATGATTTTTGACGCAGTAATTCTCAGCAGCAGTAAGATATTTTAATTATTTGCTTAAGAATAACGATAGTGCCATTCTCTTTCTTGTAAGTTGGAGTTACACATTTTCATTTTTCTTTTCGTGTAATTTACTATAAATATTTTACGAACTCAGTTTGCAAGAAAAACCGTCGACGATGGAACTTTAACGCTCAAATTCACATAGTTACATTCAATTCTTATAAAAGTTAAAATTACTAAAAGATAAGTTGAATGTTTTACTTGTTTATTGGAGTTTTTTTTTTTTATCTGTACATTAGCAACTCCTTCTATCCCAAAAAATCGCAACGGCGATGGACATGGGTTTCTCCAGACGGAAATACTAAGAATGAAATCGATTTTGTATTAACCTCACATCATCAAATTGTAAAAAACATTCAAGTTCTCAACCAATTTAAATACACCTCTGACCACCGACCCATTCGCGCAACCCTATTTTTTGATTTAAAATTGTACCGAAAACAAATTTTTACGGATAAAATAAAAAGATTGACCAAAGAATCACTCATAGTCAATAAGCAACAATTTAATTTAGAGTTAAAAAACAATTTTAGTATTCTAGATATAAAAACTGAAGACGTACAGGAACAATATAACAATATCTCTAATAGTGTTAAAACAGCTAGTAGAAAAATTAAAACATTACCAAACAAAATCAAAAAACTATCTTCAGACACCCTACTACTTATAGACGAAAGACAGGCCCTAAGCACAAATAAAAGAAGCCCTGTATATAAAAATAAAAATAAAGAAGTGAAACGCAATATAAGAAATGATATCAGGTCTTTTAACACCAAAATGATCCAAGTTGCTTTAGAAAAGAATCGTTCTTTAAAAATAGCCAAACAAGGCACCACAAAGGGCAAACAGTGGATAAATTGTCTTAAGGACAACAACGGCCAAAAACACAGAAGTAGAGACAAAATATTACAAATCTGCACCAACTATTTCAAATCATTGTACTCAAACTGCCAGCGCTCAACATCCAGCATAAACTATTTTTGCCCAGATACCATTCCTCCAATTACTGGTTTCGAAGTTCACACCGCACTCAGTAAAATGAAGTACAACAGGGTACCCGGTGAGGATGGTATAAGTACCGAAATTCTGAAAATAGGCGAACCTGCTCTTCTCCCAGTAATAACCAACCTCTTCAATTCCATTCTTAAAACAGGTATATTCCCGGATGGTTTCTGTCACTCCAATATAATTCTGTTACATAAAAAGGTAGATAAGTCGGACCTTAACAACTATCGACCAATCAGTCTTGTATCCCATCTCTACAAGGCCTTCATTAAAGTTATAGACAACCGTATCTCACCTCAGTTGGAAAAACACCAACCTCCTCAACAAGCTGGCTTTCGATCAGGCCTCTCCACTACCGACCACCTGCACGCAATAAATCAAATAATAGAAAAATATCAAGAGTTCAATATTCCCATCTATCTTGCCTTTATCGACTACTCGAAAGCCTTCGATAGTTTGACACATGATGCCATATTTGACTCTCTCAAGAACCAAGAAGTTGATCCCACCTACATCAACCTACTACGTAAAGTATATCTAAACAGCACCGCTTCAATTAAGTTACAAACAGCCGGACCATCATTCTCCATAGAAAAAGGCGTAAAGCAAGGAGACCCGCTTTCACCTAAGCTTTTTAATAGCGCTCTTGAAGAAGTGTTCAAGAAGCTAACAGCTAGTTGGGAGAGAAGCGGTATTGAAATCGGTGGGGCGCGGTTAACAAACCTTCGCTTCGCTGACGACATTGTCGTATTCTCTTCCACAGCGGCAGAACTAGAGCTAATGTTAAATCAACTCAGTAATGCAAGCCTTGAGGTTGGACTGGCGATGAACATGTCAAAGACCAAACTGATGTCAAACACCACTAAGCATAGGATCAGAGTGAATGGTGAAGAATTGCAATATGTCCATGAATACATCTACTTGGGCCAGTTAGTTTCTTTCCAGTCCAGACAAGACAAGGAAATCACAAGACGAACCGAAAATGCCTGGAAGAGCTACTGGTCCATAAAAGAGCTTATGAAGGGAAACCTTCCGTTGTCACTAAAGCGAAAAATCATGGACATGTGCATTCTTCCCATTTTGACCTATGGATCCCAGACTTGGTCTTTGACAAATAATCAAAAGTCCAAACTCAAGGTCTGCCAGCGTGCAATGGAGCGCAGCATTCTAGGCGTTAAACTAACCGACCGTGTACGCAACAGCACACTGCGCTCCAAAACACAAATTACTGACGTTGCTCAAAAAGCCGCTAAGCTGAAGTGGGACTGGACTGGCCACGTCTGCCGCATGCCCAGTGAGCTGTGGGCCAAAATAGCCACTTTCTGGAGCCCTGACACAGCTAGAAGGCGTCGCGGCAGACCTCGTAGAAGATGGCGGGACGAGCTGGATAAAACCAACCACCAGTGGTCCACATTAGCCCTGGATAGAGAAAACTGGAAGTCATGGGGGGAGGCCTTTGCCCAGCAGTGGGATGACGCAGGCTAACAGTATCAGTATCAGTATCAGTATTGGAGTTTTAGAATTTCTTTAAATTCCTTGAGTTTTCACGGAAAAAATCGTAAAGAAATAGTAATTTAAGCCATAAATGTCTTAATTCAGCGTCCATTATATTCCAAATAAACTTAATTTTATCAAACAAATTAATATGATATAAAACTTCGATCTACAATGAATAAGTTTCATAAGTTTTCGTTTGTCAATATAATAAGACATAAATATAATAAATAAAATTAAAGTACCTACTATAATTCTCAATTCAGCTCGCTCCTCAGTCTCATGTCAGTCTCGTCTCTAATATTCGTCAATATCAATCGACAATCGTCCAAATATCGCTATTATTATCGACTCGTGTACGCCGACCGAAATAATTTGATCCAGGAAGTAAAAATCAAAAATTTGCCTAAAAAATGTAATAGGACTCTTAAGGCTGATGCTCCAGGGCAGCCCGCGAAATTCAAATTTTCTTACGTTTTTTGCAATTTGCAGGCCAGTTCTAGGTTGCATGTTGATTAGAATATTGTTTGCGACTGTAAGACGTATGTAGTTATAGAATTATATTCATCAAAATCATCAATACAACCCTCAAAGTTCATAAAGGTGGAAAAATTACTTTTCCAAGGTCAAAATCATTCTTGCACCTTTATGAACTTGGAGGAACCTAAGAAAATTTGAATTTTTCGGGCAACCCTGAAGCATTCACCTTAAGTACTTTGTATATCTCGCATTTCTTGTTTTGATAGTAACTTTGTTAGTTTCAGATAGGCTGTTCCTTGTTATTTTATAAATGCGAAAGTAATTCTGTCTGTAACCTTTTCACGTCTAAAGCACGGTTTCCACCGCGAAAGTGTATCATCTGTCTAGCTTTTTCCCAACTATGTTGGGGTCGGCTTCCAGTTTAACCGGATGCAGCTGAAATACCAGTATTTTACATCGAGCGACTGCCTATCTGACATCCACAACCCAGTTACTACTGGGTAATACGATATCCCTTGGTAAGACTGGTTGTCAGACTTTTTGGGACACGTGACTACCTGTAACGACTGTCAAAGATCTACAAATGACAGCCGGGATCACCAGCATAACGTGCTTTCCGAGGCACGGAGGAAACTTATAGACCAACCTAGGCAAGCACGGCTTCACCTAAAGATCGACCCGAGCGGCTGTTATTATTTAGCCACGAGCTCCTCCACCGCGAAAGAGTAATGAGCCGGAAATGTCTAAGCGAAACGGACATCGTTTTCATGAAATAGGTTTGCGTTTCCTCCAAGAAAGAGTTTAGACGTCTGATTCCCACCGCAAAAGAGAAATTAAACAAGAATGAGCAGAGCGAGCTCATTTTTACTCTTTTTGCCCGCTGAGTCATTTCCGCTCGACTCTTTGTTGGTGGAAACACATGTATGTAAGCTGTTTTCTCATGGGAGGTAAAAGAAGTCATTAATGAGTCCGCTCCGCTTATACGGTGGAAACCGGGCTTTAGAGCTGAACATCATTTCCATATGTATGATATGACATTTGGCACATCGATAGACCATGCCCTGATTTAAGACATATGATACTTTTCATTCCGGTAGTAGGTACCTATAGCTCGGTTCAAACTTAATGGCGGCTCGGAAGTTAGCTGCGAGTGACGGTCTGCGCAGGAATAACGCTTTAAACTTTATGGCGATTCGGAACATCTAATGTAAAGCCGCGCAGACAACAGTTTTAGGTATCAACGGGGCGCAAATGACGCATCGTTTTGTCTGTATAATGCGCAGATCGTCACTTGCAGCTAACTTCCGAGCCGCCATTAAGTTTGAACCGAACTATACGAGTGTTCCCTGTGCAATACTTTTCGACAGACACGCGAGCGGAGACGCGGTCGCCGCGGTTACGTTAGGTACTTGTGTTCAGCAGTAGAAATTGAACTAAGCAAAGGATATGGCTGACTAGATGTCGCTTAATAACTTACCATAAAAATGCCACATAGCACGAGTGCGGTTAGCAGCTGTGGGATGGCACTGGGGGGCTCCGCCTGCGGCTTCCAGTGGCAATGCTCAACGTCCGAGGAAGGCGCCACCGGCACGTCCGTGTAGGTCTCCTGAAGACAACAAAAAATAAGTTATTTAGAGGCGGTTCTGGCATCATCTGCCTAACTTTTGCCCAACTATGTTAGTGTTATATTCTAACCGATATATTACATGAAGCGACTGCCTATCTGAACTCCACAACCCAGTCAGTAAGATCTCCCCACCTCCCTTGGTAAGACTGGTTGTCAGACTTTCGAGCCACTGAATACCTGTAACGACTGACAAAGATCTACAAATAACAGCCGGGACCATCGGCTTAACTTACTTTCCGAGGCACGGAGGAAACTCGGTACCTATGTAATGCGTAGTCCGCCATGCACGGATCAACCTAGGCAAGCACGGCTGTTATTACTTAAGCCTGGCATGGATATTAGCTACGAGGTCCTCCAGCTTTTAGTACCTTGTATTTATTTATTTAAAAAAGCCCTTAGATACCACTGAAGCTGAACTGAAACCAACTGATACAAAATATCATTAACGACTTCAAAATGTCCCAAATGTTAACGATTTCATAATAAGGTATGAAAGTAAAATATACCGTAAACAGTAACACGTTAGCGCTTATAATAAACAACAAAGCCGTTGAGTGCTGTTGCGTAAAAAATCCGTTATAATGTGACAAATAATCTCATACACGTGGCGTTTCATCGACGTAGTTGCGGTAAATTGAGTAACATAATCAATGTGATATATATGGAAATAGGAAAATCAAACCAGCATGTCTGAGAGATATTTATCTACGGCATGTAAGGCCAAATCAGGCCCATGGGCGGCTGACAGAATTGACAGATGAACAAAAGATTTGTCGATTATTTCTTCGAAGAAACCCGTTTCTACAGTGGTCATGGTACGCGGGCTGGTTAGGCACTAGCCACACGATAAAGAAGAAGATGGAAAAGGGATAAGACCAATAACAAAATAGGTGTTAAAAAATGAAAACCGATGTAATAGAACACATGAACCCCGAAAACCTAAAACTTTTTTTGGAAAGTTTGAAAAAGCCTAGGGAGGTAATGGTTTTGCTCTTAAGAAGTTTTACTCGTCGCCGTCGTCGCCACAAACGCCTGTTATAAAAAGACAATCCTTTAAAGGAAGGCAATTTGGTTATAAAGGAGTCCTTCATAAGATGTAATAGAAACGCTGCAATATACTTTTTTTATATTAAATAGGCGAGTTATCAGGCGAGGTTGTCAGGAGTTTCGGCCAAACGCAAGCGAGTTTGTGAAGAGATGACGCGGCCGTGGATGGAGCACGCTTGCCTAGAAGAAACCGATTCACTTGAACTTTGAACAGATCTAGATTATAATAATCGGAAAACAGGGAAGCTGGCAGTGAATTGATGAATACAACAAATTCCAAAAGGCTACGTTATAAAATAGCATGGAAGGTCAAATCTACTTCCAATATTAGGCCGTAATACAAAAGAAATTGGCAAAGAAAACTAACTTACATCTAATTTCTCCATCTTGGCACAAAAACTCGTTTCTTTTACTTTAAAATCACAAGAGCTCATGGCTACTAAAACAATTTTCGAAGACTAACACAATTTACTTGAAAAGAGTAGGATTCTAGCTTTTTTCACAATGTGGGTAGGAAATGAAAATAAGGCAGCCCATTGACGCTGCGATCTTTACGTGCCAATCACGGAGATTGAAGACAGTATATACGGTGGAACTAAGGGACATAGATGCACTAATGGTTATCACGTGTCCAGTACGTTATGAGTGTACTACGTGAGCCCGACAATTTGATGTGCGAATAACGCTTAGGCGACAAAACTGTACTGCGCTGCGACTCACCATAGTTCGAATGCACGCTTGTGCGACACACTGAAGATCGACATCACGCTAGTACGACATTAAGACACATTTGTATTCATAATCATTTGTAAATATGATGACCTTGATGGCTTAGTTAGTTACAAACTCTTGGTAATGTTCCCGGACGGTGGATGATTGTGATCATGATGATGATGATTGTGATGATGATGATTTTGATTACGATGATAATGATTGTGATTACGATTACGACGATGACGATTGTGATAACGATGATAATGATTGTGATTACAATGATAATGAGTGTGATACCGATGATGGTGATTGTGATAGTGACGGTGATTGTGATGGTGATTGTGCTGGTGATTATGATGGTGATTGTGATGGTGATTGTGATAGTGATAGTGATGGTGATTGTGATAATGATTGTAATTACGATGATGGTGATTGTGATTTTGATGGTGATTGTGATAGTGATAGTGATTGTGATAGTGACGGTAATTGTGATGGTGATAGCGATGGTGATTGTGATAATGATTGTGGTTGTGATAGTGATGGTTATTGTGATCATGATGATTGTGATTCAGATGATAATGATAGTGCTTACGATGATAATGATTGTGAAATTGTTTTGACAGATATTGAAATCGCTGCTATAAAAGCGGTTAAGACAGTTTTCCCTAAACCTTTACAAAAAGGCTGTTTTTTTCATTTAACCCAGAACATCTGGAAACATGTGCAGGGTGCTGGACTTGCACAAAAGTATGGACAGGACAACGATTTTGCAAACAAAATAAGGCACTTAGCTGCATTGGCTTATTTATGCCCGGAAGAAATTCCAGCAGCTTTCCGCTTTATTGAAGAACAGGTACTGCCAAAAGATGCTGAAAAGGTATGTGTGTGGTTTCGGAAGTATTATGTAGAAGGAACTTACACAAAAAAACCAGCCGCAGTACCTGGTTGTCTGAAGCTGAAAAAAACACCACCAAAATTCCCACCACACTTATGGTCTGTAGCTTCCAGCATCGAAATGGGGGTACTTACTACACAAAGCAGTATCGAAATTTGGCACCATAGATGGAATGCACTTTTGGGTCGCAAAAAATGGAATGTATATAAAACTTTTGAGGAAATATTAAAAGAACAAAAAACGACAACGGACACAATAGAAAAGATCAAAGAGCAAGTGAACCAAAAAGAAGAAAAAAACAACAAGATAAAGAAGAAAAAATTAAAAAGCATTAAAAAAAAAAGATACAAGCAATGGATTTGTTATCATTCTTGCGTGGCCTGTCCTATATTTGTTATTAAAAAAAGAAGTAATAATTTTTAAATTAGATCGAATATTTTTGTTTAATTTGTTTTTTTTTTTTATTGTTATCATTCTTGTGTGGCCTGCCCTATATTTGTTATTCAAAAAAGAAGTAAGTAATAAAGTTTAAAATAAATCGAATCTTTTTGTTTAATTTGTTTTTTTTTTTAATATCTTAAAATAGCTTTGATTATATTAAAAAAAAGAAGTTATAAGTTTTAAATCAAATCGAATCGTTTTTGTTTAATTAATATGTTTTTTTTCATATCATAAATAGCTTTGATTATTTCAATTTAGTTTGTTTTATTTATACACTAGCTCCCTCGGCGAACTTCCGTACCGCCTCAGAATAAATAAAAAAAGCAATTGCAATTGCTACTGCTACTGCAACTACTACTACAACAGACTATACATTTCGGCTATTCATTTTTATTTATGTAGATGAAGTTAATGCTTTCTTATTTTTTATGTTTGTCGCACTTGGGTAGTTTCAAACTACTGTGCTGGACCAACGTACTGTCGAATTACAGTACTGTCGCACTCCCGTAGTGTCGCACTACCGTAGTGTCGAACTACTGTCGCGCTATCGTTTGTCACACTAGCGTGATGTCGATCTTCAGTGTGTCGCACAAGCGTGCATTCGAACTATGGTGAGTCGCAGTACAGTTTTGTCGCCTAAGCGTTATTCGCACATCAATTTGTCGAGCTCACGTAGTACACTCGTACGTTATACCCCACATATAAATTGTACAACGGCTATTTTTGACTGCTGTTTCATACGAGCCTGCCAAGCGTGGAGATTACGGCAAATTCCTCCCATCATGGGAGAGGCTTGTGTCCAGCAGTGGACGTTATGGGCTGTTGTTATTGTTGTTTCATACGAAGTGCAAAACTGTGTGACAAATAGTCAAAATGTATGGAACAGGAGATATAAATTTCCAGCGCTTGCCAGGTTCGGTCCGTGGGTGACCTGTCATCATAGAGAGCCACCTCCGTGCCTCGTGCACGTTATAGTAAGCCGTTGGTCCCGCCAGCTGTCATTTGTAGGTGTTCTATAAGTGAGACTACCATTCTTACCAAGTAGTGGTACTAACTTGGCTGTGGAAGTCAGAGGTCATAAAATAATATTTATAATAAGTAGTTTGACTGGAAGCCGACCCTAGTACAGTTGGGAAAAAGCGGTAGATCAAGATGGGTGACAAGAAACTGAAAAAAAAAAAACAAATAAATTGGTTGCCTGTAAAGTCGGTATACGGGCGAAAGTTTTACGTGACAACGACTTTGAGTGGTAAAATAATTTTAATGTGAATATTCATTCGTATAGTAGGAAGAAGGATGAACGGACGCGACGCGTGCCTCTCACTCGCTCTCATTGTGAGCGCATAACGTGAGCGGAGCGTAACGCAGTTTCTTGAAGTGTCACCCGGCAAACCAATTTATAAGACGTTGTCACGTCAAAAAACATAGTTGCCTAGTGCGACATGATCCAGTTGGCTCTTGCTAGTAGATTACGATATTGTTCGCATTGTCCCGTCTATGGTTACGTAAGCATATTTGAGTGTCTTTGTTGAGTCAATGCTTGACGACTTGACAATGTCAAGGTCGTTTTTTTCTTTGTATACTTATGACAAAACAATAGAGAGAGGAGAGGAGCCCGTGGCTAAATAATAACAGCCGCTCGGGCCGATCGTTAGGTTAAGCCGTGCTTGCCTAGGTTGGTCTGTGGATGGGTGACCGCCCATTACATACCGAGTTTCCTCCGTGCCTCGGAAAGCACGTTAAGCCGTTGGTCCCGGCTGTCATTTGTAGATCTTTGACAGTCGTTAGGTAGTCAGAGGCCCGAAAAGTCTGACAACCAGTCTTACCAAGGGGTATCGTATTACCCGGTACTAACTGGGTTGCGGAGGTCAGATAGGCAGTCGCTCCATGTAAAATACTGGTATTCAGCTGCATCGGGTAAAACTGGAAGCCGACCCCAATACAGTTGGGAAAAGGCTAGGCCGATGATGATATGACAAAACAATGAGGTTTTGTTGCTTTGTGCTAATGGTGAATGATCCGACAAAATGCATTTCTTTATGTTGGTGTTTCTAGGGTCACGTCAATCTTGAACTTGCTTTAGCAATAAAGTTGAAAATCTATTAAAGAATTTTGACAGATTGTAGTTAGTTGATTTGCTGGCGTCTGTACATTAAAGTGCAGCCTGAACCCACCTACCTACAGAATAATACATAAAACCGGCATTTTATCACAATGTTACATCAACGAAACAAGTCGCACGCATAAAACCGTTTTCACACGTAAACAAAAGGCATTAAATTTTCATTGACAAACCCAGATTGTGTCGCACCGTGAATGCCACGCTTTATATCTCTATTATTTAAGAAAATAAAGTCTGAAGTGGGTAGGTGCTTTTACTTTACACTTTACAGAGGGTAGACCGTGTGTTTTTGTAAATGGTTTAGAGAAATGTCGGTACAATGAACGGTTTCTTTAGAATTTCTGGTTTAATTTCCGAGTTGTAGCAAAGTAATACAAAGAGGGATAATTTAGGAACTTAGGAACTCGAAGAATTTTTTCATTTAGGCTTTAGCGAGGGTATGGTCAATGCCAGATTAATTTTCTTAAAACGTTCCTACAATTTCTTAGAACACTTATAGACTTACAAGGAAATTCAATGGATAAAACTTTTTACTAGAAATATAAATTATAATAGGTACCTATCCAAAGTATCCAAGTGCACAGGAAATAATAATAATCATTTTATTGTCAGTATTGTCATTTTATTGTCAGCGACTAAGGCCCATAGATAAAATACACAAAATAATAATTAACAACAATAATATAATAATACCTACATATTTTAAACCATAAGAAACAAACTAAACTAACTAAATAGGTAGGTACACGTAACGTTGTTGGCGTCGTGTTTCGCTGCGTGGTGTCGCGTAACCGTCCTCGGAAACGTCGATATAGGTACGAAGTCCTCCTTCATGCAGGTCTGTAGATGATGGGTTGGAACTCGTACCACGAATGACTTAAAGTTGATGTTGTGGCGCGATTACAACCTTTGGACCCTCAGAGTCCAGTTGGTCTTCACTTTCAAATACCAAACTACACTAAACTAAATCATAGGACGTAAGTGACATAGTCACCCGGGCCGATAGCCTCTTTTATAATTCTGTATCTAAATAAGGTACTTGCACCTGGTATAGATACAGAATTCCTAGGTTTATATTTTAGGCGCTGTAAGGCTAAAACCCCATTGGAACACCGACGCTAAACGGTACATGTTCCACGTATTCAGTACCTACATCATTCTGAATCTGAACCCCACAACAAAAAAAAAGTAAAATAAATGGAACAGCCCAACCAACCCTCGCGGTACGCGTCCAAATCGTCCATCGATTTGGACGCGTACCGCGAGGGTTGGTTCGAGGAGGCACGAGAAAAGAGCACATGGAAGGAAGTGGGACAGCACAGGTTAACAAAAAAAAAAAAAATGGAACAACTGATTTTTTAAATTACCGACGTAAAATTTATATGTGGCGGGGATTAAGCGTTTGTACGTCGGTGTCCCTTCCACCTTGCATATGTATTGATTATTCTGTATCAGTCTGCATACAAGTTTTTTTGTGCGTTTAACTTTGCAGAGAACTCACAGCACAATTTTACCTAAAGCTTTTCACAAAACATAGTTCCAGTCAAAACATAGACAAAAAACTAAATAGGGCACCTAACCCACCCATCTTATCTACAGAACGCTTCCCTGGGTAATGGATTAGACCAATAAAACCTCACGCAGGCAATATCTTGATCGTTTGGACCTACCATTGAGATATTCTAGGCTAGTACTTCGCAGATTAGACCTGCCAGTGCCAATGACGGTGCTATCACGTTTAGAAATGGAACGCCTAAGGGTACGGTTCCACTGAAGCGGAGCGGAGCGCGATTCACCAATCGCATCGCTTGAAATCCACATCTCTTCTCCGCTCCTGCCATGTGATTGGTGAATCACGCTCCGCTCCGCTTCAGTGGAACCGCACCCTAAAGCCCCGTTTCCACCGCAAGCGGAGCGGACCCATTAATGACTTCTTTTACCTCCCAAGAGAAAACTGCTTGTGAAAACATGTGTTTCCACCAGCAAAGAGTCGAGCGGAAATGACTCAGCGGGCAAAAAGAGTAAAAATGAGCTCGCTCTGCTCATTCTTTTTTCATTTGCCTTACGTTCTTAGGGTCCCGGGTTCGAATCCCGGTCGGAGCAAATGTTTGTGTGATGAGCATGGACATTTGTTTCCGAGTCATGGATGTTTATATGTATAATAAGTAAGTATTTACAAACAAAAAGGATCTATGTAGTATAACAACTATCTGGTGTCCACGACACAAGCATCGTTGTTTAGTGTGGCACTAGATGGCGCTGTGTGTCATGTCCAGCGTTAGTTATTTATTTATTTCTCTTTTGCGGTGGGAATCAGACGACTAAACTCTTTCTTGGTGGAAACGCAAACCTATTTCACGAAAACGAAGTCCGCTTCGCTTAGCCATTTCTAGCTCATTACTCTTTCGCTGGGGAACCGTGCTTTATACCACAGCGCGCGGGCAAAAGCTAGTCTATTCTAATATTATAAAGAGGTAACAGTTTCTATGTCTGTAAGTTTGAATGTAGGGGTAATCTTCGGAACTACTGATCTGATAACGAAACCATCACTATTATCCCAGTAGGGTAATTTCCGACCAATGCAAGCGAAGTTAAGGCAAAATCTCATCATCTGGATAGCCTTTTCCCAACTACGTTGGGGTCGGCTTCCAGTCGGTTAGACTGCAGGCTGCAGCTGAATACCAGTATTTTACATGGACCGACTGCCTATCTGACCTCCACAACCCAGTTAGTACTGGGTAATACGATACCCCTTGGTAAGACTGGTTGTCAGACTTTTTGGGCCACTGACTACCTGTAACGACTGTCAAAGATCTATAAATGACAGCAGAGACCAACAGCTTTACTTACGTGCTTTCCGGGGCACGGAGGAAACTCAGTAGGTAAGAGTGGTCACCCATCCACAGACCAACCTAGGCAAGCACGGCTTAACCTAAAGATCGACCCGAGCGGCTGTTATTATTACACATATTAATATTTGTCTCTTTATTTTAACCAAGAAAATACCGTAACAACTTAACAAGTGAAAAAAATAAATAATACAGTCCTCCTTATACAGGGTGTAAAAGATCTCATCACGAAGCCGTCAACCAAGCATTCTGTACATCAAATTAGGTAACTTTACGCAAAAAATATTGCTGGGAAACGACTTTCTATTTGGGGTGAAAAATCATGTTTTGTGGTAGAACTCAATGTAACGCACTCAAAACATTGTGCTGATGGATGGATTGAATAGTACGGGGGTCGTGGAGGTGTTTCAAGTAAACATCTTACATTAAAAACTAAAAAAAAAGTTGGAACTTTGACCCCCAATATCTCCGTAACTAGAAGGTTCCCGGGTATGGTGTAGAACAAAAAAATGATCGCAATGACGAGGAGAACAAGTGCCTTTCGGCTTCGTTAAAAGGTTTTTTACAACCTTTATTTATTTTCAGAAATCAGACATTGTTTTTTTTTAATAATCATAAAGTCACACTAAACCATATAGGTAATATTGTTTCCCTACTCGAAAATGGTCTGTTGGTTATACCACCAATTTTATGACATCTGATAAAACCTGTAAGTATTTTACAAAAAATGACTCTTGATAATTGCATAAATACAGCAGGTTTGCATTGTCAATTATATCTTAACTTACATACAAACTGCACTCGTTCCGGAACGAACCGGGGCCCATTGTTATACAAATAGGTCAGGTTTGATTGCTGCTGTGCTAGCTATGAATAATATACAGAACAGATGGGAGATGGGGAAGACAGTCGGGGAATATTCTTAGATCACTCTGGTACACTGCGGAATTGGTTATCGAATCCTGTCAATCTAGCAGTGGCGCAGGCTCCTAATAACTCGATTCCCACCGGCTTCCCTTCAGAAGTTTGGAACACAACCACAACCACTCTCTACCATAATTGAAAAATGACACAATCAGTACATTTTACAAGCATCACGGAACGCCTACTCGTGCTCAATCAACAAAAATTTGCTCTTCAACAACATATTGCTATAAAATAACCCGCAGGCGCTATCAGCTTTTTGGCAGCTAAAATTCTATGCAAAATAAACGTCATGTTCTATGCAAAATTAACGTCATGACGTCACTAGCCAGCCCGCCTATATTAGGACTCTGGTAAGCCGACGCAAACCGAGTTATTCATAGAGAAAGTAATAGAAAATGCGTGCGCGTGAGCGAGATGGGAAAATATCGTTATCGCTCGTTGAATTTCGTATAGAATCGGATAAAATCACTTATTTTGTTGACTTATTTACATAGGATAAAATCTCTTTTTTTTTAATTATATTAGGTGAAAATGATAATCCAAGATGGCGCCGACGAAAATGTTCGGTATTTTCTTCATGGGTGTCGTTTTCGTGGTTTCTGGGGTTGCTGATATTGAAAATGAGGTCAAAATGAAAATCCAAGATGGCGCCGACGAAAATTTTCGGTTTTTTCTTCATGGGTGTCGTTTTCGTGGTTTTTGGGGTCGCTAATAATGAAAATGAGGTCAAAATGAAAATCCAAGATGGCACCGACGAAAATTTTCGGTTTTTTCTTCATGGGTGTCGTTTTCGTGGTTTTTGGGGTCGCTAATTATGAAAATGAGGTCAAAATGAAAATCCAAGATGGCGCCGACGAAAATTTTCGGTTTTTTCTTCATGGGTGTCGTTTTCGTGGTTTTTGGGATCGCTGATAATGATAATGAGGTCAAAATGAACATAGAAAAAAAAACGAAAAAATTAAAAATCTACCTATTCTCATTTTTTTCCTCGGCTTCCCCTGACTTAATCTTCACTCTTCGCCACTGCAATCTAGAGATTGGAGAACATGCTATTTGTGTTATTGAGGCCGAGTGAAGATGTTTTGTAGGTTGTACTTACAGTTCTGTATATTACAAGATTTACAAGTCGTGTGCCCGATGACTTCCCAAGTAACACATCAAAGCATTATATCGGCCGACTTACAGCATTTCTGTATCGTTTTCGCATTTTGAATTAGTTCTATGATAGCATTACAAACGTTTATACGGCTACTGTAATGCTTATTTGGGCACAAATTATCCGGCTTTAGATCATAAATAAGTTCACAATTAGTTGTTTAATTGCATTACAGGCGCATTATATTAGCATTAGTGTGACCAAATAAGTTGCGAATCGCATTATAGAAACATTATTACGGTCAATGAAGTTGCCAATCGCATTACAGAAACATTATTACGGACAATGAAGTTGCCAATCGCATTACAGAAACATTATATTAGCAATATTATTGATAATGAAGATGTTAATTGCATTACAAAAGCATTAGACTGGCATTAGATTGTTCTAAAAGAATGATTGAGGCTATCTAAGTGTTCACAGTTAGAACTTAAATAAACCCTACATCATTGCAAAAACATCTCTAATACTACGGTACAAATGTTATAATACAATTAACTATGTCAAGCAATATATTATGGACGAAGACGGTCAAAACTGAGTGAATGACACCATATTTGTTTGCATCAAAACAAAAATTATAATCCTAGATTTTGACTCTTTTCTTATTTTATGCCTGTAAATATTATTCGCAATGTAGTTTACTGTAAATGTCTATATAAGTTTCATTGAAAATTTTCACGCGCCTTCGTTATTTTGTGGTTTTCATATAAAATGTGACATGAAAATATGTGTGAAATGCCCAAAACAATTGTGTATTCCTAGTTTAGAACGAATTTTGCATAATTAACATAATGGTATTGGTTGAGCATTATTAAATAAAGTTATATTGTTATGATATAGGTCTATTGCTTTTATAAATAGGTCCAAATGATAATATTTTTTGGTTATAAAATATTTACAAAATGGTGTCGATCTATAGCAGCCAGGTGAGCCCTTAAAAGGCTAATTAATGCCACCGGTAGTATCAATACTCACACGTGAACAATTATTAAGCTAGAGGCCAGAGAAAAGACTTTTGATGTGCCACTGTAATACCATTGTCTATAAAGTAGCTCTATATGGGTTCACCGGTATACCAGTAGACTTGAATTATCCATAATGGAGAAAAATCAGACACAGATTCGAATGACATAGGCATGGTTGGACCCCGGACGACCGTAGTTCAAAATCAAGAAGAAATAAAAATAAAAAAATCCACCCTAAAAATGGATGTTGTTTTGTTGATCATATAATATGTGCTTTTCCCCAATATGGCCGACAAATAGTTTTACGAATACAGTAAAATGAATGTATATACAGCTTTACGCATTACAATAACTCACGTGTATTTGATTAAATACCTGATAGCTGTACAACAGAACTCAGTTGAACTCTATAAATGCAAGCATTACATTGATTCACGTTGATGCTGTTCAGCGGTCCTAGGCTTTTACTTACCGCTTAATAGTGCTATTACACAACAAAGGGCACTAAAAACAGCTCAAAGCTGTATAACGGATTTACGGTGCATTATAATGGTACAAGTTTATGCTATTAAGCGGCAATAGGCATTATCGTACTACTTAAAAATGCTATTGTAGATCCAAACGCACTAAAAACAGCTGAACGCTATACAGCTGCCTTGTGGTTTGCTGCACTCAAACAAAAGGCTTTACAAAAGCATTTTCATATGCCGTTATGCAACCGTTATGCATCGTAAAGCATCATAATGCTTTTGAAATACCAATATAAAACGTCAAGATGCTCGTTGAACTCAAATAAGAGTTTATACGGACCTTAGGTTCTAAATAAGTTTACTATTCGTTTGTTATAATGCTTCCTGTGTTACTTGGGTTAGGACACGAGCTACCAAAAAATGCACGTACAATCATCGGCACGATTCTTGAGCGCTGACCTTCACCTGCGCAAAAGTGAGTTATTGGGTCCCTTTGGTGGTATGAAGTGGGGCGCGTATAGGTGCACGATGCGCAAAGCGATCCCCATTCCCCACTCTTCCGCCGAGCGCTCAAGAACCGTGCCGGGATCTGTACCTAACTAACTTTTGCTTAAGGCGCTGTGAATACCAAAATCGCGCACACTGTCTATTTGTATGGGAGTAAATGAGACGTCACTATTACTGGGCGGCCAGGTTTTAGAAGAAAATAATGAATAAATATTGAAATAAACAAAAGTGATAAATAAAAAGAATAAATAAAAACAACAGTTCCCTTTATTATTATATATTACATCACTGTTATTAATATTATCAAGATTTGTTTATAAATAATACAGTTACAATTGCTACAATTTCAATTTAAATGGTTATTTTATGTTTTTTTTTTTATCGAGAAAATTTACCGAAAACGTGTTTTGAACACAATGGTCCACCCATAAATAAAATGGCATTTGGCTAAAAAACTGTTTTGTGAAGCCTATTTTGACTAAGTACAGCGCCTTAAGGCGACTACATGAGCTAAATGCGAGTTTTATAATGATTCACTGCAATAAACAAAACCAGAAAAATATATAATATTCTTCAGGACATAGGTATGCTAGTACGATAGTGTTTTGAAAACATAATACTTACAACTAACTTTATTCGACAGAAAAAAATCAAGAACTTATCTCTAAAAATTTATTTTATCGAGTAAAAACCATACTAAAATACATGCGATCATTCTGATTTTTTGGCAAATAATTCTACAAGCTACTATTAGCATCATACTGTTTTACTTTTTTAGTCCAATCAATAGATTTTTTGTAAATCGCAAAAAAACACTAATTTCGCACTATTCGGCCCGCAGTGACTGACGTAACAACCACTTTGTAGTGCAAGCTGATTAGAACCTTATTCTAACAGTATTTCAAACGAAGTTTGAACCACCACAAAAAGAGTTGCTAATTTAGCTCCTGTAATCGCCTTAACAGGGCTATCACAATTTTTCTTGTATTTGAGTGTTAGACTCTTAAAACACTCAAGAAAAAAAAAACCGGCCAAGTGCGAGTCGGACTCGCGCATGAAGGGTTCCGTACCATTATCTATACATTAGACAAAACGGCAAAAAAAATCACGTTTGTTGTATGGGAGCCCCCTTAAATATTAATTTTATTCTGTTTTTAGTTGTTATAGCGGCAACAGAAATACATCATCTGTGAAATTTTCAACTGTCTAGCTGTCACGGTTCATGAGATACAGCCTGGTGACAGACAGACGGACAGACGGACAGACAGACGGACAGACAGCGAAGTCTTAGTAATAGGGTTCCGTTTTTACCCTTTGGGTACGGAACCCTAAAAAGATTTTTATTTTGAGCGCTCCCAGAGAAATAATCAAACTTTCTCGGGCATATTTTTTTAAATTTTGTGGCCATATCTAAACCATAATCACACATGTAAACAGATTTTTGATGTGTGATTATGGTTTAGATATAAGTAGCCACAAAGTTAATAAAAAAATATGCCCGAGGAAGTTTGATTATTTCTCTAGGGAGCGCTCAAAATATTTTTTTTTTTTGTTGTATTTGAGTGGTACTCTTAAAACACTCAAAACCAAGAAAAAATGAAAGTATCAACTTGCACGTATTTAACATCGTAATGAGATTTGTTTCAAATAACCTTCCTATGAATTCTTGCGCAAAATTTCAACTTCCCAGACAAATCGATTTAGGCTGAACGTTGTCAGTCCGCCGAACGATGATACCGATCACAACAAAAAAAAGAAATGAAAGACATCAACGGGGCCATACCCTCACTGGTATTAAGGCCTCCCCAAACATCGCCACATCGACCTGCCCTGACATCGCCCTGGACTTCTTCCATCCAGTGGATTCCCTTTATCAGGTCAATAAGTCCACAATATTCATACCGTAATTATCATGTTTTTAAATGTTTTATCATTGGGATATTACGTACTTAAACTTAATCATATCAGGCTGAGAATAATCGACCTTCCCATCACCTGTTAGTGTCGTGAAAGGCCAAAAGCGATATCATTATGAAGATAGGCAACGCATTCTCGTGTTTATTAACAACAGGGGCGTAGCTACCGCCGTATATGCCGTATCAATTATACGGGGCCCCTGGGCCACGGGGGCCCCCAACGTGAGTAAGCAAAAATTAAAAACTACCCAATTTTTTTTTTTTCAGAAATAAATCTGTTTGCCGAAAAAAAAGCAAGGAGAGTGTATGTATATTTAATTTGAATTGTTTGTAAATTTTTTGGAAAAAGTGACAGATAAATAATTATGATGAACAAACCGTACTGCGATCGCCAACCCGCCTGCCAAGCGTGGCGCTTATGGCAAAACCCCCCCTTGGGGGAGGCCCATATCCAGCAGTGGACGTCTTGCGGCTGAGATGGTGATGGTGGTGGAACAAATATTTCTTCCAATGGGGATGGCAACTGTGTACCAATGGCGCTACCATAGCTTGTACCAAGCGTCGTCATTTGAAAATCTGTCATTGTCATTTTATATTTCTTAATAGCTTGTTATCATTGGACAGATTGGGACTAAGCTATGGACACGCCATCTACAATCAGCTTTGACCAGCCTTCCCCATTTATGCAAACAGTTTTTTTTTTGAGAGAAATCACAATTATTTCCCTAGGGGCCCCTAAACAAATTTTTATACGGGGCCCCGCTAAGGCACGCTACGCCACTGATTAACAACAAACTGCAATCACCTATTTGTTTACAAAATGGTGGTTGCACACACACAACCTCCTGAACAGGAAAATATGGCCAGGCAGGGGAGGGGGAATAAAACCGAGGCCAGGGTTTTAGATTTAGGACAAGCCCGCCACACTATTCACAAACTACTGCAACTCTCCTGAAAGCCAGAAATAACAATGGCGACCACTAGATAAGCGCCGAGACAGTGAAGCCCGACGGGGTCAGACAGGTGAGTAGAATTAGTCTCCCTGACCTTTTTGCTAATCTGTTCTAACCCTAAAATTAGCAACTCTATTTGTGGTGGTTCAAACTTCGTTTGAAATTCTGTTAGAATAAAGTTCTAATCAGCTTGCACTACAAAGCGGTTGTTACGTCAGTCACTGCGGCCGAATAGTGCGAAATTAGTGGTTTTTTGCGATTTACAAAAAAACTATTGATTGGACTAAAAAAACAAAACACATAAGACCTGCTTTATAGTTAGTTCAGTTAGTATGCAAAGTTTCATGATCTAATTTGAAGTACTTTTTGAATACCAGCGGTTTATTGTTCTATTTGGAGGTAACTTTGGAATTTTTTTCTATCGAGAAAAGTTTATGGAATCGTGTTTTCGTCACGCATAGGACTTAGCATTAATCCTCAACTTTACCATATATTTAATTTAAAATTAATGCTGCAGTATTTTAGGCGTAACGGAGGATCATGCTAAGCCATTTGAGGGATATATAGCCCTTAACTGTGTGCGCCAACAGAGATGCATTATCCTTGCCAGAGCTCTCATGGTCCAAAACTCCGAAGGGACGGCAAACTGACACGGCCGGAGACAGATCAGGCGTAGGACTTCTAATCTCCGAGCTGGTACTTAGAAATGCCTATTAGATAAATAAACACGTTAACATTTTGTCCGACTTGGGAATCAAACCATTTGCTCGGCAGAGGCAGTCACAATCACTAGAACAACGAGTCAGGAGTATGATGATGGAATGATTCGAGTCAACCTCCTCTTCTGACATGGTGCAGTTTCCTAAAAAACACTATGCTGTATTATGCAGACATATTGGTGGACCGATGATCTGGTGAAGGTTGCGGAAATCCACTGGATGCGAGTCGCACGGGACCGGTCAATGTGGCGACACTCGGGGGAGGCCTATGTCTAGCAGTGGACGTCTTTCGGCTGAACTGATGATGATGATGATTGGTGATCTTAGATCATCATCTGCCTAGCCTTTTCCCAAGTTTTATTGGGGTCGGCTTACAGTCTAACCGGATGCAGCTGAATACCAGTATTTTACATGGAGCGACTGCCTATCTGACCTCCACAACCCAGTTAGTACTGGGTATTACGATACCCCTTGGTAAGACTGGTTGTCAGAATTTTTGGGCCACTGACTACCTGTAACGACTGTCAAAGATCACAAATGACAGCCGGGACCAACAGCTTAACGTGCTTTCCGAGGCACGGAGGAAACTCGGTATGTAATGGGTGGTCACCCATCCACAGACCAACCTAGGCAAGCACGGCTTAACCTAAAGATCGACCCGAGCGGCTGTTATTATTTAGCCACGAGCTCCTCCATTGGTGATCTTAGATATAACAGTTTTTCCATCAGGAATATCTCAGTAGCAGCCACGGAGCCCGGTCTGGCAAAAGGCTCGACCCCAATTACATGGGAGGCGAAATATGGGTGTACTAGATACACATCTGCCTAACCTTCCAGGGATTACAAGCGTGTTTTTATGTAGTATAACTGACGGGTCAGCGTTCATTGACGAAGCATACAAAAATATAACGGTGAATGAAATGCCTGGGTGACTACCTGCACTGCTTACCGCATCGAGGCAGTGAAGCGTGATACAGATTAGTTTCGCTAACAAGCTATAGTTAACTGGTGGCTTATGCTTCATTAATTTGATAAGACTTTTCCTGTTGTAAGTTAACCATTTTTGCTTTATGATATCCTGGTATTCGAAGTAATTGATGCTGAATGATCCTTATGTTGTTTATTATATCACTCTTGGTATATTTTATCACTCTAAACAAAGCGTATTAACATAAGAAATAGCAAAATGAAATTATTTTTTTAATATCTATACAAAATACAAAGTTATAAGCATTTGAAACTGCTGATTAGACAGAGAGATCCGATACAGCGAATGACGTCATTCGCTGCATCGACGTACAAAATCCATGCTAAATTCCGTTTATCTAGAAAGATATAGAAACAAATAACTTTTGTGTTGTTTGGCCGATTTGTCTTGTTTTCGCTTTTTGTCATTATTTTTATAGTTATTTAACATTCCGTATTGAAATAAAAAACCGGCCAAGTGCGAGTCGGACTCGCACACGAAGGGTTCCGTACCATTGACTATATTTAGTATTTGTTGTTATAGCGGCAACAGAAATACATCATCTGTGAAAATTTCAACTGTCTAGCTGTCACGGTTCATGAGATACAGCCTGGTGACAGACAGACGGACAGACAGCGAAGTCTTAGTAATAGGGTTCCGTTTTTACCCTTTGGGTACGGAACCCTATAAAAGAAAATGTATTTATATTCCCTATTATGGTTATCTTTTCGAAAGGTGGATACCGTTGTCTATTGCATTTGCGATTCGAAAGAGTTAATACATATATCTTAGCATCAAAGGGATCATCATCATCATCTCACTGCCCTTGTCTCATTCTAATTGGGGACGTCGCAACACGTTTTCTTCTTCCATTCTCCCCTATCAGACGTCACGGCACAGAATAGATAATAGTACTAGCGTACAGAAGTTACACTCCTTTGATCTTGAAGAAAGCCGACATTTTAAATACCTAAACTGGGCCCGCTCAATCTAAATTGTGCCTTGACGCCACGCGTTAGCGTATTTTATTCGGCGTCTCACTGCTTAATGGTCAGTCGGTAGGGTTGCCTCAAGTACTCAAAATAAAATAATACCAACATTTTCGTATTTTAATGTATTATTATTTAAATGTTAGTTAAAACTTTTATAATTACAATTGTTTTACTCTATTATAATGTCTCATAATAAAATTATATCTTGCCTTCTCTAAAATTACGATTACTCATTAAATTTAATAGCAGCATAAATGAGAAATCTAACAAATAGGTAATTTGAAAATAAACTTTAATGGGAAGCATGGACATGGAGCAGTGAAATTTATATAATAAAGACAGTTTTTTTCTACATTTCTTAACAGCAATATTTTATCCGGCTTGTCATTTTCACTAGTAATGATTAATGATCAATAAGGGTCGATTTCACCAAACAAGAGTAAATCTTACTCGAGAGTATACGAGCAGTTACTCCTATTATAACATGTTTTTACGTTTCACCATAGACTTAATCCAAGAGTAAACGTTTATGCTGGAGTAAATCTCTACTCCACCGATTTTCAAGGAACAGCGAGCTTATATTAAGGATAAGTACAATATGGCATCCATGTGTCATTATTTTTACAGCTGATTCGCTAACTGGCGCGCTGGCATAAAAATATTAGTACCTACCTATTAATAGGTATTGTTTTTGTGAAAAGTGAAAATAGTTTAGATGAGCCTGTGTATTGTCTAAAAATGGTAGATCGTTTGAGAGCATTCATTGAGGATTCTGACAGTGATGACGAATATTTACCAAGGGGACCAAGATGGATACAAGAAAGAACCGACGACCCGATTGGCGCAGCGGTAGTGAGGCTGCCTTACGTTCTTAGGGTCCCGGGTTCGAATCCCGGTCGGAGCAAATGTTTGTGTGATGAGCATGGACATTTGTTTCCGAGTCATGGATGTTTATATGTATAATAAGTATGTATTTACAAACAAAAAGTATATATGTAGTATGTCAACTATCTGGTGTCCACGACACAAGCCTCTTTGCTTAGTGTGGCACTAGATGGCGCTGTGTGTAATGTCCAGCAATATTTATTTATTTATTTATAAAGAAATAATTATTTTGACGACTACGATAACATAGATTTCATTAAAAGGTTCCGTTTACCTAAGCGAGCAGCGTTATGTTTCTTTAATTTATCAAAACACAAGCAAATCTCAAAAACAAACATCACGAAATATTGATGAGGTTATAATTTCTAGTTTTGATAGGTATAACCCTACCGAATAGAATAATACGCAATACACTTTACTTATTAGAGGAGAAACTAGCAATTGAATTTGGGTGGCTTATAAAGTCATTCATTTCACACATTCGGATTCACTCCCTGTCACAGAATAACAATCCGAGAGTAAATTTACTCCGGTGTAGAGTGGTGGAACGTGGACGAAGTTATCCGAGAGTAAAATATAAGAATAGATAGATTCCGTGGATAGCTATTCTCGAGTAAAGTCATGTTTGGTGAAATCGACCCTAAATCAGTCAGTTAACAAACACGAAGTACGAGTAGGTAGGTACGCGACGCAAGGTCAAAAGAGCGCGAAAAATTAACGCGGCATACGTACGCAGTTACGCACGGCTGGAGCGCGACAGCCCTAGAGAGCTTGCATATTCAATATGCGCGAAGCGGTAGGTAATTATCTCATGCCTACACACGGAGTGCAATAGCTCTGGTCACGGCATCATTCACTCCTTTCACTTTCATATCATTCCTCACACAATCCATCCATCTTTTCTTTGGCTTCCTCTCCCTCTCCATCCATCAACATTAATATCCCTCCTCAGTCCTCATTACATAATAAACTCATTCCTTTTTTTTCGAATGGGAAATCATCAAATGACTCCTCCCGCTCTGGGCGGAGCTGGAGGGAGTGTCAGACTTTTACTGACTAAAACCCATCCATGTTCCTTCATCGCCCTTTGTGTTCTGAGGCCACGGTATTTCTTTCGAACAGTCCCGCAACCCTGGATTATACTCATTCCCTACGTTATCCGTTCTTGTCACTCCACAGTCACAGTCATCTCAACATTATCATCACCGCTAAAGGGATCACCAATAATGTTTAAATTATGCCTGAATGAGGTCAGCAGAACTCGAATCACAGCAAAACTGGTGGCGAAGCATAGAAGAAATATTCCAGAAACTCAAAATGCACATGTATTCGGCGTCTATTCAGCATGAATTTAATTTTCTGCTAATAGACGATAGATCCTCATAGACCTTCAACAGCGCGACCTTTCATAAAGAAAGGCGACGGGGTGACGGGGTCAGTGGAGCAGAAAGTGACGGCATGAAAACAACCTTAGAGGACTTTGTCGATGACACATAGGTCAATTGAGGTAGCTCATTGATTTCGTCTAATCTCCGAACAACCCTGCAAAACATTTTTACATCGGCAAAATAATTGTGTAAAACTGGTAACCTAGCTTAGTTGTTGTTTACCCTAAACCTCATTAAGGGGCCATTGTTCTAATAATTGTGAACAATTTAAGCTGAACGCAGACCTGGAGCCCTACTCTCAACATCCGTCCGTCTCTATCCGTCTCTCTCACTCGCACTCAACTGCAGACGTGCGCGAGAGAGACGGATGGACGGACGGACGTTAGAGAGTAGGGCCTCAGGACGGCATGGCAATTGGCAAGAGATTTAATTTTTTACTTCTTCAATGGATAATCAAACGTATTGATATAGAAATTTTGCAGGGCACATTGCTCGCAGAACGGATGGCCGATGGGGCCGAAAAGTTCTGGAGTGGCGACCGCGAACCGGAAGACGACGTTGCGTTGGAAGGCCTCCCACTAGGTGAACCGATGACTCGGTGAAGGTTGCGGGAATCCGTTGTATGCGAGTCGCACGGGAACAGTCAATGTGGTGACACTTGGGGGAGGCCTATGTCCAGCAGTGGACGTCTTTCGGCTGAAATGGTGATGAAGACGAAGTTGGGGCAAGTAGTTGAAGCGTACTCCAGAATTAAGTAAGAGCGCTGACTCAGTGGGGAGTGGGTGGCTTTTAGCAGATTATAATTTAGAAAATAATCACGAAAAGCTGACGCGAAGCGACAGTGTCAATGAAGCAGAAAGTGATGGAATGTAAACAATTTTAGAGGGCATAACATCACACCTGTAATCCTTGAAGGAGTAGGCAGAGGTCTACCTTATAGTACACCCGCATTTTGACAGGTTTTAAGTCCCATGTAATAGGGAGGCGAGCAAGAGAGGTTAGACTGGAAGCCGACCCCAACATTGTTGGGAAAAGGCTAGGCCGATGACGATGATGTTTTAATAGGGGGCGAGCCTATTGCCATCAAAGGGGCACAAATCCAGACTCCGTGGCTGCTACTGAGAAATTCTTTATTGAAAAACCCAATAACTCAGAATATGGAGTACTAACTTCTGTGACAACATCTATGTATCAATTTGTATACCCATGTTTGAAAAGAAATAAATGATTTGATTTTGATTTTTAGATTTTGATTTTCTTTTTTTAGTTTCGCCATGTCTGTCCGTCCGTCTGTCCGTCCTCGCTTAATCTCTGTGACCGTTAGCACTAGAAAGCTGAAATTTGGTACCAATATGTATATCAATCACGTCGACAAAGTGGTAAAATAAAAATTGGAAAAAAATGTCTTATTAGGGTAGCCCCCCTATATGTAAAGTGGGAAGTGTTTTTTTTTTTTTTTTAATTTCAACCCTAACGTGTGATATATTGTTGGAAAGGTATTTAAAAATGAATAGGGGTTTTCTAAAATCATTTTTTGATAATGTCAATAATTTCGGAAATAATCGCTCCAAAAGTAAAAAACAATGTGTGTGTCCCCCTCTAACTTTTGAACCATAAGTTTAGAAAATATGAAAAAAATCTGAAAAGTAGAACTTTATAAGGACTTTCTAGGAAAATCATTTTGAACTTGATGGAAACAACAGTTTTTGTACAAAAAAGACAAAAAGTTGTACACAATAATTTCTGGACTAAGTTTGTAGTATATTCGTAAATTTTTACATAATGGATACCCACCTTTAAACTCATAAGTGGGAACACTTATTGTGACGGACGGGAAACTACGGAACCCTACACTGAGCGTAGCCCGACACGCTCTTGGCCGGTTTTTTGATTTGATTTGAACTCTTTCTCCCGGGTCGGGCCGGGCATCGATCCCAGGACCTCGTACTCAGTAGTCGCGGTTGCAACCACTCGACCAATGAGGCAGACATGACAAAGTAGTAACTAGATGACGCATTAAGTCACTTGAGCTAGTTCATTAACCTATTCCGTAAGATACACTTGTTTATGTAGTCGACCTTTACATAATGCCAATAAGGTCAGTGGTGTAATTTTGACTGTATTTAAGTTAGGAGACGGTTTAATTTGACATAACGGTATTAAAAGGATTTGAGTCACTTTCGTTTTAGCAAGTTATAATGGAGATGATGCTAAACTTATTGCTATAATTTGGACTGTATAATTTAGAACATTAGGACTAGCTGTTCACACTACAAATGGCACTTATTCATCGTCATAGCATATTTGGTTAAGGCTCACAAAAGTTGTACTTTGTCCATATTTTTTATGTGCCAGTTTCTGAGCAGAGAAAAAAAAAAGTCGAAGGTTCCTAATGAATTAATCTTTTGTTTTCCATGTTAGCTATTAATAACTTGTTAATATTGGGCCTTTGAAATAGTGAATATATTTGGAATTTAACCAAAACGAACTGCTATAATTATATCTCTAACTTCTAATTTCATTCAACAATAAAATGTGGCCACCCAAAGTCGAGTTCATTTTTTATTTATTTCATCCTATCTGTGCTTTTTATCGTGGAATTGTTTTAATGTGTAAAATAAATGGAGTTAAAACTACTGTTTTAATGGAAATTATAATAAAACTGGCCATCAATTAAATAAATATGATTTGAAAAACAAATGTATCCAACACGTTTCACGTGTGTTACAATAAGTTTGTTACATAGTAGTTTACTTGCATTATAAACTAGCAACACATGGTATCTATTTTTTGTGATGGCAACATTACTATTTTCAATATGACATGTCAGCAGGGTTGGATTTTGTACTATAATTATAGTATTTATACTCTAATTTCGCCTTTTGTACTATATACTATCCACATATAAGGATAGTACGCTGAAATACTATAATTTAAAATTTGCTCCCGAATGCTTTGTTTTACGTTATAAGAATATTTAGACACCATTTTATTGTCTTGTGTTGCCATCAAAACTTGTCAGAAGCGGTAGCAAAAGTGGGAATTGTACTGATTTTATTCCTACTGAGGATATGTTGATGAGATTAAATGCCAAGGATGAAGATAGAAATATTTTAGAACTGACAAACTTAGGAGAGGAGTAAATTTTGCCTTAACTGGTGTTGATTTTAACGACTATTGCGTTAAATTAACAAAAAAATTAAAGTGTACTATATTTTTTTAAAAATACTATCCTTTTCATTTTTTTGTGCCATCTTTTTCAACGTACCTAAATCCAACCCTGCATGTCAGTGTGTTGTCGGACATCTTGGTTTTTGTGCAAGAGGCAGTGCTCCGTGAGAGTTACTTTTCGTCCTTAGATTTTCGAAACTTTTCGGAAGCAATTTCGCGTGGTTAGTAGTAAAAGATGTTTGTTTCGGACATGGGCAGTTGAAAAGGATAACTAAATGATCAAATAAAGCAGTTTAATACAGATTTGAATTGCATTTTAAAGATGCTAATGCTTTTAGGTTATATTACTCACGAGTGTTTGTTCACGTGTGTTGCGTGTGTTACGAAATTGTGTGACGTAACACACGAGAAACGCACAAAGCTTAGTTCATATGGCAATGTTATTGAGAAGTCCACTAATAGGTATGCATGCAGTCCTGAAATGTGCATTTGGATAAACTACCTACTTAGTATTTTATTTAATTAGTAACATGTAAATTAACTCTAACAATATTTCCAGTGTGTTACATATTTCTAGTGTGTTATCGTGTGTTACAAGTTCCCGTGTGTGATGGTACACTTTTTATGAGCCTGAGCAATTTAATTTACTATAATAATTTACAAAATGCTAAATTCATAGAAGCTAGAAATGGGACTACAGAGATGTGGACTTTTGCTTTTTAACCGACTTCTAAAAAATGTTATTCGACTAGGATCTATTTTGTTCATGTCTTTACACCGATTACTCCGTGATTACCGGGGCGATAAACGTGATTCTACCAACTCCCACGCGGTGGTCCCATTTATGATAATAATCCTTAATTTTCCTTAACAATTACGCTTCTTATAAAATAATTCATTAGCATTTCATTAAACCTAACGTTTAACAATACTTTACATTTCATATTATTATGTTTTAACATTACATTTCACATAGCATACATTTAACATTTCATCACACATTTATCATTTCATTTTCAGTAGTAGGTATAAATATTTCATGCATTTTTTTAACTTTTTGTATAAACATTAGCCCATTATAATGTCAAACATTTAATTTAGTACCGTATATTTAATAATAATTAATTTATCTATATAATTTATAGGTTTATAATACTATATATTTTTATATTAATTTCTTTTAATATTTCATTTACTTTTTACATTTCATAATTTTTTGTTAAGGCCCCATTTGGGTATAGGCCTCCTCCAATAGGAACGATCTTACATTGTTTGTGCATATGTACAGTTGTTGGAGTGTTGGAGGGTTATTGTCTTTATCCCCCGCGGTGACAAGCCGTATTGGGAGATCGGGAAGGGCAGGCGTCAATCGTTTCAGTGTCTTGAGGAGAAATTTTATCGAAATGTGAGCGTAGGTTTTTTGATAATGAAGTTGTTCATACTATTGTTCTTATTTATTTTTGTTGGCTGTTTTTTGTTTTGATTTTTTTTACTGGCAGAGTGTGCTTCCATTTCTGGGGATTCCGAGACGTTTTTTTTTTTGGTATGTATCTTAAGCTGTTGTATTTGTTGGTTTTTATTTTCAAGTATTACTAGTTTGTCATATTTTATTATTGCTTTTTCACTTGCTCTTTTGCTTTCTCTACTTCGCTCTGGAGCTCTTTACGTTTTTTCAGGACATCTAAGGGATAATCTTCTTTTATATAGTAGGGTGTGTTTTCGAGTTTCTTCTGGGTTTTTAATATTTGTATTTTCATCCCCATGGTAAGCAAAGTTATTACAATAGGTCTGGTTTTTTCGCATTTTATTCCAAACCTTCGCATGGATCGATGTAGTATTTTTCGCATTTTATTTTCAATATGGTGTTAATAATAGATAGCATTTTTCCTCCAAGTCGTGATAGCTGTTTTCTCGCTCTTCCACTCCAAAAAATATTAAGTTTTTTCTCCTTGTGAATCCCTCTAAATTCTTTATTGCCAATGTTTGTGTCCCATTTAAACAGGTTTGAATTTAATGGCCGGCCTAACTTCCACCATTTTTTTTTTCAAAGTTCATCATCGTCATCATTATCAGCCTATTAATGTTCCCACTGCTGGGACACAGGCCTCCTCTCAATGAGAGAGAATGGGCTATAATCTACCACGCGGGCCCAGTGCGGGTTGGTAGATGTCACATGTCTTCGAATTTTTTGGTTCTAGGACATGCCGGTTTCCTCACGATGTTTTCCTTCACCGTTTTGAGAGCAGTGGTGATGAAATAAATTACACAAAGTTATACGCCTGTCTGGGTTCGAACCAACGACTTACTGTTCGTAAGTCGCGGCCGCCACCACTGGGCCAACACTGCTCTCACAAAGTCTCACTCTTTCAAAGTTGCTTATGTTTTATTCGTCGCTAATGAAATTAAAGTTGTGCTGAAAAAAAAAATCGGAGCAGTCTTTGGGGACTGCCGATAGAAGTGAAAACAAAAAGTACACAGGCCCCGCCGCAGTCGTAGCACTGGTTATGCCCCGCGCACGTCTATGTGGTGCTACGCCGTAGCGGATCGCCTACGAGTGCTACGTAGCGTGACCACACGTTACGTCAAGTGACGATGAGTTCAATGTTTTTCCTTCACCCAAAAAGTGCTCAACGCGCCTAAAGAAGTTTTCACTTCAAAAAATTTATGGCGAAAGTTAAGCCGGCCAGGCTACATGCAAAAATCTTCCAAGCCCTAGTAGTTTATGAGTTAACTCCTTTAAAACGTATATTTTCTTCTTGGCCTATATTGACGACATGATGGTCCCTTAATAACTCTACTTAGTTACAATAATGTAAAACTGTTTCATGACAAGAATTTGTGTGACTACAAATAAAAAGGGTCAAATAAAAAACTTTTAAGTATACTTTAAATACTCTAAACGTCCTAATTCTTTAGCTCGCACATCCAATTAATTTCATCAGATTGATGGATTAAATGCAAAGAACGAAACCGAAGGGTCATACCAACTCCAGCCTCTCGAATAAAACTTTTTGCCTCTAACAAATTGCCAACTGTAGTCCAATAAGCCGGCCTATAAATTCAAATTGAGCCACATTCAAATACGAAGTAGACTTTGAATCTGTCGAGGAATATTCTATAGCTCTTAAGAAGATTACAGCGATATAATATGGCTCAATAATAAGACGGGCTTAAATTATTCTTTTGGGGAAGAAAATTGCAGAAGCGTAAGTAAATAAATGAAAATGGAGTCTTGATGGGAAGATATTTGTAAAATAAGATGGGTATTTAGGTGGAAATGTGAGGTCGTTAAACCTGTTTGCTTTAACGTAAATGTTTTTATAGTGATGATGTGTAGATATGAAAATTCTAAGGGCAAAATTATGTTTTCTGTAAGAAATTGCGTTTTCATTAAGCAACTGTATTACCTACTTACAGTACCCGGCAATAAATATTGCACATCGACCTTTGGAAAGAGACAATCAGCTAATTTCGGCTTCGTAGAGCGCTATCTCTCTCGCACGAAATACAAACAGTCCGGTATCTATGAACAACGACTGACAAACGTCACATAGGTAGTGTGCGACAGAGATAACGCTCTACGAAGCCGAAATTAGCCGATTGTCTCTTTCCAAAGGTCGATGTGCAATATTTATTGCCGGGTACTGTACTTGTTTATTTACACACTGAAATCAGAGCACGTACGCGAGATGTTAACGTAACGTAAATAAATATGTTGATTTTTTAATTGAAAATACAGTATCCTAGATAGCATTTTAGCTAAATTGTTTGCAACAAGCAAAACAGTATCATCCATGGATATGAACAAATTCTTTAAATTATAAAATATAATACAATGTGAAACAGATTATTTTTAATTTAAAAATCGACGTATTTACGTTAGGTACGTTTACACCGCGCGCTTGTGATAGGGCCTCAGCTTTAGAATAGAGGTCTGAAATTGATCGAGCATCATTATCAAAAGATGAAAATAGATGACATCCTTTCGAATTTATATACCTACCTACCTACATACATAATTATTATGAAACTCGAAAGTCTGTTTCTGTTTGTTTGATTATAACTCGAAAACCAGTTGTTCAATTAACGTGTTCGTTATTTCTATTTATAGATAAATTCTCTGGCTACCGTTTAGTATTTTTGTTGAAATCCATTGATCATTCCACAAATTCTCTAGCCAATCTTCACCATCATCAACATCATATCAGCCCGGATCACCCACCGCTGGGAATAGGCCTCCCCTTTCTCCTGCCACACTTCCCGGTTCTGTGCGTCCCATATCCTTTTTTACGTTACCTACTGTGATATACTTAGGTACTAATAAACGTAGCGTGAGCTTTAAGAGCCTCTTTGATTATATAATCAAAGAAGAGCCTATATAATACTTCCTCAAATTAGCAACTCTATTTGTGGTGGTTCAAACTTCGTTTGAAATACTGTTAGAATAACGTTCTAATCAGCTTGCACTACAAAGAGGTTACTACAACTACAAAGAGGTTTTTACGTCAGTCACTTCAGGCCGAATAGTACGAAATTAGTGGTTTTTATCTATATCTATCTATACTAATATTATAAAGAGGAAAACTTTGTTTGTTTGGTTGTAATGAATAGGCTCAAAAACTACTGGACCGATTTAAAAAATTCTTTCACCATTTGAAAGCTACATTATCCACGAGTAACATAGGCTATATTTTATCCCCGTACTCCCACTGG
This sequence comes from Xestia xanthographa, assembly GCA_905147715.2. NCBI lineage: Eukaryota > Metazoa > Arthropoda > Insecta > Lepidoptera > Noctuidae > Xestia > Xestia xanthographa. The sequence goes on along the minus strand of LR990644.1, from coordinate 28,068,389 downwards.
AACGGGAACTACGCGGGTGAAACCGCGGGACGTCCGCTAGTTCTTTATAAAATCATATTTTCGTCTTTTGAAAAAAAAAAAAATAACACCTACTTTATAGTTAGTTCAGTTTCATGATCTAATTTGAAGTACTTTTTGAATACCAGCGGTTTATTGTTCGATTTTGAGGTAACTGGATTTTTTTTCTATCGAGAATATTTTATGGAATCGTGTTTTCGCCAAACATAGGACCTAACATTAATCCTCAACTTTACCATATATTTATTTCAAAATTAATGCTGCAGTATTTTAGGCGTAACGAAGGATCACGCTAAGCCATTTGAGGTAGTATAGGCTCTGGTTTCTGGTTCCGTCATTTGAGTAGTCCACACTTATCCCGGGCAGCGAGCACACGTACCCTTAAAGTTCATCTACTTACTGATAATTTGGTGGTTTTATTGTAAACCCTAACTATAGCACAGTTTTACAATTCATACAGTTGCGCAACGAATGTACTTCCGTGGAGCAACGGCGGGGATCTTGCGGGGGGTTGGGCGACGCGGTACGCGCTCTACGATCTCGCGCAGTTCATAGCCTTGGACGTTTAGGGCCGACGCGTCTGTGTAAATCGTTGTTAATACTATTAATAATCGTTATATAACGTGAATATAATGGTGAACACTTGTTGCGTATACGGGTGTGCCTCGACGAGCACCAATAAGGATAAAAATATAAAATTTCATAGATTTCCCCGTGACGAGAGGTAAGTCTACCTTCCTATAAATTCGAATTAGCTACCTAACCAAATAACCATCTAGTACCTACTATTACTATTTTCGTTTAAATTAGTAATACCTACCCGTCGTATATCTAGTACTAAAACGCCAAGTAGATACGTAAAGACAGACCTTATGCCTTAGCCCTCCTATAGGTACCTACACCTATAGCTCTGCCGGCCAACTCTACTGCGCTAATTGTGAACGTACAAAAGAATTGTTACGCGTTTCATAGGTAGGTACATGTTGGATAATTACGAGAGCAATTTGAAAATGTGATTTTTTGTTTGTTGAGATATCTTGACGATTTTGGTACCAAATGAAAGGTCTAGGTCTAAAACCATTTTATCCGTGTGAATCATGTAAATCGGTCCACGCGTTTAGGAGATAATAATGAGTACCATACCGTAGGTATAGTAAAAATATAAAAAACCTTAAAGTACAACTATATTAAAGTAATATACGTAAGTACCATAAACTTGGGTCCAATCCACGTCTTTTTTTGTTATGTAAATATTTAGTTTTAAATAGTGTTTAAAATAGTAGGTATTTAAGTATGTCTTGTAAATTAATATTGAATTAATAATGTAAATAAATGATTATACAAAATCACATTCTTTTATTATTATTTTTGGACAACCCTTACACGCTTGCGACTAAGAGCCTAAGTACCTACACGCGTGGCGGCATCGTTCAACATCAAAGGCGTTTCCCAACTGTATGATTGTAAAACTGTGACTATAGTGTTTCTAGTGAACATCACACCTACCATAAAACACACCCATCTAAAAATAAAACTTATATCCACGCAACGGATGTGAAAATCCTGCCGCAAAAAAAAATATAGTCCACTCTTATCAAGCACGTATTTCGACAAAAACCTTTGATAACGAGTGACGACAACAAAGTATTTCAACAACTTGCTCTGCGGGTATATGCATGGTTAGATAACTTCACAATTTTACATCGGTTGCTCGATAATTTATTGTTCAAAACTAGGTCATGGTGTGGTACAGTTATTGTGCCATGGATACTGTGTAACGTCGATAAAAATTAAAATGCATGGATTCTATAGAACTGAGATATAAAATAATTTTGCTGAGTGCAAAATAGTGCTGGGAGATTGACGGCGACGCTGAGGCTGGCCTAGAAAGAGGTGGCAAGACGACCTAGAGGCGTACCGCGTGGTCTGATGCAAGATGACGCAGGAAAATAGGGTATGGGAGGAACTGCTTCTCAGTCACCAAGGCATTTCAATGCCTTGGTGACTGAGAGAATGTCATGCTCACTTAAATGTCTCGCTGATGGTGGCGGGTGTGTCGGGTCAATTAGTTCCCTTCAATATGGTTGAGTTGAATGGCGCCGGTACATGCGTCATGTCTGTGAACGGGCGCTGTCAGTTGGGACTGGTCATCTCTTAGCTGCCAAGGTTCATTTTAATAAGTACTTTATTTTTAAATTTTTGATCTACTTAATCTTTTACTCTGGACGCTCTTAGTGTGCACGTCTTTCTACATCGTTCTCACATAGGTATATTATTATGTACAATCTCAAAATTAATGATGTAACCAAGATTTTGTAACAATATTTTGATTTTAAAAGTGTCCATGGAGTTTCTTGCCCGTTCTTCTCCATAGAGATCTACGCTAGGGAATGTGCAACTACAGTACTTTCTCAAGTTATTATGCCTTGTGACTGGGACTGTAGCTTTGATTTTCTTTTTTGTATTTTTGACATTCAAAAGTGCCGTAATGGTCTGATTGAAATAAATGCTTTGAGTTTGAGTTTGAATTGGAGGAGGTTTTACCCATCAGTTGGACTATAAACGCAAAACATGAAACCAAAGAGGAAACTTGTAGGGCTGCGGGACTGTTCGAAAGACATACCGCGGCCCTGGAATAAAGGGCTAAGAAGGAACATGGTTGGGTTTTAGTCAGTAAAAGTCTGACACTCCCTTCCGCTCCGCCGCCGTGGGAGGGGTCAATTGATGGATGATTTCTAATACAAAAAAAACAAAAAAAAAGGAGGTAACATGTTTTACAACTGACATAACCATGTGGTTCTTAAAATCTTGGGTAAAGTTCTACATTTCAATCAATTTACAGAACACATTACATTCTTTAATGTCTTTAGCTTTTTTATCGGTGCCTGTCGATGCTGACAACATAAGCACCAATAAATTCTGCACCAAAAACGACTGAACAATCGTTATGCTGATGTAGGGCCAGTATTTTGGCCTTGTAAAGATTTATTTCGCAATTCGTGGAAGCTATTTTATTTTTACTCTACTGCATGTCGATTCGGATTTATGTTAGCCAAATCCTGACGAAATTAACTTATCTATACTATCTATACTAATATTATAAAGATGTAACATTTGTTTGTAAGTTTGTATGTATAGGGGATAATCTCCGGAAGTAATGAACCGATTTCAAAAATTCTTTCACCATTAGAAAGCTATATTCACCCTGAGTAACATAGGCTATATTTTATTCCCGTACTCCCGCGGGAACTGGAACTACGTGGGTGAAACCGCGGGACGTCCGCTAGTGATACACAGGACAGATCTTAGCGTCAAATTCCCTATGATCTGTCAAAATCACACCAAAATACACTGATTTTGACAGATCGAAGTGTAAGATTACGATGTTATCTAGAGATCGATCGAGATCTACACGTTACTTAGCACGTAATTTGTACATATATAAGAGGTAGGTACCTGTCGTACAAATGTCAAGTCTACAAGTTCAAGATACAGGACGGTCGGAAAATGTTTAAAAGGGTAACAACAGGGCAGCTCACGAATGACTCATCATCATCAGCCTATTAATATTCCCACTGCTGGGACACAAGCCTCCTCTCTATGAGAGAGAATGGGCTATAATCCACCACACGGGCCCAGTGCGGATTGATAGATGTCACATGTCTTCGAATTTTTGGTTCTAGGACATGCCGGTTTCCTCACGATGTTTTCCTTCGCCGTTTTGACAGCAGCGGTGATGAAATAAATTAAACAAAGTAATGCGCCTGCCTGGGTTCGAACCCACGACTTACTGTTCGTAAGTCGGGGCCGCCACCACTGGGCCACCGCTGCTCCTGGGCCACCGCTGCTGACTATTACATGAAAAAGTCATTCAATGGGATTAAATTAACTTAGAAGGTTGTATTGATGATTTTAATAATCATAACTTTGTAAAGCCATTTATTTGTTACGTCCGCGAATCATATTTTAATCAACATACAACAACCCTGACCTGTAAATTGCAAAACAGGTACGTAAGATTTTTTTTTTTTTGCGTTCTAGGCGCTTCCACTTTAGAAAAAGTTTAATGGGGTTAAAATAAACTTAGAGGGTTGTATTGGTTGATTTTAATTATTATAATTCTTAACTCTCTTATTCTTAACTTTCTTACTTTTTTTTTTCTTTTTCTTCTTCTTTTCTTTATTATTTTTTAACTATATTTTTACGTTTTATTTTGTACGATTCATATTTTAATCAACATACAACCTATCACTGATCTGCAAATTGCAAAAAACATACCTAACAAAATTTGAATTTCGCGTCCTACCCTGGCGGTTCTAGTAGGTAGGTAACACGGGTAACACCCCGATGCTCCATCCCCCATGAGACGAAAAATTGTTTTAAACAAGGCCCGACTTGGACTGCGCCCAAAAAGGCCACGTTCAAGTATTTTCATTTCTTAAATAACTCTGCCTTTCCAACACAAGTACACACACACACAGTTTTAATTAAAATCACGTGAAGCCAAAGTAAACAATGATTTACATTTTGCTGACGTTCATTTTAATTTACGTACTGTACGCGAAATAAGTTGAACGAGGTTTTTCTTTTTAATAAACCAGTAAGTACTTTCACTTTTAATTTAAAATATTCGTTGAGGGAAGAAACAAGCTATTGAGCGCTGAGCATGCAGGCTGTCAGATATCAGGGCGGCGGAGGAGGCGCCATTTCGACCTACCATGACGTCTTACAGCAGGATCGTTTTAATCTTGTTCCAGTGTGGGTAAGAGACGGAGCTATTGAGGACGTCTAGCGCCATCTCTTTCCCACACTGGAATAAAATTAAAACAATCCTGTTTTGAGACGTCATGGTAGGCCACCTGATGCCGCCTTAGGAGGTGCTAGCGGGCGATAGATCGGGGAGGCTATCCTCGTCGCATTGCACGGCCCTCATGAGTTGTGGTTGTGGCGATGTGGTGAGCCCGGACATCGCCAAAGGAGTTTGATGCCTGGAAGCGGGCTGCGCTGGATGGGTCGCGAACGTCATGCGTAGCAGTTTTCGCGGCCCATCCACAAAGGCGACAGTAAGCTCACGGCGGGTGGGTCAGTGGGTGCAAGCCCCACATAACCAAACCGTCTTTCCGGACGGTGCAGTATATAAAGGGTGTAAAACACCTCTTAACGAAGCCGAAAGGTACTTGTTCTCCCCGTCATTGCAATATTTTTTTTTGTTCTACACCATACCTGAGAACCTTCTAGTTACGGAGACATGGATGGTCAAAGTTCCAACTTTTCGACGTTTTTTTTTATACAAGTTTTTAATGTAAGATTTTTACTTTAAACACCTCTACGACCCCCGTACTATTCAATCCACCCATCAGCACAATGTTTTGAGTGCGTTACATTGAGTTCTACCACAAAAGATGATTTTTCACCCCAAAAAAAAAAGTTGTTTCCCAGCAATATTTTTTTGCGTAAAGTTACTTAGTTTGATGTACAGAATGCTTGGTTGACGGCTTCGTGATGAGGTCTTTTACACCACATACATTAGGCATTTGTCACAGTTAAAAAAAAGGCTATAGGCAGAGCTATTGCACTCCGTGTGTAGGCATGAGATAATTACCTACCGCTTCGCGCATATTGAATATGCAAGCTTTCTAGGGCCGTCGCGCTCCAGCCGTGCGTTACTGCGTACGTATGCCGCGTTAATTTTTCGCGCTCTTTTGACCTTGCGTCGCGTACCTACCTACTCGTATTTCGTGTTTGTTAACTGACTGATTAATTGATCATTAATCATTACTAGTGAAAATGACAAGCCGTATAAACTGTTGCTGTTAATAAATGTCGAAAAAAATTGTCTTTTTTATATAAATTTCACTGCTCCATGTCCATGCTTCCCATCAGAGTTTATTTTAAGGGCTATATATCCCTCAAATCGCTTAGCACGATCCTCCGTTACGCCTAAAATACTGCAGCATTAATTTTGAAATAAATATATATGGTAAAGTTGAGGATTAATGCTATGTGTGCTTCTATGTGTGACGAAAACACGATTCCATAAACTTTACTCGATAGAAAAAAAAACCAAAGTACAACTCAAAAAGTACTTTAAATTAGATCATGAAACATTGCATACTAACTGAACTAACTAAAGCAGGTCTTACTTATGTGTTTTATTTTTTTTAAACAATCAATAGATTTTTTGACTCATTTCGCACTATTCGGCCGCAGTGACTGACGTAAAGGCGGCTCTACACGTTGGCGAAGATATTGGCGAATGTATTGGCCAATACGTATTGGCCATCGTGTAGAACGGGGGTTGGTGATCTATTGGTAGGTATTTAGACTGTTGGTCCACGCATTGGCGCAAGATCCGTGTGGTGTCGGTTTTTCGACGCAGATCAAAGGGTTTATGGCGTGATTGTGGCACAGTGTTGGCGCACCGTCCACACGTTGGCGATGCGTTCAGTTTGCAACGAGCGGCCACACTGAGCGGACGTATGAAGTATTTGTTAATAGCAATTTAAGTACGATAATGGCAACTATGAGCAATGAAGAAACTTTTCGCTTCATAGAACTTTATTAAGCTGAAAACTGTTTATGGAACCCAAAAAATAAAAATCATAAAAATAAAAAGTTAAAAAAAAACCGGCCAAGTGCGAGTCGGACTCGCACACGAAGGGTTCCGTTCCATTGACTATATTTAGTATTTGTTGTTATAGCGGCAACAGAAATACATCATCTGTGAAAATTTCAACTGTCTAGCTGTCACGGTTCATGAGATATAGCCTGGTGACAGACAGACGGACAGACAGCGAAGTCTTAGTAATAGGGTTCCATTTTTACCCTTTGGGTAGGGAACCCTAAAAAAGTACCTACTAATTTATTAAGTAGATAGTAATGTACCTATGTCTGTATGCTGAAACCTTTGAAACATGGCAACCACAGAAATAAATGAAAATAACAGCAAGAAGTGTATGTACCTCGCGTGCCAAATTTTGTGCAAATTTTAGCTTAATTGTCTCAAATTTTGGGGGCGAAACTCAGACAGGGGAACAAGTTCTGTTAATTTTTTTTTTAGGTGTTATCGGCATTTCAATATATTCCTGTGATCGCAACGGATTTTCATGCGGCTTTTAAGATACAATATTATGTCCAACGAGCGAAGCCGGGGCATATTTTTTTTTTGTTTTTTAGCGTGGTAGGATCATCAAATTTGTCCTAACCCCGGGCAGGGCGGGAGGGACTGTCAGACTCGTACTGACTAAAATCCACGGTGTCCTTCAATAGCCCTTTATGTTCCGGGGTCACGGTAATGAGATGAGTCCCGCGACCCCGGCAGGCTTTGGCCCTCCAAAGGGGGGGGGGCGTCATAATGCTGACGCTCTTTGAGGCGTCGTTTTTGTCGTCCGCACATTGGCCCTAACCGAAGCAAACTGATCGACCTCCCAACGTGTGGACGCGATCACAATCTCTTGGCAAACATCTTTGCCACAACGTTCGCCAATATCTTCGCCAACGTGTAGAGCCGCCATCCGCCATAACAACCGCTTTGTAGTGCAAACTGATTAGAACTTTATTCTAACAGTATTTCAAACGAAGTTTGAACCACCACAAATATAGTTGCTAATTTTAGGGTCCTTCTAACCCTAAAATTAGCAACTCTATTTGTGGTGGCCTTAAAATTACCTGTTTGTTAGATTTCGCATTTATGCTGCTATTACATTTAATAAGTAATCGTGATTTTAGAGAAGGCAAGATATTATGAGACATTATAATAGAGTAAAATAATTGTTATTATAAAAGTTTTAATTAACATTTATATAATAATACATTAAAATACAAAAATGTTGGTGGTATTTTATTTTGAGTACTTGAGGCAACCCTGCCGACTGGCCATTAAGCAGTGAGACGCCGAATAAAATACGCTAACGCGTAGCGTCAAGGCACAATTTAGATCGAGCGAGCCCAGTTTAGGTATTTATAATGTCGGCTTTCTTCAAGATCAAAGGAGTGCAACTTCTGTACTTATCTATTCTGTGCTATAGGTTGTAAGATATTGGCGGTTTAAGAATCAACTAATGATTCGTCCTTCACATTTTATATAGAGAACGTAGGTACCTTAAACCGATTGGGTCTAACTTCATTCCTGTTTATGGTTTTACTGTGTTTGTTTGGGGCCTGTTCAAATAGTTTCGCTCTCGAACGGAACCTCATCTTGCAGCATTCTAGTGGTATGACGCGAATGGATAAAATTACGAATGAGTACTTAGATAAGAGGAAGTCTGCCGGTGATGAACATGTGATGCGGAGGAATCACGAAGAGTTAGTGAGGAAAGTTTTGAGTATAAATGTGGATGGTTATAAGAGTAGAGGAAGACCAAACAAACGATAGATGGACCGTGTGAAGGATGATATAGTTAGAAAGGTGTCTGCTGAGATGGCGAGTAAATAGAGAAGTATGGAAGAAGAAGACATGTTGTGCCGACCACAAATAAATTATGATCAGGGTAGGGGAATGATGCTCGAGAAGCCCGTAACGCTAAGAAGAACTTGAACAATCTCTGCACTCAGTGACTATTGTTTACTAGCCGATCCCAAGACGAGGGGATGCGGATACGATGCTTATAAGTGTACGTAGTAGTATGGAGTTCATCATCATCATCATTTCAGCCGAAAGACGTCCATTGCTGGACATAGGCTTCCCCAAGTGTCGCCACATTGGCCTATGCTCGGAGTTTCCTTGCGTGATCGAATCAGGAATGAAGACATCCGCAATTTAAGAGAACCAAGGTTACCGACGTAGCCCGAAGAATTACCAGTAAGTATGAAGTTTCATAGAAAGAATCCTGAACGTTTCCAGTTGAAGAAACTGTGATTCCGCGCAGTGTTTTTATTTATAACTGCAGTGCGTTGACCTTCATATAAGGTCCTAACATGCCTCAAATGGCTTAGCATGATCCTCAGTTACGCCTAAAATACTGCAGCATTAATTTTGAAATTAATATATGGTAAAGTTAAGGATTAATGCTAGGTACTATGTGTGACGAAAACACGATTCCATAAACTTTTCTCGATAGAAAAAAATCCAAAGTTACCTCCAAATCGAACAATAAACCGCCGTATTCAAAAAGTACCTCAAATTAGATCATGAAACTTAGTACATACTAACTGAACTAACTACAAAGCAGGTCTTATGTGTTTTATTCTTTTAGTCCAATCAAAAATCGATTTACAAAAAAGATTTTTTGTGAATCGCATAAAACCACTCATTTCGCACTATTCGGCCGCAATGACTGACGTTACAACCGCTTTGTAGTGCAAGCTGATTAGAACTTTATTCTAACAGTAGTATTTCAAACGAAGTTTGAACCACCACAAATAGAGTTGCTAATTTTAGGGTTTTAAGGGCCTTATCAAGATGATTTTTTAACTATCTCCATTCTTATCCATCACGTCTAATCTATACTAATATTATAAAGAGGTAACATTTGTTTGTCTATAAGTACTAATATTATAAAGAGGTAACATTTGTTTGTGAGTGTGTATGTTTGTAAGTTTGTATGTAGGGGGTAATCTCCGGAAGTAATGAACCAATTTTAAAAATTGTTTCACTGGTAGAAAGCTACAATAATCGTGAGTGCTATAGGCTATATTTTATTTCCGTACTCCCACGGGAACGGGAACTACGCGGGTGAAACCGCGGGACGTCAGCTAGTTATTCATAATCTTCCAGCCCTTGTCCAGTTAGGAGTTAGTTGTGTTCGGCGCAACACGTTTTTCTCTTCCATTCTCCTCTGTCAACCATCACGCTATCATTCACTCCTTTATCATTCATATCATTCCTCACACAAACCATCCATCGTTTCCTTGGTCTTCCTCTCCCTCTCCATCCATCCACATTTATATTCATCACACTTTTAGTCACATGCGATTCACCCATTATTATGAAGTTCCAAATCGAATCAAGTTTACTATCGCTTGGTCCAATATTTTATATTTAATTTAATTTTCTTCGGATACGATTGATTATGAACCAAACAGGTAGTGCCGTACTCTCGCGATACGCTTACGCGCAATAAGCTTGTGTCCTGAAAAAATCTAATTAGTCCGTCAGTTAGATTATCAAAAAATATTTGACACGTATTTTTTCTTTTGTTACGTAAACCAAAATTTACGAAGATACGACGCTTTTAAAATTCTCAATACGTCACGCCGTGCTATAATTTTTAGTGCGTTGTGACGACACGAGCCCCCACTCTCGAGTTTTGATCTTTGTCAATATACATTAAATTTACAAAAACAGCAAATACGTGTCCATTATTTTCCAATACTCTAACTGACGAACTAAATAGATTTGCAATTGATTGATGGTGGAAACTAGCCTATTGCGCTCAATTCAGCCGACGATTGTATAATATCAGCTGGCTAGATTAAAACGTGGGAATCGATTTATCGCTCTAATTTAACACGTGGATGAACGCGATTTTAATTAATTGAATCATAACATAACATCACGCCTGTAAGGGAAGAGTTAGGCAGAGGTGTACCTGATAGCACACCAGCGTTGTCAGATTTTTTTTTGCCAAGTCCGGACTTTAGAACTTTTTGATTGAAAAAAGCAGGATTCTTTCGTCGAAAGCGGGACATAGTAAAAAAAAAACCTATATAATCAGAAGTTTTTAAATATTTATCTTTTTATTTGAATTCAAATTATGTTTAAGTGACAATAATAACAAAAATAGCCATAGAAAATATATTTTAATAAAAATATGATATTATAAATCAGATTTACCTACTTATCGTTAAATAGTTGAGTATTATTCGTCTTATGAATAAAAAAAACCTAACTTTTGTTTGCAATCAAAGCAAATTACGCACGCGACGCAACACTGGCTCACTTCTTTTTATTTAGCTTCATTCACACTAGTCTGTGCCCCCCGCCCGCGCTTCCTCAGCACGACGCTGCAGCTGCACGCACGGTCGAGTTATCCCCGGAAAGCGGGACTGAGCATTTGTCCCGCGCGGGACATTTAATTTTGATTGAAAAAGCGGGACCGTCCCGCCAAAAGCGGGACGTCTGGCAACGCTGTAGCACACCCACATTTCACCAGTTATTTTAAAGTCTCATGTAATAGGGGCGAGCCTATTGCCATCAACCGGGCACAAATTCAGACTCCGTGCGTGACTACTACTGAGAAATTTTATATGGAAAAAACCCTTTACAATATAACAATAACACTTTTCCCGACCTGGGAATCGAATCGAGGACCACATATGAAACCACACATACAAAATATGAAATCGCAAGAAAACGAGGCAAAAGTTGAAGGACAGATGCATAATGTACACGCGGGAGAAGATAATAAATCGCCAAAATCATCTCACTGGGCTTACGATCGGTCATTACAAATACAAAATGTTTTTATTCAATAAACAATGGGTGGTTGTGTTTGGGGACTCCTTTTAAGCAATTTCATCATCGTTGTGGTGTTTTTGATTTTACCTTCCTACTCTTCATCTTGCTATCATCACCATAGTTGGGCATAAGCCTCCCCCATAAGTTTTCCATAAATTCAAGTAAGCCAGCTAATACGACCCTCCGCTCTAGCCTACTATAGTCCCTCAGCGACGCCGTAAAACGAGGCTCGTACCCTACAAGGTATGCCCATGCCCATAACGTGTAGTCGCTTAGTTTTAATTTTTTTTTGCTCCTGGCTGGAGGCTTTACACTCAAGGCACTCACAGGATAGTCCGGTTAAGCAGACTAAAACCTCGTGGGTTGACCTGCGATGTGCAGAAGTTATTTAAAAAAAAAAAAAATATATTAACCGATTTAAAAAATATTATATACCTTGGAATTGATACAGGCAGGACTCCGCAGGACGTAACGATGCTTATTAGAGTAGCCTTTGTACTGCACCGGCGTCAACCAGATCCGCAACAAAGCTCTTGGAACACCATGATCCCTTGCGGATGTCCTGAGAAGACCAGGAAGATTGATCTGCTTCTGAAGGGAGGTGGGCTGGTTGGTATAACGGCCGCCATAGCTCACGTGCAATGGTCCAATGCTGAAACCGAAACTCTAACATAGCAGCCTTTGAACCGTGTCCATTGGACATCTTTCGGCTGATGTGATGAAAAGAAACTACGAAAGAGTTATTATGGTGAGTGAGCCACAGCACATAACTGCAGAAGTAACAATAATAATCATCTTAGGCAGAAGTAAAATCAAATCAGACCCTGATTATTTCTAGGTCTAAAACGGCTTTAGTCAATTCAGCTCAGTACACCCTTTCTATAGAGTATAGACTATGATTGAAAGACAATCGATGTGAAAACACGCAGACTACACACAATATATCACTCATCTCCAACAAGATGGAAATCCGACCTCTGAGTAGTGATGCACGATCCAATCCGATACTATACATTAGTATCGATTTAACCATGATGCGTTACTCCGATATTTTAGATTGATACAAACGAATACTTTAAAATGCTTGGATTGATATAAAAGTACCGGTATCGAAATGAATGTATCGAATTCGAATCGTAGTTAATCGTACCACATTGACATAAATTGCAATTTAAAAGAATACCTAAAGTCATCGCCATCAGGGTATAATTAAAAATATGATTGACTATTTCATGAAAAAGTCATTCAATGGGATTAATTGAACTTAGAGCGTTGCATTGATGATATTAATGACATTATCTCAATAAAGCCATATTTGTAACGGTCGCGATTCATATTTTAATCGTTATATTTAAGCCGCAAACTGAAACTGACTGCAAATTGCAAAAACGTAAGAAAATTTGAAATTCGCGGGCTACCTTCGTAGGTCAAAGTTCATGTAACTCGATTGAATGACTATTTCATGAAAAAGTAATTCAATCGAGTTACATGAACTTGGAGGGTTGTATTGATGATTTCAATGATTATAATTCTGTAACTACATACATCTAACAGCTGCGAATAATATTTTAATCAACTTACAACTTAGCACTGGCATGCAAATTGCAAAAAAACGTAAGAAAATTTTAATTTCGCGGGCTGGTTGGAGCATTCACCTTAAAGGAAGGAGAATTCCTGGAGTTTTGTCTAGACTTCTAGAGGAATTAATAAATACGATACATCGAGTGATCGATGATACGATACGATATTCGTATCGATACTTACAAATGTCAGTGACGGGCATCCCTAGCTCCGAGAACCTCATGAATCCATAATAGAAATCTATGCTATGTTCACTCGTCTCAAGTTGTTTACCCATTTCGCGAGTTCGTAACATGTAAGAACGTATATTGTACAGTCAACAAAAATGGATTATTACTTTGAGGGTATTGCCCTGGGGGTATAAAAGGGTAATGGAATATCCGGTTTTCAAAGACTGGACATTTTTGCTTGTTCTCTCGGATAGTTTGCTAAGAAAGATTTTGGTGTAGTTTATTCAAATTCTTGTTACCAATTAAATATTGATACTAGGTTCTTACATATTGCCACTTTACCACTTTGCCAACATTTATGTTATCAGATTTACTAGTTCTACTATTGAAAATGTCGAAAACTGTAGCGCAAATGTGAAATTGTACAAACAAGCTGTTACCCGTGACTTCGATCGCGTGGAACTTTTGATGTGTATCTGTGAAAAAAAAATGAGCTTATGTGCTATTTCACACTATAATCTATCTCTGTGGCAAATTTCATCTAGATCCGTTCTGGCGTGATTGATTAACAAAGAAGAAAGAAGAAGAAACCCTTCCTTTTGGCTTTGCTGTATCATCATCTGCCTAGCCTTTTCCCAACTATGTTGGGGTCGGCTTCCAGTTTTACCAAATGCATCTGAATACCACGTTTTTACATGGAGCGGCTGCCTATCTGACCTCCACAACCCAGTTAGTACCGGGTAATACAATACCTCTTGGTAAGACTGGTTGTCAGACTGTGGGCCACTGACTACCTCTAACGACTGTCAAAGATCTACAAATGACAGCCGGGACCAACAGCTTAACGTGCTTTCCGAGGCACGGAGGAAACTCGGTATGTAACGGGTGGTCACCCATCCACAGACCAACCTAGGCAAGCACGGCTTAACCTAACGATCGACCCGAGCGGCTGTTGTTATTTAGCCACGAGCTCCTTGCTGTAGTCGGGTAAAAACACATAATCTGTTTACATGTTTAGAAACTAAATTGCGAACGCCGCGTGAGTTCAGTCGATACTTGAGCAACAAACACAAAAGTTTTGTGACCTCTTTTCTTTACGATACATCTTCAAGAGTTATGGAGTCTCAGGAAGTTTTATTTTTATTGCAGTTTCGACGTACGTATGTAAGTAAGTAAGTATGAAGCTGTTCAGTGCTGTATATTTTGTGTTGTGTTGGTTTTCGTTATTTTTGATATCGGGGTGATAAGCCTGTCCGTTAGGTTGATAGTGGGTCTCACTAATTGCAGGGTAATCCAAGATGCGTCGTAGCCACAAATATACCTATGGTTGTAACGTTGTTGTTAGCTTGCTGCGAAAGTCAGTCAGTAGCTACGTTAAGCATAAAATTCTTAAGCCGGCCACCCGAAGTGTTCTTGAGTTATCTAGGAATATATCTATATTTCTGTGGTCACAGAACTTTAAACGAAGTAGGGGGTCATTATTTCCGAAGTCTGAGAAAGATGAGTCTCCGACAATGAAACTTATATTGCCCACTTTAGCTTTGGGATCATTGGATGAAATGCGCGGGATTTTCAACGCTCGGCTTGGCGCCAAATTTAAATAATTTATGTTAAGTTGCGATGTACACACATCAAAAGTGTCTAGGGATCAAGCATTTTTATGCGGATTTCTTGAGATTGAGATGTGGCTTTGTAATAAATTTATGATTTTATAAATTTATATGGATCCTTTTTGGTGCATTTCATAATTTGAATCAGGAACTCTCAATCAAATTCGAGTAAAAGATGAAAATAAGCTGTCAATATTTTCCCTATAAAAACATACAACGCATTGAAGACATTATTAGTGCTACTGTTTCCCTACTACTGATTAAAACCAACGTTATTATGGAGCGGCGACGTCATTTAAGCAGGGAAGAAATGCTCAGAGCCGTGGGAATGATAGAAGCTGGTTTCCGGCAACGTACTGTAGCTTTAGCTCTGAATACAAGTCAGAGTGTTATCAGTCGACTTTGGACACGTTACCGAAGCACTGGTACCGTGGCTGAGCGCCATGGAGGACGGTATCGCTGCACCACACGGAGACAAGACCGATACATTCAAATCTTAACTCGAAGAGCTCCAACAATAACCGCCATGATGTTAGCCGTGAGGCTTCATCACTCTTCAGGGAACTTAATTAGCGACCAAACAGTCAGAAACCGCTTGCATGAAGTGAACCTTCATTCCCGAAGACCGCTACGGGTACCACCTATAGCAATGCACAATCGTAGGATTCGATATCAATGGGCTCTTGAACACAGAAATTGGGCAGAAGAACAATGGCGTTTCGTGTGCTTTTCTGATGAGTCTCGTTTTGGTATGAGACCGGATACAAGACGTATACGACACTGGAGAACCCCTGGACGCCAACAGCGATTAAAATCCTGCCAGGAAGTCCATCCTTATAGTGGTGGAACCATCATGGTATGGGCGGGTATTTGGATCGGCGGAAGAACTGAGTTGATTTGGATCAGAGGCAACCTCAACGCTCAAATTTATGCTGAGACGATTGTATCAGACGTCATCGTTCCTCTACAAGTGCAAATCGGTCCCTTATTTCAGTTAATGCATGATAATGCACGACCGCACACCGCAAGAGTTGTAAGACAGACTCTCGCCGCAGCTAACATCAATGTCCTGCCCTGGCCTGCTCAGTCGCCAGACTTGAACCCGATTGAGCATGCATGGGATATGCTACAGAGAAGAGCTCTGCCGAATATGGAGGGTATCCAGTCGCAAGAAGACCTTTTTTTGTTGTTGCAACGAACATGGGCGGCCATTCCACAGCGTGATTTGGATGAACTCATTTTGAGTATGCCAAACCGATGTTCTTGTGTTGTTAGTGTTCGCGGTAGAAACACGGATTATTAATTGTTTAAGTTACCCAATAAAATTTTAAAGAAAACTGTGTTTTCAGTCATTTTTTCGAACTTTAATGTTAGTGGTTCAAATGTCAAAAATCCCTTTATTAGGAAAATGGCAAATTTCTTTATTAATGCAAAGGTGACTTGGTTTATCGTTACTGTGACAAACGAAAACACTTTATTTGATGAATCCTTAAAGAAAATTTTAATTAATATCAATCAGGAGAAAAGTTATTGCAAAAATATATGTTGATCCCTAGATACTTTTGATGTGTGTATTTTATTTTTTTACTAAACTCCAAATAATGCAAAAAACTTCCTCATACGCATGAGGTAATTATGTTAATTAGTCTATCTTTAGCTTGTTTTAAGCCAGCCCGTAACACATTACCATAACATTATTTATTTATATCCTACTTCCTTCCGTGTATTACCTATAATCTTTATTTCTAAACATTCCATTCAGTAATTTATTTTGCGCCTAATGGGGAAGAAAACTGTCAAATAGTTCCACGTAGATGGCGCTGACTGTTTGTTACAAACAAACTGTCACACTCCATAGAAATTGAATAATATCTTATTATTTTGTGACTTTTTTCAATATTATGGGTCGTTGTGTAGCCTTTGGATGCAAAGAAATAGACGTTGTCACATTTCCAAGAAATTTGCGCATGAAGAGAAAGTGGGAAAAGGCACTAAAACTAAAAAAAACGAATCTAGTTATTTTTCGAGGTTATGTGGGAAACATTTCAACGTAACAGACTACGAGACCACTTCAGGACTGTTACACACACTGTCGAAGTTGATATTTCTGTCGTAAGCTGAAGAAAAAATGGGTTCTTTTCAAATAACCTTACATCTTACATTACATAACAACCTTACTTATTACATTTTGTAACATGTAACCAACGATACCGATGACGACCGACGACTATAGTTTGTTTATCATTAGATCATTAAAAAGCAAAAAGTTAGTGAGTAAAGTTTATTTTACAACTTATAGAACCATAATATTGCCCAGTAAACAGCTCTAAGTCGATAAAATGTTAAATATAATGTACTTTTCGACAAGCTCCGCTTTCTTTCCTTGTTACGTTGCTTCTCGTTTTTTCAATTTCTCCTTCAACTGGATGATAAGCCAGGTATCATACTTTGTACAGCAACACAAAGTGAGTAAAAAAACACGCAAATACTTGAAAAATCGTCCATACAATGCACACGTTTATATCAAAAACTTTTGACTGGTAACAAACTATCAGCGCCATCTTGCGGCGTAATTTCCGGGAAACAACCCCATTGTCGGTCTTTAGTAATTCATTTATTAATGAAATCCACGTGTTATATTATAATGATTGTTATTGACTCAGGTACGTCTGTTAGTATGTTAGTACTTAAATTCGGTTTTTATTGTATATCGTATTTGTTGTTATAGCGGCAACAGAAATACATCATCTGTGAAAATTTCAACTGTCTAGCTGTCACGGTTCATGAGATACAGCCTGGTGACAGACAGACGGACAGACAGCGAAGTCTTAGTAATAGGGTTCCGTTTTTACCCTTTGGGTACGGAACCCTAAAAAGTTATCGTTTTCACCTAGACAACCTAAATTAACATGACATCACGCCTGTAATCCTGAAAGGTTAGGCAGAGGTGTACTTACTAGTACACAAACATGTTGCCAGTAATGTTTAAGTCCCAAGTAATAGGGGGCGATCCTGTCATCAACTAGGCACAAATCCAGACTCCGAGACTGCTACTGAGAAATTCTTGGTGGAAAAAACCCAATAATACTTTGCCCGACCTGGGAATCGAACCCAGGACCTCTTACTCAGCAGTCATGCTTGCGAACACTAGACCAACAAGGTAGACGCGACCTAAATGAATGCCTAAATGTTACTAAGTCTACACTACACTACAACAGCCCATAACGTCCACTGCTGTACATAAGCCTCTCCCATGATGAGAGGAATTTGCCGCAATCTCCACGCTTGGCAGGCGGATTGGAGATCGCAGTGAAGCTAAATGTTACTGCTCGGTGGGAATTTTATCTACCTTCGTTTATATTTACGCATTCGTTTAGTTGTAGCTTTTATGATTGTAGTAATAAGCATCAAGTATCGATAATAAGTTGCGATGTATAAGACGATCGATTTATGTAATATATTTTGGAAGAATATACGTCGTCTATCGTGCAGGCTGGTTTCATTTCTCAAGCTGTCACCATCACCATACTGCTGTAAAGGTTCGAATCCCAACGGGTTCCTCATCGCTGCCAGGCTTGTGTGTTAGTGCAAACAGGCGTACATAAAATTTCAGTGATAGAAATGTCCGTTCAATAAGTAGGGCGCACAAAGTTAGACAGTTGCGCGATAGTTTGTCGGTCTTATTTGAAGTTCGAAATCTAGACGTAGACAACTAAAAAGTAGTTTGCTGGGGGGTTTCTTGAGCTACTTTGCCTACCCAGCTCACTGAGAAGTGGTAAAGGGTTGTGAGGCAATGATATTTTAAAGAAGATACGCCATGGTTGTTTGGGATGTGATTTATGGTCAAGAGGGATGGCAACACCAGGGTGTGAATCAAGCATAGAGAAGAGAGATGTCAACTAGAACAAGTTATGTGAATACACGGATTAATGATGGATACATGTTTTATTTAAAATATCTGCCAGTGCCTGTCTAAACATGGTGTCAGGTGAAAAAAGCGTATGTATGTTGTGCAGAAATTGATTGTAAATGAAGGATAGCTTAGTGCAAGTTAAAGTACGTAGATGCCAAACGAAAATCAAGAACATAAAGTGACAATAAAAATGGAGGGATTATAACCCCCAAAAAATTTGATTCTAACTGGGGAGCAAGCCAATTTTATGAAGTATAAACAATTGTTTGAAATTTATCTGGATGCAGCAGGCTTAACATCGGCGGAGGAGTCGAGGAAAATTGCTATATTTTTAAATGCAGCTGGTGAGGAAGCTGTAGAAGTTTTTAACACTTTCAAGGTTAGGCCGACGAAACTTGCGTCTCTTCTTGACGAGTTTCAGACATACACACAACCAAGAAAAAGAACGTTAATAAATACATACGAATTTCTTCAATTAAGGCAGGAGGATGCTGAGTCTGTGGATCATTTCATGACTAGAGTGAAAACTTTGAGTAAGCTTTGTGATTTTGATACTTTGGAAGACAGGTTGATTAGCATGATGATCATTATAGGAGTAAAAGATAAGGGTCTAAAAGAAAACCTGCTAAGAGAGGAAGATATTTCCATGAATGAGGCAGAAAAAATATGTAGAGCCTATGAGGCCAGCAAACAACAAATAAAATGCTTAGAAAAGAGTGAAGAAGCGCATGCCATTAAAAAAACTCATACAGCCAACCAACAAAGTAAGACAGAACAAGCTCATCAAAAGTGTTCATGGTGTGGGCAAGCACATGTAAAAGGAAACTGCCCTGCATATGGAAAAAGGTGTGCATTGTGCACTAGGTATAATCATTTTGCAGCAGTATGTAAAAGTTCTAAACAGAAGGAGACTGTGAAGACTAATCAGGCAGATGGACAGTCAAGGAACAGGAGAATGATGTTAATGGAAGATGAAGAGGATGAAGAAGAGTTTGCAATAGGAGGAATATGTTGTGTAGACAGTGTAGGTAAAGTGCAATGGAAAGAAAATGTTGAAATCGAAGGAGTAAATTTGTCATTTAAGCTGGACACAGGAGCAGAGTGCAATACCTTATCTCAGAGTGACTATGTAAAGTTGAACAAAAATTCCTTAAAAGAAAGTCAAACAGTGCTAGTGGTCTACAATGGTGAAAAAATTAAGCCTCTTGGATGTGATACTTTGAACTGCAAAGTAAAAGGTACAACGCATAAGTTATATTTTAATGTGATTGATTTGCCTGTACAGTCAGTGTTAGGATTGAAAGACTGTATTAAGTTAAACTTGTTGAAAAGAGTAGATGTGGTGGAAAACGAAGGTCAATCAGGGAAAGAAGAGTTTGTGGAAAAGAATAGGGATATTTTTACTGGATTAGGAGAGATAGGAAATTATAAGTTAAAATTAAGACAAGACGCAGAGCCTGTCAGTAAGCCCATCAGGCGTATTCCAGAGAAAATTAAATACAGATTGAAAGAAACTTTGGATAGGTATGAAACATTAGGTGTGTTAGAAAGGGTTGAGTGCCCTACCGCGTGGTGCAACAATATTGTCATAAATCGAAAAGCCGGATAAATCTCTTCGATTGTGCTTAGATCCTAAAGAACTTAATAACAGTATCGAAAGGGAAAAGTTTTTGATTCCATCTCCAGAGGAAATTTACAGTGATTTATCAGAAAAAGAAGTTTTTACTGTATTAGACCTAAAGGATGGGTTTTTTCAGGTTTTGTTAGACGATCCGGAAAAAGTTTGTACTTTTGTCACCCCATTTGGTAGGTACAGATTCTTGAGAATGCCCTTTGGTATATCATCTGCCCCAGAGGTTATGCAAAAAGTTAATTCAAAAATATTTGGTGACATTGAGGGGGTTCAGGTGTATTTTGATGATGTTATTGTGGCAGGAAAAAATAAACAAGACCATGATGAAATACTAGAAAAGGTTTTAAACAGGGCTAGAGTACACAAAGTTAAATTTAATAAAAGAAAGTTACAGTACAGATTAGATGATGTTAAGTATGTGGGATTGATAGTATCAAAGTCGGGTATACAGGTAGATCCAGACCATGTGAAATCTATTACAGAACTGAAAGCACCAAACAATGTGAAAGAGTTGCAAAAATTCCTAGGGATGTGCAATTATTTATGTAAATTCATTCCGCAGTATACAAAAACTACTGAACCTTTAAGGCGGTTGCTTAAAAAAGAAGTGGAGTGGGTATGGGAAGATTCACAGGCTCAAGCATTTCAAGAGTTAAAAAATAAATTATCTTGTACACCTACTTTAGGTATTTTGACAAAAGAAGGTTCAGTGGTTTTGCAGACTGATAGTTCAAAGGATGGGATGGGAGCATGTCTTTTACAAAAAGGTAGGCCTGTATCTTTTTATTCTCGTTGCTATACTGATTGCCAGAAAAGGTGGGCACCTATTGAAAAGGAACTTTTTGCCATATGTGCTTCATTAGAAAAGTATCATCAATTTGTGTATGGTCGAAAGATTGTGGTTGAAACAGATCATAAACCTCTGGAATCAATAGTCAACAAATACATCAATAAAATTAGTTGTAGACTACAAAGGATGGTATTAAAATTACTAAAATATGATATTGAGGTTAGGTATGTGCTGGGGCACAAAATGTTTGTAGCTGATTATCTGTCTAGGCACTATATTATGGACAATGCTAAAATAGATCCAACTGTTCAGGAGTTAGTGCATAGTTTTGAACAACAAATAGCAGTTACAGACAAATAAATGGCAGAGTTTCAAAATGAATCTTTAAATGATCCAGATTTGAGGCAGGTTATTACATGGTATAATGAAGGTTACCCTAAAAATGATAGGAAGATCACCAGTAAAAATTTGAGTGTCTATTATAAACTGAGAAGTGAGTTACATGTAAAAGATAACATTATATATTATAATGATCGCATAGTAGTGCCACAAATTATGAGGCAAGGGGTGCTAGAAAGTTTACACACAGGTCATGTCGGGGCAGGTAAACGTAAAAAGAGAGCCAGAAATTTGCTGTACTGGCCAGGAATGTCAATAGACATTGAGAACATTGTCTTCTCTTGTAATATTTGTGAAAAATATAGAGTTTCAAAACCTAAAGATTCACTCATGTCTCATGAGATTCCTAATCTACCATTTTTTAAGATTGGAATGGATATTTGCACTTATGGAACTAATGATTATATAGTTGTTGTAGACTATTACTCGAGGTGGATTGAAGTTAAGCCGCTGAAAGATAAAACAGCGGGTACTGTAATTCAAAAGTTAAAAGTAATTTTTGCTGTTCATGGATTTCCAAAGGTCATTGTTTGTGATAACATGCCTTTTGCCAGTTACAACTTTAGGCAGTTTGCAGAATCTTATGACATGCAACTAGTGCATTCCAGTCCTAGGTACCCACAATCTAATGGTTTAAGCGAAAGGGCAGTGGGAATTGTGAAGAACATGATGAGGAAGTGCAGAGAAAGTAACACTGATTTTAATGATGTTATGTTGAATTACAGAGCCACACCTGTAGCTGGATTAGATTACAGTCCTTCTGAACTTTTAATGGCCAGAAAATTGCGCACTAAATTACCATGTTCTATGGAAAGCTTAAAACCCTATGTTCCTAAACAGGTATATGAAAAAATGTTACAGTTGAAACACAAATGTAAGTTAAATTATGATAAGTCTGCCATTGACAAAAAGTCATTTCATTGTGGAGAGAATGTTAAAATCCAAAATCAACCAAATAAAATATGGGTGCAGGGGAAGATAGTTAGAAAAGAGGGACCTAGGTCATTTGTAGTTAAAACGGAAAAGGGGAATGAAGTTAGGAGAAATGAAAGACATTTGATGCATAGTAGAAATGTATTTATTGAAAAACCAATGATTATGCATGTGCCTAAAAGTAGGGATTCACAAATGGTTGTTCAGAATAATGAAGAAAATGATGATCAGTCCTGTTATTCTGGGCAACCTATGTCAACTCAATCAGAAGCTAGTGGTAGTTCTGAAATTATGCAGACTACTAGATCTGGTCGCTCAGTGCGTCCTCCTATTAGATTTGCTGATTATTCTTTGCATTAATTTTTAAGTTACTGTCAAGATAATTGCTTATTAAGTTGATTTATTAAATGAAACGTTTATGTCCCATTATTATTACAATTCTATAAGGGGGGGATGTTTGGGATGTGATTTATGGTCAAGAGGGATGGCAACACCAGGGTGTGAATCAAGCATAGAGAAGAGAGATGTCAACTAGAACAAGTTATGTGAATATACGGATTAATGATGGATACATGGTTTTATTTAAAATATCTGCCAGTGCCTGTCTAAACAATGGTCATACTGAATGGCGTTCAGATATCGTTGCGAGTAATTTAAAACTACGACAGTGATAGATAATACGGAACGTATAAGATAGAAAGAGATAGCTAGCTATCAAAGTGCAACAATTGTATCACTTTGTCCTCAACAATTTGTGCGTGCTAGTGCGATATCTACCTCTTTTTACTATATAATATCATTGGTTATGAGGATTATTTTGTGCGAAAGGGTACAACTGTCCGATGAGGAGGATTTCCAAGGAATAAAGTGTCTGAAGCCAGTCTGGTATGGTGCCTTTTCTGACTAAGACTTTTGTTGAGTAAAGAATGGGGAAAATGTGTTCTTGAGGGGAAATCCCAAACCAGTAAGAACTGAGGGCGTTCAGACATGTGTCGACGGCGCGTTAAGGAAGGGGTCCGTAAGGACCGATGCCTGCCGGGGTTGCGGGACTGTTCGAAAGAGATACCGTGGCCCCGGAACACAAAGGGCGATGAAGGAACATGGATGGGTTTTAGCACAGTAATATTATGATACAGTACTCCAACTTCATAGAAACGGACGAAACGCGAGCTATACCTACGCGCCTCGATCTTGGGGTGCGCTTGGGGCGCAGACAGTCACGGGTGTACCGCAGTGTCGAACGGACGGTGTGTTGTTTTTTTAACAATAACCGCGCGATTTTTTCTCTAAAAATCAGTTAATATGACGAGTAGAAAATATTGTGCTGTTTTTGGTTGTATGAATTCGTCAATAACGCATCCAGACATAAGTTTTTTTTAAATTACCTGGAAACTCTGAAAGGTAAGACTATAAAATAATTTGACTTACTAGTAGGTAGGTACATAATGTGTGTCTTTTTAGTGGATAAGTATTTCCTTTTATCTCACGAAAAAAAAGGTGTTTGGATTAATAAATAAAGCGAATAGAGTAACGGACAGTTATTGAGACGAGTGAAATAGGTAGTTATATGCGGTTCTGAATGAATCATGATACGGTAGGTACCTACCTACTTACGCTTGTGTTAAAACTTCGGTGCCTATACTTTAAAATTTAACAATAAAGCATTTCGTACGACTCAGTCGAGGCGCAAATATTTTTCGGTCGCAAATTTATAAGCCCGATTTGTTTTTCAAACAAAAACATGTTTTTTTAATTAAATCTACCAATCAAAAAACAACACGCATTTTTATTGAACACTTCCTATTCAATATACAAAGTATTTCATTTATTTATATAAAAAGGATATTTACAATCACAAAACTAAATAGAAACAGAAAGTAGGCAAATGTAATTAAAATGCTGGAGACGGGCAGCCCTAACGCATGTTTACGTACCGCGCGGCTGTAGGCATTTATTTCTATCATGCGGCCGAGTTAAAGTACTGTATCATAATATTACCGTGGTTTTAGTCAGCAAAAGTCTGACACTCCCTTCTGCTCCGCCCAGAGCGGGAGAAGTCATTTGATGATTAACCATCCGAAAAAAAAAAAAAAAAAAACGGCGCTCAGACATAGAGCTTCGATCACACCGGTAACCGCTGAATAAAAGTGAGAAGGTAGAGTTAAAAGGCGTGAGATAACCTAACAGTTGAGTGTTCAAAGATAGGCTGAACGATGATGAAGAACGACCACCTGACCATTTTCAGTCATGGCGGAGATCTCAACGAATCGGTCATGGAAATCAACCTATAGAAGCAGGAAATACTAAAGTAAGTAAACACAGGTGTTCTCTTCCCTCGGCCTCGCTCTCATCCTTGCAGGCGCAGAACCAACGGCTTAACTCGCACGTGATGAACAAGTAGTGATGTATCGAAACAATGACATTGATAATTAAAAAAAAAAAACTTAAATACAATATTGCAAGTCATTAC
Organism: Xestia xanthographa; assembly: GCA_905147715.2. NCBI lineage: Eukaryota > Metazoa > Arthropoda > Insecta > Lepidoptera > Noctuidae > Xestia > Xestia xanthographa. Next base: position 28,043,474 of record LR990644.1, on the reverse strand, counting down.
AGTCAGATCTACAAGGTTGCATTGAATTGTGCTTCAGAATCGTGGGAATTATAACAATATTATACGAATAAGTTTCATTGTTTTGTCTGAAACAGTATTACCTAAATCTAAAATAAAATAAACACTGCCATAGTCTGTTTGCTGTCAAGTTAGGAAAAGCTAATGAGAGGTTTTCTTTTTGAGGTATTAAAAAAAACTTAGTTACCAAGAACTCTATAGATGCCGTTGAACTTACTATGATAGTTGGTGCCAAAGCCAAAACGCTTGGAAAAAAACACATTGTGTCACGTCACATACTCTCGTTGACTGATACTTTCATTTGCTTAACCTTCCGAATAAAACCTAGTTTTCTCGCGCTTTGTTAAAATCAGTTTTTTTAGGTTCCGTTCCTTGCATTATCATACTAACTCCTAGCGCCATCTATCCAGCGACTAGGGAAGAGCTAAAAAGAAAATCCCTCATTGCAAATTGGCGCACTCAAAAAAAAATGTTAAAATGATATGATCATAAGAAATGTCTTGTTTTAGGTCATCATTCTCCTGCTCTTATTCCAATTTATTTAACAGTGTATCTTCTTCTTCACACATCTCTCTATAACTCGTCATCTCATCAGACAACTTCTTTCTACCCATATCATTCTTCACACAGTCCATACATCGTTTCTTTGGTCTTCCTCTACTCTTATACCCAACGAAATCCATACCGATTGTTTAAACGTTAGTAAGTCTAGTTTATGGCCTTGTACTCTTCATCACCCACAACTTCAGTCCCATGTAATAGAGGCAGGCTATTAGAAGGCACAAACCCAGACACCATGGCTGCCATTGAGACATTCCTGATGGAAAAACCCAATAACACCCTGAAGAACCTTACAAACCCAGGATCTCATGCTCAGTAGCCACGCTTACGACCATTAGACCACAGCCTCGTTGACCATAGCAACTTCATCATCTGCCTAGCCTTTTTCCAACTATATTGGGGTTGGCTTTCAGTTTTACCGGATGTAGCTGAATACCAGTATTTTACATGGAGCGACTGCCTATCTGACCTCCACAACCCAGTTAGTACCGGGTAATACGATACCCCTTGGTAAGACTGGTTGTCAGAATTTTTGGGCCTCTGACTACCTAATGACTGTCAAAGATCTACAAATGACAGCCGGAACCAAAGGCTTAACGTGCTTTCCGAGGCACAGAGGAAACTCGTTATGTAATGGGTGGTCACCCATCCACAGACCAACCTAGGCAAGCACGGCTTAACCTAATGATCGACCTGAGCGACTGTTATTATTTAGCCACGAGCTCCTTCATAGCATAGCCTCCAAAGCTGGCCATGGCAACTTAATAATTTAATTAATTTACAGTACAAGGTTGATAAAATGAATATTCTTTTTTTTTTTGAGTACCTTATTATTCAATATTCAAACTATAAAATCCAAACGGTATGATCTAGATTAGATTTAGCCACTATAACATTTTATTAAGTGATAAGATGTCTGTATTTTATCAGTTGTATCTAAAACATTGATAAACATTTTATCTTGCACTATAAACTAATTTAATTGTGTGTAAAACCAATTATTATTATTGGCTCCTGTGTGTGCCCTTGTGAACAGTAAAAATAAAATGTTGCTAAAAATATGAGATTAGGTCAAGTTAATAAGTTTAAAATAATTGTAACAAGCTAATTTGGGCACTAACCACTAGAGTTTTTGCCGAGTATAGGTTGTTGATTTTGGTTCCTGAAGTATGGATCATGATAATGTGGATAGACCCCATGACTTTAAGGATACAGAGACAATAGTGGGAGCGTTAGCAGACCTTCAGCCAGATCCGTGGATGACCTATAGCAGAATGTGGGGAAGATCTGGATGAGACTCGCACATACTAGGGAAGCATAGTTTAAAAGGAGAAGACTCCTTTACTTAACAGTGGGAACAGAACAAGGCTGCTTGATTTTGTGTTGTTTTTGTCCTGAATTGATGTCATGGAATTAAAGTCATATTTCTAAAATTTTATGTCAGTAATGTTTTTGGGAGCTCAGGGGGTCTAAAATGGCCGCTTTAGCAGAATCGTAATATGAATCACATTAAAAATTCTTAAAATGGACTTTATGCTTATTATAAAATTTAAATGTGATTAAGTGTAGCCTAAAATGGCTGCTTTAGCAGAATCCACGCAGAATCTTAGTATGTTAAGATTTTGGGTGGATTCTGCTAAAGCGGCGATTTTAGGCCCACTGTTAGTGGTGACAATAAACAATATGTTACAACAAACAAAGCATACTACACAGATAATTAATGTAATGAGACTTAAGATAATAATATTAAAAGAAAATTACCAAATCTTGATAGGTACATTTTGTTCTAGTATCTTATCATTATCAAATATTTGTTTTAGCAATAAGTGAGTAGAGCGGCCGGCATCTGGAAATGTGTTGGCACTAAAGTAATTATGATAAAATTTTGAACATAATACTCTATTTATCCCTTCATCTGTTAGCAAAGTAGACACAATAGTTAAAGAACGGCGTCCCGACCGTGTCGGTCGGGTCCACAGAGGAACGTTTACGTGGATTGCTAGGCCTGCAAAGATCTCCCCTTACTCAGTCTTATCTGTGCGTCTGCCGGCAGTGCCCATCAGGTAGTTAAGATCGCCACCAGGCCACCATTGTTATGCACTGCTAGTCGACATTTAATATTTTAGCAATTTTTTATGTTACCATGTTTAACAAAAACTAAACTTTTTTTCCACTTTCTTTATCTTCAGAATTATTCCAGAATTTACACAGAAATTAAATTTTATTCATAACTTATTACTTTACATATTAGTTGACAACTCGGTATATTTAGAAATGTATTTGTGAAAACCACAACTAACATTTTATAGAAAGCACTGCCTTTCAACAAATAGTAATCGTAAGTTTAATAAAATAATCAGGAACTTTCTAAATCTTGGAAAACAAGTAACTCAGTGTAATACAATGTTTTAGTTGGAAAATGGAAATGAAAACTTATTGTAAACACGTAATAATATTAACCAATAAAGTTAAAAAATATTATAAGCGCAATACAAGTTATTAAAATTGAAAGGCGATGAAAAAAATACATAAAATTGTTTTACCTCAGACAACAAAGGGGCTCTGTCCAAATGTTCTGACGAGGCGAAGGCCGACTCGAAGTAAGGGCCGCGGCTCCTGGACTCGTACCGGGAGCCCCCATCATCCCACATACGAGCCTCGAGCTCATCAGACATTCTGGCGCCGACAATCGCAAAAAAAAATAACAAGCAAAATCCTTCACTGGTTTTAACACATTTTTTCTCGAATTACACACAAAACTCGCACCCGTGTCACAGAATATCGAAGACTGTATAAATTTTAAAATATATTATCGTAGAATTATTATGTTTTATTAGCGTACGAGATAATACAGCGATAAATATCGGTGGACTCTGTTCGCGTATTCCTCTGGCGACGGAACTTGCGTTCTGAAACTAAAATCGCCGAGATAATTCATCAGTGACGTTTCTTGACATCTTTGTTTTATCTGCGATTCTTTTGTTTAAAAAACTATAAAATTTACTTGAAAATACTGAATTTACTGCGAAAATTTTATTTTTTAAGTTAGTTCAAGTGAGATTAACAAACTATTTTCGTTTTTTGGAAGAGATTATTAGGTTATTGGTTTTTAGTTTCTGAACAGTCGTAGACAGAGCGGTGACAGTTTGATTGACAGCAATCGATATGAATGCGTTCACGTAATGACGCATTCAAAACGAATTCATTTGAATAAAATTATTCATTTACATATTTTTTTATTGTAAACGACTTGCAAAGTTTATTGACATTATAAACTCATCAATTTTATTTTTAAGCACTTGCATGTAAATTTATAGACTTCGTCGATATAACGTTCATGGTTATTCCGGTACTGATCTCACTAGGATCAGGGTAATGTTAACCCGCGAGGCAAAAGAAGCATGGAACCAAAAAGAGGGAGTCTATGTATCATCATTTCAGCCGAAAGACGTCCACTGCTGGATAAGTCCTCCCTCAAGTGTTGCCACATTGCATTGACCGGTCCCGTGCACATCCAGCGGATCTCCGCAATCTTCAGCAGGTCATCAGTCCGCCTAGTATATTTATATGGTCTTTCTTCCTTCTTCTGTCTTAGGGTAGGATGTAAAGACAAAACAAACTAACATTTGATTCATTGTTTATTGAAATATCTTTTCCATAAAAATTACAAGATTAGTTAGATTACCTAGGATGACAAAATATATAACAATATTATTACAACAACATGCCATTTGAAATAACACTGCGGATATAAAAATATATCTTCACGTATTTCCGATTATTTTCCGGAAGCGGTAGATGCTATGGAGGTAGATAAAAAGGCAATTTTATAGTGCTGCATGGTTCTTCATGGTTTTATAATGGTGAAAAGTAACTTGAAGTATTAGCCCAAACATTTGCGTAATTCCGTTAATAAGAAATTGACTCTACTGCATTACAAATAAAGCATGCTTTGTTATGGCCAAATATCGGGAATATTGGACAAAGTGAAGCTTGCCATAGACAATTCCACAAATGCTTGCCAACAGCGCCCTTCTGTCAATGTCATTAAAACGCCAAAAAAACCATGTTTAAGAGAAAATAGCACAAGACAAGTTACATAATTAAAAATCACAATACACAAAATACCATTTCTAGGATAATTTTCTACCACATTACAAAATCAAGCAGTCCAACCTTCCTCTAAAAAAAATATAAACATAAAAATAACAAATAAATACATTCCTAGAGGCTAGTCAAAAGATTTACAGAGTAAAAGAGGCAAGGTTTTAAATGCTATAACGTTTTATAATCGCAATGTTATTCCCATGGTTATGGAGTATCCGGCCGTCTCGAGTCGTCGTTTAAAATCTGTACTGGAAACGGAACTATACATTAGCGTTTGGGTTTTTGAGGATATTAGAGAAATTTTAACATCGCGCATGTAATACCTGAAGGGTTAGGCAGAGATGTACCAAATAGTACACCCATATTTCGCCAGTTGTTTAAGTCTCATGTACTAGGGGTCAAGCCTATTGCCATCAACCGGGCACAAATCCAAACTACATGGCTGCTACTGAGAAATTCCTGAGTTTTTGAATTTGCAATGTGAAAAATCTATACTAATATTATAAAGCTGAAGAGTTTGTTTCTTTGTTTGTTTGTTTGAACGCACTAATCTCAGGAACTACTGGTTGGAATTGAAAAAATATTTTTGTGTTGGATAGCCCATTTATTGAGGAAGGTTATAGGCTATATAACATCACGCTACGACCAAAAGGAGCGGAGCATAAATGAAAGATGTTGCAAAAATGGGGAAAATGTATTCCTTTTGTTAGCTTTTTCTCTCTTATGTGACGCAGACGAAGTTGCGTGGGTCAGCTAGTATGTTAATAAAATCGGTCAATAGTTTTTGAACAAATTGCAGACTCACATACATATAGTTCAAATTCAGAAACTCCTTTTTTGGAAGTTTGTTGAAAATATAAACAAAGAGGATAATGGTGTCGATTCTGTTGTGCACAAACTAAACTTAATTTAGGCTATTGCTATCTTTTACTAAAAGGCAGTGCGAGAAAAGGACGGCTATAGCTATGAACTAAGAGATGTCAAACTAGTTTATTATGCCTTGCGCTTCACCGTGTTTTTACGTGCACCCTTCATTTGTATGGAAATATTAGTTCCAATTAAATTTGACAGCTCTAAATTACGTCCGTCTTTTTCACGTTTTATTAAAGAGAAAAAGATAGCAATAGCCTAAATTAAGTTTAGTTTGTGCACAACATAATCGACACCATTAAACTATCTGCAGAAGTGCAGACTTAATGACTTAAATCACTTTATCATTGTTTGTCAACTCTAAACAATTCGTTTTTTTTTCAATGAAGCAGATCAAGGCGTTGCTTTGTGTGACAGTGTCGTTGGCCCGCCTTGTCCCGAGTGACAGACAATGCAAGGTTCAATGTCACGACTGAATAAATTGTTTTTGTGAGATGTAATAATAACACAAAAAACAATATTGGTACTTGACAAGGAGATTTAAAAGAATTAGGTATAGAACGTACATTGGGCATAATGTCATACAAAAATTTTGAACCCGAACATTTTCGATTTTGACACAAGAATGCTACCTGACAAGCAGGCGTATGACATTAAACAGAACGATTTGTTACAATGTTACAACGTAGTAACAAGTTTTTGAATTACGATCTTCTTCGTCTTGTCCCGTCTATCGCTCATAAATATTTGAATGTCTTTGGTACTTGATGTTCAAAGAATAAAGTAAATGATTAACGTTTATAATGTACGATTCTAGAATTTATAGGCAGCCTCAGGACTATTAGTTTTGAAGCTATAGTCTTGAAAGCTTTTACATTCAAAAACTATAATTTAATCCGAAAAGGCACCAGAAAAAAAACACTGTTTATTTAATTCTGACCGTGCATTTTGCTACTAACTTGGCAAAATGCGCAAAGTTAATGATGTTTTATGAATTCAATAAAGGGTTATTGAATTGACTTTTACCCGACATAACATCACGCCTGTAATCCCCGAAGGGGTAGGCAGAGGTGTACCTAATAGTGCACCCATATTTTCAGTTGAGTTTTAAGTCCCATGTAACAGGGCGAGCCTATTGCCATCAATCGGGCACAAATCCAGAGTCCGTTGCTGCTGATGAGAAATTCCTAATGGAAAAACCCAATAACACTTTGCCCGACCCGGGAATCAAACCCCACAGTACCAACGAGGCAAAAATGACCCTGTCTCTCAAAAACCCAAACACCAATGCAACCACACATTAAAACTTGTCAATTCCTTGACCAGGAACATGGCGTAGGATCACAGACACAAACCATTATCTTTTTTAAACTATAGAATCTAACTACGCGTCTCGCGACTTTCTCACCAATACGTTTTGTTCTGTCGCGAGCGCAAATCGCTGCGATTTGTCGGACCTTGTACAAATAACTTAGGCACAGATAATATAATACTATACTTAGGGAATGAATCAGTATTTTTTTTATTATGAGTATGTTCACAAAATATGTAATCTCAATTGGTTTTTATTTTTGCTAAGTTAACTGTTAGACCTTCGTGGCTGAGCAAGGGTCGGTGTTCGAGGTTAAGCAACGCTTGTCCAGGTCAGTCCATGGATGGGTGACCGTTATTAAATGACGAGACCACTCCCGTGCCTCGGAAAGTTCATTAGCCCAAAATTCTGACAAGCAGTCATACTTAGGAATATCGGAGTATCTTGTACATGGATTGGATTGTGGCAAAATTGGAAGACTTGTAAGTTGCCCAGCAGTGGGAACGTAGCCGTGTGGTATCCGGCAGAGTAGAATAGAATCAACCCATTACACTCTCGGGTGTCGTATAAGGCGACTAATGTCTGAGGCAGAACACCTTGCACCTCCGTAGACCAGAGAATGGGCAGCAGCGTTTTCTGTTAGTCTTTCATCACTGCAATCTCCAATCCGCCTGCCAAGCGTGGAGATTACGGCAAATTCCTCCCATCATGGGAGAGGCTTTTGTCCAGCAGTGGACGTTATGGGCTGTTGTTGGGAACGTAGTTGCATAATTTGCCCAGGAAAAACATAACTTAAGTAAAAAGGTTTTTGAAAGCTTTTTCCACTAAAGGACAAAAGCCTAATTATAAAAACCCAATTTGTTCTTCGCTGAATTGAGTATTAAACATGTTTTAAATAAATAACAAGGAGGGTCTGACAAATCGCACGCGTTAGTCATCAATGGAATGCTAATATATACTTTACATTCATCAAATATACAGGCGCATACTTAAAACTAAGCTAGCCTTGACAATCTTGTGTGCCTAGAATGAAGATCAAAATCATTTCCTAGATAATACAACTAGTATCAGACAAGTGTAATATTTGGGGCCATTAGGTATTGAAATGTTGTAATGATAATAGTTATTTATGATACTAGTGCGGTAAGTTGGTTTTTACAAACGAGCTATGGTAAGCCATTCGTCTATGGCTTACCATAGTCACGAGTTTGTAAATACCAATTTCTGCACGTGTGTTATACAATGTTTTTCAACACATTTGCGAGAAAACAGTGCAATATGTAATGAAACAAACAGCGACCCCAAAAACCACGAAAACGACACCCATGAAGAAAAAACCGAAAATATTCGTCAGCGCCATCTTGGATTTTCATTATGATCTCTTTTTTAATATCAGCGACCCCAAAAAGCACGAAAACAACACCCATGAAGAAAAAAACCGACAATTTTCGTCGGTGCCATCTTGGATTTTAATTTTGACCTAATTAAAAAAAAACCGTAAAGAATACGCACGGTGCTATACAACAGGGTATGCGGTAAAATAAGTACTTAGGTGAGAGAGATTTTTTGAGCAAATGTGTTGAAAAATAATTATGTTTATTTTGCAAATAGGTTTTTACAAACAGTTTTACACGTAATTTGTTTTTAAACTAGTTGAGGCCGGTGTGCAAACTCAGAGGTCAATAGTCTCTTTTAAGGTCCAGACATAATCTTGCTCAACTCACATGAGGACTATGCAGATAGTGTCTCAGATGGTCTTTTAAAGAAAGCACCACACAGATTTGTGTGAATAGGACTATTGATGATTTTTTCGCGATTATTATATTCGTCCCATAAAGGAAATTGTTCAGTTTAATATTCTGTTTCCATATCTTTAATTAAATACTATCACAATACTAATACACGCTGTATAAACCTTAGAATGTCGTGATGAGTAGACGCGGCGATACATGAAGCTATACGTTTCCAGTATAACATGGCCTCGCGTTGTATAGATTTCCCGTACAATGAGATCCGCATAAACTGGTCAGTATATTCAGGCTAGCTCATGTTCAAATATTCACCGAATAAATTACATCTTGATTGACACACTAAGCAAAAATAGCAACAAGTTTGGTCTAAGAGGTGTCTTATATGTATATAATTATTTATGTAGCCAGATAAATTAATTGAACGTCATGCCGTTCACTGTTAAAATAAATAAGGAATCATCAAGCCTGTATTCCTGAAGGGAATCGGCAGAGGTGTAAAGCAAATGCTCAAGAACTTTGACTTTCCTCAAGCATTTCATACAAAAATTAATCTTATCTGTTTAGATTACGTTTGATTACAGTCGGATAAATGAATTTGCACGTTAATAACATACGAATAAGGATCATTTTCGTATAAAATGCTATACTGTCCTTAGCTTGTGTAAATTCTGTTTATTTATTTACCAGACTACATAAATAACCTCCATAAGACTTTAAATATGTTTCATTATTTGTACAATTGGACATTTGATATCTTTGTTCAAAGACTCAAAATGAACTCTAAGTTAAAGGAATAAAGTAAGTTTTTAAACTGTGGTAGACTTGGATTGATGTGTCCTAATAGAAGAAAAAGGTCGTATGTAGGATGTTTTTAGGCGAGCGTTTTTATACTAGTGTTGTTTTTATTTAAACTTTTTTTTTTTAATTAATGTTTCTATTTTAATTCCTATGCTTTGTACTATCAAGAAACGTCACACAAATACTATATTTGGACATTAATAGATACCGTTCTTTTGAAGTTCCATCAAATACAATTTTTTTTTTCTCAGTTTTTTAGAGAATCGTTATATAAGGATGACCCCTAATAGAACTGAACACCTAAGAAATAATGAATATTTCATTACAATTATCTATATTGTAACAGTGATCATTTCAGAAATTCCCTATCCCCATTAGCTACCTCAACCATAAATATTTTCATAATAAATATAATTTGACTACATCTTTTCTTAATATATCAGTAAGTACATATATATTAGACCCAAATATCAATCCAATACATTTTAACACACATCTTACGATTAAGGAAGCCTCTGAATAAAATATTTAATATTAAAAAATTGAGGGAAGCTTCTGATTGGTTGACCAAAACCACTAACAACCAGTAGTCGACCTCAGATTTGATTTTCGGAAGACTTTAGTATTGCAAAGTGATAACTGACATAGAAGTAATACAACGTTTACGTCTCTTTTTTTCCTATGAAAACGCCTATGAGTTAGAAAGAGTACGCTATAGATTCCTCTCTCTTGACTTTTTGCCAGTCACCGTAATAGTTGTTACTCTAATCATTTTAGCTGTCAAAACGCGATTCAACGACAGATATGAAAAATACAATTTCAAAATTCAAATTGGAATTAAATTAACTTAGAGGATTGTATTAATGATTATAACTCTTAAAGCCATATGTGTTACGGTCGCGAATCATATTTGAATCAACATACAACCAGACACTGACCTGCGAATGGAGTCAGCAACTGTTGAACTAATGGCGCTAGCATCGCTTGTACAAAACGTCGTCATTGGTTGAAAATCTGTCAATGTCATTTTATATTTCAAAATAGTTTGACCTCATTGGTCAGATTGGGTCTAAGCTATAGACACGCCATCTACAATCAGCTATTGCAAAAAAACGTCAGAAAATTTAAATTTCGCGGGCTACCTTAACGCATCATTCTTAAGACTCCTACAAAAACAACACCAGTACAAGAACGCACCACCTACTGTGCCCGTCTCAGTCGTGAGAGTAAGACGGAGATAGAGGAGCAGTTAGACGACGACTACGAGCGGCAGATCCCCGATCATAAAGACGACGGCGGCGGCAGGGCGCGCGCGGCCGCCAGTCCACCCGCGTCCAGCCGCGGCCAGTCCACGAACTCCTTGCCGTGTCTATGGAAAAGATACAACGATTAGTGGGCCTGTAATCCCAGAAGGAATAGGCAGAGGTGTCATCATCAGCCTATTAATGTTCCCACTGCTGGGACACAGGCCTCCTCTCTATGAGAGGGAATGGGCTATAATCCACCACGCAGGCCCAGTGCGGGTCGGTAGATGTCACATGTCTTCGATTTTTTTGGTTCTAGGACATGCCGGTTTCCTCACGATGTTTTCCTTCACCGGTTTGAGAGCAGCGGTGATTAAATAAATTACACAAAGTAATGCGCCTGCCTGGGTTCGAACCCACGACTTACTGTTCGTAAGTCGGGGCAGCCACCAATGGGCTACCGCTGCTCTCCGGGCAGAGGTGTACCCAATGATATTCTAGTAAACAGATAATGTTGTGAGCGCGCAATCGTGAACACTCGAAAACGGGCCAATCGGCCCGTATTGCCTTTAGTCTGCAACACGCATGGCGACGAGCGATACGCTGCTACGAATTTAGATAAAAATTGTAAAAGTGCCATCGTGCGTGTTCAGAAAGTGTACCAATTATATACCAAAGTAAATAAAACACAAGGGATCTTATACCACATGTAACTACGCAATATACTTCGATTTATTAATATTTTTTATTTATTTTCCTGATATTCTGATATTTGGAGGATAAAAAAAAGAAAGAGATGGGAAATACATTTTTGTCGAGAGTACGACAAGGACGCGTGCACTCCAGACATAGAACAACACTATCTGTTTCTTTTTTTCTTATTGGTTTTATTGAGCTATCCCTTTTGTATCATTTTGACTTGTAATGAAATGTAGAATTAATGAAAAGGTGTGCTACCGCTGCTGCGCGGAACACTCTTTTCGGTGGTTTTGTAGGTGTATAACATATCTGTTTATTAGAATATCATTGGGTGTACCTAACAGTACACCCCGTACATACTATCGAGAACACTCCCGCCTGATCAGCACTAAGATTTTTGCTTGCACTCGCAACATAGAAACGCTCTCTAGCCCCGCCCCGTTGACTTTGTATAGAAATAATGAATGAAAAGATACCGAATCGGCCGAACGCACTGACGACGCACGCCAAACGAGAGTTATTGTTATTTTGCGCGCCAACGCAAACTTGGTTGGCTTGGTTTTGGTTTGTTAAAGTTTGGGCCTATTAAGGCCCTAACTTTAAAGGGGCGTGGCTCGGCGCCTCCGCATGATTTAAGCGAAAAAAAATTAAACTGGTCAGGCGGAAAATACCACGATAGTACGTGCTATATCGTATTAAAATTTGATGTGTTCAGTTTCAAATCACGGCATACTACTAGGTACTTATCGTGTAGTTAGTGTCTAACCTGCCCGCGTAGTATGGCGACGTAGAAACGGGGAAAGACTCGACAAATCTTTTGTTCAGCTGTCATTTTGTCGATATTAAATAGACAAAATGACAGATGAACAAAAGATTTGTCGAGTCTTTCCCCGTTTCTACGTCGCCATGCTACGCGGGCTGGTGTCAGAGTTTTTAAGCCACCCATGGGCCTCTGACTTGGCGTTACATGCCGTCGAGAAATATCTCCCAGGCATGCTGGTTTCCTGACGATGTTTTCCTTCACCGAAGCAAGTGATAATTATACAATACGCACATGAATCCGAAAAATCAGAGGTGCGTGCCTTGGGTTCGAACTTGAGACCTATGACTTGTTAGTCCGGGCCATGTTTTTCATTAACTAAATAGTGGTCATGTCATTTTGATATCAATATAGCGAGACCACTTTCTTTGTAGAATATTTTTAAATTTGATGAGTGTAGAATTTTACAAAAAATATTATATTAAATCCTATTCACATGATATTCAAAAAATCTGACGGGGTCCCTTTATCTTGATTTTTTTAACACTCTATACAAAGCATGCTATCATCAGAAATAGCAAAGTGAAACTATTTTTTTAATATCTATTAAAAATACAAAGTTATAAGCAACGTGCTTTCTGAGGCACGGAGGAAACTCGGTATGTAATGGGTCGTCACCCAACTACAGACCAACCTTGGCAGGCACGGCTTAACCTAAAGATCCGAGCGGCCGTTATTATTTAGCCACCAGCTCTTCCTGTTGTATACTGATTACCATTGATAATATGAGAAAAACATGCAATCCTTTAGATTTTGTTGCTACGTAATATGGTCATATGCATGATTTTTTTTTATCACTCTAAACTAAGCTTAATAACATCAGAAATTGCAAAGTGAAATTATTTTTTTAATATCCATAAAAAATACTAAGTTACAAGCATTTGAAACTGCTGATTAGACAAAGAGATCCGATACAGCAAATGACGTTATTCACTGCATCGACGTACAAAATCCATACTAAATTCCGTTTATCTAGTGTAACGTTGTTAGTTCATAATTGATAAAACGTAAACAAATAAAACAGAAGTCATTTTAATATCGTTTACCAGCCGACCAAATCACCTGATCGCGCCTGTACTTTTGTCTCACTCGCTCGCGTTCCTAAAACCAGTTTTTTTTCCCACTCCATCATTCTCCGCGCGCCGCGAGCGTCGACCACGCTCGCATGCCTGCAGAGGCCAGTGGGCATTTTACGCGCGGTCAGTCTACACACATATTAGACGACATATGCGCAGCCTCGCGAATTATACTTTGATTGGACTACTGAATTTCCAAAACTTTTTTTTATAATTTTACTTTTTAAAAAAGTTCTATAAAGGAACCATAACTTCAGTGTGTAATTCCCCATATCGGGTAAGTGGCTAAGTGTTGACAAATTCACGCAGTGCTTGTTTCTAAATGTCATGTCAAGGTCAATGATGTGCAAAATTATTTCATCATCTTTTTCATAGACATCATGTTAGCTACTATTTCAACTATTGTACTCAAACCTTAATTGCTACATCAATGTTTTATGTAGGTATGTGTAAATATTAATTTAAAAGTGCTTCACACCTTTTTTTTTCTCTTTTCTCTTTTTCTCTGTAAACTCCGCTTCTGAAGGTGACCTCTACACACATACGCCCTAAGCGCAATAGTACCCATCCCTACGCTTGCGCTTACGCTGCTGTGGTCACCGTCAGGAGAGGATAAGCAGAGAACCCTTCGCTTACCACTGGACATAAATTCCAGGGACCAAAGTTCGGGATTTTCTTCCTCCGGGGTTAACCCGTGTGTGCCGTTGCTGCGTCACCTGGTGCCGACACTCGCAACTGACGAGTCGGTTCCACCGGCATCCGGCATCCAACGACGGCGACGCCTCTACGGGCATCCGGCACCGCTACCACCTACCCTGCGGGTCCTGCATCCTGCTCCTCGGCTCCAGCGTCCATACAGCTACGCGCAAGCCAGGGCAGTACTTGACGCGCCTACCTCCATATGTCGGAAAAAACCTATGACGGGCCTTAGTAATCCGCGACCTATTTTTAATAAATTAATTTTTATGAAAGTGTTGGTGAATTTTGTTCAAACCTATTAGGGTTCCATATTCCCACGCAACATTGGCGCCCATATCGTGGTTTTTTCATGGTCATACGTTTTTTTCTGTTTTATGGAGGTAGTGGTGTTTTTCGGTGTTTTGTGTGTTTTGTGTTTCGTTGTTTTTTGTAATAACGCTTTGTTCTTTTTTTTATTTCGTGTGCAGCAACTGGTGTGAAGAGTTAAGTTTAGTTTTGTTTTTTAATTTGCCTGATATACAGGGTGTTTTTTTTTTTTTATATATACCGGGTGCTCAACATATTTTTTTTACTTAGTTTTTTTATTTTTTTTCTTGAATACCGTGTATTCAACATATTGTAGTAGTAGAGCTTATAGTAACGGCTCGCCCCGGGGAAGTACTACCCTCATTCCTTTTTTTTCTTCTGGCAAGCAGTTTTTGCTGTGTGCTGGTTGAAGGGTTTGAGTGCCGGGTGTAAGTACTGGCTAACTTATAGACATTATCATCTTTGTCTTATGTCGACACTTAAATTACTGTAAAGTGTCTACATTTTTTTTTTTTTGGTTTTGTATACAGGGTGATTAAATTTAGTTTTGTATTATTTTAATCTTTGTGATTTTTTGTTGTTAAACGCCAAAATTAGGATCGTTAGTTTATCATTAACTTTTTGTAATTTACTTGTACCCTCACACCAGTTGCAAAACATTTTTTTTTTGTTTTACGCTTTTCTTGTTTTTTTTTGGTGCATCGTAACTAAAGTGTACGTTACAGAAATCTATTAAGTTTCGGAGTGCTTAATAAGTACAGTCATGCTCAAAAACTTGTAACTGTCCTGTTGTACAGTCAGCGCATGATATAAGTTGCAATTTTTTTTTTCATTACATTAAATTTTCAACTCAATATCTTTTAACAGTTACTTATTGACGTTGCTAATTCTTAAGTACAGTCAGAAAAAAAAGTTTTTCTTTTTGACAAAGTATTTTTTTTCTCACTTTAGCTAGTTTTATTTAGTTCTGCGTACACATTAGTTGCAAATTTTATTATTTTGCATTTTTTTAATTTTTTTTATTTTTAGTTACCAAATTTCTTAGTTTTTTTTGCTAGCTTTACATACGTGAAAAAAACAACAAGACGTTACTTAAATTTAACTTAAAATTGTAACAGACGGAGTATTAAGTACTTATTTGTTTTTTTCACTATACGGAATTGTTCAACACTTACCCACACTTCTAAAAAAAAAAAAAAAAAAAAAAAAAAAAAATGTTTTTTTCCTCTTTGCTATAATTTAAATTATTGTTATAATGGCTTATCCCGTGAAGTTCATGTCACTTCAAAAGTCTGAGCTTGAGTATGAAGTTGCTATTAGGGGTGAATCACCAGCGGCCACAGTGCAGGAGTTGCGCAAACAAATAGCTAAGTGTGGACCTTTATTTCCTTCAGAGGATATTCTCACTAGTCCTTTCGAACCAACGGGTGACCTAAATGGTGTGCTGGACGTTCTTGAAAAGGTTAACGTCACTTTAGAATCTACGTCATTGGATAAGAACACATTGCTGCGTACTCAAAATTTGCTTAATCATTTATATCACCGGCTAAACCGCATTACATGTGACGATGAATTAAAGGCAGACTATGAGGAATGTGTCGGCCTTTTCAAGAAGGCCATAATAAGGCTTACTTCACTTAGCGATTCAGCTTCAGATCCCTTAGCTACTACTAGTTCTGATAGCATTTCACCTACTCTTTCGACACCGGTTAATGTCACCGTTACTTGTGATGGTAACATTAACAAACTCGCGAAATTGAAATTCGACGGCAAGTCCTGCGTCCGGGCGTTCATTCAACGTTGTGAGGAAATTTGTGTCGCTAGAAATATCTCACACGATAAGATCTTGACATACGCTACTGACATATTTAGCGGTGACGCATTACATTGGTACAGGAGTGTTAGGGATACGGTTTCGGGTTGGAACGATCTTACAGTGTCTTTGAGACGTGATTTCGATCAGTCTGATTATGATTACAGATTGCTTACAGAAATTAGGTCTCGTACACAAGGAGAAACGGAGAATATTATTATTTACCTTTCCATTATGTCTGGACTTTTTTCACGTTTAACGAAAAAATTATCAGAGGAAGATAAATTGGAAATCTTACTCCACAACATTCGTCCTATCTACGCTAACACCCTCTCTTCTGTATCAGACATCAAATCCATAGATGAATTGAGAACCTTGTGCCGAAATTATGAAGCTGTGCAATCACGATTTACTCAATTTAGAGAACCTCCTAAACCATGTTCGAATACCCTAGCACCTGAATTTGCATATTCAGGACAGTCTAATAGTAAAACTTACTCTAAATATAATAATAATAACAATAACTCATATAATAAACACTACTCTAAACCTAATAATTACCAAAATAAACCTAATTCTAATAACAACACGGAACCTACCATGGTTCATACAGTTGATAACCCTAAGTCTAACACAAAACAGCCTTACTGTCCTCGTTGTCGTAATAATACACATCACCTGAGGCAGTGTACTGCTAGCAAAGATGAGTTGGTTTGTTTTAAATGTGGCCACAAAGGTGTTAAAATACCAGACTGTCCAAAATGTGGTAAAAACAAACAAACCAATCCAAAAAACTAACTAAGAAGAATTGTGGAAATAACAAATTTGATAGTGAAGACTGGAAAAACTGGTTGCAAACTATTGAACTATTTTTCAAATCGTATAACATCAACGCAATTCTCGATGACAAAGACGATCTCGATGATAGACCTTACGTATCTGTTAAGATTAACGACCTCACTGTTTCGGGACTCCTAGATTCTGGCTCAGCTGTCACTATTTTAGGCAACGGTGCTCACTCAGTGCTAGTTGCTCATGGCTTGCCACTTGTTGAATCTGATCGTATAACAGTAACAGCTGCGGGAGGTCAGAATATAAAGAGTTTAGGTTACATAAATATTCCAATTCATTTTGAAAATCAATTTCATATTTTAAGAGCTTTCGTTATTCCAGAAATTAAACGTAATCTCATTTTAGGTATAGATTTTTGGCGTAAATTTAAACTATGTCCAAATCTTATTGGCAGCATTACCATGGCCAAGTCCAAGGATTGTTCTTTGGTTACTTCTCATTCAACCTTCATACAAGGTTATGATAACCTTGATCAGTCACAAAAACAACTGGCTGATAATGTAATTAGGCAGTTTAAGGATATTTCATATCAGAGCAAGGGCTTGGGCGTAACAGGTCTTATCACGCATCGCATAGACACAGGTGACTCGGAACCAATTCGCCAGCGTTACTATCGTTTGTCTCCGGAGAAGCAGCGAATCTTGACAGAACAGGTTGATGAGATGCTTTCACTTGACGTGATCGAACCTTGCGAGAGTGCTTGGTCATCTCCTGTTCTGATCGTGGCAAAGAAGAACGGACAACCCCGTTTTTGCCTGGACAGCCGTAAACTAAATTCCGTCACAAAACGAGATGCCTACAATCTTCCTTATATTTCCGAGATCCTGGACAATTTACGAGATGCTCGCTATTTAACCAGTATTGATCTGTCCAAAGCATTTTGGCAGATTCCGATTGCTTCTGAGGATCGCGATAAAACTGCGTTCTACGTTCCCGGCAGAGGCACTTTTCGTTTCAAACGTACTGCTTTTGGCCTTACCAATGCACCAGCTACTCAGCAGCGATTGGTTGACTTACTTTTTTCTAACTTTGATCTCAAGGTGTTCGCTTATTTGGATGACATCATCATCATATCTGAAGACTTTAATTCGCACGTGACACTACTTTTACGTGTACTTGACAAGTTGAAAGAAGCTAACCTAACAATTAACCTTGAAAAGTCTAAATTCTTTAGCTCACAGTTAAAATATTTAGGGTACGTCGTTGATGGCTCTGGCTTACGTACGGATCCAGCCAAGGTTGAGGCTATACTTAATTATCCGACACCTACATGTCGTAAGGACCTCAAACGTTTTTTAGGAACTGCGACGTGGTACAGGCGTTTCGTACCCAACTTTAGCACTGTTGCTGGTCCCCTAAATAAGTTGACTTCATCTAGGAAAGGCACCCCTTCTTTTAAATGGACTCCTGAAGCTGACGCTGCGTTTCAAAACTTAAAAGAGTGCTTAATTTCTGCTCCAGTTCTGTCTTGCCCAGACTATACTCAGCCCTTCGAAGTGCATACCGATGCTAGCGGTTACGGTATCGGTGCAATGCTTACTCAGTCAATAGATGGCAAAGAGCACCCAATTGCGTACATGAGTAAGTCACTAACCGCTGCTGAGAAGAATTACAGCATAACCGAACGCGAAACCTTAGCCGTTATTACCGCTCTCGAACATTGGCGTTGCTACATAGAAAACGGTCAACAGTTTACTGTCTACACGGACCACAGCGCACTTAAGTGGTTCCTGTCCTTAAGTAACCCTACTGGTCGACTAGCTCGATGGGGCGTACGTCTTTCAGCCTTTAACTTCGTCATTAAACACCGACGAGGCGTTGATAACGTTATTCCTGACGCGCTATCCAGAATCGTTCCGGTTGATGCCACCAATATTTCAAACTCTTATTCAGCTACTAAAGACTCCTGGTACAAAAATATCTACAACGGTTGTCTAAATGATCCATCCAAATTTCCAAATTTTATAATTAAAAACGATTCGTTGTATAGGTTATCTAAAAATAAACACGAACTAACTTCAGAATTCTCGTGGAAAGAGGTCGTACCTACGGAATACCGAGAGACCATAATAATTGAAAATCATTCCGAGCCTACGGCTGGACATATGGGGATTTTCAAAACTTACCGACGCCTCGCTTTGCGGTACTACTGGCCTGGCATGTACCAAGACGTCGTAAAATTTATTGGTTCTTGCGAAAAATGCTTAGCTTACAAGTCCCAAAATCATCAAATTTTAGGAGAAATGGGTCGTCCTAAACATTGCTCGCGACCATTCCAAATGATCTCTATTGATCTCATGGGACCTCTTCCTACTTCGAGAAAGCAGAATAATTATATATTAGTCGTTACTTGTTGTTTTTCTAAATTTTGTTTAATATTTCCAATCAAAAAGGCTACAGCAGAAATAATTACAAAGATTTTGGAAGAATCTGTATTCTTAATCCACGGCATACCTCAAACCGTGTTGATGGATAACGGTACTCAGTTTACTGGCAAGGTAACAGAGGCATTATTTAAGAAATATAAAATTCCAAATGTTCATTATACACCTAAGTATACCCCTCAGGTAAACTTAGTAGAACGATATAACAGAACCATTATCACTTGCATTTCTACCTACGTGGATAACGATCATAGATCATGGGACACATTCATTCCTAAGGTGCAGTTTGCTATTAATAACTCTGTAAATGAGGCAACAGGATTCTCACCTTCATTTTTAGTTTTCGGGCGTGAGCTTGTTACATGTGGGTCACATTACACTGATAATGACCTCGGTGACGAAATACTTTTCCTGCCACGAGACGTATATGCAGAAAACTTAGGTTGTTTGTCTTCCATCTTAAATGACGTACAGGCAAGGTTATGGCAGGCCCATGTAAAGAATACTTCACATTACAATTTGAGGCGCAAGTTTGCCGAATTTGATATTGGAGACGTAGTCATGAAACGCGCCTACTTTCTTAGTGACAAAGAGAGCAGATTCTCAAAGAAGCTGGCTCCAAAATTTATCAAAGCCAAGATCATTGAGAAAAAGTCACCACTCGTGTATGTGTTACAAGACATGTCTGGCAAAAATTTAGGGTCATGGCACATCAAAGATTTAAAATTAGTCGGTAAAAATAAATAGCGTTATATATATTTTTCTTTTTCTTCTCTCCTCTATATTTTGATATAATATTATTTTGAATTTTTCACATTTAGTTTTGATTTTACGAATCAAGATTTGCATTCCCTCTCGCATATATTCCACCTTCTATTGGAACACTTATTGGTAAGGTATCTAGTTAGAGAAAAACAAGATACCTATATTTTTATGTTATAGTGCGTCAGTTATGTTGGTATCGTTAGAATACAATAACTGCTGCTAGTTTATGTTAGCGAGAAGTATGAAAGATGACTTATAAAAGGTAAACCTATAGTAACTCAAGTTCTTGATGCGGATTTTTATTCATTTTAAGAGATGACAAAAATCCTTGATTGCGCGCGGGGGTATTGTAACGTTGTTAGTTCATAATTGATAAAACGTAAACAAATAAAACAGAAGTCATTTTAATATCGTTTACCAGCCGACCAAATCACCTGATCGCGCCTGTACTTTTGTCTCACTCGCTCGCGTTCCTAAAACCAGTTTTTTTTCCCACTCCATCATTCTCCGCGCGCCGCGAGCGTCGACCACGCTCGCATGCCTGCAGAGGCCAGTGGGCATTTTACGCGCGGTCAGTCTACACACATATTAGACGACATATGCGCAGCCTCGCGAATTATACTTTGATTGGACTACTGAATTTCCAAAACTTTTTTTTATAATTTTACTTTTTAAAAAAGTTCTATAAAGGAACCATAACTTCAGTGTGTAATTCCCCATATCGGGTAAGTGGCTAAGTGTTGACAAATTCACGCAGTGCTTGTTTCTAAATGTCATGTCAAGGTCAATGATGTGCAAAATTATTTCATCATCTTTTTCATAGACATCATGTTAGCTACTATTTCAACTATTGTACTCAAACCTTAATTGCTACATCAATGTTTTATGTAGGTATGTGTAAATATTAATTTAAAAGTGCTTCACACCTTTTTTTTTCTCTTTTCTCTTTTTCTCTGTAAACTCCGCTTCTGAAGGTGACCTCTACACACATACGCCCTAAGCGCAATAGTACCCATCCCTACGCTTGCGCTTACGCTGCTGTGGTCACCGTCAGGAGAGGATAAGCAGAGAACCCTTCGCTTACCACTGGACATAAATTCCAGGGACCAAAGTTCGGGATTTTCTTCCTCCGGGGTTAACCCGTGTGTGCCGTTGCTGCGTCACCTGGTGCCGACACTCGCAACTGACGAGTCGGTTCCACCGGTATCCGGCATCCAACGACGGCGACGCCTCTACGGGCATCCGGCACCGCTACCACCTACCCTGCGGGTCCTGCATCCTGCTCCTCGGCTCCAGCGTCCATACAGCTACGCGCAAGCCAGGGCAGTACTTGACGCGCCTACCTCCATATGTCGGAAAAAACCTATGACGGGCCTTAGTAATCCGCGACCTATTTTTAATAAATTAATTTTTATGAAAGTGTTGGTGAATTTTGTTCAAACCTATTAGGGTTCCATATTCCCACGCAACACTAGAAAGAGATAGAAACAAAAGTTTAAATGGTTATAACTATTGTGTTGTTTGGCCGATTTATGTCTTGTTTTCGCTTTTTGTCATTATTTTTATAGTACTTTAACATTTCGTATCGAAATGAAAAAAAAAATAGAAAATGTATGCATATTCCCTATTGTAGTACGTATCTACCTGAATATAAAGGTGAGAGTCGCAGTGACTGCAGCACCCCAGAACATGAGGTACAGCAACACTTCGCTGGTGTAGCGTTGCGGCAGAGTTGCGCTCGCGCAGAACATTGACATCGCTACCAGCAGCACTGATGGGAACTGGAACAAACGACAAGATCAGCACCCCTAGCCAAGTTGACAATCTACAATCGTTAACGCTAGTAGAAAACTAAACAAATGAATGGGAATGACATCTCAACGTTAAATCACATGACCAACACAAACGAATAGAAAATTCGTAGACAAGTTTACATCGTTCAAAATGATAGAATAGAATGCTATCGTTTCTACAATGTTGATCGCTAAACTCTTTGGTAGGAACGCTCACCATACCTGAAGTGTAGGTTTTTTTCTACAGACATTAGAGAACGAGCGACCGACTCATTCGTGTCAACTTGGCTACCAATTTAGCGCTTTCTACAATCGCTTACGCCGAGGCGTTTACGATTGTAGAAAGAGAATCGATACGAAACGTTTGTAACTTGGCTAGGGGTACAGAGGTATTTACGCTTACAGATTTTTAGCAGAATTTTTTAAAAGTTTGAAGTAATTTTTTACGTCTTTCCACAAATTTTTTGCCTAGTTTTAAACAGAATAGAAATATTTCTTTTTCTTGAAAATACTATAGTTGGTGCCAGTTAAGATGAGATTTTTCCCTAAAATCTCTTCGTACAAACCAAAACAAATAAACCATGTATCGTTTTTCATATCGTTTTAGAAAAAATGTTGAAGATCACGAATCACGATAGATGACGATTCTAGACTTGAACAGGCTTATTTTTGGTTTTCAATGTTAAGATGTTGAATAAAAGTACGTGGGTCAATGACCGCTATTCTCAGCTTAACTGGCACACACTTTATACACAGCATATATATATTTTTTATAAAATCCCGCGAAATCGGGAAAAAAATTAATAAGAAGCCGCTTCCACACTTTTGTACACTTTGCCGGTAAAAAATCTACTTTGAGTATATGCATCCGAATGTCAGATTCCTAGTTATTATACAGGGTTAGTTTTCAATGACCAGCCAAAATTTAAAATTAAGATCTAGATATCAAACCAAATGTGCATTTTAAATATTATAGTCGAAAAATATAAAATAAAACAATAGCATTCATTTGAAAGTGTCCTAAAAATTTCCTAAATCATAAATCTAGTGGGAATCAATGCACTTGTGTGCGTGCATGCACCGCCAAATGTATGTGTGTGCTAACTGCTACCTATCTAGGTTGATGAACTGAATTGTGCTGTTGTAATATCTACAATTTTGCTTTTTAGTGGTAGACAGGATATTTTAAAAAATGTTGTTTTATTTTTCATTATATCGAAAATATTATCGATTCTAAACCATCTCTGAAAATTTGGCCGGTCATTGAAAACTAACCTTGTATATTTTTTTGGGAAATCCCCCGAAATCGGGAAAAAATATAGTAAGAAGCCGCTTCCACACTTTTGTACACTTTGCCGGTAAAAAATGTACTTTGGGTAGATATGCATCCGAATGTCCGATCCCTAATTATTACAGACGTGCGCGAGAGGGACGGATAGATCCGAATACACGGACGAAGCGTTAGAGAGTAGGGCCCCTGGGCCGTAGCCCAGTCACAAGACTTAATAACCTTCCCAGTTCATCTCCATCTTTTCAGTTTTGACGATTCAACAACAACAACAACAACAACCCATAACGTCCACTGCTGGACATAAGCCTCTCCCATGATGGGAGGAATTTGCCGTAATCTCCACGCTTGGCAGGCGGATTGGAGATCGCAGTGATGAAAGACTAACAGAAAACGTTGCTGCCCATTCGAGATTAGTCGCCTTATACGACACCCGTGAGTGTAATGGGTTGGTTCCATTCTACTCTGCCGGATACCACTCGGCTTCCTGCCGGATACCACACGGCTTACGACTTTGACGATTCAAAAGGGCCTGTAATCTGTTTTGAATAGATAACGGTAAAAATTGGTTGCCTGTAAAGTCGGTATACGGGCGAAAGTTTTACGTGACAACGACTTTGAGTGGTAAAATAAACTTTTTATGTCTGTCTCTCTCGCTCTTAGGCGGGACGCGTGCCTCTCACTCGCTCTCATTGTGAGCGCATAACGTGAGCGGAGCGTTACCCAGTTTCTTGAAGTGTCACCCGGCAAACCAATTTATAAGACGTTGTCACGTCAAAAGTTTTGACTTACTGTAATGTATTTCCAGTCTCTGTCCCGGCGGAGCGGGCACGGCAGCGTGTTGCCCTCGCCGTCGGCTATCACGTATTTACCCAGGAACAGGTCGATGGAGTCCTGGGAAGAAAACATTATCTTTATAACTTATAGAATAAGAAATTTTATTAGATCAAACATGTGTTTACATACAGAATTAAAATAATACATGCATGCAAGGTCTTAAATAGGAGTGGCTCACGACATGTCTGCCATTTCTCATAGCGTGCAAATATTTTCAGGTACAATTATTATTATTTAATTAATGATTTTTAAATTTTATACGTTATACATTATATACCAATTTATTAAATACAATTATAATTACAGAATCAATGATTTTTAATTTTTACACTTATGCATTAAATATTTTTATTCAGTCACATTAAACAAAACTTAAATTAAGATTTCTGTGATTTATTATTTATATCTGTAACTCTAGCGCTGACCGTTATTGAGCAGAAGTAAAAAATAAGAATGTCTTGAGGCGTGCGTTGCGCCGATTGTCTCTCCAGTCGTATAACATGCGCAGATATCCCCTCCACGTTTCGTTCAGCGCTAGACTTACGTGCCGCGACCTGTACGTATTGTAAATTAAAGTTGCTTTTCATATCTGTCTGTGTGAATACTGTGGACTTTCATTTGGCCAATTAGCTTACGGCCATTTTCCAGTAGTTATTATAATAGGTTTATGTATATTTACTGTAGTTAAAGTAGTTATTCCGACCCGTTATCGTGTTGCGTTCCCACAGACAAACCGTGAAAACGGTTTTGTGGGGCATTGTCATAAATTTAAGACTTTTGTAACTTTGTTTATATAAACACCGATACCTACGAGACGTAGGCATACCTATTAACTAACAGTTATACGTAAGTAGGTTATAGAAAACGGGTGATAGTCGTTATTACCTAGTTTACTTACTACCTCTCCGAAACTACTGGTGTAGTTTCACCCATTATAAACAAGTCAAATAAAAGCTTGCAAAGAAAAGCCTTTTCTACCAACAACTCTGAGAAAAAGTTCAAAACGATCTGTTTTACTTGAAACCCTCAAATGCTAATTTTTCTTGACATACCTGTCTGAATCCATCACTGAAGTTATTCTTGTAGTATCTTGTGAGCGAGTTGATTCCGTCTCGCATGAGTCCGAAATGTGTCCGCTTCCCTGTCCGCGTGAAGTCCGTCTTCAGCGCGCCTGTGCCCGAGTACTGCGTGGATATAATGTCCGCGTGGTCTGCCCATACCTGGGATAACAACGGGATTATAATACAGCTTGTTTTTTTTCCAACTGTGTGGTCGGTTTCCAGACTAAATGGATGCAGCTGAATACCTGTATTTTACATGGAGCGACTGTCTATCTGACCTCCACAACCCAGTTAGTACTGGGTAATATGATACCCTTTGGTAAGACCGGTTGTCAGATTTTCAAGACACTGACTACCTGTTACAACTATCAAAGATCTACAAATGACAGTCGGGACCGACGGTTTAAGGTGAATGCTCCAGGGTAGCCAGCGAAATTCAAATTTTCTTAAGTTTTTTGCAATTTGCAGGCCATTACTAGGCTGTATGTTGATTAAAATATTATTTGGGGTTGTGAGACGTATGTAGATACAGAATTATAATCATCAAAATCATCAATACAACCCTCCAAGTTCATAAAGGTGGAAAAATGACTGCCACGAATTCCTGTCGAGTTTGTTGATAGGTATACTTAATTTTTTTTTTATTGAGACAAGCCCGCCACACTATTCCCAAACTACTGTAACTCCTGAAAGCCAGAATCAACAGTGGCGACCAGCAGAAAAGCGCCGAGACAATGAAGCTCGACGAAGTCCCAGAGAATGAATTTAACTGTCTTGGATCCCTCAACGAAATTAATCAGAAAAGTATAGCGGAGGAGTAGGAAAAAACCGTAATTTCCACTTCCCTCCATATCAGCAGGAGATAAGATAAGGTATACTTACATTATTAAACAGCTTATCCAGATAAGGATGCTTCTCGTCATCGCTAGCGGTGACAGCGAGCAGTCGGAGCGCCGCGTTGAGCTGCAGCCTGGCGAACAGACTCTGCACCACGTTGGTCCTGTCGAGGCAGTCCACGCAGTTGGTGCGGAACACGCCGCTCTGGCGGAGCAGCACGGTGCCGCCTCGCGACAGGAAGTACCCGAATTCTGTCTGTTGGGCAAGGAATTTTTATTGAATTACTTTTATTATTTTATTAACATTGATCTACGGTGGAAGCGGCAGGGTAGCCTGCGATAATCAAATTTTCTTACGTTTTTTTTGCAATTTGCCGAAGTAAAAGGGCTCGTATATGACGCCCGATATAGATCTGTGATCGTGTTAGTTCGGCTATGTTCGTACCTGTTCGTGCGCTATCCTGTCTATGAGTACGTTGAGCCGGTACCTAGTACCGCATAGACCGATCAGATACTCTGCATGTTAGTCTGTGCTTCGTGTTAGTTCGGCTATGTTCGGGAATGTTCGTACCTGTTCGTGCGCTATTCTGTCTATGAGCACGTTGAGCCGGTACCTAGTACCGCATAGACCGATCCGATACTCTGCATGTTAGTCTGTGCTTCGTGTTAGTTCGGCTATGTTCGGGAATGTTCGTACCTGTTCGTGCGCTATTCTGTCTATGAGCACGTTGAGCCGGTACCTAGTACCGCATAGACCGATCCGATACTCTGCATGTTAGTCTGTGCTTCGTGTTAGTTCGGCTTTGTTCGGGAATGTTCGTACCTGTTCGTGCGCTATCCTGTCTATGAGCACGTTGAGCCGGTAGTATCTCATAGAGCGGCACTCCGCGTGGAAGTCAGAGGGCTCGTATCAGACGCCCGGTAAAGACCTGTGTTCGTGTTAGTTCGGCTATGTTCGGGAGTGTTCGTACCTGTTCGTGCGCTATCCTGTCTATGAGCACGTTGAGCCGGTAGTATCTCATAGAGCGGCACTCCGCGTGGAAGTCGAAGAGCTCGTATCTGACGCCCGGTAAAGAGCTGTGTCCGTGTTAGTTCGGCTATGTTCGGGAGTGTTCGTACCTGTTCGTGCGCTATCCTGTCTATGAGCACGTTGAGCCGGTAGTATCTCATAGAGCGGCACTCCGCGTGGAAGTCAAAGGGCTCGTATCTGACGCCCGGTAAAGAGCTGTGCTCGTGTTAGTTCGGCTATGTTCTGGAGTGTTCGTATCCTGTTCGTGCGCTATCCTGTCTATGAGCACGTTGAGCCGGTACCTAGTACCGCATAGACCGATCCGATACTCTGCATGTTAGTCTGTGCTTCGTGTTAGTTCGGCTATGTTTGGGAATGTTCGTACCTGTTCGTGCGCTATCCTGTCTATGAGCACGTTGAGCCGGTAGTATCTCATAGAGCGGCACTCCGCGTGGAAGTCAGAGGGCTCGTATCAGACACCCGGTAAAGACCTGTGTTCGTGTTAGTTCGGCTATGTTCGGGAGTGTTCGCACCTGTTCGTGCGCTATCCTGTCTATGAGCACGTTGAGCCGGTAGTATCTCATAGAGCGGCACTCCGCGTGGAGGTCAAAGGGCTCGTATCTGACGCCCTATAAAGGGCTGTACTTCGTGTTAGTTCGGAAATTTTCGTGTTAGATCGGCAGTATTCGTACCTGTTCGTGCGCTATCTTGTCTATGAGCACGTTGAGCCGGTAGTATCTCATAGAGCGGCACTCCGCGTGGAAGTCGAAGGGCTCGTATCTGACGCCCTGTAAACAGCTGTGTTCGTGTTAGTTCGGCTATGTTCGGGAGTGTTCGTACCTGTTCGTGCGCTATCCTGTCTATGAGCACGTTGAGCCGGTAGTATCTCATAGAGCGGCACTCCGCGTGGAAGTCAAAGGGCTCGTATCTGACGCCCGGTAAAGAGCTGTGCTCGTGTTAGTTCGGCTATGTTCTGGAGTGTTCGTATCCTGTTCGTGCGCTATCCTGTCTATGAGCACGTTGAGCCGGTACCTAGTACCGCATAGACCGATCCGATACTCTGCATGTTAGTCTGTGCTTCGTGTTAGTTCGGCTATGTTTGGGAATGTTCGTACCTGTTCGTGCGCTATCCTGTCTATGAGCACGTTGAGCCGGTAGTATCTCATAGAGCGGCACTCCGCGTGGAAGTCAGAGGGCTCGTATCAGACACCCGGTAAAGACCTGTGTTCGTGTTAGTTCGGCTATGTTCGGGAGTGTTCGCACCTGTTCGTGCGCTATCCTGTCTATGAGCACGTTGAGCCGGTAGTATCTCATAGAGCGGCACTCCGCGTGGAGGTCAAAGGGCTCGTATCTGACGCCCTGTAAAGGGCTGTACTTCGTGTTAGTTCGGAAATTTTCGTGTTAGATCGGCAGTATTCGTACCTGTTCGTGCGCTATCTTGTCTATGAGCACGTTGAGCCGGTAGTATCTCATAGAGCGGCACTCCGCGTGGAAGTCGAAGGGCTCGTATCTGACGCCCTGTAAACAGCTGTGTTCGTGTTAGTTCGGCTATGTTCGGGAGTGTTCGTACCTGTTCGTGCGCTATCCTGTCTATGAGCACGTTGAGCCGGTAGTATCTCATAGAGCGGCACTCCGCGTGGAAGTCAGAGGGCTCGTATCAGACGCCCGGTAAAGACCTGTGTTCGTGTTAGTTCGGCTATGTTCGGGAGTGTTCGTACCTGTTCGTGCGCTATCCTGTCTATGAGCACGTTGAGCCGGTAGTATCTCATAGAGCGGCACTCCGCGTGGAAGTCGAAGGGCTCGGTATCTGACGCCCGGTAAAGAGCTGTGTTCGTGTTAGTTCGGCTATGTTCGGGAGTGTTCGTACCTGTTCGTGCGCTATCCTGTCTATGAGCACGTTGAGCCGGTAGTATGTCAAAGAGCGGCACTCCGCGTGGAAGTCAAATGGCTCGTATCTGACGCCCGGTAAAGAGCTGTGTTCGTGTTAGTTCGGCTATGTTCGGGAGTGTTCGTACCTGTTCGTGCGCTATCCTGTCTATGAGCACGTTAAGCCGGTAGTATCTCATAGAGCGGCACTCCTCGTGGAAGTCAAAGGGCTCGTATCTGACGCCCGGTAAAGAGCTGTGTTCGTGTTAGTTCGGCTATGTTCGGGAGTGTTCGTACCTGTTCGTGCGCTATCCTGTCTATGAGCACGTTGAGCCGGTAGTATCTCATAGAGCGGCACTCCGCGTGGAAGTCAAAGGGCTCGTATCTGACGCCCGGTAAAGAGCTGTGTTCGTGTTAGTTCGGCTATGTTCGGGAGTGTTCGTACCTGTTCGTGCGCTATCCTGTCTATGAGCACGTTGAGCCGGTAGTATCTCATAGAGCGGCACTCCGCGTGGAAGTCAAAGGGCTCGTATCTGACGCCCGGTAAAGCTGCTGCGGCGACGGCGGCACGGAAGCCCCGCTCTAAAGCTTCTTCTTTGCCGTGTTGGTCGATCTGGGGAAAGAAAAGATATATAAAATACGTATATTTGTTTTATCAAGTTGAATTTAAAATGTAGTGAAGAAAATGTTGAGTATGAATGTAGATGGCTATAAGAGTAGAGGAAGACCAAATAAACGATGAATGGACTGTGTGAAGGATGATATGGTTAGACAGGAGGTGACTGCTGAGTTGACGAGTAATAGAGAAGTGTGGTAGAAGAGACATGCTGCGCTGACCACAAATAAATTGGGAAGAGAATGATGAAGAACTATGTGTAAAAGTACATTTGTAAAACAAACAAGAATAGGGAATATGCATAAATTTTCTTTTTTAATTTCGATACGGAATGTTATAGTACTATAAAAATAATGACAAAAAGCGAAAACAAGACATAAATCGGCCAAACAACACAATAGTTATAACCATTTATATTTTTGTTTCTATCTCTTTCTAGATAAACGGAATTTAGTATGGATTTTGTACGTCGATGCAGCGAAATGACATCATTCGCTTTATCGGATCTCTCTGTCTAATCAGCAGTTTCAAATGCTTATAAATTAGTATTTTTATGGATATTAAAAAAATAATTTCACTTTGCTATTTCTGATGTTATTAAGCTTAGTTTAGAGTGATAAAAAAAAATCATGCATATACCCTATTACGTAGCAACAAAATCTAAAGGATTGCATGTTTTTCTCATATTATCAATGGTACTCAGTATACAACAGGAAGAGCTGGTGGCTAAATAAAAACAGCCGCTCGGATCTTTAGGTTAAGCCGTGCCTGCCACGGTTGGTCTGTAGTTGGGTGACGACCCATTACATACCGAGTTTCCTCCGTGCCTCAGAAAGCACGTTAAGCTGTTGGTCCCGGCTGTCATTTGTAGATCTTTGACAGTCGTTACAGGTAGTCAGTGGCAAAAAGTCTGACAACCAGTCTTACCAAGCCTTTAGGAACATAGTCTACTTTACCAAAAATACCACTTTACCAATATGACCACTTTTTCATAATGACTACTGCGTCGTATTACCCAGTACTAACTGGGTGGTGGAGGTCAGATAGGCAGTCGCTCCATGTAAAATACTGGTATTCAGCTGCATCCGGTTAGACTGGAAGCCGACCCCAACATAGTTAGGAAAAGGCTTTGCAGATGATGACTCGGTATACAACAGGTTTCAATATCCTGGACAATTCCACTCACCAAGTTCACCAGCACCTGGTTCCCATATTTCTGCTGCTGGTCCCTCAAGTGCTTCGTGTACGCCGTCACGTGGTCCTCATGCGACAGTTGCATTGCGGGCTTGTACTTGATATTGGGGTATTGACTCCAGAACAGAGGGATGGAACCTCTGGTCTGGAGGAACGAAGACTTTTCTCCACCTCGTTCGATGATCTGTTCTGTTTCTACGAAGTTCGCGACGTTGCCCTGTGGAGAAGAGTTTCGTGTTATAGTGAAGTCTACGTTATACCGAGCTCACTTTTCTACCTTATTACTAACGCCATAAGGGTGAAAGTCGACCGTCAGTGTACTCGGTGGTACAAGGTAGGTCATATAACGGTATAAAAATTATGTTTGTCTATCAACATTGAACGCGTATGCGCGTATACCGTTGAGGAGTGTTTTTGGTGAAGAGGCGATCCTGGCTGCAAGATCATCATGTCTGTATATAATCCGATACCAACAAGTGGTCGAAAAATGGTTTGCTTTTTTTTTTAGGCAGGTCATAAAATGTTGGAGCGAGACGGAACTATCTGTCCTGTTCGGACGTTTTGTGACCGTTACGTAAGGTTAGGTATAGTGGTTAGGATATTTTTAAGGACACAATTTACGTATCGTTCACTCTTTACCGTTGATTGGGGCTCACATTTATCATACAAATACGGTTTCTAACCGACTCCTAATATGCCAGTCGTTAGTTTGTTCACCGATTTCTCCGTTATTACTAGTCCGATTTAAGTGATTCTTTTTTAATCTAGTAGACGAAGCTTGCGCGGTAGTCTCAAATTTATTGTATTCCCGGTACTTTATGAGTTATTCTCTATTACTATACTATGCATTTTTTCTTCTTCGTCTATGTGGATGAAGTGCTAATAACTTCTAGTTACAATGTACTTGACAAGGATTTGTGGAGATACCACAACTAAAGTCGGTGGCAAAAAAGTCAATGAAACAGACGAAAGTTTTTTGAAGTGAAAACTTCTTGAGGCGCGTTGAGCACTGTTTGGGTGAAGGAAAAACATTGAACGATCGTCACCTCACATCACGCTTCGTAGCACTCGTACCCGATCCACTACGGCGTAGCACCACGCAGCACTTACGCACTTAGGCATGCGCAGTGTTACGATTGCGGCGGGGCCTGAGGGACTTGGGGAATCGGGGGTTGGAGGGGGAGGGGTGAGATGTTTCAAAATGTATGGATTCACAAGTTACTTACTTTTCACTACGATCGGCAGTCCCCAAAGACTGCCCCACATGTTTTTTTTTTTGAAGCCGGTAATGTTTTTATTTTGGTTGGTTTTATGGCCCTTATTACAGCAGTAGGCTATACGACTATTGTGACTCACCTGAGCATCGACCCCTCTCATAAAGAAGCGAGTGCCGGCCCTGTCGACGCAGCGCCGCGACACCAGCGACCACGTCAGCTGGTGACCGTTCACTGTCACGTTGTTTATGGACACGACTGGGTTTGAATCAAGGAAAGATATATTGAACTCGTGGCTATACAAGATGCAGTTTTGCACCCTAGTCACAAAAGACATAAATAATCAATTTAAATTACGATACCTGGTCAATAAAGCTACTATTTTAAATTGTTTAACTTTGACAGTATTTCAGTATAACACGAAAGTAATAAACAGAATCACCCATCGCGCGACATGTCGCTGTGTGCGGTTGTGTGTGTGAAGGCGCGGTTATAGGGCTAGTAACAGACGGGCTGCGTTTAAATACGGGTGGTTTACACTTACCGATTTCCGTAAATATGAAAAAAAAAACTACACATTTTATTATTGATTTGGATCGATAATTATTAGCATAGATACCTCCTTGAATTTGACCAGGACGCAAAGCGATACCTTGTATAATAATAGCAGCATGGGTCGATCTTCAAGGTAAAGCCTCACTTGCCAATGCCAGTTCGTGGATGGGGGACCATTCCTAAGATACGGAGTTTCCTCCGTCCGTTCAAATAATTCATCCGTACGGGGATCGAACCCGCGACACGTAGCACAGGAGAAAATCGCTCAGCCACTGCACCAACCATGCCGTCAAAAAAAAGATGATGAGGATCTATCAAAACTCCAACCCAGATTTTGGTTCAGAATTTTTGTTGTTAAAGCAAAAAGGATACATCCTTGTATGAGTGGCAGCGTGAACCGTGAGAACTGGTGATGTGAGAAGTCTCTCAGAAGGAACCCGTTCCACAGGAACCGAGGGTCGGCTCGGTTTGTGATGGACATCTGGAAATAAAAGGCATTGTTAATAAAGACTAAAAGATTCTTAAGGAAGCCGAGAGGTACGTACTATTCCCGTCATTGCGAATTTTTTTTTGTCTGGACCACAATAGGGAACCTTCTATT
The DNA here is from genome assembly GCA_905147715.2 of Xestia xanthographa. Lineage (NCBI taxonomy): Eukaryota > Metazoa > Arthropoda > Insecta > Lepidoptera > Noctuidae > Xestia > Xestia xanthographa. Next base: position 28,010,529 of record LR990644.1, on the reverse strand, counting down.
TATGGAGATATTGAAGGTTCAAGTTCCAACTTTTTCACACAAAAAGCATGTTTTCAATGTTATACCTCTACTTTAAATACTAAATGACCGTTAATTCAATGCATCCATCCATGAGCACCTGTTTTAAGTGCCTTACATTAAGCCATACCGTAAATGGTGATTGTTCACCAAATAAAATGGTTAGTACATTTCTCAGAAATTAGAAACAAAATGCTTGATTGACGGCTTCGTGGTCCCTTTACACCCAGTATTGATGAGGATCTGTTAAATCGTCAGCACATAATCTCATCAAGGCGTGTCTTTGTGTAGTTCAGGTGGATCAAATAATACATTTCCCACGTACACAAAATAAGCTCTTTTCTTGCCGAAGTAGGTCCGTTGGTGAGTAATCATCCGTTCCAAACCTTGGCAGATGACGTGATGTCTTACCCTATGGAAGTCAGGCGTGACTGAGTGCAGCCGCTGCAGGCAGTGCGTGAGGTCGTAGCTGTAGGAGAAGTAGATGATGTCATGTCTTACCCTATGGAAGTCAGGCGTGACTGAGTGCAGCCGCTGCAGGCAGTGCGTGAGGTCGTAGCTGTAGCAGAAGTAGATGATGTCATGTCTTACCCTATGGAAGTCAGGCGTGACAGAGTGCAGCCGCTGCAGGCAGTGCGTGAGGTCGTAGCTGTAGGAGAAGTAGATGATGTCATGTCTTACCCTATGGAAGTCAGGCGTGACAGAGTGCAGCCGCTGCAGGCAGTGCGTGAGGTCGTAGCTGTAGCAGAAGTAGATGATGTCATGTCTTACCCTATGGAAGTCAGGCGTGACAGAGTGCAGCCGCTGCAGGCAGTGCGTGAGGTCGTAGCTGTAGCAGAAGTAGATGATGTCATGTCTTACCCTATGGAAGTCAGGCGTGACTGAGTGCAGCCGCTGCAGGCAGTGCGTGAGGTCGTAGCTGTAGGAGAAGTAGATGATGTCATGTCTTACCCTATGGAAGTCAGGCGTGACAGAGTGCAGCCGCTGCAGGCAGTGCGTGAGGTCGTAGCTGTAGGAGAAGTAGATGATGTCATGTCTTACCCTATGGAAGTCAGGCGTGACAGAGTGCAGCCGCTGCAGGCAGTGCGTGAGGTCGTAGCTGTAGGAGAAGTAGATGATGTCATGTCTTACCCTATGGAAGTCAGGCGTGACAGAGTGCAGCCGCTGCAGGCAGTGCGTGAGGTCGTAGCTGTAGGAGAAGTAGAAGATGTCTTGTCTTACCCTATGGAAGTCAGGCGTGACAGAGTGCAGCCGCTGCAGGCAGTGCGTGAGGTCGTAGCTGTAGGAGAAGTAGATGATGTCATGTCTTACCCTATGGAAGTCAGGCGTGACAGAGTGCAGCCGCTGCAGGCAGTGCGTGAGGTCGTAGCTGTAGGAGAAGTAGATGATGTCATGTCTTACCCTATGGAAGTCAGGCGTGACAGAGTGCAGCCGCTGCAGGCAGTGCGTGAGGTCGTAGCTGTAGGAGAAGTAGATTCCAGGCGTCTCGAGCGCGAACCGGATCATGCGCTCGTATGTGTTGTTGTCTTCTATCTGTTGGAAAGTAAAATTAAGGTTATTAATAATTCCAGTATTATAAAACCTCATAATTAAAATGCTTGATGGTCTAGTAGTCGCAACTGCAAGGCCGACTGCTGAGCTTGTCCTGGGTTCGATTCCCAGGTCGTTTAAAGTGTTATTAAGGTTCTTCCATCATGAACTTCTCAGTAGTAGTCATGGAGTATGGATTTATATTTATTTATTAAAACTTTATGCACAAGTAAAACTATACAAAGGGGGACTTAATGCGTTGGGCATTTTCTATCAGAAAAATTGGATTTGTTTTTTTTTTTATTTGGGAGCAGTTGTGCCCGGTTGATGGCAATAGGCTCGCCCTGTATTACATGGAACTTTAACATAACTGGCGAACTGTGGGTGTGCTGTTTGGTACACCTCTGCCTAACTTTTCGGGGTCGGGGGGGACAGTTAAATTCATTCTCTGGGACTTCGTCGAGCTTCATTGTCTCGGCGCTTTTCTGGTGGTCGCCACTGTTAATTCTGGCTTTCAGGAGTTACAGTGGTTGGGAACAGTGTGGCGGGCTTGTCCCAATATAACTTTTCGGGGAATACAAGGCGTGAAGTTATGTAAAACTTTCCCTGAGGACAGGCTTGTAGCCTGCTGTTTATCTGACACGGTGCCATAGGCAAGTCTCCTATCTGTAAGAGGGAGTGGGCTATAATCTACCATGAGGGCCCAGCGTGGATTGGTCGATATGACTCCTTTCCATTTTTTTAATTCTAGAACATGCTATTTCCCCACAGGAGCTCGTGGCTAAATAATAACGGCCGCTCGGGTCGATCTTTGGGTAAAGCCGTACTTGCCTAGGTTGGTCTGTGGATGGGTGACCCTTACATAACGAGTTTCCTCCGTGCCTCGGAAGGCACGTTAAGCAGTTGGTCCCGGCTGTCATTTGTAGATCCTTTGACAGTCGTTACAGGTAGTCAGTGGCCCAAAAAGTCTGACAACCAGGTCTTACCAAGGGGTATCGTATTGGGGTGCTTACATAGAGATGCAGGTTACCGGTACGGGCGAGTCGGTACCAATCGGTGCAGGTATTCATTTCTATGTTATCTCATGTGCTCGCTTATAAAGAAGCAGGTTTAAACTATATGCAAGTGAACCATGCACTGATCGGTACCGACTCACCTGTACCGGAAACCTGCTTCTTTATGTAAGCACCCTTACCCTACCCAGTACTAACTGGTTGTGGAAGTCAGATAGGCGACTGCCTGGAATACCAGTATTTTACATGGAGCGACTGCTCCATATACAACAACAACAGCCCATAACGTCCACTGCTGGACATAAGACTCTCCCTGAAGAAAAGAGAAAAGAAATTTGCCGTAATCTCCACGCTTGGCAGGCGGATTGGAGATCGCAGTGATGAAAGACTAACAGAAAACGCTGCTGCCCATTCTCTGGTCTACGGAGGCGCAAGGTGTTCAGGCACAGACATTAGTCGCCTTATACGACACTCGTGAGTGTAATGGGTTGGTTCTATTCTACTATGCCGGATACCACACGGCTTACGGCTGCTCCATATAAAATACTGGTATTCAGCTGCATCCGGTTGGACTGGAAGCCGACCCAGGCAGGCTAGGCAGATGATGATGCTGTTTCTCAACAGTTTACAGGTTATGGGTTCTCAGTAACACCTACCTGTTTGCTAGTGAGATGTGTGTTGGAGCGCGCGTACGGTATGATGTCTGCGCCGGCCAACTGGTATATGTCTTGACCGTTCAGCTTGCCCATCTAGAATGTTAATTAATTATTTTTTGTTGGAACAGACTTGTTTCAGTGTGCAGACTTCATTGTTGATTTATTTGAATCAACACTAAGATGTGAGTTATTGAGGAAAAAAATGACAGAAAATAGTGGAATACTTCAATGATATAATTAGCCGCATCAATTTACAAATAACAAAAATGTAACATTTTGTTTGACGTGGCTTGAAAAGACGGTTGTTTCTTTTGGAAAAAGATAAGATTGCATTATGTCAGTCAGTTTACCGAATATTTTGTAAATAACAATGTTTTAAGCTTTTATGGTTTATAACGAAACTTAATCTTCAATTATTGTGAGCTACCAATATCTCGTAAGTGACAGTGCAAGTTTATTTTGTAACAATTTACTTTGCGCTTTCACATGCTATTCATTTCATCTGCTTATCTTTCTATCGGCTATCTATAGGGTGTAAAAAACCTCTTAACGAAGGCGAAAGGCACTTGTTTTCCACGTCTTTGCGAATTATTTTTCTGTTCTACACCATACTTGGGAACCTCCCAGTTATGGAGATAGTTTTTTTTTTTTATACAAGTTTTTAATGTAATATTTTTACATAAAAAACCTCCACGACCCCCGTACTATTCAATCCATCCATCAGCACAATGTTTTGAGTGCGTTACATTGAGTTCTACCACAAAACATGATTTTTCACCCCAAGAAAAAAAATTGTTTCCCAGTAATAATGTTTGCGTAAAGTTGCTTAGGTTGATGTACAGAATCCTTTGGTTGACGGCTTCATGATGAGGATGTTTACACCCTGTATTTATCAGGCTACTGATTTTTCCTTTTAAAACAAGGAAGACTACTCTACATTTTTACTTAACTAAAATACTCACCGTAATTCTGTATTTGGCCACAACTAAATATAATCCAGATAGGAGCTTGATGGAGCCGAGGAAGCCACATACTGGTCGGTAGGCACTTGCCGGTATAGGGATTTTCACTTGGCTAAATTCTGAAAATAAAATAACAGAATTAAATTTTTAATAGGTACCTCATTTTTGTGACCTCTCCAAAGCGTTTGATTGCGTAAATCACGACACATTACTTTTGAAACTTGAGCATTACGGACTGGGTAAACTTGCACTTAGTTTGGTAAAATCTTATTTGAATGATAGACAACAACATGTTCAAATTAATGGTGTTAATTCACAGGGGTTAAAAGTAAAAATGGGGGTTCCACAAGGCTCAATATTGGGTTCTTTCCTCTTTCTAGTATATATAAATGATCTACCCTATTTACTGAAAAACCAACCTCAAAATATGGTGTTATTTGCTGATGACATTTCCCTAATTTTTAAGATAAATAGGCGGGCCCAAAATCTAGATTACGTGAATAATGCCCTACTTCAGGTCCAAAATTGGTTCACAGCCAACAATTTGGTATTAAATGAAAAAAAACCAAATGCATAAGATTTGCTTTACCGAATGTTAAAAGTAGTGATTGTGATATAATATTGAATAAAGAGAAATCCTGGGGATTACGCTTGATTCAAGGCTACAATGGGGTTCTCATTTGACATCTCTTGCAGGGCGGCTAAGTTCAGCAGCCTATGCCATTAGAAAAATCCGTCAGTATACTGATGTAGATACCGCTAGACTGATTTATTTAGTTACTTTCATAGTATAATGTCTTATGGCATTTTGCTGTGGGGACGGGCTGCAGATATTGAGTCTATATTTATTCTGCAGAAAAGAGCCATCAGAGCCGTATATAATCTTCGTAGGCGCGATTCTCTAAGGGAACTGTTTAAGGATATTGGCATCATGATGGTACATTGTCAATACATCTACGAAAACATAATGTACGTCAGAAAAAATCTGCACCTTTTTGGTAAAAGGGGTGACAGACATAATTACAGTACTAGAAATAGGGACCAACTAGTTCAGCCAGGTTTCAGACTCGCTAAAGTAGACTCATCTTTCATGGGGTACTGTTTGAGATGCTGTAATAAAATTCCACAAAGTATTCTTGAACTGAATGAGACGAAATTTAAAACATGCATTAAAACGCACACTATGTAAGCAAGCATATTACAAGTTGAGCGATTATATCGCTGATAAAAATGCTTGGCTCAATGCTGGTCCTGCTCCACATGGACAGGGGCGCATAAATTGATAGCATTCAATTGTATTGTTGGAGCTGCTGAAGATTGTACAACTATCTTTGCATTGTATAGATTCAATCTCTTTAGTATTACATAAATGCATAGCCCATATTAAGTGAGTACTATGTACTAGAAAGCTATCATTCACTGGAAACCTACGCCTTTTTTTTTTACTTGAATGTGCCCTGGCGGTTTGGAGTATGTCATGCTCACTCAATTGGCTCGCTGATGGTGGCGCATGTGTCGGATCATTTAGTTCCCTTCAAAATGGTTGAGTTGAATGGTGCTGATCCATGCGTCATGTCTGTGAACGGGCGCTGTCAGTTGTGACTGGTCATCTCTTGGTTGCCATGGCTTATTTGAATGAATTATTTTGAATTGTATTTTTTTTTTCGTTTGTGTATTTTTGCTGTGGACACTTTTACCGTGCACATCTTGCTACATTGTTCTCACATAATATACCATCTCAATGTGAATGAAGTAACCAAGATTTTGTAACAATATTCTGATTTAATAAAGTGTCCATGGAGTTTCTTGCCCGATCTTCTCCATAGAGATCTATGCTAGGGAATGGGCAACTACAGTACTTTCACAGTTTTTATGTCTTGTGACTGGGAATGTAGCTACATTTAATTTTCATCTTTGTTTCGACAATTCAAAAGTGCCTGTAACTGGCTTACTTGAAATAAATGATTTGATTTTGAAATCCATCTACACTAATATTATAAAGAGGAAAGATTTGTATTTTTGTATGTTTGTAATGAACAAACTCAAAAACTACGCCGATTTCAAAAATTCTTTCACCATTAGAAAGCCACATCTTTACTGAGTAACATAGGCTATATTTTATCCCCGTACTCCCACGGGAACGGGAATTACGCGGGTGGAACCGCGTCACGTCTGCTAGTTTTTGTTAAAATTAAAGTATACCTTATCTTTTCTGCACAAATACGTTTCTATCTTTTTTATTGCTATTTCTCACTTAACCTCCTGGATCCCAGCGTAATACCTATATTACATAAAAATTTAAACATCATTTAATACAATTTCTACAGCCCAAGCATCTAATTGTCACGTGATTATAGTCAGGAATGACGCTGGCATGCAGGAGGTTAAAGCCTTGTTAGCTTGTTGCCAAGCATATTTGCCGAGCATGGGTTCTCCATTTCAATCCACAGGTCAGGCAAGGTTTGGGAGTTTCTATTCTATGTCTAGATTTCTTCTCAATAGGTATGATATGGGAATAGGCTCGCCCTGTTACATGGGACTTGTTATGTAAATAAATAAATAGGCATACCTTTAACAACAGCCTCCCCAGTGTTGCGGTCTATGATCAGAACCTCAGTGGGGTTTATTGTGGGCTCGAAGTAAAACTTATCAGAAGTTGTGTATCTGCAAGTTGATTAATTAATTAAACATAATGATAAGATACATCAGTGATTAGTGTTTGGACAAGACCTTGTGATAATGAATAAGAGTGGTTTTAGAGATTTTGAATGGTTTGAGGGGAAAAATATTAGAAATAAATTTTGATAGACTAGAAAGAGGAGGCTTTTGTCCCAGCAGTGGGAAGATTATACTGTTCATGTGTAAAATAGAAAAAAATGTTTGGTCTTTAATTAGAGGTCTCTGTTTCATTCTACCAAAAATATTATTCTTATGTTGCATGAAAATTGAGAAAAAAACGTTTTATAAATAAAAAAAGTTAACAGGGTTCCAATTTTAAACTTTTAAGACCAGTATCCTAAAAGAAACAGGCCTTTTAATTTGTAAGTTTGTCTTTTCTTAAGAAGTAGTTAACACATTATATTCTGAATTATATTATAACAAATTTTAATACTATACCTATATTTACATAATAAAACAATATCACATTAAAATAACTATTAAATAGGACCGCTGTCACATCAAACTGGTTTCAAAAATTAATGTCCTTGACTTTTCTAGTAAAACAAAGTCCTTTTATATGTATACATTTCCCATGGTGCAAAGGTTGGTGATATTTGGTGAAATGGTTGAGTTTCAGGTCCTCAAAAAATGATCCAGCTTGCAGGTAGGACTTTTTTACGTTTATAGAACGACTTCGTATATAAGGCACTAATAAATAAAATTATTTGTGCAATTATTGCAAGTGACGTAGTAGTTACATGCAGCTCGGCTGATTTTTAGCGTAGCTACTGTATGACACGTCTTCTTTGTATTATTGGTCGCGATAAAACAACCTAAATAAAATATTAATTACTGCGATTTTTGGGATGCTATGGATTTTTGTAGGATCTTAGATAACCGTAAGTAATAAACATGCAGCGTATTGTACAAAATTTTATACGGCTTCAGGGAAAACATGAGTACAAGACATACGAATGGTGATGATTTGAACAAGGTGATTAAATAATATTGCGGGTACACCTACACACATGCATTTTAGATAGAACAGTTTACTTACAATTTAATATCATCATGAATACTTAGCAGATCTGCCATTTTTAATGATTTATCGGCGAATTAAATAAAATTCTCTGCCATACACTCACGAAAAGTTGACATGTATGACACATGACACTCAGTGTTGCCAACTCAACTACTTCAAAATGTGCTAAATTGGTGTAGAAAATATGCTAACCTCCTTTAAAAATGCCAAAAAATGCCAACATAAATAAATGTCAGTATTTATTAAGAAATTAAATCAGGGGAATAGAATATCAATGTCTTGAAATTCATCAACATTAGCTGATGTGGAAGGTTATAAGCTAGAGTCGTAACTCTTTTGGTTTCGATATAAAGTAGTACATTGTCTGGAACAGTGTAAGACTATCAGCACTTTCCTGCTCTTTTTAGGCCGAATCTGACATACAAAATAGCATTTAGTGTTCTCACCGCCAAACCTACGTGGAGTCGAGTATCGCTTTCAATTTTTTTTTGAATGTAAATCACAATATTTCAAGAAAGACTGTTATTTACATTTTTTTCATGATTTATAAAATATGTCAAAAAAATATGTTAGACGCTACAAGCTAAAAAAATATGCTAAGCAAGAACAAAATATGCCAAATTTAGCATATAATATGCTAAATTGGCAACACTGATGACACTAGTCCAAGGAACTTTTATACTAACAAGTTCCTTGCACTAGTCACTAACTCACTCCCAGTCCGATCACCATGCTTGGCAAGCCGATCCCTTGGGCGAAGCGAGCCAAGTACTTGGGTGTTATCCTAGACCAACGTCTTAACTTTAGTGAGCACATAAAGACGGTGCGTTCGCGTGCCGCCTTTGCTCTCGGTAGGCTTCACTATATTCTGAACGCACGTAGCAAATTGTCACTCAAGTGCAAATTGCGTATTTACACCGCGTGCATCAGGCCTATCATGACTTTCGCATGTCCCGTTTTTGCGCACACCAAACCCTACCATCTTCATAAGATGCAGACCCTCCAGAATAGGTTCTTGCGAAAGGCCACAGGTGCCCCACCTTACGTTAGGAATGAGCAACTCCACGTTGATCTCAAAATCCCCACCATGATGCAGTACATGAAACGTCTGACCAAGGGCTTTTTCGATTCAGCCGAAAAACACCCTAACCCGCTGATCTCCTCAGCAGCCAGTTATGCCCCCTCTAACATATCTAGGATTCGTAGACCCAGACTTACCCTTGTCACTCCCGATGATCCCATCACCCTTTATCAAGAGAGCTGTAGGGAAACGAGTACACTACGTAGGTACAAATACAAAAACCGATTTAAACCGCGAATCCGGTCCCGCCGGCGTGGACCCCCGCGACCCCCCAGTAACATCACTGCCCGACCCCAGCCCGACATGCTCGATGAGCCAATTAATGATCCGACCCAGCCTGTTGTTGTCCCTTGCTGTCCTCTTTCAATGACCCACTAAGCCGAGGCCCGAACCCCACAGGGGGTGCCCTTAGTGACGGTTCATTTAATGTGTAATTCCTGTTAGCTTGTAAGCCCTGGCTGGGGGCCTTAAGGTGGATGCTCAAGGGTAGCCCGCGAAATTCAAATTTTCTTACGTTTTTTGCAATTTGCAGGCCAGTGCTAGGTTGTATGTTGATTAAAATATTGTTTGCGACTGTAAGACGTATGTAGTAACACAATTATAATCATCAAAATCATCAATACAACCCTCCAAGTTCATAATGGTGCAAGAATGATTTTGACCTTGGAAAAGTAATTTTGACACCAATATGAACTTTGAGGGTTGTATTGATGAGTTTGATGAATATAATTCTGTAACTACATACGTCTTACAGTCGCAAACAAAATTTTAATCAACATACAACCTAGCACTGGCCTGCAAATTGCAAAAAACGTAAGAAAATTTGAATTTCGCGGGCTACGCTTGAGCATCCACCTTAAAGTAATTTTTGGCCACCACAGGATTGTCCGGTTAAGCAGTCAAGCAATCGTCTAGAATTGCAACTGCGAGTGGTCCCTCAAAAAAAAAAAAAAAAAATCACTAACTCACTAGTGACCACAGAACATATATTATATTCTAAAAGAGCTAGTGACCACAGAACATAATACTCTAAAGAGCTAGATAGTACTCTAGTGAGTAGTGATGAACCAACTCCAACTGTTTATTTCTATTCAATGAATTTAAAGTTTCAGAACGAATATAAAGTCCATTACACTTACGGTACGTTTTCGGTTCGTTTTCGTTTGCGTGTTATTTTGACATTTTACCTATCAGATTATTTGAAACGGAGCGTCAAAGCAACATGCAATTTTGAAGGGTAACGGTAACCTCAAAATTACATTTATTTACAAAAATAGTGTAAGCATGTCGTGTGAATAATTAAAATAATCATGAAGGCGTCCATAAAAGTACCAGACTTTATCAAAACAATACACGATGGTGAAGAAGTTGAAGATTTCTCCGAGGAATCCGACGAAGAAATTGAGGTAAAACGCAGTTGGAATTTAATTTAAAAAATCACATTATTTATGCGCAAAGTGTAAATAAAACCACACGACCCTACGTCTTTTTCCAATAAAATGTACTCACTGAATATATTGTAAATTAAGTATTCGTATATAAATTATTTGCAAATCAACTCAGTACAATACAAAATAAATGTTTTATCCAAAAAATGCGCTTTATACTACTTTATTTGACGATTTTATTATTTCCAGTATCAACCATCAAAACAGAAAATCAAGCAGAAGGCGGATTTTAATCCTAAGTTCCAATTTGTTGGTTCTGTAGATGAATACAACAAGGTATGCATAAACACTAGTTCTATCATATAACATAAGTACACCCACATTTTGCCAGTTATGATGTAAGTCCCATGTAATACGGGGCAAGAGTATTGCCATCAACTGGTAGTTCTATCATTTTAGTAAAAATGTTAATAAATAAATTATTTATTTATTTCTCTGATCATCGTATCTCTTATTTTATTCCTATTTTGTTGTGTGCACTTGCGTCTAAAGTCAAATAAATACATTTTCTTTCTTTCTTTCATTGATTTTACAATATTTATGAACACTGTTATAAGCTTTCACAGTTTAAAACTAAACTTATATTGTCACTTACGAGATATCTTCCGTAACAAGTAATTGTTTTGAGCTCCCGGTATAATATCGGGCTCAAAACAATTACTTATCACGGAAGATATCCCGTAAGTGACAATATAAGTTTAATATTTATGAAATTTCAAAATATGCTAGTATGTAGTGTAGAGTCTACATACTAGCAAATAACCCCTCAAGTATAGCATTCACTATCAATAACTGTTTGGGCAATATGGAAATCTATGAACCAACTGTAGGCTCAAGTTGGTCACCAGGTGGTATCAGGGACCCGTCCCAATCTCAGTGTGAGGGTAGAGCTCCGTTACAAGATTATATTGCATTTTTGGTCCTACTCATTGTACACAACTCTGTACTCTCCAGCACTGGAGTGACGCAAACAATAGAGGGACTGGTCTGCCAGAATTTAAGTCATCAACATTTAAAAAGATAGGAATCTCTGCTGGAAAATTTGTTTTCAAAATAAAAAACAGTATCCAAATGTATTCCCCGTTTAACACTCTCCCTGCCGATATATAAAGCTTTTTAAGTTCAGGAGGCCATGGAGGTCGCCGGCGGGTCCCAAATTTGCTGTTTGTGAACGCCGTGAGTCAATAGTTAAAATTTTTACAAGAGGCCGTGGGACCCGCCGGCGGGTCAAAAAAAAATCTTTCAAGACGCCGTGGGATCTTTCCTGACCTCCCGAATTCAAATAATTTTTACAACTACTGGCGTGCTGTTATGGAAACGCTAATAAAAGTATTAAGAAATGTGCTTTGGCCTGCTGAACAAAATTTTTTGGGGGTCGCCGGCGGTTCCCATGGCAGGGAGAGTGTTAAGAGCAACAGTGCCACAGACAGACACATAGCGGTCAACCTTATAACACCCCTTTTTTTGCCTGGGGGGGTTAAAAAGGCTTTCACCACAGATTCAATCCCATTATAAATTTTTGTCCTTTTCCAGAACACATGGGATGATCTCCACAAGTATGTGAGGCGTAATGTAAAGCGGACTATTGACGAGAAGATTGAGAGGAGGAGAGCCGCTGTGAAAGTACGCGGCAATGCTGACGATGTTGATACAGACTCTGATGTTGATAAGAAAGGTAACAACAATTGTGTAGACTGTCTTACGTCCGTCACATCACTATCTCAAGTCCAGGTGTCTGGCCTGTGGACGGCGAGCAATGGGCTAGCTCGATGTCCGTTAATCTTATAACAACAGGCCTTGTCGACAGCGCGTTCGTGTTCGACGCCCGCCTCAAAAAAGATAACAGCAAAAAGGAAGGGGTCCGCAAGGGCCGATGCCTGCCGGAATTACGAAATTATGCACTGTTCGAAAGAGATACCGTGGCCACAAAGGAACGGAACACAAAGGGCTAAGAAGGAACATGGATGGGTTTTAGTCAGTAAAAGTCTGACACTCCCTCCTGCTCCGCCCAGAGCGGGAGGGAGATGATGAGGGAGATGAGTTCCTATCCGAAAAAAAAAAGGTCCAGTTGAAAACCAGTGTCGGGCAATAGCTGCGCGGCTGTTTGAACTGGGCGTATTTGGTGCAGCCGTGAGACAATAATTAACTCTAGTAGTAGTTAGTCATTTTGATTACTGATGGATAATGAATGAATCAGAATGATGAACTAAATGGGTGGTAACTGTTTTAGAGTTGGTTACCACCCTGTATAATTCACATTATCAGAGTATTGTTATCAACCATGCAAAAATATAGACCCCTTTCTGCTATTGAGAAATTCGTGTTGGAAAAAACTTGGTTATTATATTTTTTGAAACATGCTGTGAAAGATTATTAACAATTTCTACATTATTACAGACAGTGATGTTGGTGAACTAGAGATATCAGATGATGAGCTTATAAGAGATGAAATTAAGACGAAACCTAAAAAAATCACCAAGAAACAAAAGTTGAAAGAGGTGAGTTATTAAAATACTTTGTTGTTTTTAAAACACATGTCATATTTTACTTCCTTTTTGTTAATTTACACATGTGTCAAATTTTGCCTGGATTTCATGATTGTTTTTCTCAATAAATAATGTAAATTATTTCCTAAAAAAAACTTTTTGCAAAAAAAATAAAACCGACTTCAAAACACAAAAAAAGTGAAAAATAACTTTAGCTTCAGAAGTCGGTGACCTTTTTTGAATCATTTAGTTTTTTTTTGTCACCGACTTTTTTTTGCAAAAAGTTTTTTTTATTTTCCATTATTTTATAGTCGTAATATCCTATACAAATATATGCTATGCATTTATTTTACATTGCTAACAATACATGTCATGGTAATAGTCTTATCCCCAATAAATGGAACTTAACATATCTAAACTGTCGAAATTTGCGTGTATTGTACACATCTGCGTACCCCTCAGAGCATACAGGCGTGATGTTACGTCATGATGTTGTATAAACAATAAAAATCCAAGCGATTGCAAAAATCACGACCGATTTACCGTCTAGTTTTGAAGAGTTCCATTGTATATCTGCGAAGACCAGCATCAGATCTTCACCAAATTTAAATGCGACCATCTCAGGAGTATACTCTTTCAAATAAAAAAATAATTTTGAAAATCACTCCACAAATGGAGGAGAAATCGGTAAACATACATGAAATTATACCACACGACTGAAGTAAAAATGTTCATAAAATGAAAACTACTGGGCCAAACGATGTAAAATTTTTATGGGACCAAATGGCAACTATTCCGCATCAAACTAAAAAAGAATCACGTAAATCGGATCATAAATCTCAGCGTAATCGGTGTACATACATAAAAAAAAAATAAAAAAAATATCGATCGAATTGAGAACCTCCTCCTTTTTGGAAGTCGGTTAAAAAGATCCAACGCGACCACATTTCATTGTAGAGAAGTGATAAAATGATTTGTTTTTAACAAAGAGAGAGTATAATCCCAACCCAAAATGTATGGGCAGACCATCGGAACATCCGCCTTAAAAACTTTAGACACTCAATTAGGTCCTTTTGTATGACAGCAATTCTTTATGAAATCACGTCAAAATTTACTTAAAATGTCACTTACGGGATATCTTCCGTGATTATTTATTATTTTGAGCTCTCACAGTTAGTTTAGTTTTTCACGTCAAACTTTGGCTTGACTGCTGAGCACAAGGTCCTAGGTTCGATATTTGATTTTTCAAAAAAGTTTTGTCTTCTATCTTCCAGGAACTAGAAGAAGATGTAGAGCAAGGCGCGCGCATAGAATACGACTCGGATTTCTTCGAAGAGCCTCCGCCGTACGACGAGAATGCTTCCTTCTACATGATGAATCTGTCCCGACCCCTGCTGAAAGCTATCGGAGCGCTGAACTACGTCCATCCCACGCCTATACAAGCCGCCTGTATACCTGTCGCTCTGCTTGGTGAGTTTTATCATCATCATCATCCTATTAATGTTCCCACTGCTGGGACACAGGCCTCCTCTCTCTCGGGCTATAATCCGCCACGCGGGCCCAGTGCGGATTGGTAGATTGTCACATGTCTTCGAATTTTTTAGTTCTAGGACATGCCGGTTTCCTCACGATGTTTTCCTTCACCGTTTTGAGAGCAGTGGTGATGAAATAAATTATACAAAGTTATGCGCCTGCCTGGGTTCGAACCCACGACTTACTGTTCGTAAGTCGGGGCCGCCACCACTGGGCCACCGCTGCTCTCCGAGTTTTATCATTCTTGCGAAATAAATTCAGTCAAAAATCAAAGTCATTCAATCATTAAAAGAATCCTTGAAAGAGAGAATGTATTAAGCTTTAAACCAATATACTGATCTTGACTCCGTCTGAATACGAAAATATTACAAAGTTGCTGGAAACAGTCTATCAATATGCACACATCCAACAATCATGATTTTCATCTAGTTTAAAAGTACATCAGTATTTTCATCTAGAAATAAGATCCCTGCTCTATTTACATATTACAAACAATACCGGATTACTTTTTAATGACTTTCCAAAAAAAAATAGGTATATTAGGTGAACGGAGTAGAAGCTTATGACATACCTGGTTTTTTTCTTTTTTCCACAGCTTAGAAAAAACCGGCCAAGTGCGAGTCGGACTCGCGCACGAAGGGTTCCGTACCATTATTATCAAAAAAGGGCAATAAAATCACGTTTGTTGTATGGGAGCCCCCCTTAAATATTAATTTTATTCTGTTTTTAGTATTTGTTGTTATAGCGGCAACAGAAATACATCATCTGTGAAAATTTCAACTGTCTAGCTGTCACGGTTCATGAGATACAGCCTGGTGACAGACAGACGGACAGACAGCGAAGTCTTAGTAATAGGGTTCCGTTTTTACCCTTTGGGTACGGAACCCTAAAAAATTATCTTCATCAAAAAACGCTACAAATTTCTAATATGAAAAGTTGGTTGTAACTTTTCATATTAGAACAAAGAGAAATTAAGAAAACAAAAAATGAAAAAATCGAAATTCAAATCATACGCAATACGCGTATGATTTGTATTTCGATTATTTTTTAAATAACTAAGTAAGCCCTTAACTAAACTAAGTATGCCATTTGCTTCTACTCCGTTCACCTATTATACCCTTTTTTTTTGGAAAGTGATAAAAAAGTCATTCTGTATAAAACCTTAAGGGGCTGACAACACCTAATTTGTTGAAATTTACGTTATTTAAGCAGTTTTTTAAGAAAAACTATTTGTTCTAGCACGGCAAAAAAAAAATATGTTAATATTGATCATATTTTAAAGACCTTGGACGGACTCGATTCATATTTCGACGAAATCGGCTCGATAGAAAATAATTGCAAAGATTGGTCTTAAAATCATTATTAACGGTCCTGTCTTTATTTTTTTGACGTATGGGTCTGCAATTAAAAACATTCATTCATACCTAAACCGCTAACGAGTCATATTTCACAAATAATCCATACTTTTTTTTATATAAATATTTATTCATTATTTTCTTCTAAAACCTGGCCGCCCAGTAATAGTGACGTCTCGTTTTCTCCCATACAAATAGACAGTGTGCGCGATTTTGGTGTTAACAGCGCCTTAATTTTGTTCCTTCTACCCGTCAGGCAAGGACGTATGCGCGTGCGCAGCGACGGGCACCGGTAAGACAGCGGCCTACATGCTGCCCATACTGGAGCGCCTGCTGTACAAGACCGCCGGCGGGGAGAGGCTCACTCGTGTGCTGGTGCTGGTGCCCACCAGGGAGTTGGGGGCTCAGGTATGTTGGGCCTTGTAGACCTATGGTGGACTTAGGCCTGTCGAACAGCTTGATAACATTATGAAATCATAGTTGTCAAAGTATTTGACTGATCCTCAGATCACTTGGGTTATTGGTTTTTAACCCGATTCAAAAAAGGAGGAGGTTCTATAATAATAACAATAATTTATTTAAAAAACCGGCCAAGTGCGAGTCGGACTCGCGCACGAAGGGTTCCGTACCATTATTATCAAAAAAGGGCAAAAAAATCACGTTTGTTGTATGGGAGCCCCCCTTAAATATTAATTTTATTCAGTTTTTAGTATTTGTTGTTATAGCGGCAACAGAAATACATCATCTGTGAAAATTTCAACTGTCTAGGTGTCACGGTTCATGAGATACAGCCTGGTGACAGACAGACGGACAGACAGCGAAGTCTTAGTAATAGGGTTCCGTTTTTACACTTTGGGTACGGAACCCTAAAAAAGTAATAAATAAGTGTACATTTAGGGACAGTAATGTTCAAAATCAAAAAATCAAAATCAAAGCATTTATTTCAAGTAAGCCAGTTACAGGCACTTTTGAATTGTCGAAACAAAGATGAAAATTAAATGTAGCTACAGTCCCAGTCACAAGACATAAAAACTGTGAAAGTACTGTAGTTGCCCATTCCCTAGCGTAGATCTCTATGGAGAAGAACGGGCAAGAAACTCCATGGACACTCTTTTAAATCAGAATAATGTTACAAAATCTTGGTTACATCATTCACGTTGAGATGGTATATTATGTGAGAACAATGTAGCAAGATGTGCACGGTAAAAGTGTCACAGCAAAAACACACAAACAAAAAAAAAATACAATTCAAAATAATTCATTCAAATAAGCCATGGCAACCAAGAGATGACCAGTCACAACTGACAGCGCCTGTTCACGGACATGACGCATGGATCAGCACCATTCAACTCAACCATTTTGAAGGGAACTAAATGATCCGACACATGCGCCACCATCAGCGAGACAATTGAGTGAGCATGACATACTCCAAACCGCCAGGGCACATTCAAGTCAAGAAAAGACGTAGGTTTCCAGTGAATGATAGCTTTCTAGTACATAGTACTCACACAATATGGGCTATGCATTTATATAATACTAAAGAGATTGATTCTATACAATGCAAAGATAGTTGTACAATCTTCAGCAGCTCCAACAATACAATTTAATGCTATCAATTTATGCGCCCCTGTCCATGTGGAGCAGGACCAGCATTGAGCCAAGCATTTTTATCAGCGATATAATCGCTCAACTTGTAATATGCTTGCTTACATAGTGTGCGTTTAATGCATGTTTTAAATTTCGTCTCATTCAGTTCAAGAATACTTTGTGGAATTTTATTATAGCATCTCAAACAGTACCCCATGAAAGATGAGTCTACTTTAGCGAGTCT
Source organism: Xestia xanthographa (assembly GCA_905147715.2). Taxonomy (NCBI): domain Eukaryota; kingdom Metazoa; phylum Arthropoda; class Insecta; order Lepidoptera; family Noctuidae; genus Xestia; species Xestia xanthographa. The sequence continues at coordinate 27,992,913 of LR990644.1, read as the reverse complement.
GAAACCTGGCTGAACTAGTTGGTCCCTATTTCTAGTACTGTAATTATGTCTGTCACCCCTTTTACCAAAAAGGTGCAGATTTTTTCTGACGTACATTATGTTTTCGTAGATGTATTGACAATGTACCGTCATGATGCCAATATCCTTAAACAGTTCCCTTAGAGAATCGCGCCTACGAAGATTATATACGGCTCTGATGGCTCTTTTCTGCAGAATAAATATAGACTCAATATCTGCAGCCCGTCCCCACAGCAAAATGCCATAAGACATTATACTATGAAAGTAACTAAAATAAACCAGTCTAGCGGTATCTACATCAGTATACTGACGGATTTTTCTAATGGCATAGGCTGCTGAACTTAGCCGCCCCGCAAGAGATGTCAAATGAAAACCCCATTGTAGCCTTGAATCAAGCGTAATCCCCAGGAAAACCGTTTTATCTACGAATTCAAGTTTCTCTTTATTCAATATTATATCACAATCACTACTTTTAACATTCGGTAAAGCAAATCTTATGCATTTGGTTTTTTTTTCATTTAATACCAAATTGTTTGCTGTGAACCAATTTTGGACCTGAAGTAGGGCATTATTCACGTCATCTAGATTTTGGGCCCGCCTATTTATCTTAAAAATTAGGGAAGTGTCATCAGCAAATAACACCATATTTTGAGGTTGGTTTTTCAGTAAATAGGGTCATCATTCATCATCATTTCAGCCGAAAGACGTCCACTGCTGGACATAGGCCTCCCCCAAGTATCGCTACATTGACCGGTCCCGTGCGACTCGCATCCAGCGGATTCCTGCAACCTTCACCAGGTCATCGGTCCACCTAGTGGGAGGCCTTCCAACGCAACGTCTTCCGGTTCGCGGTCGCCACTCCAGAACTTTTCGGCCCCATCGGCCATCCGTTCTGCGTGCAATGTGCCCTGCCCACTGCCACTTAAGTTTGGCAATTCTTCGGGCTACGTCGGTAACCTTTGTTCTCTTGCGGATGTCTTCATTTCTGATTCGATCGCGCAAGAAAACTCCGAGCATAGCCCTCTCCATTGCCCTTTGGGTGACTTTAAGCTTTCTGATGAGGCCCATTGTGAGCGACCACGTTTCGGTCCCGTATGTAATCACTGGCAACACACACTGGTCATAGACTTTCGTCTTGAGACACTGCGGTAGGTTGGGCGAGAAGATACCGCGCAATTTCCCGAACGCTGCCCAACCGAGTCGGATTCGACGATTGACCTCTTTCTCGAAGTTAGACCTACCTAACTGGACTGTTTGTCCCAGGTACACATAATCGTCTACAACTTCGAGAGTAGAGTCTCCGATCTTGATAGGAGTGGGTGTGACATGGGCATTTAACATGACCTTAGTCTTATCCATGTTCATTTTTAGACCCACTCTTCCGGAAGCTCTACCGAGGTCATCGAGCATTGTACTGAGGTCCTCCATGGTCTCAGCCATTACCACTATATCATCGGCAAACCGAAGGTGAGTGATGTACTCGCCATTGACGCCTAGCCCTCTCCAGTCCAGAACCTTGAAGACATCCTCCAGTGCAGCGGTGGACAGTTTCGGAGATATGACGTCTCCCTGTCTCACACCTCTCTGCAGGAGGATAGGTTTCGAGCCCTGGTCCTGAAGTCGGACTGACATGGTGGCGTTTTTGTACAAACACTTCAACACCTCGATGTACCGATAGTCGATTTGGCACCGTTGGAGAGACTGCAGTACAGCCCAGGTCTCGATCGAATCGAAGGCTTTCTCGTAGTCCACAAACGCTAAACAGAGAGGCAGGTTATACTCTTCGGTCTTCTGTATGACTTGCCGAAGCGTATGTATGTGGTCCACGGTGCTAAAGCCTTTTCGGAAACCGGCTTGTTCGAGTGGCTGGAAATCGTCAAACCTGCGCGCGAGACGATTCGTGATGACTCTAGAAAACAACTTGTAGACATGGCTTAGAAGTGAGATGGGCCTATAATTCTTCAGCCGGGCATTGTCACCCTTTTTGAAGAAGAGCACCACCACACCCCTGCACCATGCCTGTGGCGTTTTTCCCTCAAGTATGACGGAATTAAATAGCTTCTGAAGGGCCTTAAGTACCGGTTTTCCACCCGCCTTCAGGAGTTCGGCCGTAATTCCGTCATCACCCGGTGCTGTTGTTTTTGAGCTGCTTCAGAGCCATCCTAATCTCGTACAGGCTGACGTCCGGGATGTCTTCGGTAAAGTGTCGGGTCAGTCTAGCTCTTGGGTCGTTTGCTAGATCTACGACGGGTTTACTGGTTGTCGTGTACAACTGTCCATAGAAGCTCTCGATCTCCCTCAGAAGCTCCGGTTTGGCGGATAAGATCCTACCATCGTCGGTCTTCAGTTTCGTGAGCTGGCTCTGCCCAATAGCCAGATCCCTTGCAAATACCTTGGAGCCTTTATTCCGCTCAATCGCGTCTTTAATACGCTCGGTATTAAAGCGGCGGAGGTCGCTCTTCAAGGATTTAGAGATCCGTCTATTGAGCTGCCGGTATTTACACGCCTCGTCTGAAGACTGCAGGATCATCTCACGCCGCTCCTTTATGAGCTTGAGAGTGTGATCGGAGAGCCTGTTCTGATCTGTACGACGCGCCTTGAAGAACTTAGACCCGGTCGTATGGACAGTTTCCACGAACCCATCGTTGTATTCGTCCACTGAGCTTCCTAGGCACTCGAAACGGTTCTGGAGTTCAAGCTGAAAGCTCTCGGGGTTTTGGATTTGGATCTGTGCTGGACGGAGCGTAGACTTCATCAGTCGATACCTTTCAAGCTTGATATTGATGTTCAATGTGCCTCTTACCATGCGGTGATCGCTCCCGGTTTTCACCGAATTGATCACAGAGACATCATTGAACATTTGCTTCTTGGTTGACATGATGAAGTCGATCTCATTTCTAGTTGCACCAACGGGGCTCTGCCAGGTCCACTTCCTGTGCTCACGCTTTCTGAAGAAGGAGTTCATCATATAGAGGCCCTCCTTCTCCATAAAACTAGCCAGTTGGTGACCCCGGCGATTCCGATGTCCAACTCCAAATTGCCCCACCTGCAGCTCATCCCCGTCTCGTTTGCCCAGTTTCGCGTTGAAGTCCCCCATGACAACTGTGAAGTGAGTTTTGGAACCATGCATGGCTTTAGATATATCCTCATACATGGTCTCCACTTCGTCGTCGGGGTGTGCCGAGGTCGGGGCGTAGACCTGTATGACCTTCAGCGAATATCTTGAGGATATTCTGAGTATAAGGTACGCCACCCTGGTCGACACACTCTCGATCTTCACCACGTTGTTCACAAGGGACTTGTGGACGATAAACCCAACACCACCCTGGGACTGCCGGTCACCCTCTTGGAAATAGAGCAGGTTGCCGGATTTCAGGATTATCGTGTCCTCCCCCTCTCTTCGGACTTCAGATAATCCCACAATACTCCATCGCAGCCTGCTCAACTCCTCTTCTAGTTCCGCTATCTTCTCGTCGGTCCGGAGTGTGCGCGTGTTATATGTTGCCAGGTCCAGTCGTTGGTATTGGCAGCCGGATCCCTTCCGGAGATTCTTCGCACCCCTTGCCACGCCGTAGCCTCGACCGCTGCCGTAGTCGAGGGTAGACGGGCTGCCGGGCACTAGGGGCCATTTCTTTGTTGCGCTATTCATTGGGGGGTTTTGCCATAATCGCCACGCTTGGCAAGCGGGTTGGCGATCGCAGTGAGTGCAGTTCTTACATAAGACACAGAGAGCGCTGCTGCCCATTCTCTGGTAAGTCCCTTAGTCGCCTCTTACGACACCCACGGGAAGATATGGGATGGTGTTATTCTTTACGTCCGACACCACACGGACGGTAAATAGGGTAGATCATTTATATATACTAGAAAGAGGAAAGGACCCAATATTGAGCCTTGTGGAACCCCCATTTTTACTTTTAACCCCTGTGAATTAACACCATTTATTTGAACATGTTGTTGTCTATCATTCAAATAAGATTTTACCAAACTAAGTGCAAGTTTACCCAGTCCGTAATGCTCAAGTTTCAAAAGTAATGTGTCGTGATTTACGCAATCAAACGCTTTGGAGAGGTCACAAAAAATTCCTATGGCGTCTTGTGACTCTTCCCACGCAGTAAATATGTGCTTTAATAAAGTTACACCGGTGTCAGTTGTACAACGTCCCTTGGTGAAGCCATACTGTTGATCATGTAAGATTCTGTTGGTGTTAAAATGATAGAGCATTTGATTAAGCATTACTTTTTCAAAAACTTTGCTAAAAACTGGTAACACGGATACAGGTCTATAATTATTAGTATCTTTACTGTCCCCGGATTTGAAAAGAGGTATGACTTTACTGTATTTTATTAAATCAGGGAAAACTCCTTGGTCTACACATAAATTAAAAATTAAAGCTAAGTAAGGGGCTATAGTCTCAAGTATGGATGTACAAACTTTGACAGACATTCCCCATAGATCTTCGGTTAGTTTGATTTTTATTTGCCGGAAAGTTTTAATAACAATCATAGGGTTAATGTGTTTAAATTTAAATTCAACCAGGCAGCCAGACACATTCGCCTTTAATAACCCAATTGAGAGTTCAGGTGAGGAAATAAGAGCCTCCGTTGTTTTTTGTGATATATCGGTAAAGAACTTTACAAATTCTTGAGCTACTTCCTGATTAGAGCTTTTAGGACCACATGCTGTATCTAATGTGTAGCTAGTGTTACGTATTTTCTTCCTGTTAGTCTCGTTATTTATAACTTTCCAAACTGTCTTTATTTTATTTTCTGCTGTTTTGATCTTGTTGCTAATGTGCAGTGCTTTAGCAACCTTGCATGTATTTCTAAAAATGTTTGAATACTTAGCAACATACTTGTTAAAAGTTTCAGTGTTTATAAAAGGCTTAAGGCCATAAAGCTCAAATAGTCTTTCCCTACTTTTTATGATACCTCTAGTTGCCCAATCACTAAATATGAATTTAGGGCAAATACTTTTTGTCTTCTTTTCAAAAGTTTTATTGAATTCCGTGTGAACTATTGAAAAGAAACGATCATACAATTGATCTATATTAATATCATCAAGGCCCATAACACTTAACTTGTTCTGTAGCAAAATATTATACCTATTTAATCTGCTAGAAGTTATAGGTCTAAATTTAATTTGAACTTTTTGCGATGGGGGTGTATTACACCTGAAGGTTACAGTTTGTCCGCTATGGTCAGAGGGTAGACAATTTACTATTGCTTTATCTAAGTAATCACAATCGCAGAAAATATTATCTATACAAGTAGCAGAAGATGGAGTGACTCTAGTAGGTTCTGTAAAAGTGTTGGTCAAGTCAAATGACTTAAAAAGATTTAATAAGCGACTGCTATTTGCACATTCTTCTAAAATATTGATATTAAAATCACCACAAATAATTGTAGATTTATTACTGACTGCAAGTTTTGCCATCACATCTTCCATTATTGATTCAAATAAAGAAAAGTTTTGATAGTTTGGGGGTCTGTACACACACACAATTACATGCTTATCTAGCTCAACACAGGACAGTTCAACGCAATGTTCAACCGAGAGACCTACTATGTCATTACGTTGCTTATATTTAAAACAATTTCTTATTAATCTTAGGGAACCTCCACGAAGCATACTTTTACGGTTAAAGCAGCTACCCACCATATAGTTCTCATAATTGATAAGCATTTGGTAATCCTTAAGCCAATGTTCAGTAAAACAAATAATGTCAAACTTACTATTTTCTAAAAACAATTCAATTTCTAATAATTTGGAAGAAATGCCTTGGATATTTTGGTGGAATAATTTCAAAGTGTTCTGCTGAGGCCCTTTTTTACTAACCATAGACTTAGTATATACTGCCGTATAGACGAACTGACAGCTCGATAAAGCGTGACCAATTTTGATTTGTCAGTGTGTGCGTTAGTTAGCGATGTACCTTTTACTTTGGAGGACTATCGATAAGTGGTTGAAGTTCGACCCTTGGAGGAAGATGTTCCATAGACTGCCTTTGTCCAGATTATAATTTTTACATTATGTTAAAAAAGTGTAATACATTAAAAAAATAAAACAGCCAACATTTTATTAAAAAACTTTTTTGCAAAAAAATAAAACCGACTTCTAAAAACACAAAAAAGTGAAAAATAACTTTAGCTTCAGAAGTCGGTGACCTTTGTTTGATTCATTTAGTGTTTTTTTGTCACCGACTTCTGAAGCTAAAGTTATTTTTCACTTTTTTGTGTTTTTAGAAGTCGGTTTTATTTTTTTGCAAAAAAGTTTTTTTATTTTACCATTTTTAGTTGTAATATCCTATACAAATATTTGCTATGCATTTATTTTACATTGTTAACAATACATGTCATGGTAATAGGCTTATCCCTAATAAATGGAGCGTTAACACCTAAACTGTCGAAATTTGGGTGTATTGTACACATCTGCGTACCCCTCAGAGCATACAGGCGTGTTGTTACGTCATGATATTGTATAAACAATAAACATCTAAGCGATTGCAGCAATCACGACCGATTTACCATCTAGTTTTGAAGAGTTCCATTGTATATCTCCGAAGATCAGCATCAGATCTTCACCAAATTTAAATGCGACCATCTCAGAAGTATATTCTTTCAAATAAAAAATGAATTTTGAGAATCGCTCCACAAATGGAGGTAAAATCGGTGAACATACTTGAAATTGTACCACACAACTGAAGTAAAAATGTTCATAAAATGAAAACTACTGGACCAAACTATGTTAAATATTTATGGGACCAAATGGCAACTATGCCGCATCAAACTAAAAAAAAATCCCGTAAATCGGATCATAAATGTCAGCGTAATCGGGGTACATACATAAAAAAAAAAAAAAAACAATCGAATTGAGATCCTCCTCCTTTTGGAAGTCTGTTAAAAATCGCTCAATACTGACCTTTAAACAGAAAAATCTTATTGAACTGGTTCCTTACAGTTTCCTTTCCTAAATTATTAAGTTTACATTCATGTTTAAGTCGAATGTCAAAGTAAATTTCTATAATGTGTTCCATTATTAAATATCTACGACCACTTAAAATATCTTGGTCCAAATTTTGGATCTCGAAACTCGAAAATAAGCTGAAATTATCTTCTAATATATTATAAGAAGTACAGCTTGGCAAATTGTAGATTTCCCAATACCTTGACAGCACTGCAAGTACGTAGCAATCGATAACGATCGAATCGATACGATTCGATAAACCCGACTTTTCGATTGGTTAAAAACTCATTTTATCGAGAATAACTGTCAGATTTATCGAATCGTATCGAATCGAGTGCTACGTACTTGCACTGCTGATTTCATTATTTTCACGAATAAAATTTTCTGTCTGTAAACAAAGTTGTATCACGTCTTTGGATTCCAACCAACGCGCCCAATGAATCCCAACCATTTTCCTCGAATTATAGTATCTAGAGGGAATCTGTTGTACAAATTCTACAAAACAATAAGTTTATTTGTTAAAAGTTAATAATCTTTTTCCTGATAAAATGGTTCAGTTCACAGACGGTAAACGTAAGCTATGCTTATTTTCATAGTTAACATTCAAGATAAAATATCGATAGTATCGATAAATTTAAGTCAATCCCTAGCGTACATGTAAAATAGATTGATGAAAAATCTATTCACCAAAATCATGTAAATTATCAACAAATGGACTTTTAGCTATACAAAATATGAAAGTAAACAAAAACATTGGTATTATTTTATATTTTATACAGGTAAAAAGGCAAATTTTAACCAAAAATAAACGCGTCTTATCAGTGACTACGTCCTGAGTATTTACTTATGAAATGTGCAATTTTCAGGTTTATGTCTATGATTAACACCACATTCACGCACAGAACAAGTAACCATTGTTTAATACAACTGCATTCACTGAAAATAAACCACGATGTACGCTAAAAATCCAAAATACTGAGAAGTTGATTCCCCGCGTGCCGACTTGTGCAGACCTGTCATTCAAAACCGGTCACAGTGATATTAGATTCGCGATCCTTTTTCATCTTGCTATATTTTCATAAGGGATTTTCTTCTCCCTCGCACGCTTTGTTGGTCTATATTTACTAAGTCTATGTTACTAACTAATTGAGTGCAAGAAGATACGTTGATAGGATTAACAATATTGTTAATCGTACCTCCTGTTGTCTCATTTCCTAGTTTAAATTAATTTTTGGAGTGAGGCTGGAGACACCCGTACCATCCTCAGACAACAAGACCCTATCACTAATACTAATATACCCTAATTGAGAATTCTCCACGGTGACACATGGATCCTCCTCAGTACAATGTTTGTAAACATTTATAGCACTAGTGCTATATTCACTTAAAGTCACCTGTATATTAGTATTACTACTAATAGTCGCAGTGTTAATAATATAACTAAACTTAGACATACTATTTATGTCTGTGTGAATATTATAAGCTAATAGCCGAGCTATTTTGTGTCTACATCTAATAGGTAGATACACCTTACCCCGTGTCGACTTCAGTTTACCAACAATAGTGTTGATATCCAGATATATAAGTCTGTCACTATAGTGACCTACTAAAAAATGTACATGGTTATTTAACATATGTATATAATTGTTTTTTCTATTACCCAAATTTTCAAAAAATGGAAAACCACACAATATTATTTTGTTACAATTTAATGTTATTTCTCATATTAATGATCAATTCGATTTTTCCGTCAATTATGGATCGGTTTTGTGGCAGCCCGCGCGGTAGTGCCATATTAAAAATTTGATTAGCTTTGTTTTAGTAGTTTATGAGTTAACTTCTTTAATACGTATGTTTTCTTTGTATCACTTCTAGTTACAATATAAAATTAATTTAGAATTTTTATGGGATACAATACAACTAAAAAGAGTACTAAAGAAAGGAAAGACGGAAGGAACGGACGGTGGGGGAAGGTTGACTGGTAGAAAATGCCTATGGTATTAAGTCCGCCTCTGTACTTTGTGCTTGAAGTGTTAAATAAATAAAGTCAGTCAAAGATTTATTTGCCGATAAATATGGTAACAGAAGTTCTTACAATGTTATAGTAGCTCACATATTCAATCATGAAATAATGACACGCAAATTTTGGTTACAATGAGGGATTTTATTTTTAGCTCTTCCCTAGTCGCTGGATAGATGGCGCTAGGAGTAAGTATGATAATGCAAGGAACGGAAACTAAAAAAACTGATTTTAACAAAGCGCCTGAAAACTAGGTTATATTCGGAAGGTTAATGAAAGTGTCAGTCAACGAGAGTATGTGACGTGACACAATGTTTTTTTTTTCAAGCGTTTTGGCTTTGGCACCAACTATCATAGTAAGTTCAACGCCATCTATAGAGTTCTTGGAAACTAAGTTTTTTTTTAAAACCTCAAAAGGAAAACCTCTCATTAGATTATTTAAATTTAAACTGAAGGAATTCTTTTATATTATAGTAGGGTTTTTCATCCCAAAAAATGTTGGTAGGTGTTCTCCTTTTGGGGTATTAAGTACAGTAACGCCTTTCAGGCCCCTTGCCCTTGTGCATGTTTGCTAATTTTACCTAAACGTTGTTTTCCATGCAGGTACACCAAGTGACGAGACAGTTGGCACAGTTCACAGCGGTCACCGTCGGCTTGTCTATCGGTGGGCTGGACGTTAAATATCAGGTCAGTCTTTATACAAACTAACTGCCTTGTTGATTGAGTGGTCGCAAGCGCAACTGCTGAGCATGAGGTCATGGGTTAGATTCCCGGGTCGGGCAACGTGTAATTGGGTTTTCCGTCAGGAATTTCTCAGTAGCAGCCACAGAGTTATGATTTGTGCCTGGTTTGATGTCAATAGGCGCACCTCCTATTATACTTAAACGTACCTGGCGAAATGTAGGTGTAGTATTAGGTGTTATGTTGTCTTCATACAATACATGTTTACAAGCTTGCACGTCTTAGAATTCGTAAGTGGTTTTTTTTTTTTTGCCACGGATATCAATAGTGGTATAAAATGATTTCTGAAACAGTCTGCAATCAAATATTGAACATGTTAATGTTGCATGTAAATGTTGTTTCATTCTAAAAATGTCTGATGAATTTGTAATTCCCATTTTTCTGTATTTTCTCCCGTTATTTAGAGTAGCGTTGAAAATAGTAGATAAAATACTTATAAATAAAACATTAAAAACACACTTTTGAATTTCCCATGTTCCGCTCAGGCATTAGTTGTTGCACATAATTATCATCAATACAACTCTCCAAGTTCTCCAGCCCGCGAAATTCAAATTTTCTTACGTTTTTTGCAATTTGCAGGCAAGTGCTAGGTTGTATCTTGATTAAAATATTAAAGGTGTAGAAATGACTTTTTCTGTTTTTTTTTGGTTTCTACACTTTTATGAACTTGGAGGGTTGTATTGATGATTTTAATGATTATAATTCTGTAACTACATACGTCTTACAGCCATGAATAATATTTTAATCAAGATACAACCTAGCACTTGCCTGCAAATTGCAAAAAACGTAAGAAAATTTGAATTTCGCGGGCTGGTTGGAGCATTCACCTTAAATAATCAAAATAAACCCTTTGTCTTAGGAAACCATGCTCCGGCGCAACCCGGACATAGTGATAGCGACGCCAGGACGTCTGATCGACCACATCCGCAACACGCCGTCTTTCGGTCTGCACTCCATCGAGGTCTTAGTGCTGGATGAGGCAGACAGGTGAGACTTACAACTATCCTGAATGGGAACGGAAACTGTGGAACTAATGACGCTAGCATAGTTGGTTCCCAACATCGTCATTGGTTGAAAATGTGGTAATGTCATTTTATATTTCAAAATAGCAGAACCTCGTTGGTCAGATTGAGACCAGTTACGGTGGCGCCATCTGAGATTTACTGTGCCTTCGCCACCCGTTTATACTAGCATTTTAAGTTAATGTCGTAGTACATCATCAAATTGACTAACAGAACGCTAGCGACATCTATGACGCAAATTAAGAATTACAATCCTGCATCGCGCTTTCAGAGTTATTTACGAGGTTAGGATATACAGACTGGGAGGGACACCGACGAACAAAAGGTTACCACGTACCCCTCCCCTCCATATAGTAATCTTCATCGTCATTCTGTGTCAGAATGATGTATAGAATCCGTGGTTTCGGTTCGTGCGTCGATATCCCTTCCACCTTGTATATAAAACTCTTCCTGACGAGCTGAGGCTGATTTCACGACGATAAGGTGTAGTCCCTCTCCTAAAGTATATTATACGAAGGAGCAGAGTTGTATAATAAATTAGCTAATGATATAAAAGAGATACAGTCCTTTACTTTATACAAAAAAACCATAAAGCAAGATTTCTCTAGGTTTTAAATTTAACCCACCACACCAATAGAGTATAAACTAATTAGGATAGCTAGTATTTCCGAAACATTACAGTACATATAAATACACACATCAACACGGTCTAGGGATATTTCATACTCAATTAAATAACTCGAAAAGTACTGGCCGCATTGGAATCTTTTATACACCGATTTGTTTGTAATTTATCTCAGACTAATACCAAATTCAAATTTTTGAAAATTCTTTTGTTTCGGTGGCATAAAAATGTCTTGATGTATAGGAGAGGGAATTTTCATTTGTGCGAAATTTAGAAAACAATACGAATTACGTTTAGTTACAGTTTTTTTTTCATTTTTAAACGAAAGATAAAGTTAAAATTGAGGTATTGTAGCCATGCAACGCCGACATTTGACGAGGGCGGAGATGTTACGAGCTGTGGGAATGCTGGAAGCTGGATCTGTTCAGCGTAATGTTGCTGAAGCCATAGGGACCCATCAAAATGTAATTTCAAGATTGTGGACACGCTATCGTGCCACAGGTGAAGTAGCGGAGAGGCACCGGGGGCCAAGTCGCATCACTACCCCCAGACAAGACCGATTTTTGCAAATTACTGCGCGAGCACAACCAAATGCAACGGCGACTCAATTGGTCCAAAGGCTGCGAGTGGAACACCAAGTGCTTGTGAGTAACCAAACTGTAAGAAGGCGACTGGCGACGATTAGAATGGGTTCGGAACCACGTGGACTGGGGCCGTGACCAATGGTCCAATGTGCTGTTGACGGATGAATCCAGGTTCGGCTTCCATCCAGATTCACGAAGGACGCGTGTTTGGCGAGTTCCTGGACGATGGAGCCGTCTCCAGAACCCTCAGGAAGTTCACCCATACCAAGGAGGAACAATTATGGTTTGGGCAGGAATTCGTCTTGGAGGACGGACGGATCTCGTTTGGGTGCGGGCAATATGACGGCAGAACGATACGTCCAACAGGTGCTGGGGCCCGTAATCTTGCCTCACAGAACACAAATGGGGCAAGATTTCCTGCTCATGCACGACAATGCCCGGGCACACACGGCGAGAACGGTAGCAGCTTGGTTACATACACATAATGTAAGGGCCTTAGACTGGCTTGCTCAATCGCCAGATCTAAATCCCATTGAGCATGCGTGGGATATGCTGCAAAGAAGAGCTCGGAAGGAAGTTCCTGAAAATCTGGCTATAGAAGATCAACTTTTTGCGCACCTCAGAAGGACATGGGACAATATTCCGCAGCAAGACATTAACAACCTTGTTCTGAGCATGCCGAATCGTTGCCGATGTGTTATGAACATCATGGGCGCTTTCTCAGACTACTAACTTCAGTTTATAAACACAAATTAAATGATTTTTTTATTTTTTTCAGTTTTTACTCACAAATTAAAAGTTCATTCATATACGGTTTCCGTCTATGCTTCATTTTTTTTCCATAAAATCCTGAAATTTTAATCTATACCTTAACCATTATTAAAAAATGGTAGAATATTAAATAACGTATCTTTTAAATATATACATGTCATATAAATAATTAACACATTGATAGTAATTCGCTTTTTTTAAAATATCCCTAGACCGTGTTGATGTGTGTAGTTCAATGTGTAATTGCTATTGACTTGCCTTTAAGAATCGATATGTAATAGTACAGTAACTTTTTCCTCTTACCCACAACATTGTAAAAATTATGTGTCCAATGTCTACTACTTAACTTATTTATTTACAAGTACCTACCTTCTTCATAAGTAATTCTTAAATTTAGTTTTAAGATTAGCTTGTATTTCTCATATTAAGTGGATTGTATTCATTTTGAGAAATAAATGTCATAGCCGTAAAGCCCCCATTTTCATGATACCCTGTCGTCCCGTAGAATGCTGGACGAGTACTTCGCGGAGCAGATGAAGGAGATAATCCGTCAGTGCTCCCCCAAGCGTCAGAGCATGCTGTTCTCGGCCACCATGAGCGAGCTGGTGAAGGACCTCGCCGCCGTCTCGCTCAAGAAGCCCGTCAAGCTCTTCGTCGACTCCAACAAGGATGTGGCTTTCAACTTGAGGCAGGAGTTTGTGAGGTTAGATTTTATTCTTGTTACTTTGATTATCTACACTAATATAATAAAGAGGAAAGATTTGTATTTGTGTGTGTATGTTTGTAATGAATAAACTTAAAAACTACTGCTACTGCCGCGCCGATTTCAAAAATTCTTTCACCATTAGAAAGCTACATTCACCCTGAATAACGTAGGCTATTTTATCCCCGTACTCCCACGGGAACGGGAACTACGCGGGTGAAACCGCGTCACGTCCGCTAGTTGGTTATACAGGGAGATCGCGTGACCGCCAGATCTACGTCATTTTATAAAAGCTGGAACTTTTTCTGCGGCAGTTTTCGTTATTACATAAGGGATTGGATTCATCTTCTCCACTGCCAGACGCCTTTAAAGTATGAGACTGTTCAAGTATTACGTAAGTACTAATAGGGGGGCGGGGGGTGTATGCTTTGCTTGTTTCTGATGACATGGGGGGTGGGGGGGGTCTAGATGGTGAAGACGTCAGCAGTAATTATTTACTTTTTTTACACATGGCAACCCACACATTGTCTATGCTTGAAAACGACACGAATGTTCGGGGATTCCCACAAATAATGCATACGTTTAGGTATATACTCGCTTAGAACTGAGTAGCTAAGTTTATTTCTCTTGTTTCTAGAATTATAACTGCTGCTCATGAATCAATAAAAAAAAAAACAGAATGCCTACATTAAAAGAAAAATGTATACAACAATGTTTACGTAAGTATGGGATGGTTAAGAGCTTTGTCTACTTTTGCTGACAAGGGGGAGGGAGGGGCAGGGTAAATAATTGTAATAAATCGGTTTACCTAATACTTAAACGGCCCCTATGTTAAATCGTATGACTCATTTGCTTGTTGGAACTTTGACCCCCAATATCTCCGAAACTAGAAGGTTCCCAGGTATGGTCTTCAGGGTAAAAATGAACGCAGTGACGGGGAGAACAAGTGCTTTCGGCTTCGGTACTTTTACACCCCTTATAACAACAACCACCCTGGAACATAAAAATCATTCATTGTCATTCTAATTTAGATTCTATAGTTTTAAAAATAACATACATTTCAGGATCCGTCGTGACCGCGAGAGCGATCGCGAAGCGATGCTGGCGGCGCTAGTTTGTCGCACGTTCAGGGACCGAGCCGTCATCTTTGTGCAGACGAAGAAACAGGCGCATCGGTTACATGTGGCTTTGGGGCTGCTGGGGGTTAAGGTAAGGGGTTGATTTTTTATCTGTTCATTGTGTCTTTCCCTTATCCTTACTATTTTTAACCGATTTCCAAATGGAGGAGGTTCTATGTTCGACTGTATGTATTTTTTTGATGTGAAACATCTATAGGCGTGGGTAAAACCAAAAAATGGCGTGGCGACGCGTCGCCAACTGTCAAGTTGTCAACCCGGCCCGAACATTACCGACCTATTGAAGCAGCATAAGATCTACATATTCGCCATGTTTTACAACAAGCCAGCTGGTCTCGGGGCAAAGCGCTGGGTTACAATCGCGTGACTTCGAATTCGATTCCAGCATAAGGATTTTCTTTTTGTGAATCGAGTCGTTTTTTATTTTATTTTATTTTATGATTGTTTTTATATGGACTTTTTTTTGAGGATATTACTTGTACAAAATAATTTCTATGTTTCACATCTGCCAGACGTCCCGTGATGGCTCACTTTTTTATGTATTTCCACCGATTACCAGCTGAATACCAGTATTTTACATGGAGCGACTGCCTATCTAACTTCCACAACCCTAACTTGGTTCTGGGTAATACGATACCCCTTAGTAAGACTGGTTGTCAGACTTTCGGGCCACTGACTACCTATAACGACGGTCAAAGATCTAGAAATGACAGCCGGGACCAACGGCTTAACGTGCTTTCCGAGGCACGGAGGAAACTCGGTATGTAATGGGTGGTCACACATCCACAGACCAACGTAGGCAAGCGCAGTTTAACCCGAGCGGCTGTTATTATTTAGCCACGGGCTATGTGTACCGGTGTACCTAAGCATTGCAAATAGGCTTGTGTACTGATAAAATCTAATTAGTCTGTCAGTTAGATTATGTAAAAATATTTGACCCGTATTTTTTCTTTTGTTACGTAAACCAAAATTGACGAAGATACGACGCTTTTAAAATTCTCAATACATCACGCCGTGGTGTAAGTTTTAGTGCTTTCTGACGTCACGATCCCTAACTCCCGAGTTTTGATGCGATTTATCTTTGTCAATATTCATTGATTTACAAAAACAAAAAATCGGTGTCCATTATTTTCCAATGCTCTAACTGACGGACTAAATAGATTTGCCATTTATTGATGGTGGAAACAAGCCTATTGTTTTTAAAGAAAACCTTGTGTCCTCTCCAGGTAGCAGAACTCCATGGCGCATTGAACCAGCCCCAACGTTTAGACTCCCTCAAACGTTTCAAAGAAGAGCAAGTGGACGTCCTGGTAGCGACGGACGTGGCCGCGCGAGGGCTGGACATACCCGGCGTGAAGACCGTGCTCAACTTCACGCTGCCCGCCACGCTCGAGCATTACATACACAGGGTGAGTAGCGATGTAGGGTTATATCTGTAACTAGTAGCTACAGACGTGGCCGCGCGAGGGCTGGACATACCCGGCGTGAAGACCGTGCTCAACTTTACGCTGCCCGCCACGCTCGAGCATTACATACACAGGGTGAGTAGCGATGTAGGGTTATATCTGTAACTAGTAGCTACAGACGTGGCCGCGCGAGGGCTGGACATACCCGGCGTGAAGACCGTGCTCAACTTCACGCTGCCCGCCACGCTCGAGCATTACATACACAGGGTGAGTAGCGATGTAGGGTTATATCTGTAACTAGTAGCTACAGACGTGGCCGCGCGAGGGCTGGACATACCCGGCGTGAAGACCGTGCTCAACTTCACGCTGCCCGCCACGCTCGAGCATTACATACACAGGGTGAGTAGCGATGTAGGGTTATATCTGTAACTAGTAGCTACAGACGTGGCCGCGCGAGGGCTGGACATACCCGGCGTGAAGACCGTGCTCAACTTCACGCTGCCCGCCACGCTCGAGCATTACATACACAGGGTGAGTAGCGATGTAGGGTTATATCTGTAACTAGTAGCTACAGACGTGGCCGCGCGAGGGCTGGACATACCCGGCGTGAAGACCGTGCTCAACTTCACGCTGCCCGCCACGCTCGAGCATTACATACACAGGGTGAGTAGCGATGTAGGGTTATATCTGTAACTAGTAGCTACAGACGTGGCCGCGCGAGGGCTGGACATACCCGGCGTGAAGACCGTGCTCAACTTCACGCTGCCCGCCACGCTCGAGCATTACATACACAGGGTGAGTAGCGATGTAGGGTTATATCTGTAACTAGTAGCTACAGACGTGGCCGCGCGAGGGCTGGACATACCCGGCGTGAAGACCGTGCTCAACTTCACGCTGCCCGCCACGCTCGAGCATTACATACACAGGGTGAGTAGCGATGTAGGGTTATATCTGTAACTAGTAGCTACAGACGTGGCCGCGCGAGGGCTGGACATACCCGGCGTGAAGACCGTGCTCAACTTCACGCTGCCCGCCACGCTCGAGCATTACATACACAGGGTGAGTAGCGATGTAGGGTTATATCTGTAACTAGTAGCTACAGACGTGGCCGCGCGAGGGCTGGACATACCCGGCGTGAAGACCGTGCTCAACTTCACGCTGCCCGCCACGCTCGAGCATTACATACACAGGGTGAGTAGCGATGTAGGGTTATATCTGTAACTAGTAGCTACAGACGTGGCCGCGCGAGGGCTGGACATACCCGGCGTGAAGACCGTGCTCAACTTCACGCTGCCCGCCACGCTCGAGCATTACATACACAGGGTGAGTAGCGATGCAGGGTTATATCTGTAACTAGTAGCTACAGACGTGGCCGCGCGAGGGCTGGACATACCCGGCGTGAAGACCGTGCTCAACTTCACGCTGCCCGCCACGCTCGAGCATTACATACACAGGGTGAGTAGCGATGTAGGGTTATATCTGTAACTAGTAGCTACAGACGTGGCCGCGCGAGGGCTGGACATACCCGGCGTGAAGACCGTGCTCAACTTCACGCTGCCCGCCACGCTCGAGCATTACATACACAGGGTGAGTTGCGGTATAGGGTTATACATATATAAAGGGTGTAAAAATACACTTAACGAAGCTGAAAGGCACTTTTTTTTTCACTAGTTTTTTTTTAATACATTTTTTTTAATGTAAGAACTTTAAAAACCTCCACGAGCCCCGTACGATTCAATCCATCCATGCACAATATTTTGAGTGCGTTACTTTGAATTTTACCGTAAAACGTGATTTTTCACCCCAAAAAAAAGTCGTTTCCCAGCAATATTATTTTTTTTGTAGGGTTACTTGGTTTGATGTACAGAATGCTTGGTTGACGGCTTCGTGATGAGGTCTTTTACACCCTGTAAAAGACAAAGGCCATAGACCTCCGTTGGACATAGGCCACGCCACTCAACTCGATTCTCAGCAACTCTCATGCAGTTGCTACCACCATACGAAGCGAGGGGGCGAGGCTATACGTAGCTCCATATCTTTCCCTCACTGAAGAGGTGGTGATATACGCCAAGTTCACCGAAATTTACGTTGAGTTAATCATAAATTTATAGTTTGTGCCAGTTAAGATGAGAATACCGGTCATTGCCCTTTCCCTAATATCTTTTCGTACGAACCAAAACAAATAAACCATGTATCGTTTTTCATTACGAAAAATGTTGAAAATCACGATAGATGACGATTCCAGACTTGAACAGGCTTATTTTTTGTTTCCCAAGTTAAGGAGTTTAATAAATGTAGTTGGGTCAGTGACCGCTATTCTCATGGCACCAACTATAGTCAAAAATTGTTTATTTACAGTATCATATGTCTCTACCCAACCCTGTAGCATTACAGGCGTATTTTTTTTTATGGACCTACTCCTCATTTCCCGACGACCCGAATGGCGCAGCGGTAGTGAGACTGCCTTACGTTCTTAGGGTCCCGGGTTCGAATCCTGGTCGGAGCAAATATTTGTGTGATGAGCATGGACATTTGTTTCCGAGTCATGGATGTTTATATCTATACTATAATATTATAAAGAGGTAACATTTGTTTGTAAGTTTGTATGTAGGGGGTAATCTCCGGGAGTAATAAACCAATTTTAAAAATTGTTTCACTGGTAGAAAGCTACATTATAGCATTACTGTGTACTGGGCAAGTGTACACCTGCACAGAAATAGGAAATAAGGTGAATTACCATTGTGCACTTATTTAACTTGTTTGGTTTACTAACAAATTACTAACACCTTTTTATTTTTTCTTTTATTATTTTTTGTGTGTACTACTAACCACCCTACTAACGCTTTCTTTGTAAAAATGTAAATGGACGTGTGTCTGAAATAAAGATATTATTATTATTATTATTATTCGTGAGTGCTATAGGCTATATTTTATTCCCGTACTCCCACGGGAACGGGAACTACGCGGGTGAAACCGCGGGACGTCAGCTAGTCTATAATAAGTATGTATTTACAAACAAAAAGTATCTATGTAGTATATCAACTATCTG
The DNA here is from genome assembly GCA_905147715.2 of Xestia xanthographa. Lineage (NCBI taxonomy): Eukaryota > Metazoa > Arthropoda > Insecta > Lepidoptera > Noctuidae > Xestia > Xestia xanthographa. The sequence goes on along the minus strand of LR990644.1, from coordinate 27,973,875 downwards.
GTGTCCACGACACAAGCCTCGTTGCTTAGTGTGGCACTAGATGGCGCTGTGTGTAATGTCCAGCGATATTTATTATATTTATAGTTAACCATATATTTAGTTAAAAATTGTTTGTTTACAGTATCACATGTCTCTACCCAATCCTGTAGGATTAAAGGCGTATTGTTATACACCTACACCTCATTTAAAACACCCGTTTGACTCCCCAGGTAGGTAGAACAGCCCGAGCGGGTCGCGCCGGCGTGTCAGTATCGCTGGCGGGCGAGGCCGAGCGGCAGCTCGTGAAGGGTATCGTGAAGCGCGCGAGACGACCCGTCAAGTCGCGACAGGTGCCGCCCGATATAGTCGGCAAGTACCGCGACAGGCTAGCCAGGCTAGAGCCGGAAATTGGTAAGAAAGAAAAGTATTTATTGAACTTACACAGAACATACTACTACACTACAACAGCCCATAACGTCCACTGCTGGACATAAGCCTCTTCCATGATGGGAGGAATTTGCCGTAATCTCCACGCTTGGCAGGCGGATTGGAGATCGCAGTGATGAAAGACTAACAGAAAACGCTGCTGCCCATTCTCTGGTCTACGGAGGCGCAAGGTGTTCTGCCTCAGACATTAGTCGCCTTATACGACACCCGTGAGTGTAATGGGTTGGTTCTATTCTACTCTGCCGGATACCACACGGCTCATAACAGAAACAAAAAGTTAACAAGAGAAAAATAAAAAATAAAACAATCAAAATGGTCCTGTGCAGGGCCAAAAGGCTCCTATCTCAGCAAGGTGCTGTGACATTTAAAAAACAGTCACAGCGCTGGTATTCTGATAGGGCCCAAAGTGATGCCACGGTCTTAAACAAAAATAAATTTATAATACAAAATAATACCAGACCAATATACCAGTCAATTTGTCTATCACCAGAGACTATCTGTACTGTAAAGAATGATATGGCAAGAAAGGAGAGTGTGACTGCTGAGATGACGAGTAATTGAGATGTATAGAAGTATAGAAGAAGTTAAGCTGCCCCGACACCAACTGATTTGGGATAAGGGCAAGAGAATGTTGAAAAACAAAAAGCTGGCTCATGTAATCACCTGGCTTACTTTTTCACCGACTTCAAAAAGAAGGAGGTTATCAATTCGACTGTATGTTTTTTTCTTTTCTTTGTATGTTTGTTACGCGATTACTCCGCCAATGAGAGGTTTTCTTTTTGAGGTATTAAAAAAAAACTTAGTTTCTAAGAACTCTATAGATGGCGTTGAACTTACTATGATAGTTGGTGCCAAAGCCAAAACGCTTGGAAAAAAAAACATTGTGTCACGTCACATACTCTCGTTGACTGACACTTTCATTTGCTTAACCTTCCGAATATAACCTAGTTTTCTCGCGCTTTGTTAAAATCAGTTTTTTTAGGTTCCGTTCGTTGCATTATCATACTAACTCCTAGCGCCATCTATCCAGCGACTAGGGAAGAGCTAAAAAGAAAATCCCTCATTATGAATAGATTTTGATGGTTCTTTTTTTATTTGAAAGAGTACTCTCCTGAGGTGGTCCCATTTAAATTTGGTGAAGATCTGATGCTGATCTTCGTAGATATACAATGGAAATTTTCAAAATAGACGGCAAATTTGCCGTGATTGTTGCAATCGCTTGGATGTTTATTGTTGTGACCTAACATCACGCCTTTATGCTCTGAGGGGGTACACAGGTGTGTACAATACAATTCGACAGTTAGGTAAGTTAAGTTCCATTTATTGGGGATAAGCCTATTACCATGACATGTATAGTTAACAATGTAAAATAAATTCATGGCAAATATTTGTTTGGGAACAACTAAAAATGGAAAATTAAAAACTTTTTTGCAAAAAATAAAACTGACTTCAATAAACACAAAAAAGTGAAAAATGACTTTAGCTCCAGAAGTCGGTGGCAAAGTCAAACTCAAACTCAAAGCATTTATTTCAATTAGACCATTACGGCACTTTTGAAAGTCAAAAATACAAAAAAGAAAATCAAAGCTACAGTCCCAGTCACAAGGCATAATAACTTGAGAAAGTACTGTAGTTGCCCATTCCCTAGCGTAGATCTCTATGGAGAAGAACGGGCAAGAAACTCCATTGACACTCTTTTAAAATCAAAATATTGTTACAAAATCTTGGTTACATCATTAATTTTGAGACTATACATATATGTGAGAACGATGTAGAAAGACATGCACACTAAGAGCATCCAGAGTAAAAGAATAGATCAAAAATTTATGAATAAAGTAGGTAATTAAAATGAACCTTGGCAGCTAAGAGATGACCAGTCCCAACTGACAGCGCCCGTTCACAGACATGACGCATGTACCGTCGCCATTCAACTCAACCATATTGAAGGGAACTAAATGACCCGACACACCCGCCACCATCAGCGAGACATTTAAGTGAGCATGACATTCTCTCAGCCACCAAGGAGGCATATTCAAGTCAATGAAAGATAAATAAATGTAAATGGTGGCTGAACAGTACAAAGTACTCACACATGTGCTATGCAATTATATAATACTAAGAACTGGAATCTATACAATGCAAGTATATTTTTACAATCTTCTGCAGCTTCCACAATACATTAAACATGGGAATCAATTCTTCATCTTCTTCTTTACGTGACAATGGACTCAAATAATGCCCGACCAGTACAAACAATTAGTTTGCCTCAACCTATGGGAGCAGGACCAGCATTTAGCCAAGCATTTTTATCATCAATGTAATCCCCCAACTTATAATATGCTTGCCTACATAGTGTGCGTTTTATACAAGATTTAAATTTCGTCTCATTCAGTTGAAGAATGTGGGGAGGTATTTTATTGTAACATTTCAAACAGTACCCCATGAAAGATGAATCCACTTTAGCAAGCCTGAAACCTGGCTGAACTAGTTGGTCCCTATTTCTAGTGTTATAGTGGTGTCTGTCCCCTCTCTTACTGAATAAATGCCGATTTTTTCTAACGTACATGATGTTTTCATAGATGTATTGACAAGGTACTGTTATGATATTAATTTCCTTAAACAGTTCTCTTAGAGAATCGCGTCTACGTAATTCATAAATGGCTCTGATGGCTCTTTTCTGCAGAATAAATATAGACTCGATGTCTGCAGCCCGTCCCCATAGTAAAATACCGTATGACATAATACTATGAAAATAACTAAAATAGACCAGCCTCGCGGTATCAACATCAGTAAATTGACGGATTTTTCTAACGGCATATGCTGCTGAGCTTAGCCGTCCTGCAAGAGATGTTAGATGAGGACCCCATTGTAACCTTGAGTCGAGCGTGATTCCCAAGAAAACCGTTTTATCGACAAATTCTAGTTTCTCTTGATTCAATATTATGTCACAATCACTACTTTTGACATTTGGTAGAGCTAATCTAATGCATTTAGTTTTTTTTCCCATTTAGTACTAAATTATTAGCGGTAAACCAATTGTGGACCTGCAGTAGATTTACGTCATCAAGATTAGTGGCACATCTGTTTATTTTAAATATTAAAGAAGTATCGTCAGCAAACAACACCATATGCGGATGGTTGTTAAATAGATGGGGTAGGTCATTAATATATACTAAAAAGAGGAAGGGACCCAATATCGAACCTTGTGGTACAAAAAAAACTGAATCAAACAAACAAGTCACCAAAGATTTATTTTCCCTTATCATGTTGTGGTTTACTTCCAGTCTAACTGGATGTAGCTAAATAGAATTAAAAGTCATTGCTTTTATTTCAATAATTTATTTCTCCGTGCCTCTCTCGTTTGATGACTGCCTCGCTAGTCTAGTTGTTGCAAGCATGACTGTTGAGCATGAAGTCTTGGGTTTGATTTCCGGGTCAGGCGAAGTGTTATTGGGTTTTCCATCAGCAATTTCTCAGTAGCAGCCACGGAGTCTGGATTTGTGCCCGATTGATGGCATTGGGCGCATTTGTGCCGAGTTGATGGCAATAAGCTCGCCCCTATTACATGGGACTTAAACATAACTGGCGAAATGTAGGTGTACTGTTAGATACATATCTGCCTAACCCTATAAGGCGTGATGTTATGTTAATTTATTCCTCCGTGCCTCAGAAAGCCCGTCAAACCGTTGGTCCCGGCTGTCATTTGTAGATCTTTGACAGTCGTTACAGGTAGTCAGTGGCCCGAAAGTCTGACAACCAGTCTTACCAAGGGGTATCGTATTACCCAGTACTAACTGGGTTGTGGAGGTCAGATAGGCAGTCGCTCCATGTAAAATACTGGTATTCAGCTATAGACTGGTAGATGACCTGATGATGAACATTTTTGGGAAAAGGCTAGGCAGATGATGTTGATCTTTTATTTCACCAAACACAAACTTAAACTAATACCAGATTTCAAATATCCCTTACTGCCTATGTGCCAACTTATATTCTATCACTGTTTTAAGCTTTCACGGTTTAAAACTTAACTAAACTTATAATGGTGTCGATTCTGTTGTGCACAAACTAAACTTAATTTAGGCTATTGCTATCTTTTTCTCTCTAATAAAACGAGAAAGAGACGGACGTAATTTAGAGCTGTCAAATTTAGTTGGAACTAATATTTCCATACAAATGAAGTGTGCACGTAAAAACATGTCGACTAAAAACACGGTGAAGCGCAAGGCATAGGTAAACTAGTTTGACATCTCTAACTTAGTTCATAGCTTTAACCGTCCTTTTCTCGCACTGCCTTTTAGTAAAAGATAGCAATAGCCTAAATTAAGTTTAATTTGTGCACAACAGAATCGACACCATTAGTCTGGTAAATGAGTGCTCAAAAGGGGTATGTGGTTGGAAAAGTCGAAAGCAGAAAATCTGACTTATGAACTTCGTTTGGACTAGTTAGAAGATATAAACATATTAAAAGTCCTGACCCCTCCGAGGTGAGCCCGAGGGGGGGGGGGGGGGCAAAGAAGGTCCCGTTTTTTGGTGTTTTGCTTATATCTCGAAAACGATGCGTCGTATAAAATTTTGTTGTACTACATAATAAAACCTCATAAAATTCTCTTCAACTTTGCTTTTCAAATTTTTAAGATATCCCGTAAGTGACAATATAACCTGGTTGATAACTCGATCTTTATCATCATCATCATCATCATCATTTCAGCCGAAAGACGTCCACTGCTGGACATAGGCCTCCCCCAAGTGTCGCCACATTGACCGGTCCCGTGCGACTCGCATCCAGCGGATTCCTGCAACCTTCACCAGGTCATCGGTCCACCTAGTGAGAGGCCTTCCAACGCAACGTCTTCCGGTTCGCGGTCGCCACTCCAGAACTTTTCGGCCCCATCGGCCATCCGTTCTGCGCGCAATGTGCCCTGCCCACTGCCACTTAAGTTTGGCAATTCTTCGGGCTACGTCGGTAACCTTTGTTCTCTTGCGGATGTCTTCATTTCTGATTCGATCGCGCAAGGAAACTCCGAGCATAGCCCTCTCCATTGCCCTTTGGGTGACTTTAAGCTTTCTGATGAGGCCCATTGTGAGCGACCACGTTTCGGTCCCGTATGTAATCACTGGCAACACACACTGGTCATAGACTTTCGTCTTGAGACACTGCGGTAGGTTGGACGAGAAGATACCGCGCAATTTCCCGAACGCTGCCCAACCGAGTCGGATTCGACGATTGACCTCTTTCTCGAAGTTAGACCTACCTAACTGGACTGTTCGTCCCAGGTACACATAATCGATCTTTATACTAATAACCATTTAATATTAATTAATTAAAACTATTGTTTTAATTTAATATTACATGTTCCCTCTACATTCTCCAGCCGCAATCCTCGACGAGGAATACGCAGAGAAGCAAATGAACAAGATGGAGAAACAGACAGCCAAGCTGGAGGGCGCCATCAAGACCGAGGGGCCCGAGCAGCAGGGGCCCAAGATCGAGCTCAAGAGGCAGCGGGACTGGTTCCAGTCGCCCCGGGAGAAACGAGAGGAGAAGGAGAGGCTGGCGCTTACCAAGCACCCGGATAAAGGTAGATATTGATGGAGTTAGTGGTGCATGTTGAGGTAATAACATTCTCTAACAATGTTATCAATTGTTACCACGTGTTGACTGTTTTCAAAAGGCTACTTACTTAACATATACTGACACATTAACATAAATATACTAACAATGACATTACACTTGAAAACGTTTCTCCTCAAAAAGTAACTGTGGTGTGATTCACCATAAGAGTTGCCAAATCACTTTTTTCAACTCAACACACTGAAACCTACAAATTCTATGTACTATCGAGGACACTCCCGCCTGACCACCACAAAGCTAATTTTTGCTTGCACTCGCAACATAGAAACGCTTTCTAGCCCCGCCCCGTTGACTTTGTATAGAAATAATGAATGAAAAGATACCGAATCGGCCGAGCGCACTGACGACGCACGCCAAACGAGAGTTATTATTATTTTGCGCGCCAAAGTTGACGCTTTCCTAATAGGCCTAAATTTTAAGGGGGCGTGGGTCGGCGCCTCCGATCATTCTCAGAAGATCCATTGGCCAGATCCATGATGGATCTAGTGAGAATTGTTTTTCTCATTGGATCCTGATTTTAAAGATATGGATCTACTGGGAAGGATCATTCTCAGAAGATCTGTTGGCCAGATCCATGATGGATCTAGTGAGAATTGTTTTTCTCATTAGGTCTATTTATATAAAAAAAGTAAGTAAAATGGATCTAATGAAAATTTTCAATTAAAAAAAAAATGTTACAAAAACAAATGAATATCAATAAAACAAGTGAATGTCACTAATTTAAACAAATTACTATCCTGACTCCTGTAATGGTGGAAAAGAGACTTTGAGAACCAAAAGGGAAGATGAGGCAATGAATGAGGAGACGAGGGAAGGGCAGTAAGGAAAAATCGAAAACATTTAATCACAAGCAAAATAGGTTTTTTTTAATTAAATTAAATTACAAAGTGGAAGTTATAAATGTGAAAAAATATATGTATATGAGCTCATAGTTCAAAACAAATGTTTTATGTATCACCATTAAAAAAACTTTCTTTAAGGAGGTAAAATAGGAGATGAAACTTTGTATGAAAATCCATCATTCTTGAAGTAGAAAATAACACAAAAAAAAGTCAATTTTACCCCGTAAACGTAAGAATATACAGTAAATTAACGAAAAACCATTTGATATTAATTTTATTATAAATAAGTATCTACTAATAATTTATGTACAAAAAGTAATGATATCCCATCAAAAACATAAATGTGAAATGACAGCCAAGTTCAATATTATGGTATTGTTACGTCGTACCAGTACCTACAATTACAGTAGTAGGTACCTACAAGTACCTACAGTAGGTCAGAAAAACATCAGGAAGTTGTCATTGTAATTTCGACCGTACACCGAGGGCATAACGTACCTACTTCTTTATTTTGTACAAGTTGTGGAAGGACAATGACCCACTATGGAATTGTCTAGAACAATTCAAGTAAGTCGTGGATCTTTCTCGAAGGATCGGTCGCCATATAAATAGCCGACATGTTTGCGGGAGAGACAGTCTGATTTTGGCTACGCAACGGAGCGAACTAGAAATGCGATATCTAAGTGAATAGTGATAAGTAGTGTCTTTGTGATTGAGTTCGAGGTGTATTGTGTTTAAGTTATTTGTTGTTTGATCGGTAGTAATTAATTTATACCATACCCAGCTCGTAACAATATATGCCTCGGTTGTTGACTTCAACTTCAACTCCAATGTCAATAATATGACAGATATATTAATTTATTACTCCTATTTGCTTATTTTAAAAAGACTCATCAGTAAGGTCGAATAAGATCCATCATGGGTATGGCTAATGGGTCTTTTGAGAAAAAAAAAAAACCTCACTAGATCCATCATGGATCTGGCCAATGGATCTTCTGAGAATGATCCTTCTCAGTAGATCCATATCTTGGAATCAGGATCCAATGAGAAAAACAATTCTCACTAGATCCATCATGGATCTGGCCAATGGATCTTCTGAGAATGATCCTTCTCAGTAGATCCATTTTTTGAAATCAGGATCTAATGAGAAAAACAATTCTCACTAGATCCATCATGGATCTGGCCAATGGATCTTCTGAGAATGATCCTTCTCAGTAGATCCATTTTTTGAAATCAGGATCTAATGAGAAAAACAATTCTCACTAGATCCATCATGGATCTGGCCAATGGATCTTCTGAGAATGATCCGGCGCCTCCGCATGATTTAAGCAAAAAAAAATTAAACTGATCAGGCGGAAAAGACCACGATAGTACATGAAAAAGACAGTTGTTGTCGGCTTTGCAAAATCTTGACTCCATAGCGATATTGATTATCAAAACTTGCTTAAAATGGAAGCTGTCTTGAGAGGCGCAAATGTCATCAATAATAAATATAACGGCGGTAGAGTTACCAACTCCCAAAAATATTTTACCTCAAAAGAGTCAAATATCTCTACAATCGCCATAGTAACTTGGAAATTCTGTTAAAAAAAAAAGTAAAATTATTCAACATTGAGCCCCTAAATAAATCCCAACTCTCTTATTTACTTTAAGTTTGAGGGGAAAACTACTAAGTTGGAAACCTGAATGACGTTTGCCACTGACGTAATGATTTCTGATTGGTTTACACAGTCACGTGACTGGATGCCTAATTTTGCCAAATTTAGTTATTGCAATAATCTTTAGTTCTTATGATAAAAAAATTGGTTTTATGTTATTCATCATTAGAAACTACACTCAAACAGATTTATTTGTAATAGACATAAGCCTTCTAAATACTTTTTACTTTGCAGTGTTTGTTCCCTAGGTATCACAATGACTTTGTTCTATCAATCTCCTGTTTCTTCCACAGACAAGCAAAAGGGTGGGCGAGCTAAAAAGCGCAAACACGACGATGACTCGGACTCGGGCGACGACGGCGGCGGTAGGAAGAAGAAGAGGCCAGCCGCGACGAAACACAAGCCTAAGGACACGCCTGAGGAACGAGTCAACAGGGAGATGGAGAAGGTACAAAAAAAACCATTTCTTAAAGGAATAGGGTTTAGGCATGATTTTTGAAGTGAAAACTTCTTTAGGCGCGTTGAGCACTTTTTGGGTGAAGGAAAAACATTGAACTCATCGTCACGTAACATAACGTGCGGTCACGCTTCGTAGCCGTTCGTAGCACTCGTAGCACCCGCTACGGCGTAGCACCACATAGGCATGCGCGGGACATAACCAGTGCTACGACTGGGGCGGGGCCTGTGTACGTTTTGTTTTCACTTCTATCGGCAGTCCCCAAAGACTGCTCCGATATTTTTATCACTCTAAACAAAGCGTATTAACATCAGAAATAGCAAAGTGAAATTATTTGTTTTAATATCTAAAAAAAATATTAAGTTATAAGCATTTGAAACTGCTGATTAGACAGAGAGGTCCGATACAGCGAATGACGTCATTCGTTGTATCGACGTACAAAATCCATACTAAATTCCGTTTATGTAGAAAGAGATAGAAACAAAAGTTTAAATGGTTATAACTTTTGTGATGTTTGGCCGATTTGTGTCTAGTTTTCGCTTTTTGTCATTATTTATAAAGCACTTTATCATTCCGTATCGAAATAAAAAAAAGAAAATTTATGCATATTCCCTATTGACCAAATACATCGAAGCGAATAAAAATAAAACCAAAACTTAATTAGTTCTGATTGATTAAACACAAATTAGAACTTACAAAAACCACATAAATCCGGTTTTTAAACGCGAGAAAGTTTCAGTTTCTAATTAAATTCCCGAAAAACAATGGCTGTCACAAGCCGACAAAAGTTTTATATTATGGTCTTTTGCGATAAAAAAAGACGTCAGCCTCTTTGGTAGGGACGACGCGCCTCCACAGCGCAGGACTCAAAGCTCTTTCTAACAGGTTCATGCCGATTCTAGCGTCGACAGTGTGGTTTATACCTTAACACTTTCATTTTCATCTGTTTTCATGACACAGAAGGAAAAAATTACAAAACCACTAGACACGTGTCACCGGTACTGCTTCAACTTGGTTCGAATAATCTTTGAAGTCGATATTATGTTTGATTGTTTGCAGCCTAGCTAGTTTTTTGCCTTCAATAAAATACCGGGCACACTGTCATCATCATCATCATCATCATTTCAGCCGAAAGACGTCCACTGCTGGACATAGGCCTCCCCCAAGTGTCGCCACATTGAACGGTCACGTGCGACTCGCATCCAGCGGATTCCCGCAGCCTTCACCAGGTCATCGGTCCACCTAGTGGGAGGCCTTCCAACGCAACGTCTTCCGGTTCGCGGTCGCCACTCCAGAACTTTTCGGCCCCATCGGCCATCCGTTCTGCGAGCAATGTGCCCTGCCCACTGCCACTTAAGTTTGGCAATTCTTCGGGCTACGTCGGCACACTGTATTACCCCCAAATAGCAGCTGTATTTTCTTTTCGGTCACCAACGATCGAACACGATCTATTCGTATTCTCCAAGTATTTTTACTTTAGGATATAAAATCAAAAATCTAACAAACCAAGAGCACAAACTACATAAAATAATCAACCAACAGGTGGCGCTTCTACAATCTCGAATGGAAAAACGCAAGAAGAAGCAACGCAGGATCCGCGCCGTCGATGACAACGATGACCAACCACAAAATAGGCCGAATAAAAATTTCAATAAGAGCAAGAAAAAACAGAGCAATTTCGCTAACGACCTCACAGACACTTCCAGGGCCGCGGCTAAGCGACTCCGGTATGACGCTAATAAGGCCCAAAAAGGCAACAAAGGGATGCCCCAAAAAGGCAATAAGGGGATGCCGAAGAAAGGAAAAGGGGGTCCGGGTAAACCTGGTAAGGGAAGACCCGGTGCGAAGACTTTTGGCAAGCCACAAGCTGGCAAGAAAGGTGGACGTAGCAAAAAATAAATAAATATACCTTTGTGTAATAATTGTTGTTTTATTTGCAAGTTCCCTTAATTAAAATAAGATTGACTTATCGTTTAAACAACGCCTTTTGGTGATCGTTTAACTGTATTATACATCAGGAAAAATCATTCAAACTTTTTTCTTTAATGGTAGAAAAACAATAAATTGGCAACACAGCAACGAATTTTACGGGTATAGTGAAGTCCTGTAATTAAAACGATTATTATTATCGAATGCAATAAATCGGATTGCATAAATTTCATGTCAATCGTCATTTGTTTGACGCCAAACCGTATTATGACCAATTTTCCTTGAGCAAAACTGACGAATTTCCATAGGTACAAACTTATCTCTTAAAACACTAGGGCCTGTAAGGGATTCATTTTCACAAACTTTTACTGCTAATCGTCATTATTGAGGTCAAGGAACTCTTGGGCTATAATTTCATGCTTCTGGACTCAGTGGACCGTTGTCTACCAGTGAATGAATTCCAGATTTTAAAGTCAGATGATCATTTTCAATAAAGGTGTTTTATAATAAAATTGATGTTGAGATGATAATCAGACTTCGCTCAACGCTCACTTTTATACATATTTCAAACTAATCCAATATTCCAAATGTGGTTTAAATATCCAGTAAAATCAGGCAGATTTATAATAATTACAAAAACATTACAAGTAAGTCGGAAAATGGAAGAAGTTTTATAGAGGTTGATGATACATTGTGGGCGTGGCAGAACTACACTCTATTATGATTTATATCTGCTTCAATCACAGTTCATAAAACCTTATGGTAATTAGAGTAATAAACCCGTTTCCGACGATAAAATAAACAACCCTCAACCAATTCGACAAGCTCTCTTTGACGTAAAACAGCAAACGTCACGCACGTGACGTCAGTCATCGATCGCGAAAATGGCCGAACGGTGTTCCAGGCATAGACGCTTGAAGCTTGTAAACAGAGCAAAGTCACAAGTTATTCAGTTTAGACACGGCCGCTTCAACTATATAGGTCATGTTTAGGTCCAAACATGTTTTGTTTCACTCACAATACGATTAAGCGAACAATCGCAACATGGGCATTACGAATCTATCGCAATCTCCCCATCTCTTTCACAGCTGACAGCGCAAACTTACCCTATCAAACTGATTTATGACCATTAAAGGTATAGGAAAGTGGTTTATCAACCTAGCTACATCTGTACATCCGTCAGTTTCCTGCACCGGCCAATGAGCAGTGCTGTGCGGGCGACAGAAGGGATGGCGGGGTGTAAAATAAATGCATACTATATTGCAACTAGGTACAGTAGGTAGTAATCAATGGCACGGGGCATAAATCACAGCTCGCTTGGCCACTTACAAGCAAATAAGAGCGTTGTAACGCTTTTCTCGCGGAAAATCTTGGACAATTCTGAAACATTCCTGAGCTGTAACAAGTGGTTGGTGTCAACTTTTTGTTCGTATGAAAGTTGTGAATAACTTAAGTACTGTCTCCCCAAAATTGTGAAGGCGGGTTAGCGGGGTGGGACCGTTTATTGATCGCTTTAGGGAAGAAAATTCCTGAAGCTGCGCAGTTTAGGAGTTGATACTCGTTAGAGGAGATGATTTGGAGGAGACTATGCGAAATATTCTCTTCTCTCGGTGCGGAGCGGAAAGTTTTCAAAATGTTATCCATGATGCTGATGACGCGGCCACGGTGCCCGGAACTATTGTTATTTCCTTCAATGTTGAAGTTGCCTCTCTCGCGAAACGAGAAAGCTTTCAAAGATATTTTGGACTTTATTCGATTTGCCTGTTTTCCGTGGAATCTTAGTGCGAGTATGTACCTACTTCCCAACGATATAATTAATTTGGACGCTGGCGACGGACATGAAACGTATATCCCTCTGGGCGTTAGAGGGTCGTATGACGGAGGTCACGGAAGGGTCGCGGCAAGACACTGCGCATCGCTGTATTATTATAGGCTTCTTGGGTGTTGCCTAAATCTTTTTCAAGCGTATTTCGCAACGCCGCGCTCCATTGTGTGCGGCATTCAGCACCTGTAGCGTTAATCCATGCGAATGAAATACGCGCAGGCGTTTTGCGAACTCTTTATTTTATTACACGTCTATCACTATACGACAGTAAATAGATACACTATTTATTGTCCTGGATAAAATATCTACTTATTATGTATCTGGTTAACTGAAGAAGGCTAAATAAAAGATAGATGGATTGAGTGAGGAATGATTTATAGAGAAAGGAGTACGTGATACCATGACGTGTGACAGAAGAGAATGGAAGAAGAAAATGTGTTGCGCCGACCCTGAGTAGAATGGGACGAGGGCAGGAAGATGATGTATTATTTATAATTTTTATATAAATAAATACTTACCTATTTTTTAACCGTATTCATGAAACTTCCGCAGTATTTATTTTTAGGTTTTAACCACACAAAGTTATTTTACAAAAACCATTAGTGGCTGCCGATTTCACGATTTGATTTTGCTTCGGGTACTTAGGTCTTCTCGTAAATAGTTTGTAAACCAACTGTGATGGATCGAAGACTGAGCGGCTGAGCAGAGGGAGACACAAGCACCCGTAAATCACCCTTTTATCTTCGCAAGCTTCATGATTTTGTCAAAATAAAATATACGCGTCCATTTTGTAAAAGTCCTTATATTGCAGTGAATTATGACAGTCAGTACAGTGTTGCAAGCGTTAAAAATATTCTACATTAAATGATACCATAGTATCTACAACATCCTCCCACCGCCCAACAAAGGAATATTGATATATCAATAGATATAGGTATTAGTCATTCACTAATTTACATTACAATACACATAAAAATCATTTCCATTAAATTCAATAATTATTAAAATTTACGTACCTACTAAGTCAATATGTATAAATTCAAATTGTGTAAAAAATACAATGTCACATAAAATATTATGTCAAAATAATTAGTCATTCATAGGTACATACACATTTAACAATAAATTAAATGGTCATTAAAATAACAATAAGGTACTGCAATACTATGTGGACGCGTAACATAATATGCGGGATACAGCAACAACAGAATCGGAGCAGACAAATTTAATTACTATTCTAAAAATCGTTTTGGCACTTTAATCTCTCTTCCGTGTCTAGTGACCACGGAGGGCGGTTGAGTCAAGTTGTCCAAGTCTGAGTTCGACGCTCCACGGGAGTTCAAATCCTCATTAGGTAAACAAGTCTCAGGCTTACCTGTGTTGCTGCCTGTTCTACGCCACTCATCGGAAACAGCTGATAGTTCCAGAGGATAAAGCTTTTGGCAAGCTCGTACCCATTCACCATTCGCAGTCTGTACTCTTACGGCTCTGCTGTGTCCATCAGCACCTGTTAACAATTCTTTTACTATTCCTAAAGGCCAATATAATCTCTTGGAATCTGTCTCAATTAGAACAATGTCATTAACTTTAGGAAAATTTGGTACACACTTGTTTCTACTGCAAAGCAAGGCTAAGTATTCGTTTCTAAAACGTTGTCTAAAATCGGCTCGTAATTTATTTAAATATTGATAACGAATATTAATATTATTTGAATCTATTTGATCCAAATCAGGTGTATCTGTAGAATGTAGAGGATGCAAAAACATCATGGGAGTGAGCGGTTTTAATGAGTAGTCGTCTGTTGCTACATATGTCAATGGACGGCTATTTATGACTGCTTCACATTCACAAAGTAAAGTCGACAACTCAATCCATGTTACAGTCTGTTTACCCAAAATTCTCCGTAACATATCCTTTACTACCCTGACAAGACGCTCCCACCATCCTCCCCACCAAGGTGCTCTGGGTGGTAAGAACCGCCATTTGATTGGCGGTGGAACGATCGCTGTCGCAGCCTCGATTTCACACCAATTTATTTCTTTCAATAAATTAGCTGAACCCTGAAAATTACTACCACAATCAGTGTAAATGACATTCGTACGACCTCTTCGTGCTATAAAACGACGTAGAGCCATCAAAAAGCTGTTAGTAGATAAGGAATCTACCAATTCCAAATGTACTGCTCTGTAAGTAGCGCATGTAAATAGCACTATCCAGCATTTTTCTTGATTACGAAGATATAATGGTCCTGCAAGATCTATCCCCGTCACCTGGAAGACTGCAGATGCTTCAACTCTGTCCGCAGGCAACGGCGCTTCAGGAACTTCATAGTGTTTACATTTGTCCCTTTTACATACTACGCATCGCGCCACGATCTTCTTGGCGAGACGTCTTATGTTCAAAATCCAGAAACAATTTCTGAGATTTGACAACAAGAGCTGTGTCCCTGCATGATTAAGTTTTTCGTGTCGCTGTCGTACTAGCCGTTGTATTATTTCATTTCTGCCAGGCAACAGTACTGGATTCACGAATTTCCTATCTTCATGACTCAACTCCAATCTTGTCTTTACTCTGATTAGTCCTTCACCATCCATAATTGTGTTTAGATTCTTCGGTAAACCTTTTTGAGTAAAATCTTCTTTCTGTAACAATCTTATCAACGAATTCTCTGCATTTATATATTCGTCATTTGCTATATCTGATCCATGTACATTAAATTTCTTTCTTACTTTACAACTCATGCGTAAAATCCATGCTACAAGTCTGACTATACGGTTATACTTAGAAAAACACATTAACCTCCGACTAAATGGAACAGTTGTGACGTCGGTACAAATTACAGCCTTCGTACTAATTTCAGCACGCACCAACTCTTCACAGGCGTCATTCAGGTCACCTACCGATGATTTGGGCCAAGCTTCGATACTGTTTTTGAGCCAAGTAGGGCCTTCCCACCACCGACTTTCTAATAATCTTTGTGCATTGCATCCTCGCGACGGCAAATCAGCTGGGTTGTGTTCACCTGGTAAATGGTGCCAATCATTGCGATTTGTAGTTGTACATATTTCTTGAACTCTATTGGATACAAATAATTTCCATTGTGTTTGTCTTTTTATCCATGCATACACTACTGCTGAATCAGTCCAAAAATAGGTTTTGTATTTCTTACATTGAGCCAATATTCCAGACTCCATAACTTCTTTATATAACCGAGATGCGATAAGAGCGCCCATAAGTTCTAATCTAGGTAATGACATCTTCTTGTTAGCTGGAGCCACTCCACTCTTTGCTAAAATGAGTTGTACATGTACATTTTTATCCTTTCGTGTTCTTAAGAACACACAGCCAGCATATGATGTTTGGCATGCATCACTAAATATGTGCAGACTGGTCTCACATTCTTCTATAGGTGCAACTGATACACGTCTTGGAATACGACATTGATTGATTAAATAAGCTGTTTTCAACCAATTCTTAAATTCCTGTGCCAAATTGGAAGGTATTTCTTCATCCCAGTCAAGGTTCAGTTCCCAGATTTTTTGCATAATAAGCTTGGGGATTAATGTTGTTGGACAAACTAATCCCAGTGGATCAAACACATGTTGAGCCACAGAGATCACATACCTCTTTGTTATATGTTCTGATGAAGATACATTTATGCTCACATTACATTGTATGTCATCTTCCAATGTATTCCATGTCATTCCCAATACTGAAATTGAAACTGTGTCGTCTATTCTATGAGGAGCTGTTACCCATCCACGCAGATCAAACATACCACTTTTCATTATGGTAGCTGATTCTGTAATAAAGGTATTTAGTTCATCAATACTATCAAAACTCGCTACACAGTTGTCAACATAGAATGACTCTTTTAATTTAGTTGCTGTCTTCTCGTAGGCCTCTGTGCACAAATCCAAATGATAATTCAAAGTTGCACTTAATAAAAATGGACTACAAGTGATTCCAAAAACAACTCTCTTATGTCTGTATGTCACTATTTTATCACATGTCTCTATATCTTCCCACCAAAGGAACTTAAGATAGTCTCTGTCTTGTTCTATAACACATATTTGTAAAAACGCTTGCTTTATATCAGAGACAACTCCATAAGCACCCTTTCTAAATTGTATTAATAATTTCGGTAACAATTCTATCATATTAACACCTTTATCCAAGCAACTGTTCAGTGACCACCCATTTCGGTCCTTTGTGGACGCGTCGTACACAGGGCGCACTTTAGTTGAAGTACTATGTGGCTTTATGACACCGTGATGAGGTAAGTAGTGACCCTTTTCCATATTATCATATGTAACCTTCTCAATAATATCATCCTTCTCCCAAGTTTGTAGGACATGATTGTAAGTATTTAGGTTACCTGTCAACTTCAATTTCTTCGTAGTCGACTCCAGCCTCTTAGATGCTACTTCATAATTAGTGCTGAGCTTCGGACACCCTTCCTTCCACAGCAGTGACACATTGTAACGGCCTTCTGCATTCACTGAAATGTTGTTGTTAAAATTTTTAAGAACTTCAGTTTCAGTAACGTGCTTGCACTGCTTTTCATAGGGGTCTTGAATACCTAATAACTCCACACTCCACAAATCAGAAAGATTTGTTTTCGAAAAGCATGAAACACTATTAGTGTTGACTGAATTTAAATTATTTATTGGGCCTTGTAATGTCCATCCTAAATTGGTTTTGACAGCCATCAGGTTGTCATCTAAATGTACCAATTCGTTACTAACTATGGACCCAAGATGATCAGACCCAATCAAGAGACCAATTTCAGTGTCTGCAAATTGAAAATCACTGATCTTAATATTTAAGTCTCGCAATTTCTTAGACAATGCCACATTCTTAACTTTTGGTAGGTGCCCACATAAATCAGCCTGTTGTAATGCATTGATCTTAGCATGAAATGAGTTGTCTAAACTACTCACCTCTAATTCAAAGCACTTATATACCTTTGCTGGTTGTTCTACACCTCCAAATAACATATGACCTATCTTCTCTGTGCCAGTCTGCCGCAGCCCCAATTTCTTGACCACTGCAGCTTTCACATACGACCTTTGTGATCCGCTGTCTAATAATGCTCTCACCTTCTCATATTTACCATTATAGGCGATATTCACAATCAGCGTCTGTAATAAAGTCGTAGTGTTATTTCTGGCACATATAAGTACATTCTCAGATGTACTATTCTCACTGCTCTTATTATGTACATCAGGACACAAAATAACAAAATGACGCCTTCCACATGCTATACATTTGACAAAGTTTTTACATTTATTAGCCATATGTCCCTTTCTTAGACATATGTAGCAACAGCCTTTCTTCTTAATTGCCTCCTTTTTATCATCTAAAGACATCTTACTTGCTTTACTACATTCAAAGGTATTATGGCCACTTTTATCACAAAAACAACAACTACTTTTAAAATTTGAAAACTCCTTACCAGGTTTTGTGTTGGACACCAGGGCTGCTGCTGTTGGTAGACTTGATTCACTGTTAAAGAGGATTTAGAACCCACACAAGCATCAAACTCAGACCTAGCCAACTTGACACGCTCCTCCGTGTCCACCTCACATTTTAAAAAGTTTAATAATTTGGTAAGTTGATTTGAAGACTTATTATCAACATTAATCCTATTCCAGGCAATTAACATAGTTTCAGGTATGGCTGATTCAACTAGAGGATACAAAATAGTTTCATATTTTTGCTTTACAATGCCTAAAGTTTCCAAAGATAATAAATAAGTTGACAATTTATCATATAAATTCCTAATAGATTCTTCATTTTTGTTATGATTGAGAACTAAAGCTAATAACTGTCTAACATAAACTTGAATTAATAAATCTTCACAGCCAAACCTTGCCTTCAGTTGATCAATGGCTTTGGAGTAGTTGTCCGCTGATGGGGGAAAACTTTCCACCAACGCCCGTGCATTACTGCCCTCCTTCATTGACTGGATCAAATATTGAAATTTATCTTCATTGTTCATATCGGTGTCTGTGTGTATCTTCTTGAACTGACCCCAGAAACCTAACCAATTCTTTAGGTCATCATCAAATTTCTTGAATTCAATTTTCGGTAGTTTATAGTTCTTAGCCGATTTCACCTCTTGAGATGTTACATCAATAGTGGTTTTCTTGAAACTTGAACAGATTCCTTTAATGGTACACCATTTGTGAACGAATTCTTCAGCTTTATTTACTTCGTCTGTGTAGCTTTCTTCATTAAAATCTTCTAAGCTTAACATTCTTGATTGAATCTGAGTGTCTAATTTAGTTAGCTGTTGAATTTTTTCTTCTAGATAGGTTATTTCTATTGTTGCTTGCGAAAAATCCCGATTTTTAATATGTGATTCTACCGTTGTTGCGCTTCTGTTAAATAGTCTTCGAAGTTGATCCCGCTCCCGGATTTCTTTTAAAGCTTGTGCAGCCATCGTGGTATGATCACGCTACACGTGGACAAGCCGGGTCGGTCGGACTTCTGTCTATGTTCTTGATATTTCCCACGGTCGCCAACTATGTGATGGATCGAAGACTGAGCGGCTGAGCAGAGGGAGACACAAGCACCCGTAAATCACCCTTTTATCTTCGCAAGCTTCATGATTTTGTCAAAATAAAATATACGCGTCCATTTTGTAAAAGTCCTTATATTGCAGTGAATTATGACAGTCAGTACAGTGTTGCAAGCGTTAAAAATATTCTACATTAAATGATACCATAGTATCTACAACACCAACTAATCTTTGTGACTTTTTTTAGGATTTACCGGAAAAATGGAGAACGATCACGGAATGACACGTGACGATGAGGACGATATAGAGGACGAGGAGTTCGAAGAAGCGGGTCCTTTAGACGCAGACGGTAGCGTCGAAGCAGGTCCTATCGACCTAGACGAGGAGCCACCAAAGAGTCTCTCGCCGTTATTAGCCGTCGTGATGCCATGTACTTCGACAACTGACGCTGCAGGCCGCTCATCTGCTTACGCCGACACATCTCGCATGTGGGAAGACTCTTCCGAAGATATAGATGGTACTGACGAGGGAGAAGACGCCGAATATGGTGACGCAGAGGATGTAGACACAAGCGACGATCAACAACGCGATTTAACTGTTACTTTCAGATCCGAAGAAACAAACGAAGAAATTGCCACGGCCACGCTGATACTGAAACGGCACGACTCCGTCGATAAGTTCCTGCCGTTCGTAGGAGCGGTATTGCGAAGCATTGGAAATGAACAACTGAAGCTAAAGCTCATGGAAGATATTTCACAGATTCTTATTAATGCTAAAACTGAGGAAATACAGAGGTATCGCGGGCCTCGGTTACAGTATATCATGGTTTTATTTGCCATCCCCTGAATAGCAAACCTTATGATCAGTGTTTAACTCGCGCTAAGACATACTTTGAAGCAGCCGGGTGACTAAATAGGCGTATAGATTAGTCCAGCAGTGGAATGCTAGAGGCCCGGTCTCCACCAAGAGCAGAGACGAGACGAGGAATATATAATTTAGTTATTTATTTACACTTCTCGCTTTTGTTTATATTTAGTGGAATCGGTTATGTAGAGAGACGTCTCATATTTGTTTAGGCTAGCCTGCACACTCGGCGGCTACACAGGTAGCAGCGCGCAGCGAAGATGAGAAGAGACTTGAATGACGCCGACGTGCAGCGGTCGCCTTCATCGCGTTTCTGTGCATGATTAATATCCTATAGGTGCACACATCTCTGTTCCGGTCTAGCCAGTACGCATCTCCGGACAGCTTCGGTGCATAGGTACACCCTAGTTCCTAATAGCCTTGGTGATAATAGTAACACAGCTAGTCGAAAGATAAAGGTTTTTTTGAATATGTGGACATTGGTGTCGATTCTGTTGTGCACAAACTAAACTTAATTTAAGATATTGCTATCTGTTTTTCTCTACTAGAACGAGAAAGAGACGGACGTAATTTACAGGTGTCAAATTTAATTGGAACTAATATTTCCATACAAATGAAGGGTGCACGTAAAAACATGTCGACTAAAAACACTGTGAAGCGCAAGGCATAAACTAGTTTGACATCTCTAACTTCGTTCATAGCTATAGCCGTCCTTTTCTCGCACTGTCTTTTAGTAAAATATAGCAATATCCTAAATTACAACAGAATCGACACCATTGACGTTTGTGAGAAAGGACTTGAGTTTTATTTCATTGGTGTCGAGTCTTCGTTTTCTACGTCACGAGCGTCAGGTTTAATTCCTGAGCAGAACAATACGAAGTCGTGCATGTTTGAGTTCACAAATTGTGTCGATGAGCTTGTGGAGGTCGCGGAATCCGCTGCACGCGGGAAGCGCACGTCTTGGATGCTATGTTTCTTCTTCAACCCTTGGCCACTCAATGCTGAGTGTAGGTCTCATCCGAATCTCTCCACTTTTGGCGGTTTAGGAGAGGTCTATGTCCAGCAGTCAGCAGATGTCTAACCCTACGATTTACCATACCATATTGGGGTCTGCTTCCAGTCTTATCGGATGCAGATGATTACAAACTTACATAGAGTGACTACTTATCTGATCTTTGCAAGCCAGTTACTGGGTAATACGATACTGCTTGGTAAGATTGAGATACTAGGTACTCTATGAAGTAAAAATCTGGGACAGGGCACAAAAAAAGAGGAGTATAAAATAAAACAGCACATTTGTCGGCAACCATTTATTCACAAGGCGCCCCTGCTTACCAGCAAAGTTGTCTTTAACCTATACATAACCTAATTATAATAGATCCTGCATCTCCACACCGTCAACAAACACGTTTGGAAACAACCAAGTTTATCTGAACGATATTCATTGTTTCTGAACGAAATATAGCCTGTCGAGTTGTCTGGCAACTGAAATCTGAATTTAAAATAATCGATTTGTATCAATAACAATCATTTGATAGATTAGAAGCCTTATATCCATTATTTTAAGCCCAGAATCAAATAAACAAGCTCTCAAGCAAAATACGCGCTTCAACAGCAATACCGTCACAGATAATACAAAACTATTTCCACAACAACATATTGTAAGCAAGTCATTTACATTTTTTACATAAACAAAGGAAACTCGCCAGAGATATATAAACTAGTTTACAAGAAGCATCAGAGATTATTAACAATAGACTGTTATCTAAATTATATTAAAAAGCTATGCTTTAACACAAGTCATGGAGATAATGATAAGTCAATATTTTTATTTTGGGCTTCGAAGCATATTACTTAATTTTATGAGAGATAAGGTCTAGCTAAAGTTTATATAATAAGCCTGCAAAATTCCCAATGTTGGAGCACTAGTTCCCTGTGAGTGGTCCATGCAGCACCACGCGACCACGCGGGTAAATTTGTAAGATGTCATATGTCTTCAACTTTTTTGGTTCTATGACAAGCCTCACACTAGTGTTTTCTTTGATATATTCAAATGAATGACAAACAAAATGATTAAATATAAATAAATAAATATCGCTGGACATTACACACAGCGCCATCTAGTGCCAAACTAAGCAACATGGCTTGTGTCGTGGACACCAGATAGTTGATATACTACATAGATACTTTTTGTTTGTAAATACATACTTATTATAATATAAACATCCATGACTTGGAAACAAATTTCCATGCTCATCACACAAACATTTGCTCCTACTGGGATTCGAACCAGAGACCCTAAGAACGTAAGGCAGCCTCACTGCTGCTGCGCCATTCGGATCGTCAATAAAGAAGAAAGAGAAGATGATAGTAACAGGTTTAAGTAATGGCCTTTACTGAATGCTTCGAAGCCAAAAATTAATAATTTTAAAACGCCGCTACAATAAAGAATGAAATAAGAACCATAAGAAAACATGTCGGGTTCTGAAGGCCAATTCAATTTATATTTCTTTTCAAATAAACATTTTCAAACAAACAATATCAGGCGTTCAGACCCTGAGTGACAATAATTTAGCAATTTATCAAGTTGTGAGATCGTATGATTTTGGCTCCAAGGCGTAATGAATGATTAAGAAAGATGAATAATACAATATTCCCGAAAATAATATAGAAATTTTATTTTTCATAGCCCACCCAATTGTCCCGAAATCCGAGCAATCTGCTTTGGCGCCTCGCTCGAACCAAAATGATAATCCCCTTAGATACACACTCTATAAGAGTCTATTAATAAAATGCTCTATATCTTCACTTATTACTGTAAAGACTTATTAACATGTATAAAAGCCTTTATGGATGTTATACTTTTTTTTTTAACTATAATAGTAGGACCTGGATTCTGAAAACCTTTGTGAGGCTTATCAATGAAGAGCCTCATGTTTTCAGAATCCAGGAGAAAAAGTAATAAAATACATTCTTTTAACTATATTTAAAATACATACAACATTTCCATGTATGTCTGTTCGAAACACCGAGGCGCCCTCTACCGTCACTCAAGCCCTTGTACTTCATGATACAAGTCTAAAAAAATAATATAATCAAACATTGCCACATAATTTTACTACTAATTTTATATATAAAGAAAACTTACGTTTATATCTGAACCGATCACAACAATAATCGTTGTTGGTCTTGTATTGCTTGAAACCCGTATTATTTGTGTTTGGTTCAGATCTAAACGACCCTTAACAGTTTGCAAGTAGACGAAATCATAATAGATAATGCGACTTCTCCTGATTGCAAACAGTATGTTAGTTTTACTTGCATATCTAAAGTATAGTCCTATTGCTAACTGAGGCGGGCTCTCAGGGTAGCTTAACGGTGCGGGAGGGGCGGGGGACCCCTCACCCCTCTCGCCCCACGTAGCTACTTTAGAAACCGTCTCAATTAAAAAATAGTCCTCTAGTTTACCTTTTCTGACTGACTTAATAATGTCCCCGCAATCGTTTTCGCTCTTTAATACTCTTAATTTATAGCCTATATTAGTGATTCAGTCTTTTTTCCTTACATTTTTCATTCATTTACGTTTTGTTTTTTTTTTTTTTGGTAAAATAAGAAAATCGGAATATGGAATCACTTGCGTTTTTCAAGACGAGTGCCGTAAGTCACACTTGGTTGGTAAAACCTGATACACAAATTAGTGTAAAAAAAACTGTTGTGACAGACTAAACTAACATCAGACCAGGGATATTGTGGATTTTCATCAGAAGTTAATGACCTTAAATGATCTTAGGACACTTTTAACGGGTTATAATTCCGTTGAGAAGCTTAATTCCTCAAAAGCCAGTTCCTGATAGGAACACGTTTATCTCCTTTTCAAGATAAATTTATATTATTAACCATATTTCTAGTTGCTGCAGTGACTCGGAAAGCACGTTAATCTGTTGGTCTCGGCTGTCATTTGTAGATCTTTGACAGTCGTTACAGGTAGTCAGTGGCCCAAAAAGTCTGACAACCAGTCTTAGCAAGGGGTATCGTATTACCCAGTACTTACTGGGTTGTGGATGTCAGATAGGCAGTCGTTCCAAAATACAGATATTCAGCTGCATCCGGTTAGACTGGAAGCCGACCCCAACATAGTTGGGAAAAGGCTAGGCAGATGAAGATGATGATTGGTCATCATGCGTACACCCACATTTCGCTAGTTATATTTAAGTCTTATGTAATAAGGATCGAGCCTATTTATGACTATGACAGTTGTGTTATTCGACTATCACAAACCAAGTGTGAGATTTTTTACAAAAAAAAAACTTTAGATATGCAAGTAATCTAAACTAAAATTAAAAAAGTACACACTGAACCTAATCATGCCTGTTAGTAATGATCACGTAAAAATCGAAAGAGGCACTGAAAAATTAATTTATCTTAGTAAATATTTACAAGTCTTATCATTAAAAACTTCTTTATAATAATATTTAATATTTCTATGTTTTCGTAATAAAACTAATAACTTTTCAATCATTATTATGTATTAAATTCTAGTACTTCATTTACAATTGTAAGACCGAAGTCAATTTGAGTTTTGTGGAAGAAATGGTGTTACAAAAATATAATTATCTATGTTAGTAAAGTCAACATAACTGCGTTACCAGATTTTGAAATCGTCCCTGAGTGACATTAGACCTTGGGGGTAAGGCAATTATGAACTAGATTATACCAAAGTTTATAAATATGCGACAAATAATCCTCTCTGTGTTAATAAAGCAGCTGTAATTACGATATAAGACACCATTGAATTTGCATCTCTTGGTGAACATACGGGGTTAAGAATGTGGTGTAACAATTTTGATTAGATCCCGTTCAATTTCTTTATAAATCACTTATTTCAATGATCGTCAGTTATTTTGTGGCAAAATAAGCTTTTATTGCTGCTGTATTGTACAGTTTAGAAAGATTAAGAAAATACTGTAAGAAAATCTTTGGACACATTCTTTCATCGCCTTTTGTGAATATCAGTAACATTTTCAAATCAAACTCAAAACATTAATGTATTTCAAAATTGAAATACCGTTCAAAAGTGATGCAAAGGACCAAACTTTCGACCCGTAACCCACTGTATGTTCAACTTTTGTGATTTAATATTAACAAGCTACGCAGTCAGTTAACATAACAATTTTATTAGTTCTCTCCCAGTCGGCGTTTATTGTAAATGTACTACACTACCAAAAACTAGAAAAGAACAGAAGTCTTACTCTATGCAAGGAATCAAAACGCACGCACGCATAGACACGCTACACGTACAGTGCAAGCGCACTCGCGACTACCATCTGTTTGAGATCGCCGTACGTACGCGTCTTTGACAGTCGTTGCGGGTAGTCAGAAACTGTTCTAAAGTTTTACAACCAGTCTTACCAGGGGGTAACGTATTAATTAGTATCGGGGTTGTGGAGGTCAGATAGGCAGTCGCTCCATGTAAAATACTGGTATTTATCTTCACTCAGTTAGGTTAAGCCGACCCCAACATAGTTGGGAAAAGGCTAGGTTATCGATGTCGTACGTACGCGCCGTTTCCACTCGTTGTATAGATACTTCTGAACCTATCTAGTTAGTTGAATTACACTGTAACATTTTAGTACCTAATGGTATCAACGTCATTGTTTTATCTAAAGCGTTTTTTCTTTGCTCGACTTATTTCGTAAACAAATATGGCATGCGAAAATGTGTTTGAACAGTTCATTCGAATTAGATGTTCAAAGGTAAGTTCATAACTACTCGCAAAATGCTTTTAGTGCTAAACGAACTTGAAACATCCGTTACGTTTCTTTCAATTGTCATCATCAGCCTATAATGTTCCCACTGCTGGGACACAGGCCTCCTCTCAATGAGAGGGAATGGGCTATAATCCACCACGCGGGCCCAGTGAGGATTGGTAGATGTCACATGTCTTCGTTGTTTTGGTTCTAGGACATGCCGGTTTCCTCACGATGTTTTCCTTCACCGTTTTGAGAGCAGTGGTGATGAAATATTACACAAAGTAATCCGCCTGCCTGGGTTCAAACCCACGACTTATTAATCGTAAGTTGCGGCCGCCACCACTGCTCTGAAGATTACAGAGGTAGAATGAAGTTTTCAATAGTCTTAGCGTGAAATGCATTTAGAGATTATGATGTATAGTCGAGTGCAATTAGACATAAAATACCCAAAAGGTGGTACGAATTTTATAGTGGTCCGATTTTCCTGGGACTTTTTTTATTGAATTCCTGGAAGAGTGGAGAAGAAAGTTAAAAAAAACATTTTGCCGCTCGCGACTTTTTTTTTTTTTTTTTGAATTTTCATTGAATTTTTTTTTTTTTCGTTTATGAATAACTTCAAATTCGACGAATTCATATTGTAGCGTAATAGTGTGACCTAAGTGCATCCATTGAATGCTAATTTAGTCTGTTTCTTTGTTAATTGTAGTCGATGTAATGCAATAATTCAAGTATTTTTGAAAATGTCCTATTTTCTAAAATTATTTTTAAAATTTTGAATTTTAAGACCAAGATTTCTTTTGAAATTGGTAACTGCAACTTTTTCGCAGATAATTGGATGTAAAAATATTCAAGAAAACCATGTTTACGAGTAAAGTGACTAAAAATGTGTTCACAATTATCAGGAAATCGTCTATATAAAAGTAAAGAAGGCCATTTTTCTCAAAATATTTATATGACGGTCAACGTAAATATTATCCTCATAATATTCTTATTATGTCTGCTATCCATTGATAACAAAAACTTAAAATAAAAATTGGTGATACTCGATAAAGGTTGATTATTGCTGACAAAGGTGTAATGGGGCCGCTGGTAAATTTACAAAAATTATACCTAGTAATTATAACGTAACCATTTCTCACGATTTCTATCTGAGATAAGTTGCAAGCTTGGGTCTCTGCGCGCAATTTAATATCAATACCGATACTGATACCACTCCCACTTCTTAGCGATAGAGGCCCTTTTGTCAAGATTTACTTTTTCAGCAGTAACCAATATTTAACAAGTATACTTAAATATTTATTTAGTTATTATAACCTCGTTAGATAGCTTATAAAATGAGGATTATGACAATAATTTGCACATTGAGTTTCATAGCAGTATTTGGAAAAAAAAATGCTTTCATTAACATACACGATTTTCTAACATTTCCGAATGAATTTTAAGTCACTACACTCATGAAAGTGGTACTCATTAATACTTTCTGATCCAGTTATATGTGAAAAAGCATCAGTTACCAATTTCAAAATAAAATGTAAGCCTTAAAATTCGATATTTTAGAAATAATTGCAGAAAATATGAAATTTTCAAAAATACTTGAAATATACATTAAATCGACAACAATAAACAAAGAAACAGACCAAATTAGCGTTTAATGGATGCACGTAGGTCACATTAATACGCTACAATATGAATTCGCCGAATTCGAAGTTATTCATAAACGAAAAAAAATATTTCAATGAAAATTCAAAGAAAAAAAAAAAAGTTGCGAGCGTCGAAATTTTTTTTTTAACTTTCTTCTCCACCCCTCTAGGAACTCGATAAAAAAAGTCCCACGAAAATCCGACCATTATAAACTGTGTTCCACCTTATTGTCTAATTGCACTCGACTAGTAAGCGGGTCTAAGTGTATGATTCAAGTGAAAGCTTTCGTACCGTATTTGTTTACAAAATCAGAGATGTAAGGAAGAACGCATTATACCTATTCCCAGTTGGTTAAGGTTCACTCTGAAAGTTGACAACGTCGCTGTCAATTATTTGGACGATATAGATTCAATGGACGTTGCCAACTTTCCGATAAGATCCTTTTCACTATGTACTGAAGTACTTAAGTCGACGCATTAACTAAATATGCTATAACCTATGTAAACAAATATATAGTAAAATATAATATACTACTGTAAGTATGTATTGAATATTTCCTGTTATCAACGCTGGCCCTACATATTCACATTTATATACATTATATAATAATAATATAATTCTTCTCTAATTCTAATGTTTTGATAGTACGACATTTCGTTAAGGCGTTACATTTGCTATTATGATATCTATTGTTTTGCATGATATTGTAATTTATGTATTATTTTATTCATTTAGTTTTATTGCTTGCGTTAGACCTTAAAACAGGTATAAATTTATTTAAAATATCTGTTTGCTATATAAAATATTACTAGCAACTATGGTCAGGGGTATATTTTAAGGTGACACAAGTCGCGGGCTCGACACTGGTGAGCGTGGCCAAAAAGCACGCTGTCTCACCTGGTATCGCGCTCAACAGAGTGAGTTCAGTGAGATGCACGATAATTCATAGTAAAAAGCGCGCATAAAAATACGAAAAGCCCTTTGGAAAACGGAGTTTTATGAAAAAAGCACTGCATAAATCAATTACAAATAAAATTTATTGAATTCTTCGATAGTTGTGCTTTGTCGGTATTGACTTAGTTTTGGAAATTTAAAACTTCTTTTATTACTAATTTACGCCCAAAGTTGCGTTAATATGGCAATAAAGACGAATCTTTGGTAGCTCGTAACTTTTTAGTGGCTTTTTATTTTACTATTTTGTTTCCGCACAGGTAAAATTAATAATGACACAAAACGATATCATGTTTAACTTAGGATATACAGTGTCAAACAGTAGTAATAACCTCCCGAAATTTCTATGGAAAAAATGTCGACTAGTGTCACCTTAAGCTACGGGTACCATTTATCTTAGTTTTGATGTTAAATTGACAAGAATTTAATTTGTTTCGTGTAAGATGTTTTATCAGCTTGTTCACACATGTGCACGCGCCCAAATCGTGAACCCTACGCGCATCGAATGGCTATGGACGCGTCAAATAATACGCGCGCGCGCAACAGTTAGCGTGCTACTGGGCCTAATTGGTGCAGCCGTGAGACACAATACTATCTCTTTTTTTTTCAATTAATTGTTTTTTTTTCGTCGTGTGCACTTGTGGCAATGTGGCATGTGCCAATAAATATGTTTTTTTTTCTGTCTTTGCAAGCAACGCGCATATCGCGCGCAAATATCCACACTTGCACAATCGAAGTGAGAATGAATTGAATGTTCTTAAGATGCACGCGAACCGACTATTCGTGTTTGCGAGAGGATATCACGCGAACTCTTCGATAAAGTGGTGCATGAGCAGGACACAATCATGTCCAAAGGTACGAATCGTATTGTTCGTGCTCCAAATGTGTCCATACTATGATGTTCCTATGAAACATATACCTTCACCTGTTAGCGAAGTAGACACAATAGTTAAACAATAGCGTCAGACAGATTTGGTTTTATTGTGAATGTGGGGACCATGTGGGTCACATTTTTTTTTTTTTTTTTTTTCCCCCCCCCTACTGTCTGGCAGTTTGAGTACTATAAGCGACCTACCCAAATGTCCTTTCTTTGGTATTGTTCGTCGTTTCGTTGAGCTCCTTGAGTTATAAGTCGAGCTACACGATAACTGACAAATGCTTGCACTGACTGGACAGGTCCACTCAAATCTGTATGGTTCTTTCTTCAAAAGACCATCTCAGACAGTAATCTGCAGTCCTCATGTGAATTGAGCAAGATTATGTTTGGACTTCAAGAGACTATAACCTCTGAGTTTGTTTCGGCTGATTCTTCACAGAGTAGTCAGGTACGAAACACCAAACGACTTGTAAAAGTGTTTGTAAAAACCTACTTGCAAAATAAAAATCATTAATTTATCATTTAACACTGAACGTGCTGGTGCGCTGATGTGACCCCTTTACAAAACAGTAGCTAGCTGAGAAGACTATTTAGTGCTAGTATACAAGTTTCAAAAGGATTCGCCGATTTAACATGAAACAGATCAAAGGTAAACTAAATACTTGTCTAAGGCCATCTTTCGGTATTTTAAAGATCAATTCCATACAGTAATTTAACGGAGCCAGTTTTGTCTTATTATTTTTTTCCTAATAATCTTTTCTATGTTATATACACTATATGTTGCCGTATATAATAATATATAGATATATATATCTAAATCTCTACCGATATAAATATGTACACGTATATAATATGTTCACATTGGCAGTTGACGATTAAGCGCTTACGTTAACTAATGATAGTGAAGTGCAATGTATATCACGACGTTTTCCGTTAGAAAATGTTACAATGCTTGTTTAGCGTACTTTACACACTTGTAGTCACGAGCACCAATATGTATACACTTAGCAGTTTATAAAACTGATTTTCTTATATTGTATTGATTGCAATTTCATGTTGACAGTACTTTGAAGCCATATTGTTATTAAATACAATAGTTATTCTACGAGAAAGTGGTTTTTGTGTTTAGGTAAGCGTGTACATATCGGTGGGAGTGTGTACCTACTGGAAGTCGGCGAGCGACTGGCGCCACGTGGCGTGGAAGGGTATGCGCAGCAGCTTGAGCTTGGTGTGCGGCAGCTGCTGCGACAGCAGGCGCTGCAGCGTGGGCAGCGGCAGGATCTCCACCTGCGGGGGGCCCGCGCCCGCCGGGCCGGGCGGCGGCCGGCAGCCCGGCACCGGCTTCAGCACCGGGATGCACTCGCCCACGTCGCGCCGCGCCGGCGACCCGGCGCGCTCGCACTGGTCGATGAACAGCTCCGTGACGCGCAGCAGCTCGATGGTGACGCCCCACATGAGGTGCGTGAGCGAGTCCTTGAGGCGCAGCACGCCGGACAGCACCTGCTTGTTGGTGGTGGCGGACTGGCTCACGTAGGTGGGGATGATGAGCAGGCGGCGCACGTTGGTGCAGGCCGCCAGCGCGTCGTCGAAGCCCAGCTTGACGTCGATGTTGACGAGCTCCAGGCGCGTGAGCAGCGGCAGCGTGGCCAGCGCGCGCAGGATGTCGGGCGCGGCGCAGTGCGGCGTGCCGCGCTCCAGGCGCAGGCGGCGCAGGCGCGGCAGGCGCGCCAGGACGCCGGCGAACTCCGCGCGGAACGTGCACTCGCCCAGCTCCAGCGACTCCAGCATGGGCAGCGACCCTATCACGTCGCACGCGCACCAACCCAATTCCTAATAACAAATACTCAATATTAGATATCTTCATTTTTGGTTTTCTTTACGACTTCAGGTTCAAAAGTCACTGTATATGTTCAAAAATGTTCACGACCAAATACAAAATGCAAGTAACTTCTTCTGAATTTTATAGAAGCAACCGCACTGCACTCCAAAACACAAATTACTGACTTTGCTCAAAAAACTGCTAAACTAAAGTAGGACCAAATTTGCTATATCTGCCGCACGTTCAATGATTCAATGAACTGTAGGCCAACATAACCACTTTCTGGAGCCCTGATACAGCCAGAATGCGTCGCGGTAGACCTCGTACAATATGACAGGACGAGTTAGACAAACCCAACGACCAGTTGTCCACATTAGTCTTGGATCGAAACAACTGGAAGTCATGTGGAGAGGCCTTTGCCCCGCAGTAGGACGACGCAGAATAACAGTATCAATAATCACACAAGTTCAATAGGGTAGATGACAAAAAAAAATCTAATTAGTCCGTGAGATAGATTTCCAAAAAATATTAGACATATTTTTCCTCTTTTCACGTAAACAAAAAATGAAGACGATACAGTGCATCGAAAACTCATGTGTCATCACATTTGAGTACATTTTTTTCTCAAATGTGAAGTCCAAGTCTCAAATGTGACAAGCCCCCACTCATGATCTTTGACACATTTTATCTTCGTCAATTTTTATTAATTTGATAAAACAAAAACACGTATCCAATATTTTTCGATAATCTAACTGACGGACTAAACATAATCATTATTATTTATTTAGTACAGTATTTAAAACTATTAACACTAAATTAAATACCTAATCCTTTTACTCGGTCTTCTAGCAGAACCACAAACATTCCAACAATATCGTCTTCCACTCTTCAGCAAACAAGTCCAATCCAGGGTTAGTCTCCACGAGAGCGTTGACGTTCGTAAGCATACGCCGTACAGGGGAAGTGGATCGAGCTACAGTGCGACATTAAACAATTTATGTTTCCTAGAGCAAATATAATTATTTGGAACAAATAATTGACACAGCTCAGCATGTAATTCCGAGTAATTCCGAGGTGTTGGTATAACCATGTATAATTTTTTTATTTGGCCAACAGCACGTCTGACTTTAAGGGAATTAAAACTTAGGGCCAAGTTCACCGAAAAGATAAAACACATTTTCATGTGCAAAAATGTGTTTTAAACAGCTGTTTTTAGATAATCAAACTGTTATCTTTTTGGTGAACTTGGCCCTTAGTAGGATACATATATGGATAATTTCCAAATACATATCATATTTTTTTTTTGGTCAGTCATCATCCCTACTCAGCAAATGATCGCACATACCTTGATACTAGTAAGCGAGAGGTGCTGCAACTTGGTGAGCGCGGCGAGATGGCGCAGGTCGTGCGACAGCGACAGGCCCGCCATGCTCTTGAGGCGCAGCTCGTGCAGCAGCGGCAGCTCCGCCAGCGGCGTGGGGTCCAGCGTCGCGTCGCGGATGGCCAGCGCGGATAGTGCGCGCAGCCCGGGCAGGCCGCGGCACACCGACTCCACGGCGCGAGCCGGGCAGCGGCACATCTCTATCCTGTGGGGGGGGACAATAAAAATAAAAAAAATCAATATCGCTAGACATTACACACAGCGCCATCTAGTGCCACACTAAGCAACGAGGCTTGTGTCGTGGACACCAGATAGTTGATATACTACATAGATACTTTTTGTTTGTAAATACATACTTATCTATACTATTATTATAAAGAGGTAACATTTGTTTGTAAGTTTGAATGTAGGGGTTTATCTCCGGAAGTAATGAACCAATTTAAAAAAATGTTTCACTGGTAGAAACCTACATTTTAATAATAAGGCTATATTTTATTCCCGTACTCCCACGGGAACGGGAACTACGCGGGTGAAACCGCGGGACGTCAGCTTGTTATACATATAAACATCCATGTCGATGTCTATGTCGTTGTTGTTGATGTCCATGTTCCATGTCTAATATACTTAGACATCGGTAAGAGCAGTGACGTTCCTAGGGGCCAACAATACGACAAGCCCATAAAGCAAGCAGACTGTTCGAAAACCCTAATATCATGAAGAGTAGTAGGTTTTAAGGGTAAACTAAATTTTAAGACTTGTATGAAAGTACTACAGAGCAGGTGAATTTTATTTTCAAAAGCCAAATACATTTTTTTCATCTCAATCAAAACATAAAAAAACCGGCCAACTGCGAGTCGGACTCGCGCACGAAGGGTTCCGTACCATTATTTAAAAACATTAGACAAAACTGCAAAAAAATCACGTTTGTTGTATCGGAGCCCCCCTTAAATATTGATTTAATTCTGTTTTTAGTATTTGTTGTTATAGCGGCAACAGAAATACATCATCTGTGAAAATTTCAACTGTCTAACTGTCACGGTTCATGAAATACAGCCTGGTGACAGACAGACGGACAGACAGCGAAGTCTTAGTAATAGGGTTCCGTTTTTACCCTTTGGGTACGGAACCCTAAAAACGACACTATAAGAAGCACAACACTATGCATTATTTGAGACAGAGTGAACGACTGTGGCTGTGCTAGTATAAACTGTGTTACAGATACAAATGCTATCATAGCGAGCACACATACAGGACATAGCACATTGGACATATAGCGCGATACATGCTATCATAGTGGGCTGCAACATATGGTGCGTCCTTCTGAACGTAAGCATTGAGCATTTTCAAAGATCCTACCTGAACCTGTGTATTTATTAAATAGTGTGCGTTTCGACCGCACGACGTAAGACCTCTGCGATGCTTTTTCAGCGAGATATCAGCGATAACGTGTTATTCACCGTTTCAATGGCGCGGCCATGGGGTTTTAGTCTTACAGCTCCTAAAATATAAACCTAGGATTTTTTTCTATATTTTTACAATTTTTTTACAAATTTAATCTGTTATTTACTTAAATTTCAGGTCTCTTAACGCTTAGTTTTAAGGTGAATGCTCCAACCAGTCCGCGAAATTCAAATTTTCTTACGTTTTTTGCAATTTTCAGGCCAGTGTTAAGTTGTATGTTAATTAAAATATTGTTCGCGGTTGTAAGACGTATGTAGTTATAGAATTATAATCATCAAAATCATCAAAACAACCCTCTAAGTTCATATAAGTCGAGGAACGATTTTTTCAAGGTCAAAGTCATTGCTAGACCTTTATGAACTTGGAGGGTTGTATTGATGATTTTGATGATTATAATTCTGTAACTACATACGTCTTACAATCGCGAACAATATTTTAATCAACATACAACCTAGCACTGGTCGGCAAATTGCAAAAAACGTAAGAAAATTTGAATTTCGCGGGCTACCCTGACGCTTTCACCTTAAAGATCTCCGTGGCCTCGGGCCTCGCGGTTCTCCGCGTTTCGATGGCGCGGCCACGTTCAAACCAACCATACCTTTGACAAATTTATGGTTTTGGGAATCAAGTTGTACAAAATCTTTAGTTTAACAAAAAAAAAAGCCCTGGCCGCGCGGTCGAAACGCACACTATTAAATACACAGGTTCAGATATTAACTAACATACAAAAAATCTTAGCATGTTCATGGCAATCTAAATTGAATTGGCTACTCTACTAGTTTGACACCATGAGTAGTGTCAATCAGTTCCTGTATCACGCAGAAACGTTGACACGCAGGGATTGCCAAAAAAATAAACTACGATGATAAAACAGTAAAACGATTTAAACCTTACAAACATTTTTGGTGTAATTTTTACAGTCGACCAGTTTTCAACCTTATTAATTAGGACATAAGGGTGTACATTAAACACCGCGGTACCGCACCGAGTGGACCCAGCATGCTGCTGCGTCCTGCTATGCCTACGACGCAGCTGTACATTTCACGTTTGCATCACTCCACTACAACTGAAGAAGTGGTGCAGTATTTGAAAGTGAAGACCAAGTGGACTCTGAGGTTCGAAAGGTTGGAATCGCGCCATAACATCAACTTTAAATCATTCGTGGTACGAGTTCCAACCCACCATCTGCAGACCTGCATGAAGGAGGACTTTTGGCCGAAGGGTGTCGTATATCGACGTTTCCGAGGACGGTTACGCGACACCACGCAGCGAAACACGACGCCGACAACGTTACGTGTATAGTTTTAGTTTCTCATAGTTTTAAATATGACGTATTAGTTTATTGTTGTTAAATGTTATTTTGTGTATTTTATCTATGGGCCTTAGTTGCCTGATAATAAAATTATTATTATTTAACTAACCTCTCTAACGTGTCGACAGTGGATATGTGCTCGGCGAACTGTTCCCAGAACACGGCGTCGTTCTGTGGCAGCAACATCTTGCGCAGGTCCAGTCTCTTCGTGCCGTGACGTTTGAGCGCCGCGCACAGTCCTCCCCAGTCGCTTACCTGTATGGTCAAAGAAGAAACATTTGAATAATTATCCTGCTCCTCAGTCGTGCATCCATGACAGAATGGTCGTGGTTGAAGATCATGCATTTTCTTTGGATGACGTAGTCCTTTCGATGCGCCTCCACTTGTTGTGGTCTTCAGCGTCTCGGGAGCTTTGGACTATGGACGTTTGTGTTGCAGCTTTTATAAGGTCTGTCCAACGCGTAGGTGATCGACCGCGTGACCTCTTGCAAGTCACATGTCGTCAACAAGTCGTTCCATGGAGCGTTCATTTCGAACAATGTGACCGAAGTATTTGAGGATTCGCATCTGTACAGTCGATGATAACCTCTCCTTGATTCGAAGTTCCTCCAACATCGAGACATTGGTGTCGATTTTGTTGTGCACAAACTAAACTTAATTTAGGCTATTGCTATCATTTACTAAAGGGCAGTGCGAGAAAAGGACGGCTATTATGCCTTGCGCTTCACCGTGTTTTTAGTCAACATGTTTTTACGTGCACCCTTCATTTGTATGGAAATATTAGTTGCAACTAAATTTGACACCTCTAAATTACGTCCGTCTCTTTCTCGTTTTATTAGAGAGAAAAAGATAGCAATAGCCTAAATTGAGTTTGGTTTGTGCACAACAGAATCGACACCATTGGTCCGAAACGCCGTCCAAGAGATCGGCAGCTGTCGCCGCCAGCACCACATATCGAGTGCATCGATTTTGCGTCGGTCTTTGAGGCAAACCGTCCATGTTTCTGCGCCGTATAGAAATATTGGAAAAACCAAACTTCTCCTCAGGCGGGCTTTTGTGGCTTTGGTGATATTAAGACTGGCCCAGACTCTTTTGAGCTTCTGAATAATTACACAATATGTTAAAAAAAAAACCCTGTTCGATCTGAAAGGGGCATATGGGTATACCAATGGCATTGCCAAATACAATAAAAAAAAAACTTAATATTCGCGAAAGTTAAAATATAAAATGAATGCTTTAAAAGCATTCATTTTATATTTTAACTTTCGGGACTTTTAAAATGCATGAATTTTGTCATTAATTACCACCGTTTCCCTAAATTCTAACTTTTAAAACGTGACAACATCATCTTCGGTATAAGTATGTTCGATCGTCATTTTTTTATGACGTCACTAACCCCCGCCCGTTACTTGCCATTATATGTCTAGAAAAGAAGAAAGGAACAGAAAATAGTACAACGTGATGCTTATTGTTTTTACTTGTTCTCCAAAAAGGATTTCCCTCACGGATCGGAAGGTTTTTTTGACATATTGTATACACCAAGTATATGAAAATTGTTCAAGACTTTTTTTTTTTTTTTTTTTGTATATGTAGGTACTCTACTCTTATAGTTTATTGCTTCAGTATGTAGTTAATATTTACATAATTAATTAAAAACTAAGTATTAAATAAACTAAAATAAATAAACTAACAACAAACTATAAAAGGGCATCGAAAAACTCCTCCTCAACGCTGTCAGCTGGTAATGTGCCCAAGAGACTGGGGCGGCGCGTTGCCACGTTGTATGGCAACACTTAGCCTCTGACCAAGGTAAAAGCCAGCTCTTGGGTCACGGGAAGCGTCAACTAGGCGTTTTGAAAGTTCTTTGAACAGGCTATGAGCACTCGGACCCCACGGCCCTAGAGTTTCAACCCCAAACGGCTCGAAAATATAGTTAATATAGACTTAATTAGCTGAATATTTAACTGGAAATATTTTTAAATGGTAGTGTACTTACATGTGAATTCTTCATCCTGACGTGCCTCCAGAGCGCAGGCGTCGCGGACAGTTGCCTCCACAGTTTACACACGCGCGCACAATGCGCCAGGTCACGCATGCCTAGGTACTGGAAGATCTGGAACCAGGGTATCGACTAAACACTGTTTTTGTTTTAAGCTTTCACGGTTTCAAACTAAACTTAAACTGTCACTTACGCGGTTTAACCGCTTGCAACAGCGTCGAAGTATCAACAACAACAACAGCCCATAACGTCCACTGCTGGACATAAGCCTCTCCCATGATGGGAGGAATTTGCCGTAATCTCCACGCTTGGCAGGCGTATTGGAGATCGCAGTGATGAAAGACTAACAGAAAACGCTGCTGCCCATTCTCTGGTCTACGGAGGCGCAAGGTGTTCTGTTAGTCTTTCATCACTGCGATCTATATCTATAATATATATATATATATTTTTTGAATTTTCAAATTGTGTTTATAAATAGAATATCATAGATGATTATTTAAAACTAATAGTTACTTTTATACACAAATTAACATTTATTTGTGTTCTGAATTCAATTAAATATAAAATAAATCTATTTTTTATATTAGGCTGTTTAACGGCTTCATACCATTGCCTCTCTTTCAACCTGGCGAGACCAAAGCGCGAAAAAAAAAGAAAATTTAAATCATAGTTTCATAGTTCGTGACAAAAATATTATTCGTTATTTTATTTTATTTCTTCAAAAGTGTATTGAAAAACGTCGTTTGATACACGTGGACATTTGTTATTGCAATTCTCGGCTCAAAAACACCCTCGCCTACGGCTCGTGTGTTATAATTCCGCCTCGATTGCAATAACAAACTTTCTCCACTTGTATCAAAATGTACTATTGTTCTACACCATACCTGGGAACCTTCTAGTTACAGAGATATTGGGGGTCAAAGTTCCAACTTTTTGACACTTTTTTTTTAAATTTGGGGTCATAGTTCCAACTTTTTGACGTTTTTTTTTAAATACAAGTTTTTATTATAATATTTTTACTTCACCTTCACGACCCCCGTACTACAATCCATCCTCCAGCACAATGTTTTGAGTGTGTGACATTGAGTCCTACCATAAAACATGATTTTTCACCCCAAATAAAAAGTCGTTTCCCCGCAATCATTTTGCGTAAAGTTTACTTAGGTTGATGTACAGAATGCTTGGTTGACGGCTTCGTGATGAGGTCTTTTACACCCTGTGTAGGTATCACAAATAAAAATAATCCCATTTTTATAAGAGTTAGCAAATTAAATAATAATTGACTCCAGAAGTAGCAAATTATATTTCGACATCCGATTTAAAAGTATCGGAACCGATGTCGGAACCGGAGGTGTAAGATTAATCGAAGTTCCGACATATCGGAGTCGGAGTCGAAGCTCCGTAACATCCCTAATACACATACAAACTTTCGCATTTGACTTTAGTGTGAGTGACAGTTTAGGGACTTTTTATAGACTGTTAACACTTGAGTATCATCAATATTAGTGTCGATTCTGTTGTGCACAAACTAAACTTAATTTAGGCTATTGCTATCTTTTTCTCTCTAATAAAACGAGACAGAAACGGACGTAATTTAGAGCTGTCAAATTTAGTTAGAAATAATATTTCTATACAAAGGAAGGGTGCACGTAAAAACATGTCGACTAAAAACATGGTGAAGCGCAAGCCATAAACTAGTTTGACATCTCTAACTTGGTTCACAGCTATAGCCGTCCTTTTCTCGCACTGCCTTTTAGTAAAAGATAGCAATAGCCTAAACTAGGTTTAGTTTGTGTACAACAGTATCGACACCAATGTAAGGTTGCCTTTACCTACAAAGTTCATACACATATCTTTAAAGTTTTAGTTGCTTAGGTGATGTATATTTCTTGTAGTCTTACCTGTACTACAACATTATAGCTGCTCTCCTGCGCCTTGTTATAGAAGGCGGTGAAGTGGTCGGTGTCGTCGACTCGCTGTCGCCCGCGACGTCGCGGCGACATCGTCGCAGTGGGTGGCGACGCCGCGCCGTTGACTGCGCGACTTCTTCGCTTGTCATCGCTGTAGACAAACGTGGGTTCAAGTATATGGGACTTTGACCCTAAAAGCCAACAGTCATGAAAGGTGGGAGTGAGATGGCACGAGACTAATCCCTTGTTGGGTATTCGTCGTCCTACTCACACGTTCTATGACTGTGTTTGCAATGATATTGACGTGAAGTGAAGTTTAAAATATGAACGCGCCTACGAAATTGCGTTAGGTAAGGGGTTTGCATGAGCGAACTTAAAGTGATGCTAAACTATTCTAGAACAAACCGGTATTACGAAATTAAAATCATATTATGGTAAAGGAAGTTTTATTATTTCAAGACGAAGCCGACGCTGTGAATTTTTCGAGCAAATCTGTAGGCACATTAAATAGCAAACGTCTTGAAATATGCGGATATACCATGTCCAACTAATGTAGAAAATACTATTTAGAAGAAGTGGGAAACATGCATAAATTTAACGAAAAAAAAAATCAAGGGATCTATAACAGAGTTAAGACGTCAAAAAGAATAAGAAAGAAACAATTTAAAAAAAAGTTATAAATACATACCTTTCCCACGAACAAAATCATTCCGGTGTACCGTTCAAATCAAAACGTGAAACGCATTCCGACTATTTTATTTTGCACTTTCTTTTTTAAAGTTTGATACATTCCTTTACATTGTGTAAGATAAATAATTATTTAGAATAAATTAGAAATAATTATTTCAAATAAATTATAAGGTAAGGTAAAAATTATGACCACAACTAAAGTGAGTATGATGTGGTAGTTAATAACATTACCAAAAG
Source organism: Xestia xanthographa (assembly GCA_905147715.2). Lineage (NCBI taxonomy): Eukaryota > Metazoa > Arthropoda > Insecta > Lepidoptera > Noctuidae > Xestia > Xestia xanthographa. Next base: position 27,933,688 of record LR990644.1, on the reverse strand, counting down.
AGCAGATTTCTTCACCAACTAAACTTAAATTAAAGTATTGCTATCTCTTATTAACAAACAGTGCTAGAGAGAGACAGTGAATGATTAGACCTGTCAAATAGTTGACATTTGGACACTGTCAAAACTTCTTACTCAACTCTTATGAGAAAAGGCTTGCAACATCATGTCTCTTTCTTCTTAATCTGTGGAAAAGAGACAACAATAGTCTAAGTGAAGTCTGATTGGAGGACAACAGAATCGCGATGTTTCTTAAATGACCACATAATTTCCACACATCCGAAGTTTCATAATAATAGGGTTACAAAAATAAGTCGAATTCACCTCCCTTTGTGAAGTCGGTTAAAAAATAGGCGACAAGCAAATATATATGTTTCTTTACTGAAAAACTGAAATAATTTAAAAATAACATAGGGTTAGCATAATTTACCATTAAATGACCATTTTCAGAGTTTTTTTTTAATAGTATAACGGGCTTGTGTGCAGCTGCACGTCCATAGCGGGTATTTCGTATTAGTTTATAAGTTCTCTAGCGATGGTCAAAATATGGTCTTTAAAAATGGACATTTAAGTCATTTCATGTTTATATACATGATTGTGGTAGGTAATTTTTCACAAAACACTGGTTTTCAATTATTTTATACATGATCGGGAAATATGAGGTCGGTCAAGCCTGGTACGGTCGACGAAGCTATTTGGCATTATTAGTAATTTGCATGTTAAAATGTAAACCAAATACCTTGGTTGCCCGTACATACTGCAAGTTTTAAATATGACCAATTGAACTTAAAATAATCAATTTGTTAGTCTAAGGGTCAGTTGACACCGAGACGCGACGCTGCGCGCAGATCGACTCAAAATATAACTTTATTTACTACACGAAAAGATACACATTTCTTTGTCGAGGCGCAGTGCTGCATGGTGCAACGTATTTTGAACACACAATGAAATGTGTATCTTTTCGTGTAGTAAATAAAGTTTTATTTTGAGTCGTGCACAGCGTCACGTCTCGGTGTGAGCTGATCCTAAGAGAGGTAACTGGTGGAATATTACAAAATCAGTCAGTTTCACATTGATTTTTACTTAATACCAATATAATTAAACACACTGTGGTTAATTTACAATAAAGACTTCAACTGTAAAGGCCGTAGACAGACCCACGCGGTGCGTTTTATATCAAATCAAGGTTCTAATTGTCCACATGGAGTAGCTTAGCACTTTAGAAAACTTCAAAGGTCAATGAGTAATGGTGGGCCCACCTCTCAATAGCAATAAGATACTCATGAATGACTAGGTATTTTTATGCAGAAACAAACTTACTAAGGCCCAACACACCGCTGAAGGCGCAGCGGAGCGCATTTGAAGACATCAATTTAATATAAACCATAACTACCTTGATATACGGTCAATATAAGAATAAATTCGCATGCGGTGCTCGGAGCGCCCTCAAGCTACTACAAGAGAATGCGCGCGACCGTATATCAAGGTAGTTAAGGTTTATATTAAATTGTTGTCTTCAAATGCGCTCCGCTACGCCTCCAGCGGTGTGCGCTGGACTCTAAGGTTAAATGTGAGTACTTTCGGAGTTATACTACCTATAATACTGCACTTATGGGCCAGACCCGCCTTGCTTAGATTGGGATCACTTAGGGCAGTAATCCCAATCTGAGCAAAGCGGGTCTGGTTTTGCAAGACTTTAGTAACAAAAAAAAAATCAAAAAGCCAACATCATGCGGTGTTCCCAGACAAAAACTTATGTCACTCACGGGATATCTTCCGTGATTATTATTTGTTTTAGTTTTAAACCGTGAAAGCTTAAAACAGTGTTTGTTCCCAGGCGGTCACCCATCCGAGTACTGACCGCGCCCGGTGTAGCTTAACTTCGGTGATCGGATGAGAAGTAATTGTTCAGGGTCTGGCAAGTTAGAAGAAACGCGATAACACAATATTCTCTCGCTTGCTCTTGCTTGACCGGACGGCGAACTGTAGGAACTTGCGCTCACATCGTATCTCTGATTTGGTAACTAGGAATTGGGAGATATCAACCGTTCGTGGCACCCGTGGGTTTTTTAATTGATGCAATCGTCATTGATGTCCCGGACTTTTAATAAATATTTTTTGTTTTAAACTGAAATACATGTATTATTACCTACTATTCTACCTTGTAAATATCCATAAAGAATACATCAGACTGAGACGACTTTAGGACGTCGTATCTCCAGAAGTACTAACATTTGACCATAGTTTTATTAGTAACTAATGTTCCACTTAAAAATCCCTACCTACGGTATATCAAATGTTACTATTGAAGGGTGGGCCCAGTCCCATACATTTGTTTCCCACTCTCCTTTGAATACGTTTTTATGATTTCATTACTTAAGAGTAGAATTTGGAGAGTAAAAATTTAGAAAAGTCGGCTATTTAGTTTAGTGAGTCATATCAGCGTATATCAAACACAATTTTGAATTAGATACGCCGCGTCGTCGCCGCGTTTGTGTACCCACAGCATTACGAGATTCGCGAGTCTAAGCGCCTAAAAATAATTTTTATTGTGTTCAACATCTGCAAAGTGAAAAAAAGTAACGATACGTACACATATAGCACCTGTTTTCACTAAAGTTTCGTTTTATTTTTGAAAATTTTTGTGGAAGCTTGATATTCTTATTCAGGGCACCTGCAGACAACCGACTATGTACTATCGTGGTCTTTTCCGCCTGACCAGTTTAATTTTTTTTTCGCTTCAATCATGCGGCGGCGCCGAGCCACGCCCCCTTAAAGTTTGGGCCTATTAGGAAAGCGTCAACTTTGGCGCGCAAAATAACAATAACTCTCGTTTGGCGTGCGTCGTCAGTGCGCTCGGCCGATTCGGTATCTTTTGATTCATTATTTCTATACAAAGTCAACGGGGCGGGGCTAGAGAGCGTTTCTATGTTGCGAGTGCAAGCAAAAATTAGCTTAGTGGTGGTCAGGCGGGAGTGTCCTCGATAGTACCCCAACCAAACTGATTTGTTGAGATAGATTTACGTCTTTTTTTTTTGGTTATGGTACTTTTTTTTTTCAGCGTGTTGTGTTTCGAATATTTTCGTAAAAATTGGACTGTCTGCAGACACCCTTTTTATAAAACTATTTCATTTTTATGTTGACAATCTTATAGATAGCTATTAGGCTAGTTACAAACTAATTGTGATTACATTCGTAGTTAAAACTATATCTATTTATATTTTTCTCTGTCCGAGTTAGTGTAAGTTGTAGGCACTTTTAAGCGTAAATGAATGCCTGCCATAAATGCATGCATGAATATTTTCTAAATAAGGATTTTTAATGGTTGTTTCTAGAATAAAACATGATATCATGGGTATATTTTCTGAAGGGGAAGGCGGTGAATACCATCCACAATGCATCAGTTACGAAGTTCCATGTATTAGAGGTGATCCTATTCCCACAAACACTAAAAAATAAACCTCAACATGGAATACACGTACATTTTGCAGTCGTCACTTATGTTTAGAGGTCGAGCCTATTACCATCAACCGGGCAGAACGCAATTAGTTGACTGAATTTATAATACAATGATATGCTGCTATGTATCGGTTTGTTCTGCCCCAATTTTTTTATAACCAAGTAGGTATGTAAGCTCAGCTTACAATCAGTTTGACGTTTCAGCCATTCGCACAAATTCATTTGGTAATTATACAGGTGTATTTCCAAATGAATTTGTGCGAAATGGAATGAATTTTTCGTAAGGAGCAGGAATCTATATTCCCTGATATTGACCATCAGGCGTGGAAGTTGACAAACGAGAGTCTATCCATAGTAATAAAAAACAATTGTAAGCATCAATAAGCACCGTGAACGAGCTTTTAGACTCGCATTTGACTTACTTTAACTCATCTGACGGTAAACAGCTAGGTTTTGCCCACGGCTTCCCTCTCGTGGAAGTCTGACACTAACCCACGAGAACTTACCACTGGGATCACTATCCGTGTGTCTAATTCCACCCAAATCGGTTCAATCGTGACAACAAACACTTTCACTTCTTTTAACATTATGTAAGAGAAATAAGTCCTCATTTAGCTGCGTGTCCCGCACCAGCTTGCACCAAATTCCTCGGTACCACGACGAAGCGTCTCCCATTGAGTATCGCCAGGCCTTGCGGCAGCGCGGGGCGGGGGGCCCGCGCCCGGGCGGCCACCGCGGCGGGGAGCGGGACGGGGAGCGGGACGGGCAGGGGCGCGGGCGGGGCGGCCGGCGGCGGGGCGGGTAGTACTGGAGGAGTGCCCGCGACCGCCCACACTCGCTCGCCGTCTGGTGTACTGTGGTGCTGAGGAAGAACGTGTACGGTGAGTTTTTGAACCAGATGCACTAAGCTATTTATTGAGGATTTGCGACTCAGTGACCTTATAGTAGTACTAGTATAGTAATCTGTTTATATCGACCATAAAGCTGTATGGACACAACTTCGGATACGTCAATTTACTGTACGACTTATGTGTATTTCAGTCGTCTAGAGACTTTATTCAAGGAATATTTTATAAGTTACGCCATAAAAAATTTACAAACGTACGTTTTATGATGAAAAAATCTGTCCTAAAATATTAAATTTATGAATTGACAAAAAACAAGTAGAAGTTATCAAAACAAAGGTCATTATTATCTGCCTGGCCTTTTCCCAATTAGTTGGGGTTTGCTTCTAGTCTAACCAGATGCAGCTGAATACCAGTATTTTACATGGAGCTACTGCCCCACAACCAAGTTACTATTGAGTAAATACGATACCCCTTGGTAAGACTGATTGTCAGACATTCGAGCCACTGTAACGACTGTCAAAGACCTACATTGATAGCCAGGACCAGTGGCGGTTGCACAGGAAAGTACATCTAGAAATGATAAACTCGAAGTTCATTCAATAGGCTTTTAGTTTTACCTTTACAGTCAACTTGGGCACCTTGACCGGTACCGGCAGAGGTCCCGGCATTCGTCTCGGTACCGGCGCGGTTACCGGGACCAGCACGGGGACTGGTATCGGGACCGGTATGCTCGTCGTTGCTGACTTGTGTTCGACAGGAGGTGACGATGATTTGCGGCAGTTCTGTGGGGGAGAAAATTTGGTTAAACCATGACATCTATATAGACACGACATATTCAGATGGCAATGGCGTTAAGGGTCGTCCTTTAATCGGAGGTTCTAAAACGGGGGGAGGGATTCAGAAAAATCACGATTTCAAATGTAATTTATTGTGTGACGTGTACTTTTTTCCAATTATGAATTAAAAACCTTTCGAGGAACTAAGTTTAATCAAGGTAAAGCAAGGGCATTCTAGATTAGAATCCTGAGCGGAGCGAGGGATCTCGGTTCCCTCGCCCCGCTTAGGATTGCGGATCGCGGCTAAACCAACGTTTACTTCTTCTTCTAGCATAACCCGTAACCTATTTATTAGCTTCTGTTATACTTCCGGCGACTGTCCGGACGGTCTGTAAGCTTGTAAATAAGTACATACTTGTTAACTTATAGTTCCTCGTGATAGAAATGATTAGAAGACTAACACGGGGCACATTACCTTGCAGAAGAAGGGGTCCGGCGGTGGCGCAAGCTGGTAGCCGGCGCAGGCGGGGTGGTACAGGCACAGGCACGCCGCGCACGACAGCGACGGCACCGCGCCGCGCCCGCACGACATCGAGCACGGCTGCACCAGCGGCCTACGTGGAGGTTCTGGGCACTCGCGCTTCTGTGTCAAATGAGGAACTTAGTTTGTGAAGGAAGGAAGGCTTTAGGGTATCCCGCGAAATTCAAATTGTGTTACGTTTTTATTCATGAAATAGGCAATCAATGGGATTCCATGAGCTTAAGAGGGTTGTATTGATGATTTTACTGATTGTAAATGCATTATGTTATGGTGGCGAATCTAAAATCTATTTTGTTCAACATACAGTCTGTAAGAAAATTGGAATTTCACGGGCTTCCCTAGAGCTTCCATCTTAACCAGCACACTGATATGAGACTGACGCGTTCTGGTCACGGGTGTTTGCTTGATTAATAGACTTATTTTGTAGTTTTTATTTATTCATAATGTAGCAAATTAATTTCTGTTCAGGCCAAAAAATCAGAGTTCTTCTTATGAGTGATATTTATCATGTTCGTAGAATTTTTTGTATTTTGTTTTCAGATTAAAAAAACAGAGTTGGCAAACTCGTAAGAACACTATCGCAACAGAGATGTCGCTCTGTGAGATAGCCAAGAGTAAATTACCGAGTTTTATTGTGATACACCCTTTATGTACTCTATAATATAAATATAATTGAGTAAAAATGAATGTTATATAAGTTTAATTTTACATTAAATTAAATTGGCGTGAACAGAAACCATCGCATAAAATGAGACAGTAAAGTACCCACAGTTCGATGTAATATTTACATTTTACATCGAACTGTGGCTACTTTTAACTGCAGAATGTTTATATTTTAATTGGATCTCCAGTACTATAGTTATTTTAGATTTATCAAAAATAATATTGTCCATATTGTTATTGTGTTTATTGAAAATTCTTTTATCAGAAAGCCAATTCACACACGCCTATGATTTACTGTTAAGACTTACTATTAGATAGCAAAAGAAATGTTTGATACTCACAAGTGCGACGGGCTCAGAGTGCAGCTGCGGCGGCGGGGGCGGAGGGCGCGGCGGCGGCGGGGTGGGCGGGGGCCTGCCCGGGGACGCACTACACTGGCCTCCGCTCAGTACCCGCAGAGGGGGGGTTAATTGCAGCTAGTCAATTAACCCCCCGCGGTCATCGGGACACGGGTGATGTAATCTCATGCTTTATATTCATTACAATAAAATAGAATCTAGATTAAGCCGATTGAAACACAAAAAAGGCAAGAATCAGCTTTTATTTTTGTGTGTAATATTCTTAATCAATATTCTCTCTTATGCTAAGGTAACACTAACGTCAGCTTCAATGTTTAAGGTGTCACAAAAACATGATTTTCAACAGGAGTTAGCTGATATAAAATTAATGTGGCCCCAGCGTAAAAGAGATTTCTAATAATATTAAATGTAGGTATGTCGGAAGGACATACACTATTATAAATTACAAATTATATGCTTAGGAAAGACGCAATTACAGAAAAAAATAGCATGGATTATATCACATTAAAACACACAATACAACACCAGAAACAAAACTTTGAAAACTGATGACAAAATTAGTAATCAGAGTTAATCTAAAAATAACATAAGGACGGCACATAACAGAAATAAAAACACCCTATCATTTATTTATTTGTTTTTATTTGGTAAAGGAATGTATCAAACGTTTATTTTTTCGGAATCGTGCAGAATTGACGTAAGAAATTGAACGAGCTTATAAACTAACGTGATATTTCATTTTTTAGTACATTTTTTTAAAACAATGTAGACAAAGTAATGTTGGAAATTACAATTTTATATTAATTACTATTACATATAGTCATAGGAACTAAAATATTACTTACATAAAGAAAGAAAACTGGGCGTCATTCGCCGCGAAAAATAATACAGTTTTAAAATTCTTCCGAGCGAAACTTCCATTTCTGTTTTAATGTAGTTAAATACGTAGAATTCATAATTAACCCCAATATTTATTTAATTTTATACATTTCATAATTCATTCTTTTTGACTTTTACTTCATTTTCGCATTTTCAGACAATAAATTCGCCACTAACGCATTTATCGTGTTGAAACGCGCACAATATAACCCTTTTTTCACAAGACGTTCATTTGTACTTTATTTTGTAGTATAATTTTCCATAGAGATTTACGCATTGGAATGGGCAACTACAGTACTTTCACAAGTTATTACGCCTTGTGGCTATAACTTCATTTTCTTTGGTTTTATTACATTCAAGACCCTGTAAGGCCCCTTTCCCACTATGCCATGACAACAGATAATCATGTAGTTTTAAGTGTCGTAGCTTGTATATTTAAATGGAGGTGTTCACATATAGGACGACACGATTATTGTCCACGGGTTTTGCCAACTAAAAACGAACGATAACTTAGAAGTCATGACATAAGGCCTTACATTACACGATTTATCGGGCCCTGCCTGCAGGGACCGGGAGGTGTAATAAGAAACAGGGAGGCAGGGTCCCTATATACAAAACAGCGCCCTGCCTCATCGGGGCAGGGCACATCGACAGGGCCCGATAAATCGTGTAATGTAATAAGGCCTATAGTGGGAACGGGGCCTCATGGTCTAATTGAACTAAATGCTTTGAGTTTGACTTGTAATTCAAACATTTGACTGAAAAATGTCGCGAAGACCGCCACTGATGGCTATACTTTTCATAATAATTTAGTTAAAAATGATCCCTCTAGTTTCTGCCCTCTTTCATGTAAGTTTAAGTACACTTCCAACATAATTTTGTCAACATTTCATTACAACATTGTTATAAATGTCATATAATATGTATTGGTACCTCGGTTTCTTCCACGCGGCTGAGTTGTTGTTGTCGGTGTTGGTGACCGTGGTTGCTGGCGGTTGTGGTTGTGGCTCTGGTTGCTGTTGTTTAGGTTGTGGTGTCGGCGCGGGCTCTTTTTCTTTAGTTGGAGGCGGCTTCTTTTGTTGTTTCGGGGGCGGCGTGGGCGCAGACGGTGGTGCAGTGTTGCTTAGTCGGGAACCCATTGATTTGACCTGATTGGAAAGATATTGTTTTAAGGCTTACAAGAAAATTTAAATAACTGAGTAGTGCAAACAAATCCTTTGTCTTCTACTTTTATTGAACAATGTAGTGCTAAAGTTAGGTCGTAAGAAGAGACATTTAGCTCCTACTAAAGTGATCCCTCTGCTTAGGTTGGCTATGGCAATAATTCTCGTACTACCACTGTTTACGTAATTGTAAGTCGCCACCGATAGCATCATACACAAGGTAATTTACACATTCTAAGGAAAAGTTTGGCAATCAGGATTTTATTATTTTAATAACTAACATTTACTTACAAACTTATTAGGTTTTTTTTTGTGACCGTTTGAAAAACATCATGTAATTCTAGGACTAGGTAATTACAACTGAGGTGTTCTAAAACAACATATACATCTAAAACAACAACATAATATATTGCAGAAAACTCATTTTAACTTCATAAGGGTTGTGATTGACACCAGTCAAAAGAGGTTTTGATTTTGACTGATTAAGAGTTTTGACTGTAACATATATATAAACATGATGGTTCCCGTCTTTTTGATTGGTCTATCTTCCTAGCGTGAGTAGTATTGAAAAAACAATCGGGACAGTCTTTGGGGACCGCCGATAGGAGTGAAAACAAAAGTACACAGGCCCCGCCCTCGTCATGTGGTGCTACGCCGTAGCGGATCGCCTAAGAGTGCTTCGAAGCGTGACCGCACTTTACGTCAATGGACGATGAGTTCAATGTTTTTCCTTCACCCAAAAAGTGCTCAACGCGCCTAAAGAAGTTTTCACCTTAATAAATCCTCCAACAGCATTTACCTTAATTTTCGCGGGTGGTGACTTGTTGGCAGCGGCTGCGGTGGCGGGAGGGACGGGCTCAGGACTGACTCCTTTAGGGGCCTTGGGTTTAGGTGTCCTCTTGCCCTCCACTGGCGCGGGCGGTACGGGCGCCGCGATAGGGGAGTCTATGCGACGGATTAGTTTTGCGTCTCTGTGGGAGGAAATCAAGATAGAATAAATGTTATGGAATATTTTTAGGTGGTGAGGAGCTCGTGGCTAAATAATAACAGCCGCTCGGATCGATCGTTAGGTTAAGCCGTGCTTGCCTAGGTTGGTCTGTGGATGGGTGACCACCCATTACATACCGAGTTTCCTCCGTGCCTCGGAAAGCACGTTAAGCTGTCCCGGCTGTCATTTGTAGATCTTTGACAGTCGTTAGGTAGTCAGAGGCCCAAAAAGTCTGACAACCAGTCTTACCAAGGGGTACCGTATTACCCGGTACTAACTGGGTTGTGGAGGTCAGATAGGCAGTCGCGCCATGTAAAATCCTGGTATTCAGCTGCATCCGGTTAGACTGGAAGCCGACCCCAACATAGTTGGGAAAAGGCTAGGCAGATGATGAATATTTTTAGGTTTTCTGGGTATTTGAACATTTTGTTGGTCAGTAGCTAGCAGTGATAATATGTTGTTATCTTGCATACCAAGTGAACCTTTGTTCACTTGGTATGCAAGATTGTTATCCATCAATCCATCCATCAAGGGTTGTTACCCTTGATGGTTATTAATAAAAGACCCTTTGGTCTTTTATTAATTGATACTAACATAATCAGCCTATTTCGTTCCCACTGCTGGGACACAGGCCTCCTCTCTATGAGAGGGAATGGGCTATAATCCACCACGCGGGCCCAGTGCGGATTGGTAGATGTCACATGTCTTCGATTTTTTGGTTCTAGGACATGCCGGTTTCCTCACGATGTTTTCTTTCACCGTTTTGAGAGCAGCGGTGATAAAATAAATTACTCAAAGTAATGCGCTTGCAAAGAAATGGAGGGAGACCTTTGCCCAGCCGTGGGACAATACAGGCTAGATATAATAATGCGCTTGCCTGGGTTCGAACCCACGACTTGCTGCTCAGGGCGGCCACTACTGGGCCACCGCTGTTCTCTGATTTCACACTAAGAGACACTTAAATGGTTTCTTAAAGGTTAGTGAAAACGGGCCAGACATAATACAAGTCTATAAAATGTTTTTTTTATTTGTAGAAAATATACTGTAATATCGAAATCACAATGCAATTTGAGAACTTACCTTATGATTTCTTTTTCAGGGTCATCAACTCCAAGTGGTTCTTTGAAGAAGGAGAAGTTATCTACAGTCAGCCCCGTGCCAGCAAGATGTTCTGAGACCTGCAACAAATCAAACATTCTTACTGATATTCCGCAAAACGATGCCGCTTGAAAAGTTAGGGGATCTAGCAGTACTTTGCAGGGCAGTTTCAATGCACGGGTAGCAAGAATGTCAGTACATAGTTGCAGTGCATGTTAAACTGGTACATAAAAAGCATGACATTTGACTGTATGGGCTCCATGGGCCTCTGACTTGGCGTTACATGCCGTCAAGAAATATCTCTCAAACATGTTGATTTCCTCACGATGTTTTCCTTCACCGAAGCAAGTGATAATTAATATTGGATTTGACTCATAAAAACAAACTTTTTATACAGGAACTAGAGCTACGTTTTTTACCTCGAAAAGCACACTATAGTAGATTGTATGACAAGGGAGCAAAATCATATTTTTACAGCGAGGGCGCTATTTTGAATCCAGAGCGAAGCGAAGGATTCTAGAATATAATCCCGAGCGTAGCGAAGGATTCTAAAATGTCCTTACAACTATCACAATCGGTTTGACTAGAAAGAACTCCAGAAGTCTGCCAGCTCGCTCTTCCAGGCCTGGTCTAGAGGTAACAGAGAGGACATCTGACTACAACATACCTCTCTAGTCGACCTAAGCTTCTTCCCGTACGGCGTATAGTAGTAGATATCGGCGTTGCGCCTCGAGTGCGCGTCGAGGGCTGCGCGGAACACCAGCTCTCTCTTCCACCCTCGCTCCAGAGGTACCCGCAACAACGGTGACGACATTTCTGTTGTTGCTCTGCGACCTCCTCGTTGCGCAGGTGACGATGTTGCACTGGCCTGTGATTGGGTAAATAAAGGTTAGTTTTGGGAAATAATTGGTGTTTACCTATGAAATTGCCGTTCTGCCGTACTGGCTATTTCAAGTTCATTTTCTTATTTTTCCGCTAAGAGTTCTAAGTTCAAATTATTTTTATTATTAAAATATGTTTTTTTTTTTGTTAATTAGTAATTTGTTTTAATGGTTAGCATTCTGTTTTCATCGCATTTGTACGTTTTTCGTGATCATGGATACGTTAAAAATTCGAGTGATTATGGAGTACGAGTACCGTCGTGACAGCAAAGCGGCAGAAGCGGCACGCAACATCAACGACGTATACGGAGCGAACACTACTAACGATCGCACCACCCGTTATTGGTTTGGCCGCTTCCGTTCTGGAAATTTCGACCTAAGAAATGAACCCCGTGGTCGACTGAAAACTTTAGTCGACAATTAAAGGCGATTGTGGAAGCTGATGATTCTCAATCTACATCTGAATTAGCAGTAGCTTTCGATGTTAGCATCAAAACAATATTGGTCCATTTGCGTCAAGATAAAAAAGCTTGAAAAATGGGTGCCCCACGAATTGAAAGATCGCCAGCGCGAAGCACGCGTCGAGTCGAGCCTTGCACTGCTCAACAGGCACACAATCGAAGGCATATTGAATCGCATTGTTACTTGCGACGAAAAATGGATTCTGTTCGACAATCACAAGCGCTCAGCAAGTTGTTAGATCCTGGTTCAGCACCTAAACAATGCCCCAAACGATAACTGACCCCTATAAAAGTGATGGTCACTGTTTGGTGGTCTAGCGCCGGTGTCATTCATCACAGCTTCATACCAAACGGGATGAGCATTACTGCAGATGTGTACTGTGATGAACTGAATATAATGATGGAGAAGCTAGCACATCTCGAACCAGCTTTGGTCAATCGTTCGGCTCCGCTGCTCCTGCACGACAACGCGCGACGAAGTTACAAGAGCTGGGGTTGGAAGTTCTCCGTCATCCACCGTACTCACCAGACTTTGCTCCTACAGACTTCTACTTTTTCCAGAATTTAGATAACTTCTTGGCGGGGAAAAAATTCAATAACCGAGAGGCAGTTCAAAATGCCTTTAAAGAATTTGTAGCCTCCCGTCCAGCAGACTTTTTCAAAAAGGTCATCAACAAGCTACCGCTACGTTGTCAAAAATGAATTGATTGCATGGGTAATTACTTTGATTAATAAAAATAAAAAATATAGAGCAAAAAGAGCGGTAACTTATTTCATGAAAAACGGCAATTTCATAGGTAAAGACCTAATAAATAGAGGGAGAAATAATTTTTAAATTTTGACTAAATTTAAAAATATGTTTAAAGACAAGAAATTGATTACAGAGCATGCTTAAATATACCTTTCTTATGGACTCAGCCATAGTCGAGTCTAATTTTTAGGGAACTATAAGTTAAGCCGAAAAGTATATTCTAACGGGAGGTAGTTATTTTAGCATTTTACCAACAGCAATTTTAAGCAAAGCCACATTTATTGGGTTTCTATTAAAATTACCAAGTTAACGTTAAATGTCATTCCATATAAGATATCATGCAGCCATAACCAATTACCAAATAATCATTATTGCAGAGCATGCATGCTAATACTTTATTTTATAATTTTTTAGAGTTATATCCAAGGCACTTGCTATCTAACTTAACTAACATGAAAGTTTGACACTTCAAGCGAATAACCGGCTGTACGGATTTCAATAAAACTTGACGCACAGATAGACCATTACATAACATCACGCCCGTAATCCCTGAAGAGTTAGGCAGAGGCTTATCTAATACTACACCCACATTTCGCCAGTTATGGTTAAGTCCCATGTAATAGGCCGCGAGCCTATTCCCAATTGCCATCAACCAGGCACAACACCAGACTTCGTGACTGCTACTGAGAATTCCTGATGGAAAAACCCAATAACAATTTGCCTGACCTGGGAATCGAACCCAAGACCTCATGCCCAGACCAAAGGAGCAGTCAGACCATACATTGTCTTCTGCCGGGGTTGCGGGACTCCTGCCGGGGTTGCGGGACTGTTCGAAAGAGATACCGTGGCCCCGGAACACAAAGGGCGATGAAGGAACATGGATGGGTTTTAGTCAGTAAAAGTCTGACACTCCCTCCTGCTCTGCCCAGAGCGGGAGGAGTCAATTGATTCCTATTCTATTCTTATTCTTTATTGCACACAAAAAATCAAATATACATAAAAAATTGCAATTATATAGCTCATGTACAAAGGCGAGCTTAACCCAGAATTGATGATTTCCCATCCAAAAAAAAAAGACCATACCTAGACAGATAGAAAATAATATCCTCAATAATCACATACATACAATACATTTCATCTAAATGCATGCAGTAGTTATTCTAGAACGCGACCGAAACCGCAGATATCAGCTAAAAATAACAAATTAGATCAACTACGAAGAAATACCGAGTGTAATATTTTTATTTTGTGAAATATCACCAATCTTCCACCTACAAGCAGTGCCGGCTTAAGCAAGCACGGGGCCCGTAGTTTTCTATCAAGGGCCTCGATATGCCAGAGAGGGTACAACCCAAAAAATGTTTGTAAATAATTTGCGGTATGCCCAGGGCTAACTTTTAGAAATATGTTAAAATTTATATGTATTGTAGTAGCTCTTGATACCACAAACTATCCATTGGCCATTTGTCCATTGTAGGAATGGTGGTAGGGCCGTAGCCAGGAATTTGATTTGGGGGGCTTACCCTAAATGAAAGAAGCAAATAGAACCAATGACTAAAACACAAAAAAATGGGAATTAGGAATTACTTAATACTCTCTCATACTATGCTTCAGGGTAGCCTGCGAAATATTTTTTTTTTTGTTTTTTTTGCTATTTGCATGCCAGTGCTAGGTTGTATGTTGAACAACGGTGGAGCTTCCCGTTTATTCCCGTTGTCCCCGTACCCCATGTCCCCGTCCTACGGGGACAGCGGTACTTCAATTAAATATTTAAAAATACTTCCCGTTGTCCCCGTACACTGTCCCCGTTAATATATTTGAATAAAATAAGTAAAAATTATTGCCCACAGTCCCCGTCTCCGATGTGTGAGTCGGATCTTTTGCCCAACAAACAAAGTGTATGGAATATTGGTAGATTAGTCCCGTTAGCCGAATGTACGTTATGGGGACAACGGGAAATAAATTTAATCACATCCTGCTGTCCCCGTGACGGGGATATGGCATACGGGGACAACGGGAATAAACGGAGCTTCCACCTTAAAGAAAACTGTCGTTTAATCATTTATGCAAAGACTAACTTTGTCGACTTATCAGAAAAGCTTACCAATTCAGAGAACTTAAGATTGAAGCGCGAGCTTAGCGAGCTCGAAAAATTTAGCATTCACCTCGAATTTGATAAGTTTTCTTTTATCTATTATTACAAAATAGAATGAATTCTGCCAATTTGTAAAAAAAAAATCACGTGTTTGCAATGAATGTACGAACGTTTTTACACTCCACCTGGGGTAGGCTATATTTTCTTCTAACCATTCATACTGAAATAGGAGTTATGCAGATACTTTTTTGACTAATGCAGAGAAGATTCTAGAAACAAGAGAATGTAAGAGCGAGCGAAGAGGGCTCAAAAATTTTGACAGCGCTCCTCGGATGAATTAGGTTATTTTAGCTCATTTATTCAGAAATGAGTATTGGAGTAAATCTGTCAACTTATATTGTATTGAGTACCTATGCATAGGATGTGTTAGCGAGCGAAGCGAGCTCGAATTTTTTTTATATTTCGCCTGGGTTAGGCTGGTTTCTCTATATAGTTGTCCGAGATTTCGGGAGGTTTGAACCCCCAACGGCGGTGGGCGGATTTGAATTCGCGAGGCCCCCGATTGCGCGGGTCCCGTAGCAATTGCTACTTCTGCTAATAGGTTAATCCGACACTGCTACTAAGTCCTACTTGAAAGCATGCATCAAATATACAAAAAATAGGACGAAGTCCTAACCTTTCTGCGTTTGATTTGAACTTCGATACGGAATGCTGGCTAGATAAAAAAAAAATACGTGTAAAAGTGTTAGTAACAATACAGCAGGCGCCTACAACGCTTGCTCGGTATTTGTCGATAGTAGTTCAAATATGTTTTAAAAAAAATTACAACTTTGTTCTAGTTTTGAGTCAGTTCACGAAGCTGTCAACCAAGCATTCTGTACATCAAACTAAGTAACTCTAAGCAAAAAATATTGCTGGGAAAATACTTTTTTTTTTGGGGTGAAAAATCACGTTTTACGGTAAAATTCAATGTAACGTACTCAAAACATTGTGCTGATGGACGCATATAATAGTAAACGGGTTATGGAGGTATTTAAAGTAAAGTTATGATCTTAAAAACTAGTACCAGTAGTAGTAGAACTTTGACCTCCAATATCTCCGTAACTATTAGGTTCCCAGGTATGGTGTAGAACAAAAACATGATCGCAATGACGGGGAGAACAAGTGCCTTTCGGCTTAGTTAAGCGTCTATTTACACCCTTTATTATGAGCTTTATTCCAACTAACATAAAGTTCATTCTACAAAAGTTATCTAGATTGGGGCCCATATAACAATTTATTGATCGTCATTTGTTAAAATTGACACACATCTCTGTCTGATTGGAAATGTGATGCTCATATTTATTTACTTACAGTATTTATGTCAAAATACAGAGGACATAACATTAAGGTTACATAAGTCTGTCATTCTTCTATACAAACGTAGTTAGGTGATTACTCGTCTGTTTAACTGTGAAGGTTTAAAACTAAAACTTGTGTCAACTGGTATTATCATTATATAGCCCTGTATGGAAGCAGAACTGGAAAAAAAATATTGATATGGAAGTTATGAGCGTCGAATTTTCATATTTCAACATAAAATTTATTTTAACTCAACTTTGGGCGTAAATAAATAACTTATGTAGTATGAAAATGGAAAAAGAAAAACCATACAGGGATAGGTAATTTATTCACCAGATCAAATAATTTATTTTGAGTAGAATATATCCAGTAGTTTTTCCATAATATCTATACGCCCAAACGTCAATTTATGAAATTTATTTTCTTTATAAATCGTCGTATATTTAACTAAATAAATATATAAATAAATAAAAACTAGATAAATGAATACTAAATAAATTAAAAAAAAAATACTAAATAGCATGCATACGCGCCCGCCAACGAGTTCAAGCCGTCGACTTGTGCAATGTGCATCCTTAAGATAGAAGAGCACAAAGGTACTGCTTATTTCATAAGGGGCAAACGTACTTTTTGTTTTTGTTTAGACGTTACTGTTGGCCTACCATGACGTCTTAGAGCAGAATCGTTTTAATTTTATTCCAGTGAGGGAAAGAGATGGCGCTAGACGTCCTCTATAGCTCCGTCACTTACCCACACTGGAACAAGAATAAAACGAGCCTGCTCTAAGACGACATGGCAGGCCACCTGTCCCACGGCTGGGCAAAAACCTCCACCTACTCTTTAAAAACCGGCCAAGTGGGAGTTGGACTCGCGCACGAAGGGTTCCGTACCATTATCTAAAAATCACGTTTGCTGTATGGGGCCCCACTTCAATATTTATTTTATTGTTTTTAGTATTTTTTCACCTTAGTTCACCTTCTGTGAAAATTTCAATTGGTTAGCTATCACTAGCGTTGCCATAACTTCTGGGAACCAATACGGGACGTTTTTTCTTCCGATACCCAAAACTCATAATCGTACATAACACATTCAACACCGACACGGGGTTTTTCAACTACACCATACCTACTTATCATAGCACGCATCTTCGCACCTTCCTACATAGCGAGAAGAAACAAACAAATGTATTTTCTAACAGATTCCCTCTGATCTCAAACTTATCAAAACTGTAAAATAAATTAAACAAAAATTATTGAATCATACTTTTTATATTTTTAATCATAAAATTACTCAGGTATTTATTTTTTTGCCCAGTCATATTTTGAAGTTGATTTTACTTTTGCAATAAATTCTTTTTCTTTTTTTAAATAATCATAGAACTGGGCGCATGTCATTTTAAAATTGTAATGACAAATCAATATGGATTCAATGGTCTCTACCGACAACCTGTTTCGTATTTTGTCGAAATACGGGACAAATACGGGACAAGTAGTAATACGGGACGGGATGATCAAATACGGTGACAGTCCCGTTTATACGGGACGTATGGCAACCCTAGCTATCACGGCTCATGAGATAAATAAATATCACTGGACATTACACACAGCGTCATCTAGTGCCACACTATGCAACGAGGCTTGTGTCGTGGACACCAGATAGTTGATATACTACATAGATGCTTTTTGTTTGTAAGTACATACTTATTCTATACCAGGGTTACTCAAAGTGGGGTTCGCCATGCGACGGTAGGGGGTTCGCGACAAAATTTACGTAATGGCGGCTGGGTGACTGGCAAATCGACTTGATGCTGAGTCAGAATTAATAAGGCTTAAATTGTCCAATAGTATTCCAAAAATTGACTTAATTTGTGACAAGAAACAAGCCCATCCATCGCATTAATAAGATATGTGTTACCTTTTATTTAATTAATTAATTTTATTTTCTAAACAATATTATTCTTTCCTTTTTTGGGGGGGGGGGGGGGGGGGGTTTACACCCTTTATATATAGATAAATGTGTCAATTTTAACCCAAATATGTTACAATCTTACACTATACATCTATTTTACAAACTATCCAAATAGTTCATCGAAGTTTCTATCAACAAAATCGAGCAAAATTGTAGGCACCTTAAGCCTTGTATTCACTGGGAAGGTTTGATGTTGCAAGAAATATTGTTGGGCAACAGTTGCTCAACTTTACGTCCCAATGTATACGAAGCTTTACTGAGTAAAGAATGGCATTAAAGTCCTCTGTAATGAATAGGGCCTTCCCTTTCTTGTAAGAGATGTTAAGAATAAACGTATAATATGGTAAACACAGAGCAAGAATGGGTCAGAAAAATAAACATTGATTCTTTTCAATGGTTCATTGATCAATATGATATCTGAGGATTGATTGGTTTGATTTGACAAATAAAGGGCCATACCCTATAATAGATACAAACTGAAATATTTAAAGATAGGACAAAGTTACGTGGCATTGACACTGGCTGGGCCATCATGAGGGATTTTAATTTAATAACAAAAAAATTTAGTCGCTAATTAGTCGAAATTAGTCGCCAAATATCAGAAGAATTCAATTTCCCCATACAGTGGTACAAGCAAGTACAAAATACTTTAAGTAGTTTCTACTACTACTTACTCTTTCTTGTACCACTGTGCATTCTTTAATATATTTTTAATTACACACCGACTGAATCTGTAACTTGGCGACGCATTGCGACTAATTAGCGATTCAATTTGGAACAAAACAGATCTGCCCTAGTTTTAGAGATCAAATGTGGCCAAGCTGGGGAGGCTCTCTCCAGATCGGCCACCTATAAACATTTTGAACCTTCTTTATATCTTTTGAACCAGTAACCGACCAATTCTGATATTTGGCGACTAATTTCGACAAACTAGCGACTAAATTTTTGTGTTATCAAAATTAAAATCCCTGATGGTGGCCCTGCCAGTGACAGTGACACCATAGTTAGGTGAAAATGTGGTTAATATTGTGTCACCATAGCTTACAATAGTGCTTTCTCTCTTACACACAATTTTAAAATTCGAAATACATAATTCAATTTCTTTTTTTTTTCAAGAATAAACGGCATCTATTGTAGCTGTTTAAAGAAAAGGCCGTGTTCAACAGAGGACGCATGGAAATGTTAGTAAAAGCGTGGTTATGAAGAGAATGAAAGAACTCACATCAGTAGCTCCGTCACCGTCAGATCTTGAAGATAAAGCTGATGATGGCCTGGATCCTTCTGTAAAAAAATAAACATTTTTGATTTAATTTGATAATAACTATTGCTTTTTTAATAAGTTTCACATTGCCTGAACTGGGAATCAAATGATTCTGGTTTGTTTTGATTCTTATATTTTTGTAATAAATGAATGTAGCTAAGCTGATATGTAACTGTGAGAATGGACTGTATATATTAAACTATTATAAGAAAGGCGCTTTTTCAAATGGTAGGAATTTTTATTCACTCTCTTAGGCTATTCAAAATCATAAGAAATCAATAGACAAAAATGGATATCAAAAACAGAAAATACACAAGGTGCGTTATGCACATGCTCAGTGAATAAAAAGGAAAAGCAGAGATAATTTTAGGGGACCAACAGCCAGATAGGTGGGAGACCGATGGAAGAGTGCGGGAAACACCAGTATCTGACTTGCACAGACCAGGGAAGCACGGTACACTAGGGGGGAACAAGACTGCTAGTGATGATGGTGAGTTGGTGCCAGTTAAGATGAGAATAGCGGTCATTGACTTGAAACTTCTTAACTTTGAAAACCAAAAATAAGCCCGTTCAAGTCTGGAATCGACATCTATCGTAATCTTCAACATTTTTTGTAATGAAAAACCATACATGATTTATTTGTTTTGATTCGTACGAAAAGATATTAGGGAAAGGGCAATGGCCGCTATTCCCATCTTAACTGGCAACAACTATAGTTTGTTATGCTTACAGGTTCTATCTAAATAAAATCTCTTTACATTAAAGAGTAATGACTTTAACCTATCTGATCAGCGATTAAATCATTTTCAGTACACTGCAGTTGTTTCACAACACTATAAAACAATAATTTAACTCTTAGTTTAGAGAGGATCTTGCAACACTGGTGCAGACTGTAGTTAGCACGCAATTAGAGAATCGAGGTTGTCTGTGGTAAAATGTGCTTATTGCATACAGATTTGGAGATTAGTTTGAAGACAATTAACTGGCTTTTTTAATCATTTAAGGCCCTTCTAACCCTAAAATTAGCAACTCTATTTATGGTGGTTCAAACTTCGTTTGAAAAATTATTAGAATAAAGTTCTAATCAGCTTGCACTACAAAGTCGTTGTTACGTCTGTCACTGCGGCCGAATAGTGCGAGATGAGTGTTTTTTTGCGGTTTCCAAAAAATCTATTGATTGGACTAAAAAAATAAAACACATAAGACCTGCTTTATAGTTGGTTCAGTTAGTGTGCAAAGTTTCATGATGATGATGATAGGCCCATAAAGACCAACTGAACTTGTGCCCGCATAGAGTTAGGTGATTGACCCACGGGATCGTACTACCGGGACTGCGTTAATCCAGGTTATAAACTATATTTGTGCCCATTTTCATCAAAATCCATTCAGTAGTTTTTGTATGAAAGACGTATACAAATGCGATGTGTATACAAACATCCCTACATTATCACAAACATTCGCATTTCTAATAGTAGTAACTCTATGCGTACAAAATAGACTGGCTTTTCATTAGTTGTGATATTTATTGATCTAGGAAAATGGGAAATTTTAAGAGAAATCATTGAATTCCTTCTCTTCAAATTGTATACTGCGATCTGGCCACTCTTTTGGCCCTGACAATCATACCACTTTCACTCTGTTCCAAAAGTAGAATGTGCCTCAAAATAATGTACTTACCAGTGTCCTTACGAGGTCGTTTGGAAGCTCTGCCGGGTGCGGGGGGCGTGGCCATCACGGTCCTTAGAGGCACCAGGTCCTTGCTAGCTGCTGTCACCTCCGCCTCCAGCCGATCTGAACACAAACATATTATTATGATTAGTATGCTTTATCTAGTCAATATCAATAGGTCACTTAATCGCAATATCATGTCCTCTGCCTGCATCTAGTATGAACCAGTCACCGTAAAGGTATGCACTATGTTTGAAGATATGCAGTCTCCACTCCTGGATTTAGTTTTTTGAATTAGGGGTGTGGAATATTGTAGCCTATTCCTTTGGGGAGGGTAATGTTTAATCAAGTTATTTAATAAGTATGTTTCCTTATTCTGGTGGACAAAACAATACCTGCACCAACGTCAAATGGATATTATACAGTACAAAGATCTTTAAAACATGACGCAATGGGGATCAAGCACCTAGAATAAAACATTTTTTCCGTCATTAAAGCAATATTTAATTTTACTTTAGTTTTTATGCAAAATTTTATTATTGCTTTCGTGAAAGCATGTAGGTACGACATCTTTCATATTTTCATAATAAATATATCAATAATTTAGATCAGCTCTGTCTCTGTTCTGACACGCGTCTGTTTGTGCTTGGAGTTTTTCGGCCAAAGTTAGATATGCTAGCCACTTGAAAGCACATGAAAGAGCAGCACACCAAAGCTCTCTACAACCACCCTAGAAAGCCAAACCTATCAAATGCAGTTGCTGTGGCTGATATCACCTAGACGCCATCATAAAGTCAACTCAAACCTGCTATGGCTCTTTCCTCAAAAGACCATACCAGACAATGCCTACATGATCACACTTACATTGATATTGTTTCAAATAATAGTGTCTGAAATTTAAAAGAGACCACGATCCCTGAGTTTGTTTTGGTATTTCTTCTCAGGGGTAGTCAGTTAGGAAATGCTGGCGCCAACGTTCTCTTAAAGCAAAATATTGACGTGTAAAAGTGATTTAATATCCTATTTGCAAAATAAATAATTTCATTTCATATTCACTTACCCAAAATACGACAATAGTCCTCAGCCTTTATTTCCAGTTTGATCTCATCAAACCCTTTAAACTCCTCATCACCAGCATCACTGAAAGCAGATGAAGCTCTCCGCTTGATTCCTCTTTTAAGGTCCTCCTCAATATTATGTTCAAAAGTCTCAATTTCATCCTTCACGTCTACTTCTTCCTCGTGCTTAATATCTACGTCCACCTCTGGGGTCTCTATAGGTACTTCTATTTCGTCAGATGGTTCTTCTTTCACTTCCAGTTTCTCTACGGGTTTTAGTTCTATTTCTGGGCCTGGGTCTTCTGAAAAGAATAGGTTGGTTAGTTCTGCAGACTTCAGGGTATAATCCTACCGGGGTTGTGGGACTATTCGAAAGAGATACCGTGGCCCCGGAACACAAAGGGCGATGAAGGAAAATGGATGGGTTTTAGTCAAAAGTCTGACACCCTCCTGCTCCGCCCAGAGTGGGAGGAGTCATTTGATGATTTCCCATCCAAAAAAATAAATAAATAAAGGGTATAATCCTAATAGTGGAAAGCATTTTTGCAACTTTTGAAGAATCCGTCCAAAGCCACTAATCATTTAAAAAAGTTCTTGTGTTGCTAAACTAAAGGAATAATCAACATAACGAAGATGGAAGCCATTTCATATTTCATGTACAATGGTCCCCTTTAAGGACAGGTACAGCAACGCTAAGCCATTTCATATATATACAATATTAATAATAATGGAAGCAATCAAAAGGAAAGAACTAAACCAACTATGGATGGTGTGAAAGGTAATAAAACTAAAAAGGGGGAGTGAAACATAAGGACTGTTATTTGGAAGAAGAAATGCTGCATTAACCACAAATAAATTGACAAGTGAGCAGCGGGTCTAAAATGGCCGCTTTAGCAGAATCCACGCAGAATTTTAGTATGAATTACGTTAAAAATTTAAAATCCTTAAAATGAACTCTATGACTAAGTTCATAAAGTCCGTTTTAAGAATTTTAAATTTTTAACGTGATTCATAATAATAATATGATTCTGTTAAAGCGGCCATTTTAGACCCCCAGGAGAATGATAGATTCACACAGCTGTAACAAATGGTCAGTGAGACCATACTGCATCCCAATAGTTTTAAACATCTATGGGAATTAGTTATGCATCAAACTGTATGACAATAGTTATGAATCAATTCTACTACAGTAATTCACCATCAACTGCCTAAACTTTTCCCAACTAGGTAGGAGTCTGCTTCCAGTCTGACTGGTTACAGCTAACCAGTGTTTTTCATGGAGTGACTGCCTATCTGACGTCTACAACCCAGTTAGTAGTACTTGGTAATATGATACACCTTAGTAAGTCTGGTTGTTAGAGTATCATAGAAGATGTACAAATAACAGCCGGGACCAATGGCTTAACCTACTTTCCGAGGCACTGAGGAAACTCAGTATGTCATTCACCACACCCATCCACAGACCAACCTAGGCAAGCGCGGCTTAACCTAAAGATCGACCCAAGCAACTGTTATTATTTAGCCACAAGCCCCTCTCTGCAAATATGCAAGTAAATTGTATTCTATGAAGATCGACCCAAGCAACTGTTATTATTTAGCCACAAGCCCCTCTCTGCAAATATGCAAGTAAATTGTATTCTATGTTTTATCTATTTCAAAAGAACATTTTGCTTTGTCTTCTAGCATTTTGGATAATTTCAGGATCACATGGGATCAATCATACCACAACCCACCACAAGTATGTACTAGTAATATATAACATAGTGGCTTATAGGTTGTTAAACATAAATAATACAATAATTGTAATGTTTATAATGTAAATCTGAACATGTTTGTCTATCTATGACAATATTATGTTACAAACCTCATAACATAGCTTTGAAACCAAAAAGTTATGTGTGTTTAAAATAAACTCCATACTTAGTGCAAGGAACTATTCCGAAATATTGAATGTGGAAAAATATTGTATCTCAAAAGCATCGCTGACCTAAAATTAATGCTGCAGTCATTTTTATTTATAAGTAGGTGTGTTAAGTCTACTGTTAACTATAAATATCTAGACTGCAGGTCTGCGCTAAAGATATTTGTCACAAAAAAAAATGTTTTCCGATGTGTGCCGAGTTAAGAAATTAATGTCAGTATCATACACAATTCACACAAAATATTATCCTAACAACTATCCATATTATACAAATAAATACAAAAGATTTTTTGCCCTTTAATGCAGTGCAGCAAAGTTATGATGTCACCATTTTGTATTCACCGATACCAATCCGATCATAGATTTTAATATAATAATAGTGAAAATAAGTTTGCTGATGCTTTACAAATACAATAGTGAGCCTGCATCTGTTAATTACTATCTAATTACCACTAAATCATGGCCTGTTGTTATTCCAAACTGATAACTAACTGCCAAGATATAAAATTGCTAGCTAAAAGTTCTAACAAAATTAGTTGAGGAAGTGCGCTTATTTGACCTCAATTTCCAAACATATGTTTGCAACTGCAGTTTAGCATGAATAAAACTAAAAAAATACACTCCAATTGACGAAAAAGTATGTCGTGATGTTGGCACTTAGGTGAAAGTTTTTATTTTACCTTCCGCCAAAGCTGGGGGCTCTTCGACAACAGGAATTACAGGCTCGGCCGGCGTCTCCACCGCCACCTCCTCGGGCTCCGCCACCGTCGCCGTCGATGCCTCATCGTTGCTAACTTTAGCTTCGTCCCCAGTTGTGTTATCAGACACCGCCATTTCCTCCGACATTGTCAAATAAAACAAATTTTATCACGAGTCCACTGTCAAAATATATATGGCCACATAACCAGGCTGTTACGACACTCCGCCAGTGCTCGCGACGAATAATCACGGTTTGTGCGCGTCACAACGTAGATTTCCCGCTATAATGGTCGCGAAAAAAACTTTAGCCTTACTGGCATACACATAACTTTCCTATGTTACTTTGCAATGTGTCTTGGAGCAGTTTTAGCAAATGTATTAAATACACGGAAGTTTTCACAGAAACATGCACCACATATACGAAATTTCGATTAAAATTACGTCCGATATCTAATTTCCAAAAGATTCAGAAAAACGTCGTCGAGCATAATCATAAACAATATCCGCTCGGACGACGCCACAGTAATTGTCTATGGTTTTGACTTTTTCGTTCATTCATTTTCGTTCGTTTTGTCTTTTGAATATTATAAGAACGCGAACGTACTTGTACTGGTAGTGATTATTATACAATACGGCCGACGTATCTTGGCGAGTCTGAACATAGGCTCTGCGAACTTTAGCGCATGTACACTCGTGAAGAAAACTGTTATTGTCATTATTTTTATAAACCAATGTACGAATAAAATTACCATAATATGCTTTGGTTGGCATATTTGGCGAATAATATTAGTGCCAACTGACACTTGCAAATAACGCAAATAGAACAAACTTAACACTAAACAAAAAAACTAAACAATAATTATTATTATCATTATCGTTGATTTCAGGCATTTTCAGGCCCATATAACTCAGTTTACATAATTATTACATCATCATCATCAGCCTATTAATGTTCCCACTGATGGGACACAGGCCTCCTTTCTATGAGAGGGATATAATAATTATTACATAGATTACATTAAAATTTTATTCACATTACATTATTAAAATCATAATCAAAGTTTAAATCCACACATAAATCAATTCATCATTGAAATCTAAAATAAAAATCACAATAATTAAAATTCACAACAATAACAACGAAAACTTTTATAATCGACTGTACTCAAGACAGAGATAGCGATACGAAAACGACACCAATGCTAACGTGTGACTGAGACATATTACCGTGTACCGAGCATTGCCGAATAAACACGAAGCTTCACGAAGTAATCAAATAGGGATGTCCAATACGCGTTCCTGAGGGTGTTGTTTAATCGATTTTTATTCAAATCGATTAAAATTAAGTCAAAAAAAAAATTTATTTTAATTTTTTTAAGGAGGGTTTAAATTTTCTCAAATAATCGTTACTCAAGTAGTCGTTAATAGATAACTGATATTTTATGTAAATCATGTCTTTCAACCGAGAAAATAAAATTTTATAAGTTTTTTTTTTAATTTAAATCGAAATCCCGTTTATTCACAAACAAAATACACTATATTTGTAAATCTATTTCGTTTAATATCCTTAATAAACAAAAATCAATTAATTCTAATTAAAACTAATCGATTACGATATTAGATTGAATAAAGGGTCGATTGTGTTTATTTTTGGTCAACCTCTAGCCTAGACCACCGCCCCCCGCACGTCGCCTCATGCCACCATTTGGTTCCTCAAAACAGTGATTGCGCAACCTTCTGCGCGAAGTTCGGACTCGCCAAGATACGTTGACCGTATTTGTACTCTGTGATTGTAATTTGTAAGTTGCCTCTTGCAGTAGGCCAGACATTGGACATTTTTTAATCCACGGTCTTTGTTCCACTAATGAGCTGAAGCTGTAATCCCCGAAGGATTAGGCAGAGATTTAGCTAACGATACATAAACCCACATTTCGCCAGTTATGTTACAAGGAGCGAGCCTATTGCCAGAGCACAAATCAATCACTGGCTGCTACAGCGATTCCTACTGGTAAAACCCAACAAGATTTTACCTGATTTGAGAATCGGGAATCGGACCCAGGCCTCATGGTCAGCAGTCGCACTGTCTTGCGACCTCTACACCAAAGAGGGTCTAGGTGGTATAAGAAAATTTAAAGAAAGATGAAAAAATCAATTATATTTTAGTGCAATATGGAAAAATTAAAAAAAAACAAAACAGAATTTTCGAATCAATTTTAATAACAACAGTAAATCATCCGATATATAATGTATTCCTAGGACTAATGATTATGAAATAAATATCAGGACATCAACCTTACACACATGCTATCAAAATATCAGATTACAAGCTAAATGATAAGAAACTAAAATAGATCCGTTTGTACGATCCTCTTATTGTACAATTTGTATAAAAATAGTTTACAAAAAAACGAATTTTATACTTACATTTTTTTTTACTGAATTTTGCCATTGAATATAATCAAGACTTCGCAAGTTAGCTATTGAAGATTACTGGAAGTTAGATTTTGGCTTATTTTTAAAGGATTTGCGATACATTTAATTCGTACATTATTAATTCTTTTGGTTATACATACTTCCATTTACGCGATTACTAGTTATAGTGCAGTGACAGTATTTTTTTTGTCTTAATTTACATTTGCATTGGCACAAATGGTGACATTCACCATCCCGCATTGGGCCCGTGTGGGATTACGGCCCGCCCCCTCTCATAGAGAGGAGACCTGTGTCCCAGCAGTGGGAACGTTATAGGCCGATTATGCTAGGTAAGGAGTCGCAGTTTGAATACTTTTCCTCATGCACCCGGTTTTCGTATTTCCCTCACCTCAATAAAAATTTGACGTCGACTTTTTAAACAAACTCACTTTTTAACTAATGCAAATGTAAATCAGAATTTAGACGTAGACAGGGGTATATATAGGGGCAATTTCTTCCTTGGCAGTAAATAAGAAATGCATCTAATTGAAAAAAAGAGACTCGACGTTTCTTGAATGTTGTCATAGAGCAGGCACCTTTTAAACCGACTTTAAAAATTAGGAGATTATGTATACGACGCGTTTTTTTTTCTAGTTGTATTCAGTGTTGCCATGTCACGATATTTTTTTTGGTTTTGTGTTACCATATCAATCACTACACAAATTTTTTTTGCTGCCATTTTTTTTCTCTCTACTACTTCTTCCCGGCTACGTCTGTTTTGATGGTTTAGTTGCAGGTGGCGTCGGGGTGTCTCTCCAGGATCATGGCAACACCCTGACCGCCAGCCGCGCAGGCTGAGATGACTCCGAACTGACCATCTTCACGAACCAGACGGTGAGCAGTGTGCATGGCTAGGCGGACCTGGGAAGTGAGATGTATATCAGTGTTGAACTTGAAAAAGTTAGATTGTAGTGCAGAAATAATGAATATGAGCAACAGTACCACAAACATGATGTAATGCGAAATGTGGCACTACTTTGGAGATCTACAAATATTCAGTAGGATAAAAAATTTAACTAGTTTAATAAAATTTTAAGATTTTTATTTTGCAGTTAATTTTATACATGGAAACCATGATATTAATTTAATGTTTCAGATAAATTTAAGTTTAGATAGAAGATGATGGCCAGGTACTTTCCACAAGATTGTCAGCAACACCAAGACACTGCTGGCCTTTCTCGGTGAGTTGGGGTGGATCAAGTGAATTTCCCACCCGTATGTAAAATACGCGCTTTGACGTGGAGTTGCGGACACCAGCCCGTTATACAATACAAGGTTATGATGTGGGAGACTCACCCCAGTAGCTGCGAAGGGGTGTCCAATAGAGAGCGATCCTCCCCACTTGTTCCACTTGTCAAGATCCGGAGATCCCACCTGTTAACAACAAACATACAACATGATGGTGTTAGTGGCTGCTGTAGATGTAATCTGGCCAAATGGGGCCTAACAGAATACCAGTGTAGAGCCCCTCTGCATGATCTGCTCTACCTCCTGTGCTGCCCATCTTGAACAACCACTATAGTTGCTGCCAGTTAAGGTGACACAGCACACGAGCTCGAACTCATTGGTGGGCGTGGCTAAAAAGCACGCTGTCTCACCTGGCATCGTGCCCGAAGGAGATAGTATCAGTGATGAGCAGTTAGACGCTAGTCTTCACGTGCGTCTAGTTCGTACGCACACACTCAGCGTTCCGAACCGTTCCGAACAAAAACGAAGTTATAATACTTTCGTCTGAACTTTTATTTTAATGCGCTAAAAAGAATAAAATAAACTTTTTCTTTAAAACTTTTACTATCAACTTATAACGTCATCGTCACTACACAATTCGCGAGATTAGTGGCAACAATAATATTGTATAACTATATTGTTTGTTATTGTTGGCCTGGGGTCACGATGTCCTGGACGCTTTCCGCCAGGTCTGCTAATCCCTCGAGAGAAATAAATAGCTGTGAAGCCAGCAGAGTCTGGACGTTGGTCGGCAGACGACTGCTTTATATTGTCATCGTGGTACTGTGGATTTCCTTGGCCTGATAAAGTTTAGGATTTCCTTTTCAGGGCGTATCACGTCGGAGTCACCAATTTAGTGGTTGTTATACACTAACTAAATTAAATTAAAAATGTTCATAATTCTATATCAATTTAGTCAACACAAGACAGAGAAGTGACAGATCAGAAGAAAAGTAAAAATTATATCGTGAAGGTTTTATGTATATAAAGTTTCTAAATAAGTAGGTCGCTACACCATATTATAGGGTGTGCGTTTCGATGGCGCGACCACGGCGTTTTTTTTTTTTAAATAACTATGCCATGATTTTGTAAAAATTATGTATGTACGTGGTTCAAATTTCCCAAAACCTTAAATTTGTCAAAGTTATGGTTAAAAAGTTATCAGGGTTTGAACGTGGCCACGCCATCGAAACGCGGAGAACCGCGCGGCCATGGAAATCTTAAAAACTAAGCGTTGCAGAGACCTGAAATTTAGGTAAATAAAAAATTGAATTTGTAAAAAAAATATAAAAAATCCTAGGTTTTATATTTCAGGAGCATACGTATGGTATCGCTTATCACCTTCAAAATGTTCTGAATGTGAAATATTTAATTAATTAATGAATTTAATTTTAAATAATTTATTTTTTACAAAATCTTGCCATAGCTTAAAAAAAAAAGAATGCCGTGGTCGCGCCATCGAAACGCACACATTATAGGAGTGCAATAAAAATGCACAGGCCCTTCAACTTCAGCGAAAAACAAATGACACGTCACTGACGTCATGCATGAAATGAAAAGGACAGAAATATAGGTCTTGTTCTTCTATCAAACGAAGGACATGTCAATATGGCGTATCCCCCTCCCGCACCGCACCGGGGGAAACATTATTCAGTGAGATGCACGAAAATTCATAGTAAAAGGCGCGCGTAAAAAAATATGAAAAGGCTTTTGGGAAATCGAATTTTATGAAAAAACCACTGCATAAATCATTATCAAATAAAATTTATTGAATTCTTCGATAATTTTGCTGTGTCGGTACCGACTTTGTTTTGGAAATTTGACACTTCTTTTATTACTAATTTACGCCCAAAGTTACGTTAAAATTGGCAATAAAAATGAATCTTTGGTAGCTCGTAACTTTTGAATGCCTTTTTATTTTACTATTCTGTTTCCGCACAGACACAATTAATAATGAGACAAAACGATATCATGTTTAACTTTAGATGTACCATGTCAAACAGTGGAGTAATAGTCCCCCTAAATTTGTATGGAAAATATGTTGTGCAGATCAACCTTAAGATCGCAATAGCGGTCATTGGCCTTTCTATAATCTTCGTACGAACCAAAACAAATGAACCATGTATCGTTTTTCATTAGAAAAAATGTTAGAGATTCAAACAAGCTATTTTTTTTGGATTTCAAAGTTAAGGACTTTAATAAATGTCGGAGGGTCAATGACCGCTATTGCAACCTTAACTGGGAACAACTATAGCACCTTTCAGGATTGAATCGAAGCAAATGGAGCTGTGCAGGTGGCTACATACTGGTCTAATACGATTTGAGTTCATCAACACGTAAAGAAGAAGTAGATAGAATAACAATAGAATTAACATTGCGGTAACAACTATCATGTAGACAGGAGACTAGGTGAAAAAGCGGATTCGGAAGATCTACAGCAAAATGGCGGCGGTATCCAAATACCGCCGCCATTTTGCTGTAGATCTACACTAATATTAAAAAGAGGAAAGATTTCTATTTTTGTGTGTTTGTAATGAATAAACTGACAAACTACTGCGCCAATTTCAAAATTTTTTACCTTTAGAAAGCTACATTCACCCTGGGTAACATAAGCTATATTTTATCCCCGTACTCCCACGGGAACGGGAACTACGCGGGTGAAACCGCGTGACGTCCGCTAGTATTTAATATTTGCCGTACACAACAGGCTATCATAGTGCTATAAATCTATGGGTAACACGATATCCAGTTTTGTGCTGCGTAGAGGATTCAGATTAATTTTAATATGCGTCAAACGATTATATAGTTTAAAAATATTTATCTTACCTTAGACTGACGGCCAAGATAGGTCTGCGCGAACCAGTCAGAGTCCATGGCCTTCAAGTTAGCCAGAATTTGTCCCTGAAAATGAACAATTTCATGAAAATCTTACGCACAAAAGAATGGGTTGGCCTGAGTCATAGAAAATGAAATAGTAAAGGCCTTGTTACATTACACGATTTATCGGGCCCTGTCGATCGTGCATTATTTAAGGACCCTGACTACCTGTTTCTTATAACACCTCCCTGTCCCTGCGGGCAGGGCCCGATAAATCGTGTAATGTAATAAGCGGCGACTCGAGACTTGCGTTAAAGCTCTTTCTGGCCGGCTCAAGCCTATTCCCGATCTATGTGTTGTCATTCCCTTAACGAAGCCGAAAGGCACTAGTTCTCCCCGTAGTTGCGATTATTTTTTGTTCTCTTAGACCATACCTGGGAACCTTCTAGATACGGAGATATTGGGGGCAATAGGCATGACGACAGTATCAAAAAATTGCAAATCTATAAAAATGCAATGCAATATATAAATAGTCCGTCAGTTAGAGTATTGGAAAATAATGGACACATATTTTTTGTTTTAGTAAATCAATGAATATTGACAAAGATAAAACGCATCAAAACTCAGGAGTGGGGGCTCGTGACGTCAGAACTAGGTAAAAATTATACCTAGGCGTGACGTATTGAGAATTTTAAAAGCGTCATATCTTCGTCAATTTTCGTTTACTTAACAAAAGAAAAAATACGAGTCCATTATTTATAAATTATATTTATAAATTAAATATAAATTTTTATTAAATTAATTATATTTATAAAATATATTTATAAATTATATTATTTAGAAATCTATCTGACGGACTAATTAGATTTTTTTTGTCGTCTCGCCTATTCACAAGGTTTTTTAAAATAAAGTTTTTAATGTTATAACTTTCAATACCTCCACGACCTCAGTACTATTCAATGGATCCATCAGCCAAAAGTTTTGAGTGCGTTACATTGAGTGCTACCGTTAAGAGCCTATATATACTACCTCAGATTAGCAACTCTATTTGTGGTGGTTCAAATTTCGTTTGTGATACTGTTAGAATAAAGTTCTAATCAGCTTGCACTACAAAGCGGTTGTTACGTCACTCACTGCGGCCGAATAGTGCGAAATGAGTGGTTTTTATTCTTTATAAAATCAAATTTTCGTCTTTTGGAAAAAATAAAAAAACATTAGACCTGCTTTATAGTTAGTTCAGTTAGTATGCAAAGTTTCATGATCTAATTTGAAGTACTTTTTGAATACCAGCGGTTTATTGTTCGATTTGGAGGTAACTTTAGGATTTTTTTCTAAAGAGAAAATTTTATGAAATCGTGTTTTCGCCAAACATAAGTCCTAACACTAATCCTCAACTTTACCATATATTTATTTCAAAATTAATGCTGCAGTATTTTAGGCGTAACGGAGGATCATGCTAAGCCATTTGAGGTAGTATTTTTGACCCCAAAAAAAGTTGTTTCCCAGCAATAATTTTTGCGTAGAGTTACTTAGTTTGATGTACAGAATGCTTGGTTGACCGCTTCGTGAAGGTTCGTACACCCTGTATAACATCGTAATTCATTATATGACACTTTGCCATTAAAAGGTACTTTTGAAAGTAAAGTCAAACTTTATGAAGAATTCATCCTAGTTGCCCATTCGTATGGAGAGGAATGGACAAGAAATTCCATCGTTACACTTCTCTGTGATAATACTTACAGCGAAAGCTTCATGTATCTCCCAAGTGTCGATGTCGCTCATCTTGAGGCCGGCTTTGTCCAAGATCTTGGGGATGCCATACGTGGGCCCCAGCAGCAGCTGGTCAACGGGATCCTGTACACATGAAGCATATATTAGCAACTTCATCATTAGCATCTGAATGATTTCAACCAACATCTGCATGGCTTTTCCTAACTATGTTGGGGTCAGCTTCCAGTCTAACCGGATGCAGCTGAATACCAGTATTTTACATGGAGCGACTGCCTAACTGACCTACGGGATCCTGTACACATGAAGCATATATTAGCAACTTCATCATTAGCATCTGAATGATTTCAACCAACATCTGCATGGCTTTTCCTAACTATGTTGGGGTCAGCTTCCAGTCTAACCGGATGCAGCTGAATACCAGTATTTTACATGGAGCGACTGCCTAACTGACCTACGGGATCCTGTACACATGAAGCATATATTAGCAACTTCATCATTAGCATCTGAATGATTTCAACCAACATCTGCATGGCTTTTCCTAACTATGTTGGGGTCAGCTTCCAGTCTAACCGGATGCAGCTGAATACCAGTATTTTACATGGAGCGACTGCCTAACTGACCTCCACAACCCAGTCAGAACTGGGTACTACGGTACCCCTTGGTAAGACTGGTTGTCAGACTTTTTGGACCACTGACTATCTGTAACAACCATCAAAGATCTACAAATGACAGCTGGGACCAACGGCTTAACGTGCTTTCCGAGGCACGGAGGAAACTCGGTATGTAAGGGTGGTCACCCATCCACAGACCAACCTAGGCAATCCCGGCTTAACCTAAAGATCGACCCGAACGGCTGTTATTATTTAGCCGATGATTTTAACCGATGATTGTTTATTATTGTTTTGGTGAACTGAGGTCAATAGCCGTCTTTCTGTCTACTTTCAAGAATATGAAAGTAACATAACATAACATCACGCCTATAATCCCCGAAGGGATAGGCAGAGGTTTAGGGAGGAGAGGAGGGGGTTAGGGGAGGGGTTTTTTTTATTAGTTGTACTGTTAATTTAACCATTTTAATTTGTGTTTTGTCCTGTGCGGGCTAATAAATGCCCATGCATGCATGCTATAATGCTTCTTTCTTTCTAGAGGTGTACCTAAAAGTACACCCACATTTTGCTAGATATGTTTTAAGCCCCATGTAATACGGAGTGAGCCTTTTGCCATTAATCGGGCACTAATCCTGACACCGTGGCTGCTACTGAGATTTCCTGATGGAAAAACCCAATAACACTTTGCCTAACACGGCAATCGAACCACGACCTCATGCTCTGCAGTCGTTCTTGTGACCACTAGACCAATGAGGTTCTTCAAAGTAATTTCGTGGTACTTGTCTTTACTAATATTATAAGATTTGTAAAATAAACTTAAAAACTACTGGACCGATTCGAAACATTGTTTCAGCAATGGATAGCTACATTATCAGCGAATAACATAGGCTATATTTTATCCCCGTACTCCCACGGGAACTACGCGGGTGGAACCGCGTGACGTCCGCTAGTAGCTAATAAACGTTTTCTTGTTTTCCTTACCTGAGCCACATACGTGAAGTCACGCAGGTAGGCCTTGGGCTTCAGGCCCAGCTCCTTGGCCTTGGCTTCAGACATCACCAGGCAGGCAGAGGCGCCGTCAGTCTATAGAGGCAAGTGGAACTATTACTTTTTGTGCAAATTACAATCATTTAACCGCTTTTTCAATCTTTAAAAGTAGTAGTAACAGATATCTACACTATAATAATGTTTTTTTAATATATATATATTTTTAAGATACATTTTTTATACCTCAAAACGGTGAAGGAAAACATCGTGAGGAAACCGGCATATCCTAGAACCAAAAAATTCGAAGACATGTGACATCTACCAATCCGCACTGGGCCCGCGTGCTGGATTATAGCCCATTCCCTCTTATAGAGAGGAGGCCTGTGTGGGAACATTAATTGGCTGGTGATGATGAAGATATATTTAAAAATATATAAAGTAAGTAGTTAAAATGAATAAAGCAAATAATAATATCATAAAGAGGAAAGATTTGTATTTTTGTGTGTATGTTTGTAGTGAATAAACTCAAAAACTACTGCGCCGATTTCAAAAATTCTTTCACCATTAGAAAGCCACGTCTTTACTGAGTCATGGGCTATATTTTATCCCCGTACTCCCACGGGAACGGGACTACGCGGGTGAAACCGCGTGACGTCCGTTAGTAACATATAAAGACCAGCAACAGATATAACATAACATTTGTTTATACGCAAAGGATTCCAGAGGAGTAGCCTCATATAATAGGAGATGAGCCTAATGCCATCACCCAGACATAACTCCAGATTTCGGGCTGCTACTCGGAATTTATTGATGGAAAAACTCAATAGCACTCTGACCAACCTGGGGGTCGAACCTATGCCCTCATACTCAGTAGTAGAGCTTTGTGACCACTTGCCCTTGGGTGAACAATGTACAGGGTGAATGTTTCCAGTGGGCGTGGATGGCCGCGAAACCGAAACTATGGCGAATAGCGAAAAATACTCAAAAGAGTCTCGAGCCCGATTTGGTGAAAACTAAAATATCATCAAACTCAAACTCAAGGCATTTATTTCAATTAGACCATTACGTCACTTTTGAATGTCAAAAATACAAAAAAAAAAACAAAACTACAGTCCCAGTCACAAGGCATAATAACTTGAGAAAGTACTGTAGTTGCCCATTCCCTAGCGTAGATCTCGATGGAGAAGAACGGGCAAGAAACGCCATCATCGTTGGATTTTTACACCACTAAATAGATCAAATAATAAAAAAAAAAAAAAAAAAATTATAATAAATAAATAATAAATATTTTTGATAATAAATATTTTGCTTTCTTTCTTTTTCTTTCTAAATTCTGGGAAGTAATGATACGTGTGTACTACATACCAAGAACGAAGCGTTAGCGGCGGTGACGGTGCCGTGCGGCTTGATGAACGCCGGCTTCAGCTTGGCAAGCTGCTCCGGAGTGGACACTCGGATACCGTTGTCCTTGTCTACCACGCCATCCTTGCCGTCGACTGAGGGGACGAAGCATTTGTAAGAAAGAGAGGAAAATCAAAACATATATTGTCACTTATGGGATATCTTCCGTGATTGTTCAACAACAACACAACAAAAACAACAACAATCACGGAAGATATCCCGTTAGTGACAATATAAGTTTAGTTTTAAACCATGAAAGCTTAAAACAGTGTTTAAGAGACAGGAAACATGGTAGTTTGGGTACAGCCCTAAAATTACTGTATTTCGGAGAGTGTGCGTAGGAGCTCCATGACCTGATCGCACCATCACTCTTTTACCACCGAACTAGCAGAGCAGACGCACTGCGGCGTACCATCCGTACTTGGTTGATATCCCGACGTGTCGTACTAAGCGCTTCTCCTTCACTTTTATTATGGACACTGCCAAAGTGTGGAACGCTCTACCTCCATCTGAGTTCCCACCTACATTAAACCCGCCTGCGTTCAAAGCAAGAGTGAACAGGCATCTTCTGGGCACGTTCGTTCTATCGTAGACCTCATCCATCACTTTCTATCGGGCGTGATCGAGGTCAAGAGCAGGCCCACTTTGTAATAAAGAAATGGAGAATTGGTGTTGAAGCTGACAACGAAACGATATTGAGTTGTACAGATTTAGAATTGACTTGATTCTATAATTTTCAACCTCAAGTCAGGATAAGGGTAGGGGGCTTTTAAATCAGTTTTTTTTAACATAGTCTAGATATTTTGGTCAATACTTGAGTAAAATCTGTATAATGTTGATCTACTACATGAAGTTAATAGATTTATGAGGATTTGGTGAACCGTGTAAACAGGTGTTATTTTCTACTGATAGTGTGTGACCAAACCTATACTAGACTTGAAATGACTACATATCATATGGTCTTCAGAGACACATACCTTTAACAGGAATCAGATCAGTGAAGTAGCCCTTCTGCTGAGCCTCCGCAGCCAGCTTGTGCGACCTCAGCGAGTAGTCGTCCTGCTCCTGACGAGAGGCCCCGAAGGCAGCGGCCAGACGGTCGGCGCTGTGGCCCATGGTTTCTCCTGACGAGAACTCGGCCACGGCTGGTAACTAAGGGGGCAAGAGGGGTGTGATTATTTTATTGACATTTTGAACTCAGCAGTATCGTGTGTCTTATTTGTTTTTAACTGTTGTTTTCTTTATATTTATTGTTATACACTGTTTTAAGCCTTCACGGTTTAAAACTTACGGGAAAATTTCAATCGAGAAGATGGCTGCAAATTGTCTAGTACGTGGAATCCAGTTTTGAGTATGCTCAAAAGTTGCAGCCGGCATCATAATAAGGACTCCACAAAACCTGGTGATACTGTGAGTGTGTTTTGTCGTGACTTAGTGTCAAGTTCCAATAGTGCGCGTAGCAAAAGACAAAGAAAGAGGCTAGACAGTTTTGTCTGCTCTTAACAATTTATTTTCCATCCACCCGCAGTCTCCAGCCAACTCGCGATCATGGCGCTTGCAACAGCGTCGAAATATCGGGAGCTCAAAACAATGAACAATCACGGAAGATATGTAAATGACAATATAAGTTTTATATTTAATTTTGTTGTATTACTGTGTCCTGTGCGAGACTAATAAATTTATAGATATATGATAGTGTGCGCCAGATAAGTAGGAATTAAAGGTCATTAACCCCATACATTTATTCAAATACATAATTCTGAAAACAGAAATAATGACATAAATTTGTCCCGAAACGACCTTTATCGTGATCCTTGACTTTATCTAGTAATAAAAAACGATTCATAATGAACTGTCGACCTACGCAGAGAAATTAAGGAACGAGCAATGACCTTTAATTCCTACTTATCTGGCGCAGATTATAGGCGATGCAAATTGCGATGCAAATTGCGACGCGATTTACGTTTTTTGGCGGCATGTTCTAACCCAAGCAGTAAGTCTGTTCGATGCAAGAGCTATCCATAACTTTAGTATCAACTCACCTCAGGCGCAAAGAAGTCGGGTCTGATGGTCGCAATGAGCGATAGGCGCTGCGCCGGAGTCTTGGCGCGGTTCAGACGCAGCAGTAGGGAGCGCATCTTGCGCGAGTGGCGGATCGGCACGTCGGACATGAACTCGACGCCGCCCGCGACGATTACGTCGTAGGCGCCCGCGGCTATCATGCCCACGCCTGGGAAAAGGACAGACGGTTAAACTTCGGCCAGAGAGAAAATCAAACTGGCTTTAAATAATGTTTAATATTTAATTGTTTACTAACTAGGGCTCATTATCGTGTCAAACTCAAAGCATTTATCTACACTAATATTATATAGAGGAAAGATTTGTATTTTTGTGTGTATGTGCTAGCCGTGTGGTATCCGGCAGAGTAGAATAGAACCAACCCATTACACACACGGGTGTCGTATAAGGCGACTAATGTCTGAGGCAGAACACCTTGCGCCTCCGTAGACCAGAGAATGGGCAGCAGCGTTTTCTGTTAGTCTGTCATCACTGCGATCTCCAATCCGCCTGCCAAGCGTGGAGATTACGGAAAATTCCTCCCATCATGGGAGAGGCTTATGTCCAGCAGTGGACGTTATGGGCTGTTGTAGTAGTGTATGTGTTTGTAATGAATAAACTCAAAAACTACTGCGCCGATTTAAAAAATTCTTTCACCATTAGAAAGCTACATTCACCCCGAGTAACATAGGCTATATTTCATCCCCGTAATCCCACGGGAACGGGTACTACGCGGGTGAAACCGCATGACGTCCGCTAGTATTTCATAAAGAAATGAAATAGGCAAGAAACTACATGGACACTCTTTTCATTCTACCATCCTAGCCTAGCTTTTTCCCAACTATTACATTACTACAATTTTCGAAGCAAGACGATGTTTTCCGTAGTGCATACTTTGGACGTTATGCACGCCACAGATATGATGTGCGCGGGCGTCTTGTCGTTGAAGACGGCTTCAAGGATTCTTTATCACGTCATCGTATTTCCGAAGTTATACGATCATTGCCGAAGCACGTACTTTTCCTAGGAGATCTTTACCTGTAGTCCTGGCCCGGTTGGAAGATATGCCCGCAATAGTGACGGTGTGCGCGGGCGTCTTGTCGCTGAAGTCAGCAGCTAGGGCTCATTATCACGTCGCCGTATTTCCGAAGTTATACGATCATTGCCGAAGCACGTATGATGGCCTGGTTGGACGAGATGCACACCATGGTGATGATGTGCGCGGGCGTCATGTCGTTGAAGCCGGCGGCCAGGGCTCATTATAACGTCGCCGTATTTCCGAAGTTATACGATCATTGCCGAAGCACGTACTTTTCCTAGGACATCTTTACCTGTGGTGATGGCCTGGTTGGACGATATGCACGCCATGGTGACGGTGTGCGTGGGCGTCTTGTCACTGAAGCCGGCGGCCAGGGCTAATTATCACGTCGCCGTATTTCCGAAGTTATACGATCATTGCCGAAGCACGTACCTTTCCTAGGAGATCTTTACCTGTGGTGATGGCCTGGTTGGACGATATGCACGCCATAGTGACGGTGTGCGCGAGCGTCTTGTCACTGAAGCCGGCGGCCAGGGCTCATTATCACGTCGCCGTATTTCCGAAGTTATACGATCATTGCCGAAGCACGTACTTTTCCTAGGAGATCTTTACCTGTGGTGATGGCCTGGTTGGACGATATGCACGCCATAGTGACGGTGTGCGCGGGCGTCTTGTCACTGAAGCCGGCGGCCAGGGCTGCCTCACGACCGATGTTGGAAGTCTTCACCTCCTGGATAACCGTGCCGTACACGATGTAGTCGATCACATCCTTTGATATGCCGGTTTTTTGGAGGAGACCCCTAGACAAAAAAAAAAGTTAGTTTTTAGGCTCCAAGCCTCTCCTAGCCTAAACAATGTGAATAAAGTCACGTAAATCGGTAGTTATGAGGTAACAAACATAAAAAACCTCCTTTTTTAGAAGTCGGTTAAAAAAAGGTAGGTGTACAACTCTGCTACCCTCCGCAAAGTAAAAGCGTAATGTTATGTTCATAGGTCCATGA
Source organism: Xestia xanthographa (assembly GCA_905147715.2). NCBI lineage: Eukaryota > Metazoa > Arthropoda > Insecta > Lepidoptera > Noctuidae > Xestia > Xestia xanthographa. The sequence goes on along the minus strand of LR990644.1, from coordinate 27,893,472 downwards.
CGTATCTTCATTCATAAATGTTATACATATATTGCATGAAGTATATTTACATAGCATAGTAACAGCCAGTGCCAAAATTCGTTAATAACATGTAATACATTGCATGCATATTTGGCATGAACATCTATAATCAAATGTTACGACGGCAATGGAAAGATTACATGGATTGATCCAAATGTATGCTGAATATACCACTCATACCTTGAAAAATGCTGTAAATATTTACTTTTTTTTTGTGCTAAAATACATGATAAATTACATTACACTAAAATTCAATTTAGGTTTTAGATTTTGTTAAAGATGCATTGTTTCTAAAATATTTTGTATTTATTTAAGACTCACATTTGCATGACAATAATTCAAACAAAAAGACTTGTTATAAATTGCACTCCATTAAAATTTAAGATTATTTCTTTGTTTTAAAACTATTTACATCATAGTAAGTGTGCAAAAAAATTAAGCTGCAATTTTTGTGCATTCAAATTAATAGTTTTTGTTGAATAAATTGAATGAAAAACATAATTAAACCAATATTTTATCCCTATTTTGCTTTTTTAACTGAATATTGTAATTTTTTTTTTTTTTTTACAATTCTTAACATAAACAAACGATGTCATATCACTCAAACATTTGTAATCAGTTGCGCAAGTAGGACGTATCTTACAAGCTGGACTTTGATCATTTAATTAAAGCTACCTTACCAACATTACAGTTGTTTGTTTGTGTTCTCATCTATAAATTAATTTATTCACAGCACATTGTTTCTCTCAGTCAAGATACAGACATTATTAAATATAACCATAATAAGAAAATGTTTTTGTTAAAATCAACAGTAATGATTTGTGAAAGCATTGTTATCCACCTTATTTGAGATTGTGACAACAGATTTACTGAAGATGATAAATCTTTTAACAGAAAGCAAGGGTGAGGACCAATTACAAAAGTTATAGGCTTGTCAACTGAAAAAATCTAATTAGTCCGTCAGTTAGATTATCAAAAAATATTTGACCAGTATTTTTTCTTTTGTTACGTAAACCAAAATTGACGAAGATACGACGCTTAATTCTCAATACGTCACGCCGTGCTATAATTTTTAAGCGTTCTGACGTCACGAGCCCCCACTCCAGAGTTTTGATGCGTTTTATCTTTGTCAATATTCATTGATTTACAAAAACAAAAAATACATGTCCATTATTTTTCAATACTGTAACTGACTGACTAAATAGATTTGCAATTTATTGATGGTGGAAACTAGCCTATTTAACATACAGCTGCTTGCTTCTTTGAGTGGTTGAATTGGCTGTTGATGTGTACTGTGGTACATCAGTTTTGTAAATGATATTGTAGATTAAATGCTAGACTAGGTAACATAGCATAGAGTAAGCTAGGTGAGATACCAAGGTCAACTTTATTTATATACATTGATAGGTAATCTTTATCTAGGCAATGTCTGGAATAAATTATCATTTCAGTAAAATCTTAGATTGATAAAATGTTTTGTGATGCTTACTAAGCATTTGTAAAGTTACGAAGTCTGTTGTTAAGTGATAAAATGTATGGTACTAAAATCTGAGATTTTGTTATGTCTATATATTTTTCTGTAAATTTATTCAATCACTCATTTTTTAGCATTTTCTCAAAATTATGTAGTGATTGAGTAAAGAATACATAAAAATATGAATAAATATATATTATTATTAGATGTCCAAAGAATTATTTTGATGGAAGTAACAAAATTATTGTTTACATAATATAATTTTACGTATTCCCCAAAAGCAAATATACAGAAAAATACCCAGTTATCAGTAATACTTACAACAAGGAATGTCTGGCAAGTTCATGGGGCATCATCTTGGCATAATCAGTGAAGGAAACCAAGAAGGGTGTCCGTACTCCGTCAACAAGGACCACATTTTTGCCAGTGCGATCCGGCAGCGACTTCTTTTTCTGCTGTAATGCTGCTCCTACACTAAGAGCCCGCCTGGCAGTGTCTACAAGAAAAAAAAATCAAAATTTATAATAGTTTCATGCACAAAATGTCCTTGAAAACATATCAAAGTAGCAACTGTATATATTTTAGAGTACAGAATATCTTCCTGTACGTATATAAGAACCTTGCACTCATAATTTGGCACGGAACTGAACAAAATTAATTGCCAACAATGCCAATAAAAATTTCTCACAAAAGTCCAAAGTTTACATCCCACAAATTATGGGAAAGCGCGAAATATTAAACTGATAAATATATTTTTCAGGTTTACAAATAGTATAACAAAGAAAATATTACTTTAGTTATGGTTAGAAAAGTCGTAAAGTAGTATAAAATTAGGGAAGAACTGCAAAACCTACCGAATTTAGCCGTGGAGCCGACGTGGGAAACTTTTAATAAAGATTTTGAAATTTGAGATGCCATGGCTGCCGGAAAACTTATACCGGTTAACACTGGACACGACGGAGACTTCTAAAACAATTAATATAATTTTAATCTACAGAAAATTCTAATTTAAAACTTATAAAAACTTAGAAGAAAGTTGGACTCTGACCTGTCAACCACAGAGTAAAAATGGGGTTGCTAAAATCAAATTATATTGTACTGCTCCACTAAAATAATATTTCAAGGAGATGACCGATTTCTTTTCTTTCTTTTTCTTCAAATTTATTTCAATACTCTCTTAAATATAAAAAAAAATCACTGTTTGACACTGCCCATTTGATGAGAAGGCTTGCAGATAACAAAGTCTAGCTATTACAGCGGGGATGTGAAGTGGTGTACATTTACCATTCCCAGAGAAATTAAAAAGTAACTGGCAACTTTATACAGTAGGTGCCATCGTTACGTTTTGTTACTGTATTTTCTTCTCGTTGAAAACTGAACAAAACTTTGCAATTTTTGTATATTTAATTTAATGAATGCTTTGTTTTTCAATTTAAGAAACTACTCAAAATAAAATAATTACTTAAGATTAACTAGCTGAAACATGTTTAAATACTACTGATTTGGCAAGATTTTATTTTAGTTGCAACTATAATCTCATCAACGTTTTGTTATGTTTTCAAGAAGATAAACAGCGGGTAGATGAAAAATATTTTCACCTGAATAATTCTCATCATCAATTTCCGTTCTGTTGGCCTCCCGCTTTGCTTGCAGCCACGTGAATTCGTTAAAATTATTTTTTTAAATTTATTTATAATTTCTTAGTAGTGATTTAATTAATTTATACCTTTGTTTATTATTTTAATGAAGAAACTGTAGAAAACCGTTAGGTGAGTATATTTTTGCATATTTTTTTGTTCAATTGTTGGTCATTCTTTTGAGCCCAAAGATATTCACTGCTGGATATGGGATTCCCTATATACCAATCACAACGATGTCTCTTCGTTATAGTTTAGATTGTTTTAAAACTCGATTTTCTGGAGTAACATTTTCAAATGAATGTTTCTGAGTGACACGTGTTTCACGAAAGACTATGGGCGAAATGACTGAAACCAAATGTTTTTCAAGTTCTGTTCCCGACAAGTTTTTGCTCGCGACTTGCATGGCTATAGCTGCCCCAACGAAAGTCATTTCAACTCTTCTAATAGGGATGATGACTGACTATAACCTCCGCCTTTTTTGAAGTCGGTTAAAAAACTATGATTCTGTTTATTCCTTCAGTTAGATTATCGAAAAATATTGGATACGTGTTCTTTGTTTTATCAAATTAATACAAATTGACGAAGATAAAACGTGTCAAATATCATGAGACGTCACATTTGAGTAAAAAATGTATTCAAATGTGACGTCACACGAGTTTTCGACGCACAGTACTGGTCTTCATTTTTTGTTTAGGTAGGTACTTGAAAAAAGAAAAAAACTAAGTGTCCAATATTTTTTGGATATCTACCTACCTATCCGACGGACTAATTAGATTTTTTTTGTCATCTAACCTATTGGAATGAATTTCGTTTGAAATCGTCGTAAAACAGTGAAAATAAATTAGACAGAAATAAAACATACCTATATATTTGGCATAAACCGCAAGTGCACGCAACAAAATAAAAATAGTAACAAAATAAAAAAAATACTTAAAGACTACCTACACAATATAAAACTTAAAACTAAACAGAAAAAAAGAAGAGAAATAATATTGTGTCTCACGGCTGCGCCAAATATGCCCAGTTCAGCAAACTGCCGAGCAGCTATAGTGCGCGACGCTGGTTTTCAACTGGACCGGAGATGGTGATGTGACGGACTTATAACAGTTTTGTGGTGTGAGTGTTCTAATAAGATAATTTGTGTATGTATGAATAGATACTTTCATACTTAAATAGAATAATGTGTGTAAAATAATAAAAAATAAACTACATATTATTATGAATAAAAAATCGAGAAAGGTGCATGATAAAACAAACAACATAAGGTAGGTACCCAATAGGTAGGTACCTAAATAAATGAAACGGACGCTCAAAAACATAATAAAAAACTTAAACTTGTTTCGCACGTTCCAACTTGTAAACTTGTAAAAATATTGTGTTATGATCCGTGCACTTCGTCCCTCAATACGCTGCAAGCAGTCGAGCGCGAATTATGGACAAATAATAAAAATAAAAATAAATTGAGAAGTGTTATTAAAGCAGATGCGATGGCAATTGTGTGGGTATAGATAGGGATAGTATGTACACACATCAAAAAAAGTTTGTGATCCTAACATAAGCTGATATAATTTTTTGAATTGAACTTTATCAAGAAAAAATCTTTGTTGTGTGTTTTCTTTAAATAGAAATACCCTGTTTGAAATAAAACTATTTTTTATCTACACTTCTACACTAATGAAGGGGAATAAAGAGGAAAGATTTGTATTTTTGTGTGAATGTTTGTAATGAATAAACTCAAAAACTACTGCGTCGATTTCAAAAATTCTTTCACCATTAGAAAGCTAAGGCTATATTTTATCCCCGTACTACCACGGAAACGGGAATTACGCGGGTTCAACCGCGTGACGTCCGCTAGTTTTTATAAGAAAACGTAACAAAAAAGATTTCGAATTTTCAAAGTGATCACAAAGTTTTTTTGATGTGTGTATGTACTATCGAGGACCCTCCCGCCTGACCACCACTAAGCTCTTTTTTGCTTGCACTCGCAACATAAAAACGCTCTCTAGCCCCGCCCCGTTGACTTTGTGTAGAAAAAATGAATGAAAAAATACCGAATCGGCCGAGCGCATTGACGACGCACGCCAAACGAGAGTTATTGTTATTTTGCGCGCCAAAGTTGACGCTTTGATAATAGGCCCAAACTTTATGGGGGCGTGGCTCGGCGCCTCCGCATGATTTAAGCGAAAAAAAATTAAAATGGTCAGGCGGAAAAGACCCCGATAGTACATCATATAATTCAGACATTCAGTGCGACCATATCCAACTTCCGTTGCGATTCCATTAGATATAATATAACTACTGCCGTAAACGTATTCTGAATGTGTTTATTGTGCTGATCATTCTAATCGATGGTGGCAGGTTATTCCATATTTTGAACGCCGCGTAGCGAAAAGCTTCCCCTGAAAGCTGCTGTGTTATGTGACTGAGTCGAGAGTTGTTGCGAGCATTGCCTTGTCCCACTTTCGCATAGATCTACTAGTTAACCAACTTAGTTTGCGCACAACCATTTTTCCATCAATAATATACATACACAAACTGACGTATAGTCCCATGGGGGTAAGCAGAAGCTGTATAATAATGATTAACGATAACGAACGATTTTTTTCTCTTTTCCCCAGAATGAAGTACCAGATTACAATATTTGTAATATACCTCGCGTGGTGTGAGGCGGCATTTTCGGATGACATGCAGGAGTTTGAAGCCGAATGTATGGGCGAAGATAAGTTCCCGTGCATGGGAGGAGGCTGTATATCTCAGGAGCAGTACTGCGACGGGTTCACGGACTGCGATGATGGGACCGATGAGAACTTTTGCAGTAAGTTGTGACATTTCTATCTTCAATTTGATTTTGTGACCTAAAATAACTGTCTTTTTTTCGAAGGCAGTTAGAATGACACAATTTTTAAACTTTGTAATTTTGTTGTATTTTGAGGAGGTCTGTCACAGTCGTGGTATTTTCCGCCTGATTAGTTTTTTTTTTTCGCTTAAATCATGCAGAGGCGCCGAGCCACCGCCTACTAGGAAAGCGTCAATTTGGGGCGCAAAATAACAATAACTCTCGTTTGGCGTGAGTCAGTCGTCCAGTGCGCTCGGCCGATCGGTATTGTCTTTCATTCATTATTATTTCTATACAACGTATACGTAACGTAACGTATTCCTGCATCCTGGCCAGAAATGATATACAATGGAAGGAATTGCCTAAAATTTCGAATTTATCTTGTTCAGGCGTGTTTGAATGCTGTGCTATTGAGCTTACGCATTATAGGATAATTGTAATCTGTATCTATAGAGTACCTAATATAAATAATCTTAACTATTGCTTAGAAAAACTGGAAATGATATTGCGAGAAATATCACGAGCACGTTATAGAAACATTGTTATTGCTGGTGATTTTAACATAGATATGCTTAAAAAAAATAATCACACAAATGCATTTGAATATTTATTAATGAGTTATAATTTGAAATTGGCATTAAGACAGCCTACTCGCATGGCAAGCATGACATGTATAGACAATTTTGCGCATAATTTTAGTAAACCATGCAAAACTGATGTACTAGAATTTGCATTGTCCGATCACACGGCACAGCTCCTTCACTGTCCTGTTCAAACAAAATGTATCATAAACTGCTGGTATGCGGCTAAAAGGGATTATAGTATGGAAAACATAGCCAAGTTCAAAGGTCACATCAAAAATCTAACCTCTGAGATTTATGACACGGATGACCCCAATATTGCATATAGTAATTTTATCGACTCTTTCAAGCTTTTGTACGATTTGTGTTTTCCGATTAAATTGATCAAAATTGATGTTATTAAAAAACCTAAGTGGCTGTCAAAAGGAATTAAATTATGTAGCCAAAGAAAAAGAAAGATTCTGTGGCAGATGAGATTAAACCTAAGTAGAGATAGTAAAACTAAATTCACTAATTATTCAAAATTGCACAAAAAAATTATACATTTGACACAGAAGGCACAAAACAATCACAAAATTAAATTATCTAAAAATAAATCTAAAACTACGTGGCAAATTATTAATGGTGCGAAGCATAATTTACCCAAACAAAACATTTATAAAATTAAGGTTAACGACCGTATTCTATCAAATCCCAAGACCATTGCTGAAGCGTTTAATAACTACTTTATCGATAAAATTCAGCCGAAACAACGACACCAAGAAACCCGAACGCTGTAAAATAAACGCGAACACTAAATCAATGTTCATGTCGCCTAGCGTACCTTTGGAAATACACAAAATAATAATGGCTTTAAACAATACAAGTAGCGTAGGATATGACGGTATTTGTACAAAAGTACTCAAACAGGTATCAATGGAAATATGTGGACACTTAAGTCATATAATTAACCTTAGTATCAGCGCAGGCATCTTCCCCGATGCCTTAAAAACTTCTATAATAAAGCCAATGTTTAAGAAAGAAAATAGAGAATTAATGAAATATTACCGGCCAATAGCACTAATACCTGTTTTCTCCAAAATCTTTGAGAAATACATATATAACGAACTATATAAATTCATTGATAAAAATAACGTTTTGTGTGACGAACAGAATGGATTTAGACAACATAGGACTATCAATATGGTCGTATATGACTTTATTAATAATGTTATTCAGAATGTAGACAAACGAATACCCGTATGTGGCATATTTTGTGACATGACACAGGCCTTTGACCACGTGGATTATGCTATTCTCTTAAGAAAACTTGAAGCATATGGCATTAGAGGCAATTTACTTAGTCTTCTTGAGTCTTACCTTAAAGAACGAAAACAAATAACTGAAATTTGTCAAATTAATCCAGTTAGCAGGCGCGAAGAGATATTTCGATCCTCAGAGCGTGAAGTTATGTTTGGAGTACCGCAGGGGAGCGTGTTGGGTCCTTTTATATTCATACTGTACATAAACGATTTACTTGAATACATTGAACAACCAATAACATTGTTTGCGGACGATAGTACTGTGACAATACCATGTGAAAGTGAGGAGACATATGAAAGGGACATTAATAATTGTTTAAAAAATGTTGTTAATTGGTTAGAGGCAAATAATTTAAAAATAAACTTGGAAAAAACAAAAGTTGTACATTTTAGTCAGCGGATTCCTAGAATTAGCCCTAATATACACTACAACAATGAAGAAGTAGAAGAAGTAGAAAGTACAAAATTTCTGGGACTCACAATAGATAAAAGCCTAAATTGGAAAGCACATACTGATACTCTATGTAAGAGAATTAGTAAGTCCGCATACGCTCTACATTCACTATCCCCAATAATATACATGGATGCACTTCTTACTGCTTATTATGGCATAGTAGAATCACACTTACGTTACGGTATAATATTCTGGGGAAATTCAACCGAAAGAGAAACAGTTTTTAAAGCCCAGAAAAGATGTCTACGGGCGATGTTTAAGCTTAAATCTACTGATAGTTGCATGCCATACTTTAAACAGCATAAAATATTAACACTACCTTGTTTGTACATAATGGAAGTAGCTGTGTTTGTGAAGTCGAACCCAAATCGTTTTAAACGCCTGGCTGACGTAGTTCCACGTAACAGACGCGACAATAATCTAGTATGTTTCCACCCCGCCAAAACGGCACTAATGCGCAAGAGTGTCTACTGCATGGCTTCGGTCATTTATAATAAGTTACCTAAGCAGTGGAGAGAATTGCCGCTATCTTTATTTAAAAGCAGGCTCCGAAGCTTTTTAACTCTTAAAGCGTACTATACTGTCAGTGAATTCCTGACTGAGAAAGAATTTGGGTATCTTATTTGACATTGATATTATATTGACATTGATAGTTTTTTTTTTTTATTGATATAATGACATTGTAAATTTTATTCTATTACATTCTATTATTGACACTGTATTTTTATCTTTATTTTCATTCAATGTTTCTAATTATGTATACTCAATTTTTAATGTTTTGCTTGTTTTACTGTCCTTAGTTATTTTGTGTTTTATTGTACCTAATTATCATTTTATTTTAATATGTTGATTATCGTTTTTTTATAATAATGACTGATTTAGTATGTGAAAGAGTGTACACCTGTAAGGTAGATTTTTGAGGAACTAATTATTTATTATTAAGATCTCATGTAACATGTACCAAAAATCACACCAATAAATGAATTTGAATTTGAATTTGAATTTGAACGTCAACGGGGCGCGGCTAGAGAGCGATTCTATGTTGCAAGTGCAAGCAAAAATTTGCCTAGTGGTGATCAGGCGGGAGTGTCCACGATAGTACAATTCCAAAAACGACTGTAACGCAAATCTGTCGAACCGCTAGCCGGATCACCGCAGCGACACAACTGGTTTCTCTACGTTAGCCTCTGTCATCCCACTGCTGGGCAAAGGCCTCTCAACATGACGTCCAGTTTTTTCGATTCAGGGCTAAGGGGGACCCTGGTCGTTGGTTTAGTTAGTCCAGCTCGTCTCGCATCTTCTACGAGGTCTGCCGCAACGTCTTCACAAAGTGGCTATTTTGGCTCTTAGCGGTCTCTCTATGTAACTCTATAAAATTGCTTGCGAGGTCGTAACTAAGGCAGATATCATACGGCACCGCTCGTCCGCGCGGCCCCCAGCCGGGCTATGAAGCGGATCTCACGTCGCATTGGCTTGTATATAACACGCACACCGCCCGACCGCGCGGACTAACGGCGCTCACCGCCTCTCCGCGCGTCGCTCGCACCACCATAAATCTTCACCGCTTCCGGCCGATCTCGTGGACGTGCTAAGCAAGTGACATGTTGGTGCCAGTTAAGATGAAAATAGCGGTCATTGACCCACCTACATTAATTAAACTTCTTTGAAAACCAAAAATAAGCCTGTTCAAGTCTGGAATCGTCATTCTATCGTGATCTTCAACATTTTTGTAATGAAAAACGATAAATGGTTTATTTGTTTTGGTTTGTACGAAGAGATTAGGGAAAGGGCAATGACCGTTATTCTCATCTTAACTGGCACCAACTATAGATGTGTTAGTGTTAAGTTACTTCCGCTTAATTTAGCTGTTTTAGTTGTAAGTGATAATGAAACCGGACATAGGAGTCTAAGCTCGGGAAGGGAACTATTTTGTGAAAGTCAACTCCCCATTTCTTCTGCAGTAGACCATAATCCATACGAGGAGTTCTGCAACGAAACGCATCAGTACATCTGCCAGGACACCAAGAGATGCATCCCGCTGACGTGGATATGCAACAACGAGACCGACTGCGATGATGGGAGCGATGAGACCAACTGCACTGCATTGCCGACCGCTAATAATGTGAGTTCAGCTATTGTTATTAGCTATCATGTTTGTTCTGTATAGGCTAGTTTCCACCATCAATAAATTGCAAATCTATTTAGTCCGTCAGTTAGAGTTTTGGAAAATAATCGACACGTATTTTTGTTATTTTGCAAATCAATTAAATCTGACAACTTTAGGGCTATTCAAATTCAAAAACTTTAATTCGAGCGGAGCGGCGCGGCTATATATCCCTCAAATGGCTTACCATGATCCTCCGTTACGCCTAAAATACTGCAGCATTAATTTTGAAATAAATATATGGTAAAGTTGAGGATTGATGCTAGATTCCATAAACTTCTCTCGGTAGAAAAAAAATCCAAAGTTACCTCCAAATCGAACAATAAACCGCTGGTGTTCAAAAAGTACTTTAAATTAGATCATGCAACTTTGAATACTAACTGAACTAACTAAAAAGCAGGTCATATGTGTTTTATTTTTTTTAGTCCAATCAATAGATTTTTTGTAAATCGCAAAAAAAACACTAATTTCGCACTATTCGGCCGCAGTGACTGACGTAAAAACCGCTTTGTAGTGCAAGCTGATTAGAACTTTATTCTAACAGTATTTCAAACGAAGTTTGAACCACCACAAATAGAGTTGCTAATTTTAGGGTTCGAAGGGCCTTAAACTCGGGAGTGGGGGCTCATGACGTCAGAACGCACTAAAAATTATACCACGGCGTGACGTATTGAGAATTAAGCGTTGTATCTTCGTCAATTTTGGTTTTCATAACAAAAGAAAAAATACGGGTCAAATATTTTTTGATGGGTAATCTTAACCGACAGACTAATTGTTTTTTTTTTTTGTCATCTACCCTATTACATATTATCATTGGGAGCTCACAATATTTTTTTTTTTAAAGAAAATTTGAGAAAAATGGCGCGAGGATTAATTCTGCCGTGGCTGCGTGAAAATGTTGGCAAAGACGCTAGAGCATGCAGCCAAGTTTTTAAATTACCGAATAAACTGTTTTTATTTTATTTTAAATAAACTCAATCTGTGAATGCACACTGTTGCTTTCCCGCCATTTTAACAGCGCGCTAGCGCTGCCTACTGACTGGCGCCGCGCGGCGATTAGTTCGAAATTTGAATAGCAACAGCGCGCTGCTCACTAGCTGGAGTCGTGCGGCGGCGATCAGTTCCATATTTGAAATGGCAAATAATACTGTTATGGAATTTGTATGGACTATAACTTAACTATTTGCTTTGGTAACACAAGCGTTTTTTATGACCCGCTTTACATATTTAAAACCGGTGGAATTACATCAGCTTTACGAGCAAGGGTGTTAAAAAAATCATAATCCTCCTTTTCGCTTTGTGATAGTCTGGTAATAATATATTATTATATTATTTGTGAACAGTCCACCTGCAATGGTTTCACGTGCGGCGACGGCAAGTGTATCTCGTTCCTGTGGGTGTGCGACGGCGTGTACGACTGCGAGGATAAAAGCGACGAGTACGCACTGGATCTGTGTCGTAAGTACTCTCTGGGCTGGCAGTCTCGACAGAGACAACGACAAAATCGCCAACTTTCGATTGCTTGAAAGTTTGCGATTTTGTCGCTATCTATGTCGAGACTGCCGGCTCTGGCCGCACCGCACGCGCCGCAGTCGCCGCATTCGAAGTCTTCTGTGCAAACTCGCACACAGATACATAGACACAGATTGCACACAGACACAGATTGCATAGAGCTTTATACGAATGCGGCGACTGCGTTGCGGCTAGGTCTGCGTTCACCTTTACATAGCGTGTTAAGACTGGTTCCTTGTAAATATCGGCCCATTGTATTTTTGTCCCATTCCCACTATAGGCTACACACTCGGAGAGATCACGTCATACACTAGAATAGATAGATTTTTTACGGATCTCACTGTGCTATAAACGTATGAACTGCGTCCGTACAAATATTTTTCTTGTGCGAGAAACCGTGACCCGTGCAGAAAAATATTGCTAAGCCTGCACCAATAGTGCTGCCAAACTTTATGGGGGTCTGCTGATTTGAATGTAAAGGATTACCTATAATTTGAAGTTCGTAGCAGGTGTCGTTCTATAGTTTCTGCCTACCTTCATATAGAAAAAAGGCGTACAGACGTAACTATGTTTTGTATGTAGATTTAAATTTTGGTGCAATCAAAAATGTGAAGACATCAATTCGCTTGTCACATTTAACAGGCAACGAAGTAATTTTCATAATTTCTGCAGGACACGTCTCCCTCCCGCACGCGATCCTGGATGGCTCCTACTGCCAGGAGCTGCCCAGTCTAGAAGAGCGCAACTACAAGTGCCTGGACTCCTCCTACTGCCTGCCCAGCAGGATGATGTGTGACGGCATACAGGACTGCCGCGATGGCAGCGATGAGGGGGTCTTCTGTAAGAATTGTGAGTTCTTCTTCTCTATTTCATGTTTGGCCATTTTAATGTAGTATTGCATAGGTTTAAGTCTTGAACAAATAAATATTGTTAATTGTTTGTTTATTGTTTATAATTGAGGTACAGGCTATGGTATTAGAAACGACCTATTGTTACATTGATAGCTTACAATCGGCTATTACAGGCAGCTAACTTGTATACTCTTCAGTTTTGTGACCTCGCTGAGTGGTCAAAAGTTTTACATTACTCTTCTTCTTGTTAACGTAACGATGTGGGCCTAATAAGTAACGGTCTCGACTTGCGAGTTGTATGTCATGGGTTTAAAGCCAGGTAGGCGCATTACTTTGTGAAATTAAGTCATCACCAGTATTCTACCGAAAATTCGAAGACACGCAATGGACCCGCGCGGTGGATTGGAGAGGAGTCTTGTGTCGCAGTAGTGCAAATATTACTGGCTGTTTAGGATTTTAACCTTTTATTCAGCCATCATAAATACATAATGATGAGTAGGTAACAGTAATCTCAACTCCACAGGGCACACAATGTGCACAAACTTCAACTGCTCAGGCAACGACACGCAATGCTCCCCCGAGCGGCACGGGCCCACCTGCCTCTGTGTCCCCGCGCTCTCCATGCGCCAGTACAACTACGTCACCAAACAATGCGATGACGTCAACGAATGTCTGATGCAAAGGCCCCAGTGTTCCCATACCTGTGTCAATGCTGATGGACACTTCACTTGCAAATGTGATCAAGGGTACACCAGGGATGAATTTGGGTACCTCTGTTATGCTAACGGTGAGTGGATTTTATTGTGTTTAAAAGTAAGCTATTATTTCTAAATGTTAGAATGCCTTTTGAGAAGGAAGTCGGACAACAAGCAGCATTTTTTTTTTTTTTTGGGACATACCCGCCACTCTATTCCCAAACCACTGTAACTCCTGAAAGCCAGAATCAACAGTGGCGACCACCAGAAAAGCGCCGAGACAATGAAGCTCGACGAAGTCCCAGAGAAACAATTTAACTGTCTCGGATAGGTACCGCAACGAAATTAATTAGAAAAGTATAGCGGAGGAGTAGGAAAACCATAATTTCCACTTCCCTCAATAACAGCACGAGACAGAACGAAACAAAGCTAATAGGCACAAAGGGACGTTTACAAATGGGATAGGCCCAGTTGCTTAGCACCACGGATAAATATTATTATTAATGGGTACTAAGTTGTGCGTGCAAGCATTTGGATATTTAATTTCCAAAATTTGGGATACTTTCCTACTGTACCCCTTCATTTCACGGACATGACGTTTTGTTAATTTAGGACCCGAAGCAATGCTGTTCTTCAGTACCCGTAACGACATCAGATACTTGAAGATCAAGTCGAAGCAGATGGTTATTGTTGCGACTGGCATCAAACAGGTCAGAATTAACTTTTAATACCTTTTCATCTTATCTTTTTACTTTGTTCGCCCTCTTCCCTTAATTAATTAACATTATTATTAGACACTGACGTCAGGTACTGTGGGTTCGAACTCAGGCAGGCGCATTACTTTGTGTAATTTATTTCATCACCACTGCTCTTAAAACGGTGAAGGAAAGCATCGTGAGGAAACCGGCATGTCCTAGAACCAAAAATTCTAAGACATGTGACATCTACCAACCCGCACTGGGCCCGCGTGTTGGATTATAGCCCATTCCCTCTTATAGAGAGGAGGCCTGTGTCCCAGCAGTGGGAACATTAATAGGATAATGATGATGATGATGACGTCATATCTTAAATTCACTGATAGAAAATGCATAGCCTATCACGGGTCTAGAAGCAGATACCTTTTGCACAAGAGTTTATAAATCATTAAACGAAGGTTAATCTATTTGTATCAAAGAACAATTTGTGAAAATTCATCCTCTAAAGGTGTTAAAATGGGATTAAAGTCTGTTTGAAAGTTAGTAGTTTTGAAGTGAAAACTTCTTTAGGCACATTGAGCACTTTTTGGGTAAAGGAAAAACATTGAACGATCGTCACCTCCACTCACATCACGCTTCGTAGAGTTCTACGCCGAGTTCGACGAGTTCTACGCCGTAGCGGATCGGCTACGAGTTCGTAGCCGATCCGCTACGGCGTAGCACCACATTGCATATGGGTACAAACCGTAGAAGTGCTGGGGCGGGGCCTGTGTACTTTTGTTTTCACTTCTATCGGCAGTCCCCAAAGACTGCCCCGATTTTTATTTTTGCTGATGGGAAACTATATGACTTGTTTCTAAGTATTATATGTTATTTTCATAGGCGCACGGCGTTTCATTCGACGGCACTTACATCTACTGGGTGGAGACAGCACAGGGCCATCAGTCCATTTACAAGGCACAACTCGATGACGTCAAAGACACCAAACAGGTAAATACTTTCTTTTTACACTTTGAGCTTTGTCTTATGAACTAATAAAGTAAACCTTTCTTTTTTTTCGGATGGGAAGTCATCAAATGACTCCTCCCGCTCTGGGCGGAGCAGGAGGGAGTGTCAGACTTTTACTGACTAAAACCTATCCATGTTCCTTCATCGCCCTTTGTGTTCCGGGGCCACGGTATCTCTTTCCAACAGTCCCGCAACCCCGGCAGGAATAAAGTAAACCTGACCTCAGGATTTACGTAATGGGCTCTCTCACTATTACATGGGACTGAGTCAACACTAAAAAAAAACATTAAGTCTCATCTGGTGTGGTGGCGGTCGGAACGCGTATCTATCGACCTTTTCGAGAGTAGCGTATCAGTCCTTTTTGATCTGACACCACTATAGTCATAAAATCATTCCGCACCAGAGAGAAAGAGTTTTCACCGTGCACAGCAGCGGTAAACACCGTGTCAGGCCGATTTTGTGTGATCCGTAATGATTACTGACGAAATGTGGGTGATTGGCTGACTGGTGTTATGTAATAGTATATTTTCTCAGGTGCTAGTCGGCCTCGGTCTAGAAGACCCAGGTGACCTGGCAGTGGACTACCTGGGCGGGAACATCTACTTTAGTGACGCTGAGCGTGGTATGATCTCCGCGTGCAAGCCGGACGGCTCCATCTGCACCACCATCAGTACCGATACTAAACACCCCAGATTTGTCACCCTTGATGCCAGGAATGGGTAAGTTATCCTGATTTCTTTCTGAAGCTACTGCTACTCATTTTGGAAATGACATTGGAAGCCTATGCAGCAGTTGAAATCTTCCAGCTCAATGATGATAATCCTGCAAAAATTTGATTTTTATTTCGAAAGGAGGTAGTCTGAGTCTCATCATCTGCCTAGCCTTTTCCCAACTCTGTTAGGGTCGGCTTCCAGTTTAACCGGATGCAGCTGACCTATCTATCTGACCTCCACAATCCAGTTAGTACCGGGTAATACGATACCCTTAAAAATGACAGCCGGGACCAGCGGCTTAACGTGCTTTCCGAGGCACGGAGAAAACTCGGTATGTAAGGGTAGTCACCCATCCACAGTTCAACCTAGGCAAGCACGGCTGAACCTATAACGATCGACCCGAGCGGCAGTTATTATTTACCCACGAGCTCCTCAAAAGGAGGTAAGTAGTCTGTTATGTAAAATTAGGTCTCGTGATTCTGGAAATTCACCAGTTTTTAGTGGAAGTGATAGTGGTGTGATCGTTGGACTGCCAATTCATAGGGCTCGAGTTCGAGCACAAGACACGCATTCTTATTTTTAGAGTTCATGTGCGTATTCTATAATTATGACTTGCTTCGGTGAAGGAAGGAAAACATCGTGAGGAAACCAGCATGCCTGAGAGATATTTCTCGACGGCATGTAAAGCTATGTCAGAGGCCTATGAGTGGCATAAAAACTCTGACACCGCATCAGGTACTAACGTCACGATAAAGAAAGACCAGTTTGTCGCAAAAAAATTAGTTTGGAAGACATTTGTTGCCTATTTGTTTAAAATATTCTTGGTTTTTTGGAGCAAACGAGGACAAATCCTCAATATGGCCGAAACAAAACATTTCAAACTGATTCTCCTTCCATAGTAAGATGTACTGGGCAGACTGGCACGATCGCGCCGTGATAATGTCGGCTCGCATGGACGGGAGTCGCCCAGACGTGCTGGTGGACCACATGGACGTATTCGCGACCGGCCTGGCCATCGACGCGCCCAACGGACGCCTCTACTACGTCGATAGGACCGTCAAAGTCGTCATGATTAGTGGGAAGCATGTTTATGTGAGTTCTTCTATGATTTTCTGCCTTTTTCCTTTCTCGGCGTAGATTTAAAGAGTCTATTTTGAAAGAAATCTTTCATAATTTTGGACAGACCTGGGTTTGTCAAAAATGCTGAAAGATTTCTTGATGACCCTGTAGTACTTAACGAACTCCTGAGACTATCCAGGGCCTCAAGTCTGCTATTACAATAGTGTCAGAATAGTCGTTCATTGATCTCATAATTGTCGATTTTGACAAGTTTGGTAATCTACTAATTTACTGGCGTCATTATGGCTTTCCAATGAACAACCACTGACACTCCATTGAAAGAAATGGCATAGAATGGTAATCTCGTACACAATGACAAATGAATGACTGACATAAGCGGTAATCTGCTAAAATTTTGACAGTTCCTTTGGATCATTGACTTATCATTGAAACGTCATTGTGCGGTCATGGTTTTTAATTCGATCGTGGTTGTGGATTATTGAATGGAGACAATGAATTCACTACGAACAAAATATTCTCGAGCCAGCCAACGCAAATCAAGTCTGGTATTACAATAGTGTCAGAATGATCTATCGTTGATCTTCTATTTGTTGATTTTGACAAGTTTGGTAATCTACTAATATAATGGCGTCATTATGGCTTTCCAATGAACAACCACTGTTTTAGAATGGTAATCTCGTACACAATGACTAACATAGAGCGGTAATCTACTAAAGTTTTGACAGTTCTTTTGATCACTAACCTATCAGTGGAACGTCATTGTGCAATCATTGCTTTTATTTCGATCGTGTTTGTGGAATATTGAATGGAGACAATGAATTCACTACGAACAAAATGTTCTCGAGCTAGCCAACGCAGTGGATGCTAGAGAAAGAAGATGGGCGGAATGCAGAAGACGTCGTCGTGCCCTTCGCTTGACGCGAATGATGGACGTTTTGAGCCTAAAGGGATTATTTGAACCCTTTTAAGATATTCCCGAGGCGGAATTTGTAAAGTCGTTTCGCCTTGGAAAGAACTCATATGGAGGTTAATAAATTGAAGAACTCATTCCCCATTGCAGCGTATTAGAAGCATGTTTCAGGTAAAGACCCATTATTATAAGCAATTTATTGTTTTAGATACTCAATAACAATGATTAGATGCAATAGTTTATGTCAAGAACAGTATTAATTAAATAAAAGTTAAGTTACCTGCGGTTGTACTTATAAAAGTAAATTGATTTTTTCAGGTTGCAGTTCATGCTTTACATTATAGTCGAACAACTGCAGGCAAGATTGTGAATGCATGTTACATATTGCACAACATTCCATACATGGCAAGAGCACCGTTGCCACCTGATGAAGTTTATCTAGAAGTACTTGGCTTGCAATAGGTGATTTACATTCCACATTTCACTTAGAATGAAGATGGAATTTAAAATAATACTGCTATGTTAAAAATCAACATTTAAAATAATCTTTATTTCTCATAAACTAAATATTTATTTAACATTTTAAACTTGAATTTCAAGTCAATTGAAAAACCTGAAATGTAAATATAAGTACTACATAAAACAAAAGACAAGTTACAATATCTAATGTAATAATAATAACAAATCAAAATCAGTCTTCATACAAATCAAAAAATCTTTAATATTTTAATTTTAATCATCATTTGAATAACAAATCACAAATATTACCTTTTAATAAAAATAATAACAGTCATTCATGTCATTAATCACTAATCTGTCTTTTAATTTAGGAGGAAAATAATAATGCAGCACCTAATTATCAAAACCATCAAAGGGTGAATCGGGATCTTCTTGAAGGTCGGGCACTGCAGCAGGCTCTTCTTGGCAGACTGTGGAGAAATGCATAAATTAAATTAGCAGGTATGTACTGTAAACCTACCTTAATTTTCTAATGAAGTACGAAAATGCTCTAAGTATTAATAAAATGATTTAACTCTTTGTTACAGATCCACAGTGACCACAGTATTGACAAAATATGATTTAACGTTTCAAGCCCGGGAACAGAACATTGTTATTCCTGTAATTACGGGTATACTTATAGGTTAAAATAAATTAATACTCTTTTTATAAACACTGTTTCATTTAATCATTTTGTCATGACATTATAATTCTGCAGAGTTTGTTTGAAAACAAAATTAAGTTTAATACAAAAGTTGCAACTTCTTTTATAGCATGTTGTGTAACCTAGCGCTTAGTATCAGAGTTACAATCAAGATGTCAGATTCTGGCCAATGTACTACTACTGATTGAGCCTAAACCTAACACAAGCTTATAAGCTTAGATGGAGGGGTCATATTAATTTTAATTATTATAATTTTTATTGTTTTGTTTTCAATGCTCCATAATACTTATTGTGGGTATGTTGGTAGCACACACAATGAGTAGAAGTTCCGATTTTGGGTGAAACCATTACCTAAAGGTGAATGACTTACCTATAAATCAACAGTAATTAGTAATTACCTTTTTTGGCACACAGTGGCCTCTATGGTTCACCATTTTTTCTGTGGTGGAGCTGTCCATCAATGCAGCAGCTGAGTTGTTGATGGCCTGCCCGAGCATGTTTTAAAGTCGCCTCGTTCCTGGCTTCAATAGCATCCAGCCTTGATTGAGCAACATCGAGAGGGTACATGGTCTGTTTCTATAAAAAAATATATATTTTGTAACATCGGGCGACATACTTTGCCCATAAAGTGGGGCGTTAATGGTCAAAACAAATAATTGCAAGATCTTTACCTTCGATAAACTTCGCCCTTCATTGGTGGTTTTCCAATTATTCAAGTGGAGCCGAAATTTGCTCAATTATCACCATTTTGTATAAAATCAATAAATATAGGCTTCTCGGTCAGTGGGTCGTCTTAGGGGTAAAAATATACAAACAAAAATCTAACTAGACAATCAAATGAAAATAAATACAATAACAAAACACCGGCCGCTAGATACAAAAACAAATAAACGTCAGTAAACAGTAATGCCACATTTGACTTTGACATATAAACAGATAAAATATTAAATTTACATTAATCCGCGTTGAAAATTTTAATGTTTTTTCCTATTTACGAACTTTTTATTAATTCAGATGGCTTAAAACACTAATAAATAATATGTAAATAAATAAATAAATGAAATCTGGCATGAATAAATGTTCAAATGTAATAGTAGTTTTTCGAAAATCATTTCTACTAAC
This sequence comes from Xestia xanthographa, assembly GCA_905147715.2. Classification (NCBI taxonomy): domain Eukaryota; kingdom Metazoa; phylum Arthropoda; class Insecta; order Lepidoptera; family Noctuidae; genus Xestia; species Xestia xanthographa. The sequence goes on along the minus strand of LR990644.1, from coordinate 27,873,253 downwards.
GGGTCTTATATTAATGGCAATACAACAAAGTCATTACAACACGAGACCATTGTCCGGACAATGATCGATCACTATGAATTTAGCAGACTACGAACTTTTACCAAAATGACAATAGGATCGTGTTGGACTGACGAAGAGCGTTCTATAAAGAGCATTATTCTAAGCAATTGTTCTAAATGCTCATGATGAGTGATTATTAGATTAAAAAATAGAAAATAGAATTAATTTCTTACTTTATAAATTTAGATGCTCTATTTCTTGTTTATGTCAAGAACAGTAATTAAATATAAGTTAATCTACGTTTACCTAAATAAATAAATATTAAATATTGCTCGACATTACACACAGCGCCATCTAGTGCCACACTAAGCAACGAGGCTTGTATCGTGGACACCAGATAGTTAATATACTACATAGATACTTTTTGTTTGTAAATACATACATAATATACATATAAACATCCATGACTCGGAAACAAATGTCCATGCTCATCACACAAACATTTGCTCCGACCAGGATTCGAACCCGGAACCCTAAGAACGTAAGGCAGCCTGACTACCACTGCGCCAATCGGGTCGTCCCAATGCAGCCAAATGCCAAATGCAGCTAGGTAAAAAAGTAAATTGATTTTTTGCAGGTGTTTGTTTGCAGCACACATGCTTTACATAGGGCTGCTTTACACCGGGGCAACCAACGATATTCTATTAAACAGATATGTTGTGAGCGCGCAATCGTGAAGAGTCAAAAACGTGCCAATTGGCCTGTTTTGCCTTTATTCTGCGTTACTGCGTGTATGTGAGCTGGCTCTGCCCCGCGGCACACTTTTTTCCGTGGTTTTGTAGGTGTAATAACATATCTGTATAATATGGCTAGTTTATACTTTACACCGGGGCAACACTGTGCGGCATTGCAGCATGCCACAAAGGCGCATGCTTCAATAATTTAAAATGTTGCGCATTGTGCGGCATTGCAACAACTTGCGTCATGTATCAGACTGTCACAGCTACTATCCAAACACTATGGATTCCATGCCACAATCTTGGTGCGTCATACAGTTTATAGGTTACGTTTGGGATGCTTTGAAAATTATCTAGGCACGATGTTGCCTCGGTGTAATAAACTCTGCGGCATACCGCAATTGCCGCTCACCGTGGTTAATTGCATCATACCAAAAGATGACTCACGCCACAATATGTAGCTCGCTGCAATGCCGCACAGTGATGCCCCCGGCGTAAAGCTACCTTTAGAATATCATTGGGGGCAACACAGTGCGGCATTGCAGCATGCTACATGTTGTGGCGTGCGTCGTATTATGGTGTGCTACAAATAACGATACAATGCAGCAATTGCGGTATGCGGCAGCGTATTTTACGCCGAGGCAACATCGTGCCTTTTTCAAAGTATCATGCTGTATATTTTATTGGAGTGTTTTGGTCTACCAACTTGATTGATTGAGGGGACAAGACACCGTAGATTATGGCTGATGAAGTAACTTTAGCAGCATGACGCAAGGTGTTGCCAAGCCACACGATTCTTGCCACAATGTGCAACATTTTAAAGTCTTGTAGCATGCGGCCATGTGGCATGCTGCAATATCGCATAGCGTTGCCCCGGCGTAAAGCAGCCTTTAGAGTTCAACAACTGCAGGCAAGATTGTAAATGCATGTTACCTATGGGTTAAAATCATCATCTGCCTGCCTAGCCTTTTCCCAACTATGTTGGGGTCGGCTTCCAGTCTAACCGGATTCAGCTGAATACCAGTATTTTACAAGGAGCGACTGCTTAACTGACCTCCACAACCCAGCTAGTAGTGGGAAATACGATACCCCTTGGTAAGACTGGTTGTCAGACTATATGGGCCACTGACTACCTACCTGTAACGACTGTCAAAGATCTACAAATGACAGCTGGGACCAACAGCTTAACGTGCTTTCCGAGGCACGGAGGAAACTCGGTGTGTAAGGGTGGTCACCCATCCACAGACCAACTTAGGCAAGCACGGCTTAACCTAAAGATTGACCCGAGCGGCTGTTATTACTTAGCCACGAGCTCCTCCACGTATGGGTTAAAATATACAAACTAAAATCTAACTAGAACACTCAAATGAAAATAAATACAATAACAAAACACCGGCCGCTAGAAACAAAAACAGATACACGAGAGTAAACTATAATGTCACATTTGACTTTGACATTTATACAGATAAAATATTAAGTTTTACATTAATCCGCGTTGAACATTTTAATGTTTTTTCCTATTTACGAACTTCTTATTAATTCAGATGGCTTAAAACACTAATAAATAATATGTAAAAATATATAAAATGAAATCTGGCATGAATAAATGTTCAATTTTAATAGTAGTTTTTCGAAAATCATTTCTACCACCGGGTTTTAAAAATGGCAATACAACAATATCATTCCAACACAATTCTATTACGAGACCATTGACCGACCAGTGATCTATCATTATGAACTTAGCAGACTATGAACTTTTACCAAAATGACAATGGCGTCGTGTAGGAATGACGAATTTTATAAAAATAGCAGACTTGGGGCCCAGACGGTATCACGTATCACGAACAGTTGCAACAGAACCGTGATAGCTATTTGTATTTTACTGTCTTTTCTCTATTTGTATTTGTATTTTATCGCGAATTTTACCTTCAATATAAGCCCGAAGCAATGACTATAAAGCCTCCCGAAGTTTCGGCCGGATTGCACCAGCCGTGGTCACGGGAAGTCTGAAGTATTGGAGGTACCGTCACAGCAAAGCGAAGGTGTTTATTCAACTACCCTCACTTGATCTTCATAAATGTTAATTAGAGCTGGTTCACAGTAGGACAGCACACTACACTAACAGTGTCCGCATACTGAGATGATTTCACTTGACGAGTACACTACTGCTTACAATAGACCGCAAGGTTAGCGGTAACAAGTCAACAGCTCAACCTCGCTCTCCTGATTGCTTCATGTCCTGATTTACCAACAGTCGCTGTTCGAAGAGCCGTTCCACCACCCATACTCCATCGCGGTGTTCGAGAACACCGTGTTCTGGAGCGACTGGGTGTCCAACAGCATCCAGACCACGGACAAGCTGCACGGCAGCGCGCAGAAGAGGAACGTGCTACTCACGCTTGACACTCCTGTGTTCGGTGAGTCTGTGTTATAATACTATAGGCTGTATTCTCCCACCTCTGGACAACAATCTCTTCCTTCTCCATACAATCTATCTTTTGAGACTGACGGTCAGTTCTTTAGGTAGGAGTTATCCCACCATCTTTGCCAGTCTGCCGTGATTTCGTTGAATGGTCTGCGTGGTTCTTAGTCCCTTTTTCATCTCACATCACACATCTTGCCTTAGCTCTCGCGCACAACTTGTTAATTAAATTAATAGTTTATCGTGGTTTGGTCGTGAATCATGCCAAGCCGAAAACCCCTTTCTTTTTTTTTTCGTATGGGAATCATCAAATGACTCCTCCCGTTCTGGGCGGAGCAGGAGGAGTGTCAGACTTTTACTGACTAAAACCCATCCATGTTCCTTCATCGCCCTTTGTGTTCCGGGGCCACGGTATCTCTTTCGAACAGTCCCGCAACCCCGGCAGGCATCGGTCCTTGCGAACCCCTTCCTAGCCGAAAACCCCTGAGACGGCAGTGATCATTTACCATCATTTGCCCCGCCTGTTGAATTGTCACCCAAATTATCTATACTTCTATACTAATATTTTAAAGAGGTAAAGTTTGTATGTAGGAGGTAATCTTCGGAACTACTGATCCGATTCCGAAAATTATTTCACTAATGGGAAGATACGTTATCCCCGACTGTCATAGGCTACATGCAAAACTTTCTGGTAGGTTAATTTCCGTACATAACGGGAACGAAGACGCGAGCAAAAGCCAGTAACTTACACATTTCTCTTCTGTCGTAGGCATGCACATGTACCACCCTGTGCTGATGAACTCGAGCTCCAACCCGTGCAGCAACAACAACTGCTCGCACCTGTGCCTCGTCAGCTCCAACGTGTCCCACGTGTGCGCCTGCCCCGATGGCATGGACATCGCCAACAACGAGTGTCATCGTATGTATTGTATTTAATTCTCATGTACAAAGCACTGAATTCTTTATACTATCATCAATTTGCCCTTGGCGCAATCTTTATATTACAATATAAAAACTTAATATGCAAATTGCATTTTTTTTTTACATTATGTTCCGCTTAACTTATCATGCATTTGCAACCTTAGACCTTGAATAAGCCCTCCAGCCCTCCTTCCTTTTAAGTCTTTCAGAAATTCAGAATTATTTCTGATGAAAATCTGCGTCAAATCATAGTCTAACTCGTAAAAAAAACAGGAAACGCACACGGAAATGCCAAACTCATCATTTCCACCACCTAAACCCTTTTTCCTTTGATTCCACTTTTGCTTACCACCACTAGATGTCGGAGACTACCGCGCTAAATACCTGGTAGTAGCTGGAGGTCAGCTGTTCACGAAGATCCAGTACGACGCGCTCGGCAATCCGGAGTGCCACGCCACGCAGTTCGACATAGGACGTGTGCAGGCCATGGCTTATGATCAGTTTAGAGGTAAGGCTGGATATTGTCCTTGAGTAAGTTATAGCGTATACACGTAGAAAGCTGGCTACCGGCGCCGGCGCCGATCTGCCAGCGCTTATCAGACCTGGACTACGCAGGTAGTCGGCGCAGGCAGTCTCTATACTTCGTGCCGAACCAGCACCGATAAGCGCCGAACGTCGCCGACAAATTACGCCGCTTGGCTTACAGAAGACAAGTCGCATTGGATGGGGCGAGACGAGAACATTATCCAGAGAATCGGGATCAGCTTTGAGTGGGAATGGGGCAATCCTGAAACTATCACCACGTTAAAGAAACCTGAGAATTTTGTAAGCGCTTTGGGCTGATGAAATCTTCAACGGACGTGAGAATTCGTGTAGGCTGTTGACGGTAGGAAAGCAAGAGGCCTATAACAGTAGTGAGTAATAGTAGTAAATATTCTTTTCTAAAATTTCTTGATAATCGAATGCGTCAAATTCAACAATGCTGCATCATTTTGTTATTTTGCTCCCGGCGTCAGCTAGACTGAATTTATCCTATCCTACGATCAATCGGGAGTAGGGTTTACTACGTAGTCTCCGTGGTTACGAAGTACTTTCGCACAAGCCCGTATTTTCGTTGACGGACTTAGAGTCCGTAAGTAAGTAGAGACCTCCAGTTGTCAGCCTCAACGTTGTACTAAATTATTCCAAGGCATTTCTCAATATCATCTGCCTAATCTGCCTAGCCCTTTCCCAAGTTTTATTGGGGTCGGCTCCCAGTCTAACCGGATGCAGCTGAATACCAGTATTTTGCTGCCTATCTGACTTCTACAACCCAGTTACAGTTAGTAACTGGATAATACGATACCCCTTGGTAAGACTGGTTGTCAGACTTTTTGGGCCACTGACCTGTAACGACTGTCAAAGATCACAAATGACAGCCGGGACCAACAGCTTAACGTGCTTTCTGAGGCACGGAGGAAACTCGGTATGTAATGGGTGGTCACCCATCCACAGACCAACCTAGGCAAGCACGGCTTAACCTAAAGATCGACCTGAGCGGCTATTTCTATTTAACCTCTCCAAGGCATTTCCCAATAATAGTTCTTTAATTGCAGATTCGTTATTCATATTCGACGGTCAGCGTCGGACTATAAACTACATCAACATGACTGACTTCTCTCTGGGGATCACTCATGTGCTGGTCTACAGCGGGTTGTACAACGTCGTTGACATGGATTACGGTAAGAGATGGACTGGCTTAGCATTAAAACCTGCATCGAAGTCAGCTTCTTTGGTTTAGTGGTTGATAATGCGATTGTTGAGCGGTCCAGCAGGGAAGTTGCGCAACACACACTATGCCAATTTTATTCATTTTGACAGCTCGACAATATTGATTGCGTTATTCGAGCAGACGACTATCAATAAAGCAATGTATTATGCAATAGGCTACCATCAATAAATTGCAAATCTATTTAGTCCGTCAGTTAGAGTATTGGAAAATAATGGGCGTGACGTATTTTTTGTTTTTGTAAATCAATGAATATTGACAAAGATAAAACACATCAAAACTCGACAGTGGGGGCTCGTGACATCACAATGCACTAAAAATTATAGCACGGCATCTTCGACAATTTTGGTTTACGTAACAAAAGAAAAATACGTGTCAAATATTTTTTGATAATCTAACTGACGGACTAATTAGATTTTTTCAGGACACAAGCCTATTCAGTGTGTTGATTTTGACACCCTGTTCAGGTAAACTTTGTTTTTGAATTTTGGAATTTCTCAAATTCTGCTCGAGGTTTACTAGATTTCTGCCCAGTTAACGGCAATAGAATCGTTCCCTGTAATATGACTCTCTGGAAAAACATGGATGTACCTCTGCCTTGAATATTACTATGCCTCACCTAACTCCTCCTTGTCAGACTACGCAACAGACAACCTGTACGTGCTAGACGCGGGCCGTCGGCTCGTAGAGGCAGTATCCCTTAGGACTCAGAAGCGCGCCGTGGTGCACAGATTCCAGGACCAGGAGGTGCCTATCAGCTTGTGTGTGATGCCGGATTATGGGTATGTCCATTGCCACAGATAACCTCTACGAGACACGACCACAGTTGTAAATGGGGTTCTACAAGGTAGTAGCGAGTTGAGCGAAATGAGGAAACACCTTCCACCAACAATTAAATAAGGAAAAGAGAGCACTGAGCAGTTTTCTTATGGAGTAGGTTTTAATGTTAACCTTTTATTATTATTATTATTAAACGTTTATTTCAGATTATAATCATCCATATAAAAAATATAAAAAGTTACATAATTAATTAAATATAAAACACAATACAATTACAATTCAATGAAAACAAATCACAAACTTATAAGTAAATTAAAATATTATCACTAAATTATCCAATTCATACATTATATACAACGAATTAACAAAATTTCATAATAAAATAATACAAATAAAAATCAACCAATCAATCGGCGAGCCAGACCGTCACCTTCATTTATGTAAGGCCACCGCCAGACACCAACAAACTCCTGCGCTCGTTTGACGACATCTAACGTCCCAACATGATGTTCATCCATCGCTGTTGGATTGGGCAATCAGCACGCGAAGCAATCATCTTCAAGATACTGTTACTGCTGTCTCTCACGCGCTTAAAAATAGACGCGACTTTCTTGCGGATAATCGCATGAAAACCGTCTGTGCGCGCCTCCGCAAACATTGCAGATGCACTGCAGTAACGAGGCAGCCGTAACAGCATCCTGAATATGTTGCTGTACTGTACTCTAATGACATTGGCGGCCCGCCGGGTATGACTCACCCATAGGCTGCTCGAGTAGAAGGATTGGCAGTATGCCTTAAATAGAATGATTTTCACTTCTACCGAACAACGCGCAAATCTACGAGCAAGCATATTTCCTCGCACTGCCAATGCCCTTCGTTCCCTTTCCAAATCGGCGTCATCTGTCAAGTCTTCAGTGACAATGTGTCCCAAGTACCTGAAGCTAGCCACCACATTCAGAGCCACTCCGTTGACCATAATAGGCGGAACATGGACCGGTGCGTTTTTAGTACTTTTAAAAATCAGAACTTCGCACTTAGAGGAGTTATATTTCAGTCCATGCTCCGCTGCATAAGCCTCACATATAGCCACTAACTTTCTGATCGCCCCCACCGACGGCCCCAGCAATACCATATCGTCCGCGTAGCTTATATTGTTGACACTTACGTCATCTATGTGACACCCCGTATGAGTATTGCTGAGCTCGCCGATTAGGTCGTTCACGTACAGGTTAAACAACAGAGGAGAGGTCAGTCCCCCCTGCCGCACACCACACTCCATGCCATACGCGTCCGATAGGGCTCCCGCCCATCTCACCTGGTTTTTTTGACAACCATACCAGCTTTTCAGTAAGGCCGTCACCTCCGCCGGTACACCCGCCCTAGCCAATTTGCCCCACAGCTTGTCATAACGCACTGAGTCAAAAGCTTTTGACAAATCCAGGAAGCACGCGTATACCGGCGTCCCCCTATCAGTATAGTACCTGACAGCCTGTTTAAGACATACGATCGCACTCTCAGTGGAAAGCCCAGCTCTGAACCCGAACTGGGCGTCGTGTAGACTTTTAACCTTTTCCCAACTATTTTCAACCTTCTGTATCCAGTCTGTCCCAGCCACATCGACAAGGACATCCGTCCATCTAGCTGGGGGGCGTCCCATTATGCTATGCTTCTAGATTCGCAGTGTCGTCGGCATTGACTGCTTTTTAAAATGCACCCTATGTGCTATGTATTATTCTGGAGTTATTTTTCTTTCTCAATAGAGATATTTATTTTGGGGAATTGACGATTCAGAGGATTATGACTTGTTTCGTTTTATTCAGGCGGATGATGGTAGCCGTGGTGGAGAGTGAGATGCACAACAAAATACATATCGACAGCATCGGACTAGACGGCGCGGGCCGAAGACACGTCATCATGAACAACTTGAAAGGTAATCGCCTTTTTGTGCAACATGATGCTTATATCTTGCGAAACTGATCCGGTTAGTTAGTGACCTGCAGCTTCCTGCAGCCTTCGATTTAAATTATTTACTTTGGTCTTTTTAGTCTGCGTCTTTTCAATGCTGGGCAATTAACTTCGAGTTCTTTCGATCCAGGGGTTAATGTAGACCCGTCACACGGATGTTTTTTGTTTTTTTGAACTTCTATTTAAAAGGAAAAACTGCATGGTTCTCCGTTACTCTAGTTGTTATAAGCACAAATAGGTTTGGCAATTAGAGTGACTTTCAAGCAGGCAGTTCTTGAGTTCAGAATAATGATTTAGATTTCCGATGAAAAAATCTTGCCTCGCATCTCATTGTCAATACTTTCATGTAATATCCCCAGGCCCTCACGTGCGTCTTCGCTACGTCCAGCACATGGACCAAGTTTACATATCAGACGAGAGCAACGGCGTCATCGACTATATTCATCCTGAAGGTAAGTTGATGGGACTACTATATTCTGTGTAACTTCGACCACTTCTTTCTTTCATCTTTTTCTTCTATCGATATGAACTCATTAAATCCAAGGACCTATTAACCATTATACGGGTATCGATACGAACTGATCAAATCCAGGGACCTATTAACCATTATACGGGTTAAAACCCTTATAATGTTATAATATGGGATAACGATTTAAATATTGCTGATAAGCCAGAATAAAAGAAACCAAACACCGAGCGCGGCGGGCTCACTTTCTTGCATAAATTTTGTATGTACCAGTAATTATAACTTAATTAATACTACCATCATCATCCTAGCCGTTTCCCAACAATGTTGGGATCGGCTTCCAGTCTAACCGGATGCAGCTGAGTACCAGTATTTTAAATGGAGCGACTGCCTTATATTACACCTTGTCTCTTTCTAAATTTCCATTTCTTCCAGGTACGGGTCGAGAGAACTACCGCGAGCTGTCAACGACGGTAACAAGCCTGGCCATCGCAGACAACTACGTGTTCTGGACCGACAGACGCACCTCCCGCCTCTTCTGGTCTGACGTCCACCAGACCTCGCACAAGATACGCAGGATTGATCTCAGTAAGTGGGCCTATCCCCTAACCTGCGCAGGTTTGAGGAGATTCATTAAAGACTCTGCTCTGGAGTGTAATGAGGTGCTGTTCTGCAAACAATGGGGTACTTAATGTCTTGTTATTTGTTTTCTACTGGAAATGATGGACGCTACTGAAAGCGCCAAACTAGTAGCTCAGTTCTGGGCCGACACAATTTAGATTACCATCGACACGCTAAGAAGAAGTGGGCCTATCCCGAATGCGCGGAGTAATCATAACATAAATTCGGACAATTTTTTAAAATCGATTCACATAATGTTTAGAACAAGACGTATCTTTGACTGCCTCGTTGGTCTAGTGGTTGCAAGCGCGAGTGTTGAGTATGAGATCCTAGGTTCAATTCCCAGGTCAGGGAAAGTGTTATTGGGTTTTTCCAGGAACCCCTCAGTAACAGCCACGAAATCTGGATCTGTGCCCGGTTGATGGCAATACGCTCGCCTCATATTACACACACGGGGTTTAAACATAACTTGCGAAATGTAGGTGTACTACTGGATACCCCTCTGCACATTCACGATACGTTTTGGTCACGCGTGCGTACCTTTAGATGAGTTTTCGTTGCTGACTGTGCCTTCAAAGGAACTCTAATGTGTTTCAAGTATATTATACTTCAATCTGAAAAGTCATTTGTATTTTTACAGCCCTCCTCCCAAACAACACGCAACTCCTTATCCAAGCGACTTCCTCCCTTCCCGATCACAAAGACCCTCTCATGAACCATCCTTGTCTGAAGAACCCATGTTCTGACGTCTGCGTCCAAGAAGCCCACGGGACCCCACACGAGAACCCGCTTCACTTCCAAATGGGCTACAAATGTTTGTGCCCTCCTGGCTTGTTGGTGAAGGACGGCCAATGCACCAAGTTGGCCAGCTGCGATGTGCATGAGATCCTTTGTCATAAGAGCAATATTTGCGTGGCAAAATCTAGCAGGTGTGACGGTAAGGTGGACTGTCCGAAGGCTGAAGATGAGGAAGGCTGTTTGGGTGAGTTAACACTTATTTTATTCATTAGAATAAAATAATGGTCATTGCTACGGCGTAGCTTACGACGTAGAAACCCCTGTGCTACGGCGTAGCCTATCTATACTATACTAATATTATAAAGCTGAAGAGTTTGTTTGTTTGAACGCGCTAATCTCAGGAACTACTGGTTGGAATTAAAAAAATATTTTTTGTGTTGGATAACCCATTTATTGAGGAAGGTTATAGGCTATATAACATCACGCTACGACCAAAAGGAGCGGAGCATAAATGAAAGATGTTGCAAAAACGGGGAAAATGTATTCCTTTTGATAGCTTTTTCTCTCTTATGTGACGCCGACGAAGTTGCGTGGGTCAGCTAGTTTATGATAATGCAGGGGGTAAGGGAAAGTCATCCGCAGGGTGATGGGGTAAATTCAGTATATCATACTAAGCTGACTAGAATTCATCATTCAGACTAGAAATCATTTCTGGAACGGGATGGGAGGAATCCAATTAAGATTTGTTTTATTTCCTCATATGCAATGTACCGTTACCGCGGCATACGCACGTAGCGAACGGCAAGCGCGACGACAAGTTCGATGAACTCGTATGCTATCTCTAGGCAGGAAGCAAACAGCTTATTTTACAACATTTATAGTTGTTTTTTTTACTTTAGCCGTATTATTTACATAAATGGAGTGCTGCGTACAGATAATATAATTTTACATTGAAATAAACGATACTAAAAATGAAAAATTTCCGATATAATTTAAATTAAGGAGCTGAATGCACAGTGTTAGTTTGCGGAGGGCTGTCCCTTGAGGGTGCAAGTGGAGTAGCTAGATCTGCGCTACAACAACGGAGCGAGATCTGTGCTACGCCGTAGCAGCCCTGCACTACGGCGTAGCTGCCACTGCGCTACGGCGTAGTTGCCGTTGCGTTACGGCGTAGCTGCCGCTTGCTACGGCGTAGCTGCCACTGCACTACGGCGTAGCTTTTTTATGCTACAGTGTAGCTTGATAGTTACAGGCGTAGCATGACGTGTGTTACGGCGGCGTAGCTTGTTTTATGCTAAAGTATTACGATATTCAAAGTAGCTCGCCAGGTCTACAGCGTAGTTTATTCACGCTACAGCATAACTTGCTCATGCCACAGCGTTATTTGATTTGAGCTACGGCGTAGATTGGTCTATGCTGCTGCATAATATTGCAATGAACTACAGCGTAGCTGTTGTCCTAGAACCACAAAATTCGAAGACATGTGACATCTACCAATCCGCACTGGGCCCGCGTGGTGGATTATAGCCCATTCCCTCTCATAGAGAGGAGGCCTATGTCCCAGCAGTGGGAACATTAACAGGATGATGATGATGACAGCGTAGCTCGGCAGAGTAGCTTGACGGTGCTGCGGCGTGGTTTGGCGAAGCTACAGCGAAGCTTTCTTGATCTGTGCTACGACGTACCTTGGACTTAGTTTCAGCGTAGCATGAGCTACGCTACACTATGCTACGCCGTAACAAGGATGCTACGGCGTAGCTTAATGTGATTTTGCATCCGAGTTTTTTTTTCTATTGCTGAAATATAATACTGCATTTACGTTGAAAAAACTCTTTACCTTTTATATTTTTAGTGGACCCTAGAAACATATGTTCTTCCGAAGAGGTATTCTGCCACGGTGTGTGCTTAAACAAGCATATAGCTTCAGCTTCACTGTGCTCTACTGAAAAAACAATCCATACAGGTAAGCGTGAGCAAAATTAATTAAGGCTGGTTTAACCATACCAACAACTTGTAGATAGGAAATCACTCTTTAGGGTCCCGTCCCCGAAGGGTAATCAACGGGACCCTATTAGTAAGCGTCCGCTGTCTGTAATAGGAAGACAGTTACAATTTTCACAGAATGTGTATTTTTGTTGCTGCTATAACAACATTTAATAATAATTCAAATAATTTAAAAATTAAAGGGAGCTGTACTACGATGGTACGGGAACTCTTCATGCGCGAGTCCGAATTACACTTGGGCGGTTTTTTAAAGTTTGTTTTTACTACATTGCAATTGATATGCTGTAACTTTGAATTCCGAATTGGGTGATTAGTGATTATTAAACGACTGTATCAAAAAACGAACAGTACCTCCCCTGCAATTAGTTTCGCCTACAATTAGTGCTCGTCCTTTCCCAACCAGTCTGACCCAGCCACCTTATGCACTAGAACCACAGCAGGAGAAATTCAGAATTACCTTTCTAAAATTCTCTCCGCCCCACCAGCCCCTGTACTCAGCATATGCAGCGACACCGAGTTCCAGTGCGCTGACTCGTCGCTGTGCGTGTCGCGCTCACAGCTGTGCGACGGGCGCTACGACTGTCCCGGCGGAGCTGACGAGCAGGACGCACTGTGCGACGTGCCTTCCTGCTATGACACCGAGTTTATGTAAGTACGAGGACACTCCCGCCTGACCACCACTAAGCTTATTTTTGCTTGCACTCGCAACATAGAAACGCTCTCTAGCCCCGCCCCGTTGACTTTGTATATATATATATATATGAATGAAAAGATACCGAATCGGCCGAGCGCACTGACGACGCACGCCAAGCGAGAGTTATTGTTATTTTGCGCGCCAAAGTTGAGGCTTTCCTAATAGGCCCAAACTTTAAGGGGGCGTGGCTCGGCGCCTCCGCATGTTTTAAGCGAAAAAAAAATAAAATGGTCGGGCGGTAAAGACCCCGACTGTACATACTGGATGATGAGCTCGTTGGTTAATAACAGCCGCCCGGGTTGATCTTCAAGGTGAAGCAGCTCTTGCTGAGGATGGGTGACCATCCCTTACATAGGTACCAATATCCTCCGTGCCGTTGCTCCAATTCGTTGGTTCCTGCCTTCCAGCTATCATTTAATTTTGTAGATCTTTGACAGTCGCTACGAGCAGTCAGAAGCTGAAAGTCTGGCTTCCAGTCTTACCAAGGGGTACAGTATTATCCAGATACTGGATTGCGGAGGTCATTTAGGCTCTCGCTCTATGTAAATACAGGTATTTAGCTGCATCCGGTTAGACCGACCCCAACAAACTTTTGGAAAAGTATGTTACAAAGATGTATAACTCGTGAATTTTGGCCAGGTGTGCGTCAGGCTCCTGCATACTAAAGACCTGGATCTGCGACGGTGATGAGGACTGCAACGATGGATCTGATGAAGTCAACTGTGGTAAGTAGTTGTTGTTGTTTCACATTTGCATGTGAGTAAGTGAGCGGGCCGGCTGCGCACAGCTCACGCGGGTGACAAGACGCGTCTCATTGCCGCTTGACACCTGCACTTTATTAGAACGTATCCGCACGTCGTCTTCTTCCTAATTTCCTACAAAGTCGCAAGCGTTTGATTTACACGCTGACCGCTCTACTGCCTCTTTTTTTTTTCGGATTAGTAATCATCAAATGACTCTTCCCACTCTGGGCGGAGCAGGAGGGAGTGTCAGACTTTTACTGACTGAAACCCATCCATGTTCCTTCATCGCCCTTTGTGTTCCGGGGCCACGGTATCTCTTTCGAACAGTCCCGCAACCCCGGCAGGCATCGGTCCTTGGGGACCCCTTCCTACCGCTCTACTGCCTGCATCCGCGCCAACCTAAAATAATGTTAAATTCCCGGATATTTTAGTAAACTCACTATAAAAGCCAGGAACAAAGCAAGCAAGTAACTTGCAGAAACATATGCCCATAATCTCCAATCAAAACTTGCTACTTGCTTGCGTTCGGATACCACCTGTACGAACTACACTGACTTACATTATGATATCAGAATTATCCACACAATTAACTTTGTTAGGTATTACAGAAACCTGTCAACAACCGTCGGGTAGTAGCCCATCAGACACAACATCCATTTGGCCGGAGAATTCTCCCTTTTCTTTCAAGGTCGAGGAACAATTTACTCTGTTTCTCAAACCCCAAGGTTAAGTTTCGAATGCCATCGTTATCATGATCTAAACCTTTGCAGTGAACATGACATGCAGTCCAGGGTTCTATCAATGCAGGAACAGGGATTGCGTGGAGCTGAGGAGAAGATGTGACGGCCATCAGGACTGCTTGGATTTCTCCGACGAGGAAGATTGTGAAGAGTATCCCATTGTGACGACCACGGTTAGTGTTCAATGGAGACTGGAGACCTTATTTATGAACTCTTTAAAGGGTTGTGTTTAGAGCTCATTAGCAAGGGTTCTCGATGTGTTTAGATGTAATCGGGTCCTATACAGTGTGATTTATTTACGTGAGCGTGGATGGTCAAATCCGAAACTATAAGGATTAGCGAAAATTACCCATAGGAGTCTCGGACCCGATTTTGATGAAAACGAAAGCTCCATCATTGGTTTATGAAAAATCAGTATTGCTAGCCAGGAATCGAACCCGATTAATTTGTAGATAAAACATATTGAAGACCTTAATAACTCCTAGACTTTACACTGATATATGACAAGAATTCGTGTGGGATACTCAACTAAAAATCTTTTTTGCGATAAAAAATAACCGTGATCCAAAAAACGTGAAAAATTACTTTAATTTCGGACATCGGCAACAAAAGAGCCAAAGAAACAAAGTCTTCGACTTCCGAAAGTAGTTTGTTTTTCACGTTTTTTGTTTTCTTTTTTTCTGCAGTTTTCTACCTTTTATCCTATAACTGAACCATTTCACAGGAAGATACACCGAGATGCGCTGCCTGGGAGTACACTTGCGAACACAACAGTAGCATTTGCTTGCCGCATACCGCTCGGTTAGAAAAGCTTACAGCGATTATTAGATACCGGTGAATAGTGGTTTTGGGGAACTAACAGCTAGTCTAGTGTAATTCTGACGCTCTAAGAGTACTGAGCCTTCTTAACATAAATTTAATCTATGATTTTTTAAGGAATACATTTTGCCTTTGATCTATCTGGTTTATTTCGTGGTGATGGGGTTCAGTGTCTCAGTGTGTGTGTGTGCAGTTCAGAGGAGCTCGTGACTAAATAATAACAGCCGCTCGGGTCGATATTTAGGTTAAGCCGTGCTTGCCTAGGTTGGTCTGTGGATGTATGACCACCCATTACATACCGAGTTTCCTCCGTGCCTCGGAAAGCACGTTAAGCAGTTGGTCCCGGCTGTCATTTGTGATCTTTGGCAGACGTTACAGGTAGTCAGTGGCCCAAAAAGTCTGACAACCAGTCTTACCAAGGGGTAACGTATTACCCAGTACTAACTGGGTTGTGGAGGTCAGATAGGCAGTCGCTGCATGTAAAATACTGGTATTCAGCTGCATCCGGTTAGACTGGAAGCCGAACCCAAAAAACTTGGGAAAAGGCTAGGCAGATGATGATGGGGTTCAGTGTCTCAATGGTGTGTTGTCTACAGAAAGCTGTAGATAGTTTTCTGTAGATAGATGTAGAGTTTTGTTGCTACAACAGCCCATAACGTCCACTGCTGGACATAAGCCTCTCCCATGATGGGAGGAATTTGCCGTAATCTCCACGCTTGGCAGGCGGATTGGAGATCGCAGTGATGAAAGACTAACAGAAAACGCTGCTGCCCATTCTCTGGTCTACGGAGGCGCAAGGTGTTCTGCCTCAGACATTAGTCGCCTTATACGACACCTGAATTTTGTTGGTGGCGGAATAATTACACACACAAGTCATGGGCCCGGTTTGCACGAAAGCAGTGATGAGCGGAACGGAGGAAGGAGACATGCGGGTAACGACCGATCACATTGGTTGAAATCAAAATGGCGTTTTTCTTCTCAGTTGTTGAATTTTTTACTCTCCACTCCGTTCGTCTCCACTTTGGTTGAAACCGAGCCATACTCAGGTTTCTGTAGCTCTAAGAATAATTTGTAGTTTTTTATCCCCGACCCAAAAAGAGGGGTGTAATTAACAATATACATAGTTGGTCTCAAGCATGATTAAATCCCGTAAAAATCCTTGTATTGGTCCTACTCCCATAAGCTTTTCCATTTTTTCTAATCTAACTAGTGGCATCAATGATATTCTAACAAACAGATATGTTATACACCTACAAAACCACCGAAAAAAGTGTGCCGCGGGGGAGAGCCAACTCACATACACGCAGTGACGCAGAATAAAGGAAAAACAGGCCAATTGACACGTTTTCGAGTCTTCACGATTGCGCGCTCATAACATATCTGTTTAATTAAATATCATTGAGTGGCATGAACAAATTTCCTTACATGATTTTATGCAGACCAATATTCTGGTACGGGACAGGACAGCAGGTCAAATTACGCTCAAAATAGCTCTGTTTCGTCAACCGGTTACCTAAAAGGTTACACATAATATTACTGTATTTGAGTTTTGGAAATGTAATCCAAAAATTTCTAGAACTTCGGTAAGTGGTGAAGGGTGGGCGTTTTATCTTATGTTAGGTACTTTCAAAGCTCCGCTCGTTCGCGCGGTCGGGCGGTGAAGCGGATCTCTCATCTGAGCCGGATCCACACCAGACGATCCAAATGGATCGCTAATTCCTGCGATCCGCGATCCGGGACCATGAGGCATGGATCATGGATCGTGTCGTCTTTCTTGCGATCCCGCCGCGTTGCACCGACACGCTCCAACTGATCCACACTTATCCGCCTAAGTATAGCACGGTTGAACTTTCGGTCACTATATATATGGAGCGACGTCGAATTACTGTGGCAGCAACAACCTACATTCTTCTTAAATATTTACGAAATAAATCATTTACGTTCCTTGTAAAGGGATATTAGACGACGACTTTAAAAATTTTCCATAATGTGTGATCGCGCGTTCCACACACAAACGTCTAACCGACCGCACCGAGAGACTGAGGCGCCTGTGTGCTATTAACAAAAAACCGATAACTGACGGATCGCTCTAGGCTAGGCTTGCTTGAAATCTGTTGATTCCTAAAAAAAGTACACCGTCTGACCGCGCGGCGCCAAGCCCACACATCAGCTTCATCGCCACCGCCCCCCGTGCAGACTAGCGGTGTCAATGGAATCGCCTAAATGTGTTTCGTTGTAGCTGCAACATGAAGGTCGACTGCCCCGGCGGGACCGACGAGCACGACTGCGACGTCCGCTGCTCCCCGCACGGCCTGTTCGCGTGTCGCCAGCAACTCAACTGCATCGCTATGCACAGAGTGTGCAACGGACGTCAGGACTGCGTCGATGGGTCTGATGAGACGCCTGATGCTTGTGTCAGAGGTAAGTTCTGTTCAACAATTAACTTAATTGCTAGGTAATGTGTAGTGGACTAATGTTTGTGTCAGGAGTTTAAAAATGAGTGTAGAAAGACTTAAGTCTTTCTACACTCATTTTTAACCGAAGGCGAAAAGCACTTGTTCTTCAGTCATTCCGATCTTGTAACTATGTTTATACTACACCTGCTTGAAAAGTACCTTGATACTTTATCAAATTTACGGTAGAAAGTACGTCATTGCATATCGAACAAATATGCGGGGAGAAAACGCATCTGAGCGGGAGAGAAAAGTGTATGAAAATCCATTTCTTACGTAGTTTTTCTTTTTTAATTTTGGGTAAGACTATGCGCCGGTAACCTAAATATCAAAAGCCAAAAAGTTTTTACAGTAAGTTTTTATCTCCAAGTTCGCAAAATGACACTGGCCACTAGCTGTGTGTTGGATGGTGTCGCGCTGCTGGCAGTGCGACCCTGCGGCGGCAGGATAAACAATTTGAAAAAAGAACATTAATGGAAAAAGTGTTACATTAAGCTTCACTAACTGCAACAATTTCAATATAAATTTCAATTAGTAAAGATTTCGTTTTTTATTTTCCTCGTAGGTGTAGTATAAAGCACTATGTATCACTCGAGAGAAAGTGCGATTCCCGATCTCGGGTGTTTTAAAGCCCTCGCCTACGGCTCGGGCTTCAAACACCCTCGACGGTGATCGGTCACTTTCTCCTCTCGGTGAACAATGTACTATTTTACACGTCATTTTTTTAAACTAGATGGGAACGGTGTTTCGTACTTGACTACTCTGAGAAGAAACAGCCGAAACAAACTCAGAGGTAGTAGTCTCTTTTGAAGTCCAGACATAATCTTGCTCAATTCACATGAGGACAATGCAGATTAGTGTCTGAGATGGTCTTTTGAAGAAAGAACCACACAGATTTGAGTGGACCTGTCCAGTCAGTGCAAGCATTTGTCAGTTAACGTGTAGCTTTACTTATAACTCAAGGAGCTCAACAAAACGACGAAAAATACCAAAGAAATGATATCCCACAAAAAACATTTTCATGTAAAATGTTGCCAAGACGAGACCATATTGATTCGCACTGTCAAAAAGTTATCAGATCGATCTCATGTAGAGCCAAGCTACACGCCCTAACTCTACAAGGTCTAACTTCAGAAACTCTACACGGTAGTCAAAATATGACTTGGCCATGTGACCATGTCATCATTATTTCATACCCATTATTCAGGATTACTTAGTTCTTCAGAGAAAAGCTAGGTAATAACAAAAACTTCCCTATTTTAGTGAACAGGACCTCCCACCTGTTCCCTGTGGTCCACTCCTACTACTCGGAATGCGAAGACGGCTACCTCTGCAGTAACGGACAGTGCATCGAGTGGAAGCAGCTCTGTGACAAGAAGACCGACTGCGCTGATGGCACAGACGAGAATGGACTCTGTGGTATGTGGATAGTGGTGTTGTTTGTTTGGAGCTTTGAAGTCCCGTGTCTTTGAGGAAGTTATTAGCTGCTCTGTTTGATGAGATAGTATAAATAAGGTTAAGCTATTCAAAAACGAAATATTTTCAAAGAATCACCTAATCTTACGTCCACCTACAATCTGGCCCTGACAACTGGCAACATTTTACGGCAGCTCTTTTAAATTTTCAGTAGCCTTGTTATCTAACCATGTCCATGAGAATCTTAATCAAATAAAAAACATCAAATTTACGGCTATAACGAAGCCATAGCAACTAAAAAAAAAAAATTTCTAATTTTTTTGACACGTTTTGCATAAAACTTTTACACGACGTAGTATGACGTATAAGACGCGGCGTTTTTTTTTACATATTTATACTTTTTCCTTGAAAATGATTCGTACTGTATGCTGTATGAATAGATACACCTTATATATATATAGTATGTTGCTACCCCGTTGGTATCGTGGTTGAAAGCGCGACTGCTAAACCTGGGGTCCCGACTCCCGAGCTCGATTCCCTAACATTTTTGTTATTTCTTCGTTTCATTGATTGTTTTGTTCGACCTCTGCGCTGCCACCTACAACGCCGTGGAAGTAGCGAAGTTCTGGGCTACCAAAAACTTTTCGGCAAAAAAATAAAAACAGACTTCAAAAACACAAAAAAATGTGAAAAATAACTTTAGCTTCAGAAGTCGGTGACTTTTGTTTGTTTGATTCATTTTTTTGCCACTGACTTGGCGTGGTTTTACGTCATGATGTTGTATAAGCAATAAACATCCAAGCGATTGCAGCAATCACGACCAATTTGCCGTCTATTATTGAAAAGTTCCTTTGAATATCTTCGAAAATCAGCATCAGATCTGCACCAAACTTAAACGGGATCACCGCGAAATAATATTCTTCCAAACAAAAAAAAAACATCAAAATCGGTTCAAAATTGGCGAAGATATCGCTGAACACACATACCAAAAAAAAAACAGACGTATTGATAACCTCCTCCTTTTGGGAATCAGTTTAAAATATAAATACTGTTACGTCGTGCCCATACCTACAATACAAGTAGCTTCTAATAGTAGGTACCTACAACTAAGTAGGTAGGTAGTAGTAGGTATGTATCGAATAATGTAGGTACAAATTCGCAAACTACCTATAAAATACATCAGGAAGTTGTCATTGTAATTTCGACCGTACGCCCAGGGCATAAAGTACCTATTTCTTTCCTTTGTACAAAAGTTGTAGAAGATTCTAGGAAGTCATGGATCTTTCTCAAACGTTCGGTCGTCATATAAATAGTCGACGTGTTTGCGGGAGGAGTCAGTATCATTTTAGCTACAGTACGGGACGAATCAAAGAGAACTAGTGAGTGCGATATCTAAGCGAATAGTGATCAGTAGTGTACTTGTGATTGAGTTTGAAGTGTTTTGTGATTATTAAAGTTATTCAGTTGTTTCATCGGTAGTAATTAATTTATCCCATACCCAGCTCGTAACAATACTATCGTGCCAGCGACGCGAAGAAGAAAAGAAGATTGTGTGTTTTATTGAATTTGTCTTGTCCACCTCAGAAACTGCGTGCTCCAACAGTACATGCTCGTTCCTGTGCCAGCCCACTCCTGTTGGAGGGCGCTGCCTGTGTCCCTTCGGCTTCCGTCTGTCCGCAGACCGCACCACGTGCGAGGACATCGACGAGTGCCAGCAAGAGGTCTGCTCGCAAGGATGCATCAACGTCCGCGGCTCTTTCTTGTGTTCCTGTCATCATGGATATGCGCTCAGGTAAGGAGTATAATTTGTTAATTATGAACCAACCTACACAGAAGACAACATACGTATAGAGAAACAGTATCAGCCCAATTTGAATAAATTACTTTTTCAACACTTTTGCTCAAAAAATGCATTTACATAGCCTGTATACATTGTTCGAAAGTTAAAAATTACGCACCATACAACGGAACGTGCGGTAAAATAGGTATTCTCACCTAAGTACCCATTTTACCGCATACATACCCCGTTGTATAGCACCGTGCGTATTCTTTACGGTTTTATTTTAATTACTTAGGTCGAAATGAAAATCCAAGATGGCGCTGACGAAAATTTTCGGGTTTTTCTTCATATGAGTCGTTTTCGTGGTTTTTGAGGTCGCTGATAACGAAAATGAGGTCAAAATGAAAATACAAGATCGCGACGGCGAAATTTTCAGTTTTTTCTTCATGAGTGTCGTTTTCGTGGTTTTTGGGGTCACTGTTTGTTTCATTACATATTGTAGTAATCATCATAGTTTTCTCGTAAATGTGTTGAAAAACATTGTATGACACACGTGCAGAAATTGGTATTTACAAACTCGTGACTATGGTAAGCCCGAGACTAGTATCATAAATAACTATAAATTTGGTGAAGGAAAACTTCGTGAGGAAACCGGCATATCCTAGAACCAAAAAATTCGAAGACATGTGACATCTACCAATCCGCACTGGGCCCGCGTGCTGGATTATAGCCCATTGCCTCTCATAGAGAAGAGGCCGTGTTCCAGCAGTGAGAACATTATTAGGCTGATGATGAAGATGATGATTTTAAATTTTATCAGATTGGCATCTAAGGCTGGTTTTTTCTTGACCAGAGGCTAAGCGTTGCCACACAACCTGGCAACGCCACCAGTCTGTTGCCAATTGATAGTTTTGAGAAGTTTTTTGATCCCACTTTTTGTTTTGTTTGTGTTAATAGTTGGGTTTTCTTCCAGTAAAGTAAATAAAACTTATTTCCATTACATTCTGTCATTTCAATTATGTTTTGTGTTTGTATTTGTGTCTATCTATTTTGGTTTTTAAATAATGTTTAGAATGTAATTTTAATGTAAGTCTGACATCTCAATTGTTTATGTGTTTGTATTTTTGTTTTATATGGGTCTCGGACCTGAAATAAATGATTTTGTTTATTTAATTTTTATTATATTCTCTGTCATTCGTTCCCCCATCAGGTCAGACCGTCGCTCGTGCAAGGCGACGCGCGGCAACATGTCCGTCCTGTACGTGTCCGGCAACACTGTCCGGTCCATCTCGGCGGACGGGTACGGCGCCATCGAGTACACGGACACGGAGGAGCCCGCTATCACTGATATGGATTATCATGTCAGGTTAGTGAGCAGTGAGATGATGAAGGAGTCATTCTTGGGTTCCACAAGACTACCTGAGTTATGGACCTGTTGTTAGGAGCTGCGGTGGCGACCCAAACTCTAAGGGTACCTGTAGGACTACTACGTATCTCTGTTGACAGCTCGAAATGATAGTAACTGGGCTCAGTGTGCACTGTGCGTCAATGAACTGTCAAAAGGTTGGTTTCGTATTATGTATGGCCAGTCGCGATCAAATATGACGTCAATGGTTGTCATTGTGGCTGATAGTCACCGTAACTCATTTTGACAGACGCTTTCGTATCGATATTTCGATTGTAAGCATATTGGACAACAAATTGATGACAACTGAGTTTGAAGTGGCTTTCGTTAAAGACGTTACACCGTACCCGGGCTGTTAGTCACCGTGAAGTGATATCCACTCAGTGTGATACGTAATACCAATATTATGACATTCTCGGTTGTCATCAAAGTTACTACCGAAGCTTGATAGTCACTGGATATCAGAAAGATACGTAATGCCTACTGGTCCCAGAAGCCTCCCGACCCGTTGGTTGTTTTCATAAAACAAGACTTGGACAATGGTTCGTCCGACAGTTTCGCAGTATCCCAAGGATTCGAGCTTTTCCATACTGTCCTAGTTACACAAGAAAAAACAATCTGTATATCTACCCACTCTACCTAGTGTGTTTCGTAAACTTTGCATATTCTCCAGGCAAAAGAAGCTGTACGTGACGTCAGCGGAAGCCGGCAAGCTGGTGGAAGTGAACAGCACGCAAAACGTCGTCGTAGTCACCAACATTGGAAGGCCGACACGGGTAAATTTAATTGTGAACTTTATTTATAAGTTACAAGGTTGGCAAATGAGTGAGGAAATTGTTGAGTATAAATGTCGAAGGCTATTGGCGATGCAAAGATTATCCGCGCGCCTCTAACGGCAAAATTCGGGCAAAATTCAGAAGTTGTCTAAGAACGACACTTTGCTTTAAATGTGAGGTTAAGTTTAGACATAATCAGATGAATCACGATTACATACAGAAACCTGTTGCTAGTAAAAGCAGAAATACGAAATATTGTTGCGTTCCTCAAAGTAGTAGGTACTGACGGAGATAAGTTATAGCGGGAATAAGTTTTCATTTGTTTCAAAAAGACAAAATTATGAAGTAAAAATGGGAGACTGCTTTAAGAATAAGCAAGTCGATTTGCACTCAAATAAATTTTCTTCATAGATGGAAAGATCAGCTTTATAGCAATTAACCCTCTCAGATTTACTCAGTAGTGATATGTATTTATTTCTTCTCCAGAACGCATTGGTTCTGCGTATTCTGCAGACGCTTTGGTTACATCGACTATTGACAACATAATTATTGTCTCGGCCAGCAAGAAACTACATAAATCTGATTTATATTTAATAAATAAAATTTTCCGTGAATTGTATCGAAAACTGTCAAAGTGTCGTTCTTAGACAGCTTCACAATTTTGACACTTGAGGCGCTAGTTAGAATCTTTTCATCGCCAATAAGAGTAGAGGAAGACCAAAGAAACGATGGATGGTCTGTGTGAAGGATGATATGGGTAGAAAGGAGGTGTCTGATGAGATGAAGAGTAATAGAGAAGTATGGAAGAAGAAGACGAATAAATTGGGTTAAGGGCAGCAGAATGTTGAGGAACGTTGGCCAATCGATGACCGAAAGAAGACGGCGGCGGGCGGTACCAGAGTGAACGCTGAAAGCAGGTTGTGTTATGGTAAAAACCGGCCAAGTGCGAGTCGGAATCGCGCACGAAGGGTTCCGTACCATTATTTAAAAACATTAGACAAAACTGCAAAAAAATCACGTTTGTTGTATGGGAGCCCCCCTTAAATATTGATTTAATTCTGTTTTTAGTATTTGTTGTTATAGCGGCAACAGAAATACATCATCTGTGAAAATTTCAACTGTCTAGCTGTCACGGTTCATGAGATACAGCCTGGTGACAGACAGACGGACAGACAGCGAAGTCTTGGTAATAGGGTTCCGTTTTTACCCTTTGGGTACGGAACCCTAAAAACGTGCTATTTTAGCCGGTAGGACTCCGTTATAATCCTTCGTCCCCGCAGTACGGAGGGTATCCATGACGATTTCTTCAAAAGAAAATAAGTTGAATATTAATATTAATTTAGTCGCACTGTAGCACGATCCACTTCCCCTGTACGGCGTATGCTTACGAACGTCAACGCTCTCGTGGAGACCAACCCTGGATTGGACTTGTTAGCTGATGAATGGAAGACGATATTGTTGGAATGTTTGTGATTCTGCGAGAAGACCGAGTAAAAGGATTAGGTACTTATTTAATTTAGTGTTAATGGTTTTAAATACTGTAGGTACTAAATAAATAAATAAGTTGAAAATTATAGATGGAATGAAGCAAGAATCAAGCGCAGCTGATGTGCGTCCTGGGAATGGGTCTCAGGTCGAGCAAAGTCTTATGCAAAGGGTTTCCCTCAAGGGATTTGTGAATAGAAACTCTGTCTGGATTAATGCCCGTTTGATGTCGATAGGTAGAGCCTATTTCATGTCCCTATGTTACATGGGACTAAAAAATAACAGGTGAAATGAGGGTGTACTTCTGCTTTATCGTCTAGGGAATACAGCCGTACTGCTTTTGATGTTGTAACTATGTTCTCAGTCAAACTCAGTAGAGTAGATGACAAAAAAAATCTAATTAGTCTGTCAGATAGATTTCCAAAAAAAATTGTACACATTATTTTTCTCTTTTCACGTAAACAAAAAAATAAAGCCGATACAGTGCGTCGAAAACTCGTGTGACGTCGCAATTGAGTACATTTTTTACTCAAATGTGACGTCACAAGCCCACTCAAGATCTTTGACTCGTTTTATCTTCGTCAATTTTTATTAAGTAATTTGATAAAACAAAAAACAAGTAAGTATCCAATATTTTTCGATTATCTAACTGACGGACTAAACAGAATCATAGTTTTTGAAGTGAAAACTTCTTTAGGCGCGTTGAGCACTTTTTGGGTGAAGGAAAAACATTGAACTCATCGTCACGTAACGTAACGTGCGGTCACGCTTCGTAGCCGTTCGTAGCACTCGTAGCATCCGCTACGGCGTAGCACCACGTGGGCATAACCAGTGCTACGACTGGGGCGGGGCCTGAGTACGTTTTGTTTTCACTTCTATCGGCAGTCCGCAAAGACTGCTCCGATTTTTTAGTCAGTCATCATCCCTATTACCAATATGACACATACATTGTTGTAAATGCCAGCACTAAATCTGTTCTTTCCAGGTGGCAGTAGACTGGGTGACGGGTAACGTGTACTTCGTGGACACGACGCCCGGGAACAGTCGCGTGCGAGTGTGTCACGTCAGGAACAAGCGCTGCGCTAGGCTGCAAAAGCTTCCTTCTGATGCTCAGGTATGTGGCTATTATAGGGCTTTCAAGTTTGGAGATATTGGGAGCTTTTGGGGATAGACTTAAAGTGTACCTTCAGTTATTTTTGGAGCCTACAGAAACAGCAATGAAAGAGTAGATAACTCTTTTATGAAAAAACGTCTAACTATGACGTGCCTCATTGTGTTACGGTCTCCAAAGAATAGAATCTTTACATATCTGGCTGCGTCGTTAGTCGAATGGTTGCAAAGGCGACTGCCTAGCTGTCAGAGTTCTGATCTGATAACTCGTTTTCTTCATGGTAGGTCCCTATTCGCCACCTCCATGCTGTTAATCCTTGATGAAATTGGCACAGCAATGTAAAAAAAAGAAACAAAGAAAAAATATTTATTTGCCGTCAGTTAATAAAGCACACACTCAATAATATAAAAAATACGGAACCCTAAAAAAGATACAAAATAAGGAGGAAAACATAATGTGCTGTGTGCCTCACGACTGCGCCAAAATAGTACATTTTGTTACAAGTGGAGAAAGTTTGTTATTGCATTCGAGGCGGAATTGTAACACCCAAGCCGTAGGCGAGGGTGTTTTTGAGCCGAGAATTGCAATAACAAATGTCCACGTGTATCAAACGACGTTTTTCAATACACTTTTGAAGAAATAAAATAAAATAACGAATCATATTTTTGTCACGAACTATGAAACTATGATTTAAGTTTTTTTTTTCGCGGTTTGGTCTCGCCAGGTTGAAAGATAGGCAATGGTATGAAGCCGTTAAACAGCCTAATATAAAAAATAGATTTATTTTATATTTTTTAATTCAGAACACAAATAAATGTTAATTTGTGTATAAAAGTAACTATTAGTTTTAAATAATCATGTTTATCTATGATATTCTATTTATAAACACAATTTGAATAATCAAAAAATATTTATGCCGTAAAGACGCGTAGTGCTTTACAGAAATAAAAAAAAAAAAAAAACATTCACCTCAGACTATAGGCATTGAACCAATTTGGACTAAGTATAGGTATAGTTATCTGTGGCAATTTTCATTCCCGCACACGTGCGGGAAAGTGGAAGAAATCGCACGCGTGTGAAAATGCACCTAATCGTAGTGCGTTAGGGACCAGTTTTCGAGTAAGTGTATTGAAAAGATCCATTTCAGCATTCATGCCAGACAGGTGAGGCTGTCTGACGCTGCGGTCTTCCAATGAACCTTGAGGGGGAAGTGACGGAAAAACAGTGGAGTGTGTGGAGATTGGCACAAGCAAAGAGACGCATATCCTACATCCATCAGAGCGTAAATTAAGTCGGTCATGATAATCCCTTTGTAAAAAAATACCTTATCTGCCGCTCTTTTATGAAACAAGGCACAAAAATACTTTAATCCTCCATTCCCCAGATAACAGCCCTCATAGTAGACCCAAGTTCAGGCCGCATGTTCTACTGCGTGACCCGGGAGCTGGAGTCAGTGGTCTGGTCGGCAACCCTGGCCGGGAGACACGTGACCGACCTGACGACTGTCCGCAACTGCACCGGACTAGCCGTGGACCCGTTCAAGAAGAAGCTGTACGTGGCGGAGACCGGACCTGCGCATATCATCAGGATGGACTATGAAGGGGACAAGCAGTGAGTTGGATGTTTAAAATCAAGTTTTTTACTTCTGAACATACAGATGTGTAGCTGAAGAATTGGATTTGCTTTTTCTTTACACAGCTGAAATAGGATACGGGTTTTGTCTAAACTACACGACGAAACTGTCATAACATAATATTAGAACGTTAAAAAAAAAACATGTAGGGCTGTAGGGCCCAGCATTACTTACCCGTTTTCTTATTCTTCTTTATAATCAGGGTCTAGAGGTATGCAAGACACTGATTGTACTATTATATACTACCCAAGAATTAGTTAGATAAAATTGTGATTAATTTCCAGCAAAAAGATCCTAGCAGACCACCCCCAGTTACAAGCCCCCCACGACCTGGCTATCTTCGAAGACCACATCTACTATCTAGTAGCGAACTCGTTCCGTCTCAGCCGCTGCTTACTCTTCGGCCCCAAGTACTGCGAGACCTACATCTTCAGAGTATTCGACGCCAACACTTTCGTCATACGCCATGAGAGCGTCCAAAGAGATGACTTGGTGAACGAGTGCGAGGGAGTCACATGTTCCAATGTTTGTGCGTTGGACGAAGATGGACCTAAATGTTTGTGCGATGATGGGGAGCTGGCTAAGAATGGGGAGTGTCCGACGGTGGATAAGAAGGATGTGAGTAGATAACCTACATGTTGTTTTTTTTGCTTAACGATTTTATAACTCTGATGTCTTTAAAAAGTAGCTAATGCAGGAATTACGGTTTACTAATTATTTTCTCTCCTGTAACTTTTTTGCTAGGTATAGTAACTCTATACTATGTATTACCTATTACTTATTAACTATTGTTATTTCAACTTAATGTCGAGATTTCTTGAATGTAAGTTTAAAATAATGGATATTATGTCGTACACATAAACCTACTTTAATAAATTCTTTCATATCTATGTTATAAATAGTATTTTTTTTAAATTATGTAAGTGGAAACTTCTTTAGGCGCGTTGAGCACTTTTTGGATAAACAAAAATCATGGAAGTCGCGTGACCGTCACGTACGCTTTCGTAGCACTCGCAGCCGATCCGCTACGGCGTAGCACCACTTAGTCGTGCGCGGGGCACAACTCGTAGCAGTGCTACGACTGGGGGGGGCTTGAGGGGGGAGGGGGAGGGGAAACATGAACAAACAAATTTTAAAAAATGCACACAGCTCGACGATGCAATTCACAATTAGTTACTTACCTAGTTTTTACTTCTATCGGCAGTCGCCAAAGACTGACTGACTGACTTTTTATCATTAGAGTTTATATCAATTTTAATCATTTTATTTATTCTTGTATAATTCTAAATTCTACTAAAACTATTTGTATTTGTTTAATCATTAATAAACTGCTAAAATTTTATTTTTATTAGTATAGGGGCTTAATTTGTTAACTTTATTGTGCATGCTGTGGTCTCCTATAAGTGGAGGAGTACTCCTACCTAATACCTTGTGTCTTCCATTAACTACTAATGCTTTGTTGGAGATCCTTAAATAAATAAATAAATATTCCTAGTTGCCACTGTTCAACGGCTGGTCGTACGCAGAGCTAGTGACTGCGCACAACGTGTCGTTCACTGTGATCACCGCAGTGCTGGTGCTGGTCGTCATCTACCTCTGCGTCTTCGTGTATTACCACTTCGTTTATGTGCCCAAGAAGAATAGGACTGCTGCTTATACTGAGTAAGTATTATTTTGCATTCTTTTTTAGAACTATACCGTCATCTTTGTCTGCCTTTATTATTTTAATTTTACGATTCCAAATTCGGTGAACCGATGACCGGTGAAGGTTACGGGGATCCGCTGGATGCGAGTCGCACGGGACCGGTCAATGTGGCGACACTTGGGGGATCCTACGTCCAGCGGTGGACGTCTTTCGGCTGAAATGATGAATAATGATGAAACTATTCCACAATATGAATTTCTCCGGTATCGTAGGTGCATTAACAAACATTAAAATTCACATCCACAAAGTGCCAGAACCGGAACAACTACAAATATTTGTTCCGTGCCTGGATCGAACCTGCGACACGCAGCGCAGCACTAAATCGTTCGGCCACTGCGTCAACCGTGCTGTTAACGGACGCAGCCTTCTGGGTCGACTGATGCATTTACCTTGGGCTCAATTCCCAGCATTGTTACTATTATGGGTTGTTCTTAGTAAGGGGCTGCCTCCACGAACGAAC
This sequence comes from Xestia xanthographa, assembly GCA_905147715.2. Lineage (NCBI taxonomy): Eukaryota > Metazoa > Arthropoda > Insecta > Lepidoptera > Noctuidae > Xestia > Xestia xanthographa. Next base: position 27,843,611 of record LR990644.1, on the reverse strand, counting down.
GAATCCCGGCGATTCAACGTATTTCTATACGAAAATATCGCCGCGATTCTCTCGGTCGTGGAGACGGCCCAAAAGAGAGTGTATAGACAAACGTAGCAAGGACGATAATATCGCCGCGATTCTCTCGCTCGTGGAGACGGCCCAAAAGAGAGTGTATAGACAAACGTAGCAAGGACGATAATATCGCCGCGATTCTCTCGGTCGTGGAGACGGCCCAAAAGAGAGTGTATAGACAAACGTAGCAAGGACGATAATGTCGCCCCTATTCTCTCGGTCGTGGAGACGGCCCAAAAGAGAGTGTATAGACAAACGTAGCAAGGACGATAATATCGCCGCGATTCTCTCGCTCGTGGAGACGGCCCAAAAGAGAGTGTATAGACAAACGTAGCAAGGACGATAATATCGCCGCGATTCTCTCGGTCGTGGAGACGGCCCAAAAGAGAGTGTATAGACAAACGTAGCAAGGACGATAATGTCGCCCCTATTCTCTCGGTCGTGGAGACGGCCCAAAAGAGAGTGTATAGACAAACGTAGCAAGGACGATAATATCGCCGCGATTCTCTCGGTCGTGGAGACGGCCCAAAAGAGAGTGTATAGACAAACGTAGCAAGGACGATAATATCGCCGCGATTCTCTTGGTCGTGGAGACTGCCCAAAAGAGTGTACAGACAAACGTAGCAAGGACGATAATATCGCCGCGATTCTCTCGGTCGTGGAGACGGCTCAAAAGAGAGTGTATAGACAAACGTAGCAAGGACAATAATATCGCCGCGATTCTCTCTGTCGTGGAGACGGCCCAAAAGAGAGTGTATAGACAAACGTAGCAAGGACGATAATATCGCCGCGATTCTCTCGCTCGTGGAGACGCCCCCTTAGTGTTTCTATTAGAAATAGAATTTCCTATTTATTGCCCAGGCACGCCCTTCTATTGCTCTATAAGACCGGCTGAAGTCGATAAGTTTATTCACTCCACTCCCAAACACAATAACCTACATCATGTTTTGTTTTCAGAGTGCGGTTCCAAAACACATCGTTAGACAATTCGCCCTTTCCTTCAAATCCTTCAATTCAGATGAACACATCGAGGCAAGTATCCTCTTGTTTTTGTTTGATAATGATCTACTGAGAACCTCGGGGTTAAATAATAACAGCCACTCGGATCAATCTTCAGGTTAAGCAGCGCTTACCTAGGTTGGTCTGTGGATGGGTGACCACCCATTTCATACCGAGTTTCCTCAGTGCCTCGGAAAGCATGTTAAGCCGTTGGTCCCGGATGTCATTTATAGATCTTTGACAGTCGTTACAGGTAGTCAGTGGCCCAAAAAGTCTGACAACCAGTCTTACCAAGGGGTACTATATTACCCAGTATCAACTAGGTTGAGGAGGTCAGATAGTTTCGTCGCTTCATGCAAAATGCTGATATTCAGCTGTATCCGGTTAGACTGTAAGCCGACTCTACGCAAAGGCCAGGCAGTTGATGATGAACGATCAACTAAAACCATGAGAGGCATTTTCCCAGATATGGGATTATGCAGACTAACAGTAACGATTCACGTCCATTTAGAATGTTTCCCATCATCCCATGAATTACTCATCTCCCAGACAGATAAATGAATAACTTTGGTATTTTTTTCAGTAACATGTCACATGAGTTTGTGAACCCGCTCCAGTACGTGAGGAACATGTGGTACAGTTCGTTCAGGAAGCACACGAGACCTAACGTAAGTTAAACCGCCTGGTAATGAGCCGACTTAAAAACTTTCAGGGTACGTAATTAAATTTCAAACTCAAACTCAAAGCATTTATTTCAATTAGACCATTACGGCACTTTTGAAAGTCAAAATACAAAAAAGAAAATCAAAGCTACAGTCCCAGTCACAAGGCATAATAACTTGAGAAAGTACTGTAGTTGCCCATTCCCTTACGTAGATCTCTATGGAGAAGAACGGGCAAGAGACTCCATGGACACTCTTTTAAAATGAAAATATTGTTACAAAATCTTGGTTACATCATTAATTTAGAGATTATACATGTAAGTGAGAACGATGTAGAAAGACGTGCACACTAAGAGCATCCAGAGTAAAAGATTAGATCAAAAATTTATGAATAAAGTAATTAAAATGAACCTTGGCAGCTAAGAGATGACCAGTCCCAACTGACAGCGCCCGTTCACAGACATGACGCATGTACCGGCGCCATTCAACTCAACCATATTGAAGGGAACTAAATGACCCGACACACCCGCCACCATCAGCGAGACATTTAAGTGAGCATGACATTCTCTCAGTCACCAAGGCATATTCAAGTCAATGAAAGATAAATAAATGTAAATGGTGGCTGAACAGTACAAAGTACTCACACATGTGCTATGCAATTATATAATACTAAGAACTGGAATCTATACAATGCAATTAGTATATTTTTACAATCTTCTGCAGCTTCCACAATACATTAACATGGGAATCAATTCTTCATCTTCTTCTTTACGTGACGATGGACTCAAATAATGCCCGACCAGTACAAACAATTAGTTTGCCCCCCCCCCCCCCCCCCCACCTATGGTTGTGGAGCATTTAGCCAAGCATTTTTATCATCAATGTAATCCCCCAACTTATAATATGCTTGCCTACATAGTGTGCGTTTTATACAAGATTTAAATTTCGTCTCATTCAGTTGAAGAATGTGGGGAGGTATTTTATTGTAACATTTCAAACAGTACCCCATGAAAGATGAATCCACTTTAGCAAGCCTGAAACCTGGCTGAACTAGTTGGTCCCTATTTCTAGTGTTATAGTGGTGTCTGTCCCCTCTCTTACTGAATAAATGCCGATTTTTTCTAACGTACCTACATGATGTTTTTGAATTGAGTAGGTCGTTATTTTAATTGTATGAAATGGCTATAACATAGCAAATTGGTGTCGGGTGTTACTTGGGGTTTTAAATTTCACTCTCACTGGGTCGTCCATTTATCACGTCAGGGTCGGAAGCGGGTTCGGAAAATCACGAAATATCAATAAGGTTGGTTGGTAGGGAGGGAGGGGTAGTCTAAAACCTCACCACGTATCACTATGGGGAGGCGGGGTTAAAAAGTTGCTAAAAAACTTCACGTGATTAATGGGCGCCCCACCCCCCTTTTTTTTTAAATTTCGGATGGAAAATCATCAAATGACTCAGACTTTTACTGACTAAAAAACTTTACTGACTGAAAACCCATCCATGTTTTCGGGGCCACGTTATCTCTTTCGAACAGTCCCGCAACCCCGGCAGGCATCGGCCCTTGCCCCTTCCTATTGCTGACTCTCTTAGAGGCGCGCGTGGAACACTCCTGCTTGTCGACACGGCCGGTCGTCATAAGACGGACGGACGACAAGCTAACCAATAGCTCTCCGTCCACAGGCCCGCGCCCGGTGCGTCTCCCGCGGCGATTGGGACGTGATTCGAGGTTCTCTCCCTCTCCCGTTCCGCCACCTCCTTCTCTAGCATTACTGCTTCGCAGGAGGTGACGGCGTCCCATTCCGTCTCGCTCCGGACCATGGCTTGCACCAGGGCCGGACATGAGAGGTCGCCGCCGCCGATCGCCGCTACGAGGACATGGCGGTGCTCTACCCGAGCGGGGCAAACCTCCAAATGAACGACCCCTTTTTTTTCGGACGAGAAATCATCAAATGACTCCTCCCGCTCTGGGCGGAGCAGTAGGGAATGTCAGAATTGTACTGATTAAAACCCATCCATGTTCCTTCATCGCCCTTTGTGTTCCGGGGCCATGGTATATCTTTCGAACAGTCCCGCAGAAAATGGACGACCCCCTGTCATGACTCAGGAGAGCCATATCTGCGATACCCAATATCGTTGCATGCAGATTCACCACTACCGTGAAACCTTTCTGGCAGCAGTTAGAACTTGTCTTGTAGGCTTCCGGAACACTATAGTCTCCGCGAGATAAGTAAGAATTAAAGGTCATTGACCCGCATACATTTATTCAAATACGTAATTCCGAAAACAGAATTAATGACATAATCTTGTCCCGAAACGACCTAAAAAACCGGCCAAGTGCGAGTCGGACTCGCGCACGAAGGGTTCCGTACCTTTATTTAAAAACATTAGACAAAACTGCAAAAAAATCACAATTGTTGTATGGGAGCCCCCCCCCCCTTAAATATTGATTTAATTCTGTTTTTAGTATTTGTTGTTATAGCGGCAACAGAAATACATCATCTGTGAAAATTTCAACTGTCTAGCTTTCACGGTTCATGAGATACAGCCTGGTGACAGACAGACGGACAGACAGCGAAGTCTTAGTAATAGGGTTCCGTTTTTACCCTTTGGGTACGGAACCCTAAAAACGATTCATAATGTGACCTACGCAGAGAAATTAAGGAAAGAGCAATAACCCCTTTAATTCCCCTCCCTTTCCCTTTAATTCTTACTTATCTGGCGGAGACTATAGTCGTATTTTTATTGGTGATGACACTGCTGACTAGAGCTGGCTGACAAAATTCCAAATGCCTGCATCGTTGGCTTAGTGACAGCTGAGCATCAGGTCCTGGGTTGGATTCCTATAGGTCGGGCTAATTGTTAGTGGGTTTTTTCATCAGGGTTCTCAGTAGCAGCCACGGAGTCTGCATTTGTGCCCGTTTGATGGCAATAGGCTCGCCCCCTATTACATGGGACTTAAACATAACTAGCGAACAGTGTGTCCTATTAGCTACATCTCTGCCTAACTCTTCGGGGATTACAGGGGGTCTAAAACGGCCGCTTTAGCAGGATCGTTTTGTGAATCACGTTAAAAATATAAAATTCCAAATGGACTTTATGATTATTAGCATAAAGTCCATTTTAAGAATTTTATTTTTTTAACGTGATTCATCCTAAGATTCTGAAAGCGGCCATTTTAGACCCGCAGACGTGATGTTATGATTCAATTCCTTTGACTTTGTCGTATTCGGTTAAAGATAGGGCAGAAAACCACCTCATGGTTACAGCGTCGGTAAGTCGCTGAAAAATGGAGCGGGCCTGAAATGGCCGCTTTAGCAGAATCATAATATAAACAAACAAAATTTTTTTTTTTTTAAATAGACTTTATACTTAGTCCATTTTAAGAATTTTAAAGTTTTAACGTGATTCATTTATGATTGTGCTAAATCGGCCCCCCAGACCCCCTGATTAAGGTCGCGGAAACCAGCAGTGGACTTAGTTCTGCTTAAATCATGAACCATTTGGTCAGAGAGGAAAATTTATATTTTTTTTTTTTTTCAGAATACTGGAGGGTTACCGTTCACCATGCAAGGGTCACCGCCTCAGCAAGACTTGTCTGACACAGAATCAGATTTAGATGATAAAGAAAATAAAAGAATTATTTAGTAGAAGTAACAACCATTCATTATAATTAAAAGCATCATAGCTTACATTTAGTTGCCGAGCCTTTCCTTATATGTTGGGGTGGCTTCCAGGCTAACTAAATGCAGCTGAATACCAGTAATATAGTCTAAATGGAGCTTAGCTAAATCTAACCTACTTACCAATACAGGGTCACATTCAAAAAAATATAATAATTTGAAATGAAATACAATTAAATCAACTTGATAGTCTATTGATTGGATTATAATTCAAAATTGGAATTAAGTTTAATTTTATTTCTTTTTATGGCTTGAAACAAGCAAGCCTGTGCCTATTGTTATTAATTATCATTGTTTTTACCTGAATTTGATATTATTAATGATTTAATTATGATTAAGCATAATTAATGCATATTTAATAAGATTTTACTGAAGTTATGATTGTATTATTGATGTGTACAAGTCAAATAAAATTTAAGTGTTGAACATGGAATTGGTTGTATTATTTTTCTATAAAGAATGTTGTATTTGAGTATTTTGTTTTAGACAGTAGGGATATAGGGCAGTCTCAAATTCCTCCAGAATCACACAGTAAATGTTAGAGCTGTGCATGCTACATACTGGTCTTGCACAGTTTGAGCTTCATTGACACATGAAAGGAGAAGACCTGGTTACGAAAAATAAAGTTCAATTTAATATTATTGTTATGACTATGGTGTTCTAGTCAGCCTGTAACATTCCCACTGCCGGGACACAGGACTCCTCTCAGTGAGCAGAGCAGGCTGAAATCCATAATGTACGGCTAGTGTGTGTATTAGATTTTTGGTTTTAGGTATTCATATGAATGAAAACAAACATTTTGATTACAAAAAAAAGTTATTAATTTCCTAAAACATAAAATACAGTTAAAAATATTAAAATTACTTCCAGAGTTTCTTGATAGACATATTCTTCTCGGAATCCTTTTGCATAACCTTAGCTACGGCCATTTCAAAATCTTCCTGGGTGACGTGGACTCTGCGCTCACGGAGAGCGTACATACCAGCCTCAGTGCACACACCCTTGACCTCAGCACCTGACGCACCAGGCATCAGCTCTGCAATCTTACGTAGATTGATACCTCTGGTTAAGTTCATTTTCCTAGAGTGAATCTTCAAGATATCAAGACGAGCCTCCTCATTTGGTGGAGGGAACTCAATCTTCCTGTCAATACGTCCAGGTCTTAGCAGGGCAGGGTCCAGAATATCAATCCTATTAGTCGCCATGATGACTTTGATGTTCTTTGTTGCTTCAAAACCATCGAGCTGATTCAGCAACTCCAACATAGTTCTCTGTACCTCAGAGTCTCCACCGCTGCCTGACTCAATACGAGATGAACCAATAGAATCAATTTCATCCATGAATATGATAGAGGGAGCATGTTCACGGGCCATGACGAAGAGTTCTCGAACCATGCGACTACCTTCACCAATGAATTTCTGCACCAATTCAGAACCTGAGACACGGATGAAAGTACACTCAGTGTGGTGAGCGACTGCACGGGCGAGAAGGGTCTTACCAGTACCGGGGGGACCGTACAACAACACGCCCTTTGGTTGAGCAATACCTAGAGCATCAAACAGCTCTGGATGTTTCACTGGAAGCTCAATAACCTCTTTAATCTCCTTGATCTGCTTGTCTAGACCTCCCACCATCTCGTAAGTAGAATCAGGAACTTTTTCCACCATCATAAGTGACACCAAAGGATCGACTTTGTTCGGAAGAATTTTGTGAAGCGTGTAGCTCTCGTTGCGGAGCGCGACGCGGCAGTTTGCGGTCACATCGTTGATGTCTACGTTCTTGTCCAAGTCTACCACGAATTTACCTTCAGGGTGCACCTTGACTAGGACTTTCTTCTTATCCATAGGTTTGACGACCTCGCCCACATACGAGCCCTGTTCTTGCAAGAGTTGGAGCTCTTCGCGCAACATACGTACTTTAGCGTTGAGCTCATTACGCTGGGCTTGCAAACGACGAAGGTTTTGAGATTTCTCGGCGACGACCAACTGCAGCTCTTCAATCTTTGTTATGTAGTATGGCCGGAATCCTTCTCCTTTTCCGGAGTCCACCTCCATTTTAGTGAGAGTCATTTTGCTGATTTATTTTTGCCACATTCAAGAAAAAACACTATTTGATGAAAACTCAACACAACAATTTCGGCCGCACAATAATTTTCCGAGTCACGATGACGTGTGACATTCAATTGTTAAAAAATCTACTATTGATGTTCTTAAAATATTTTTCAGTAACTTTACACTTTATAATCAGTTACTTTCTGATGCTAGATATTTAAAAGTTACTTATTAAGTATCATCCACTATTTTAAGTAGTTAATTGATTTATTATTTTTCAACACTTCATGAAAAAAAGGCATCTTAAAAAACTACCAAATTTACTCCCGATTTATTAAGCTTGCTACACTGTGAACATATTGCGTTCAAAATCTATATAAAAAGTACGTTCAAAATATTATAACAAATTATGAGAAAAGCGCCGGTAGAAATAGCCCATGAAATAAAAAGTTTCTTACGTTTTTTTGTAAAATGGAGGTCAGTGCAAAGAGTATTAATACGTATGGGTCAGTGTCACGCTGTATGTTGAACAAATATGATTCGCGACCGTAATCCCAACTAAGTTGGGGTCGGCTTTCAGTGTATCCGGATTATAAATAGGTACCTGTATTTTAAATGGAGCGACTGCATATCTGACCTCCACAACCTAGTTAGTACTGGGTACAATAATACGATACGCGATACCCCTTGGCAAAGAGTATACAGGATGGAATTTTTGCATGCCACTTGGAGGGAAACTACTCTAAATACTAGTGTTCGACCGAAACAGAATTTTGAGCCGAAACTGAAACCGAAACCGAACCTTCGGTCTTGGTCCCAGTTTCGGCCGAAACCGAAACTTATTTGTATTTTTTCTATTATATTTTTACGCATATACAGGGTGTTAAAGTAGTCGCGTGCCATAGCTTAGGGGTAGGTTCAGTATCGATAGAGGAACCCAGGAAAAATAAAATACAATCCAAAAAAATAAAAAATTAAACATAAAAAAAATATTGCAAGATCAACCTAATTTAGTACGGTCTACTAATTTAAAATAGCAATCGTTTAGAATTAAAATTGTTTTATTTGTTTAAGTGCTTTTGTTACTTACCTACTATCGAACGTATTGTAGGTCGATCACCCGCTCTCACTCAATTTACGCGCGAGAAACAAACGGCTCGGCGCGCACGGCGTGCGCTCCGACGCGCGCTCGCTCTAGCGATAGCTGACTGCAGCGCCGTCGATGACCCCGAGTGCCCGCCCGTTCGGCGGTCAGCTGTTTCCGAGCCCATTATAGTGAAATAATCTTTAAGAAAATAATGGATTTTCTTAAAAAAAAAAATTGCTTTTTTCAATGGTTTTAGATTCTACTAATGAAATCAAACCACTGGTTTCATGGACAACGGTGTTCACACTAACACCCTAATTTTAAGTAAAAAAAAAGATTAAAGGTACTTTTTTTTATTTTTTACGGGTTCCTTTATCGATACTGAACTCACCCCTAAGCAGCCCCGGATCTTGAATTTTTTCGAGGCGGGGCAAAAACTGAAAAATGCCGCCCCCGCCCGTCTATATTTTTATTTTTATCATCATCATTATTTCAGTCATCAGACGCCTAATGATGGCCATAGGCCCAGGGGTGGACCATGTGTTTGTTGGGCCCTGGGCTAATACTACTTGGGGGCCTGGCCAAGGGCATCGCCAGCTTTTGGGCCAGAAGGGGGGCCTATCAGAAGGGTGCGATTTTTAAGTTTACTATTTACGGATGCAGCTGAAGTGCATATAGCTACTTCAAAAATGTTAGCACCTCCGTGACCTCGGATTGGTTAGTTTAGGTTTTGAAGAGTTATTTGAAAAGGCTCCAAGAGCGAGCGAAACGAGCTCAAAAATGTTAACACCCTACTTTGGACAGATTAGAACTATTTCGTCACTTCATACAGGAGTTACTTGGTTGACATAAAAAGTTAAGATTAAGGAGGAATTTGACTGCATGAGCGAGCGAAGCGAGCTCGAAAATTTTTTGACACCTTGCTTTGGATAGGTTTGAATTGTTTCGATCCTTCATACAGGAATGGGTAACAGGTCGACTTTTAGACAAAGTCTAAAGAAAGTAGTCTAAAAAGCAAGCAAAGCCAGTTGGAAAACTTAACAGTTTACCTACCTTGGACAGGTTAGAATTGTTTCGAACTACCGGAGTTACTTAGGTGACTTATGAACAAAGTTAAAATTCAAGAGAAACAAGGCTGTAAGAGCGAGCGAAGCGAGCTCGAAAATTTTACGTCTTTCCTCAGAGAAAGATCTTGAGATCAAAATGTCCACATGCTCCAATTTTTGCAAAAGGTGACCGAGGGCCCTTTATATCCACGCGGGGCCCTGGGCTGCAGCTCAAAAAGCCCTTATATAGTTCCGTCCCTGCATAAGCCTCGCAGATAGAATGCCACAAGGACCTAACTAGCGCTGCTCTTTCTGTGTTTACACTATATATTTACAAATATACCTACATACATGAACGTGTAGGACATATATTGTTGTTATGAAAGCACCTACCCTGTGCTTTGAAACAAAACGAGTTGGATGTATTATTGTATTGTACTTCAAATTGAAATTATAATTTTACTCTTCTAGCTTTTTGTTCTGCAAAGAAGTCTATGGCCTTGTCATAATTTATTTCATGTGCCATTCGATTTTCTATCGCTAAGATTGCGAGACTTGACAAACGTTCCTGGCTCATAGATAATCGCAAATAACTTTTAATAAGTTCTGTGATGACTTCGGAGCAGTCTCCACAGTAGTGAATGCCCGGAGAGTACCTGTGCCAGACGGAAAATGAGAGCGCCATGCCGTCTTCTTATGCCACTTCTTCATCACGAGTCTTATCGCCGTAAAAGTGATGTGCACTGGGTTTCGGACCTGGGTTGGCGAACTTCTCATTCCACCACTAGGAACTGGTGGAGCACAGCCCTGTACACCTTGACATCATGTCGTTGGCAGCGCATCAGGTACTTGCTCTGTGTAAAGACTATAACGACAAGATTTCATGGTGGTGATCCGGCCAAAAAGCTCGCCGCCTTGAAGGAGACCGTTTGATTTATTCTCTTCACTCTGACGGCCATCGCTCTCTGGGTTCATCGCTAAATTACAGTATTTAGGTCGTCAAGTTGTTCGCCCATACTGGCACTCCATAGGGCGCTATGGACCGTACGATCCCCATATATCCTATACCATAATCTTCTGTAGAAATTGGATCCCCTCAGATTGGGCAGTAGCCACGAGATTAAGTTCGCGGTGCCCATCAACCGGGGTGTCAACTGCTGAAAATGCGGCAATTAGGGACAAGTCCCAGGTACTTCATCGTCGACTCGGATCCCATCTACGACCCCAGAACTGTCGCCAAGATACAAGAGACGACCTGCCGAAACGTTTGCCTTCACCAGCGTGTCATCAGCATAACAGATGACACAAACACCATGAAGAAGCTAACCGCGAAGCGCCCAGTCGTACATAGATGATATCTCTATTCCTCCGATAGGCCCTGATTATGCAGCAGAAGTTGGTACGGCATAGGTTTGGCATGGTATAGGAGTGCCTCCAATCTTTTCTCGAGGTAGAAATCCTGAGCTATGGGGAGAGTCGAGGAGTCTGACAACTGCGCAGTTGCTCTGCGAGGCAGCGGCATCTAAGCGGGTCCGCCAGATCCTCAGTAGCCAGGTGCTGAAATAGGCGGTTTACAGTTTAGCTCTCAAAGAGTTTGTCTTCCTCATCTAAATCGATGGGCTAGTATGCATATGGGGTGTCTGCAGGGCGCTCCTTCTTCTTCAACAGGAACAGTTTTCCAGTCAGATAGAAATCAATGAGTTGTATCGTTACAACTCATCATTATCGCAACTTTGACCGTAAGTCAGCCAAGCTTGAATTTGGCGCCCCCTAAACTTGCCGCCCGGGGCATGGGCCCCGGCTTGCCCCCCCCCTAGATCCGGCCCTGCCCCTAAGCTATGGCACGCGACTACTTTAACACCCTGTATAGACAGTTAACACGTATAAAAAAATAAAATGCAACAACTATATACGTAACAAAAATTGTACTATATTTGTAAAAATTAACAATTTAAATTAAAAAAAAAAAACATAATCAACATATTTGTCAAACTTTTTCAAAAATGAACATTAATTACTTAAGTTTACAATAGTCTTGATGATATTTTTTTACCGGAAAGAAATCATCATCATCTAATAGATTAAAATACAATAAAACCACTAAGGTAAACATACCTATGGCAGTCATTATTAATAGGAAAATTAATTCAAGTAAATAATGAAGTTTAACTATAAAACTTTCACGTTCTACTGTACTATGCGTCTGAATTGACTTAAGGTAGGTACAATAAAAAATAAACAATTTCCTTAGTTTATGCATACGACACAATCATTATCTAAAAACAATTAACCATATTAGAAAAACCAATTTAAAAGCACAGGACACTCGATCAAAGTTTGTCCATGCCAAACTCAAAATTTTGGTGGCACTTTTTAACTTACTATAACATGAAGTTTCGTGCGTGTGCGACGTCGTGTTTATTTTTTATTTCGCACTTCTCGGTCGTGCGCTGGACTTGCCCGTAACAGGAGTGTGATTAGTGCTGCGATTACCCGATAAAAACGTAAGTATTCATCTTGGGTGGCACGGGGCACAAGAATTGTTTAATTTTGGTGGATTGGTTTTGCTGTTGATTACAACGTGTTTTAATAGTAAGCTACACGTTATAGCTAGTGATTTGGGTAACGCATAAATCATATAAATTAATCTAAATGTAACTTAAAACCCCTGTTTTTAAAGATTTTTTTTATGCCTGGTTCCAATTTTGGTGGCTTTGGTGGCGTTTTCACGTATTGTTTGTACATATATAGCCAGTTTTTACGTTGCCAGGCAGTTTAATTAGCAAACAAATAAATGTTATGTAGGTACTTGACTTGGCAGTAAGTAAGACCTATTATTAAAAGGGTAGCATGCTAAAGATGAAGTTTCTTACTTTTATTTTGTTGCTATTTAGAAAGCCAATACAGACTAATTAAAAGAGGCTGCTTAAAAAGAGAATGGATGAAAAAAGAAGAAAAACAAGAATAATGTTTCATCATCAGCCTACACGGCACGCCACTCAACTCGATTCTCAGCAACTCTCATCCAGTTGCTACCAGACACCCTGTGAAAATTGTCACTCTAGTCACTCGAGTTAGAGGGCATCCCACCTTACGTTTGCCAATTCGCGGTCTCTACTCTAGAACACGTCTACCCCAACGGCCATCGGTTCTACGGCTAAATGACCGATCCATTGTCAATTTGTCACTTCAGCTTACTTATTCTGTGAGCTATGTTTACAACTCTGGTTCTCTGTCGGGTCACCTGTCACCTCGTTCGGGAGACCCACCCCACCTTTTTTTTTTCGAATGGGAAATCATCAAATGACTCCTCCCGCTCTGGGCGGAGCAGGAGGGAGTGTCAGACTTTTACTGACTAAAACCCATCCATTTTCCTTCATCGCCCTTTGTGTTCCGGGGCCACTGTATCTCTTTCGAACAGTCCCGCAACCCCGGCAGGTATCGGTCCTTGTGGACCCCTTCCTTTTGCTGACTCTCTTCGAGGCGCGCGTGGAACACGAACGCGCCGTCGACACGGCCTGTCGTCATGAGACGGACGGACTGCGAGCTAGCCCATAGCCCACCGTCCACAGGCCCGAGACCCACCCCACCTCAGAGAGACTTTAACACAAAACGTTCCATAGCTTGCTGAGCGACCTTGAATTTATGGACCAGCCGTACCGTGAGTGTCCACGTTTCGACCCCGTAGGTCATGACAGGCAGGACGGGCTAGTAGAAGACTTTCCGTCTTTAGGCACTGTGGAAACGCGACGAGAACACCGGACGAAGTTTTCCAAATGCTGCCCAGCCCAGCTGAATTCTTCTGTGAGTCTCAAAGTTGTTCTTACCAAACTTCAGATTTTGCCCGAGATATAAATATTCTCGCACAACCTCGAGAGGACCGCCATTTTCAAAAATAGTTCTGGGAAGACTTCAGTACTGATCAGCCCGCTCAGCATGAACGCCGTAGACACGAAAGAGAAACGACAAATCTTTTGTTCATCTGTCATTGAATCGACAAAATGACAGATGAACAAAAGATTTGTCGATTCTTTTTGATGATGATAATGTGTATAAGGCGTTCATGCTAAGCGGGCAGGTCTCGACAGTCAAACGAAGCCTTCTAATAGTCCACAAATGCAAGACAGCGGCCGATTATACTCTTTGGATTTGTATACGTTCTGCCGCATAGTGTGCATGTGGTCTATGGTGCTGCATCCTGCTCAAAACCCGGTATGATCCGGTGGCTGGAAGTCGTCGCTTGACGATTCGTGACGACTCTTGAAAACAGCTTATACACGTGGCTAAGGAGCGATATGGGTCTGTAATTCTTTAATACGGTCTTGTTCCCCTTCTTAAAGAAATGAACCACCACGCCCCTTCTGCACGCTTCTGGAGTTCTCCCAGAAAAACAGGACCGAGTTGAAAAGCTCCTGAAGCTCTCTTAATGCAGGCCTTCCTCCCGCTTGCAAGAGCTCTGTCGTTATCCCATCCAGGGGCTTTTCCAATTTTAAGCTCTGTAAGAGTTGCCTCGATTTCATCTAGGCTGAATCTTCACACAGGTCTTCTGTGAAAGGACGGGTTAAGGTGGTTCTGGAATCCTCATTTTCGGGATCAGGTCGAGATATACTACAGTACATGCGATGCATATTCAATTTTGGTGCCACTGATTTTCAATGTTGGTGGGCATTTTCGATTTTGGTGGGCGATTTTCAATTTTGGGTGCCACACTACACTTTAAACTAAAATATCTCAAAAATTTATCGAGATATTGTCCTGCCTGTCATGACTTATGGGGTCGAAACGTGGACGACAGGCCGTGTCGACGGCGCGGTGTTCCACGCGCGCCTCGAAGAGAGTCAGCAAAAGGAAGGGGTCCACAAGGACCGATACCTGCCGGGGTTGCGGGACTGTTCGAAAGAGATACCGTGGCCCCGGAACACAAAGGGCGATGAAGGAACATGGATGGGTTTTAATCAGTAAAAGTCTGACACTCCCTCCTGCTCCGCCCAGAGCGGGAGGAGTCATTTGATGATTTCCCATTCGAAAAAAAAAGGTGGGGTGGGTTTCTCGAACGAGGTGACCCGACAGAGAACCAGAGTGGTAAACATAGCTCACAGAATAAGTAAGCTGAAGTGACAAATTGACAATGAATCGGTCATTTAGCCGTAGAACCGATGGCCGTTGGGGTAATCCACCAAACTTGAATTTTACGGCGATTTTTTTTTTCTTGATTATTTATAAACACTTATAACAATAAAAATTGTGGCCCTAGTTGCACCAAATAACGTTTACTAAAAAAATAATTTAGAAACATACTATCATTTTACACCGAGATTCTCAACGTGGACACGTAAAATTTACTGCTTTGATATTCACTCAAATGCAATTTATTTGGCAATGCCATGAAGGTAAGGGTTTATACTTGTTAAGTTGCCTATCGTAGGTAAGTACTAATACTACTACTTACTTATTCATCCTATATATTAACAATTTAACCTCGCGCTTATCTTTATTTTGTCGTCACTTGTTGTCAAATTCGTAATAATATGAGGCCCCGCGCGCCGCTCGAGTGCAAGTATCCCCCACCTACATGCAGCTTAAGTTTATAAGATAAGTTAGGGTAACACGAAAAAAAGCTTTTCGTGAAGGTAACCTCTTCACAGGCTTAAGTCATTGAAGGGGTTAACCCCTTCAAGTGGTTACCATAATGAAACTGTTAACCATTTCGCTGGGTTTCGAGCATGTAACTCGAACAATAGGTAACACTGCGATATGAGCTACCCCATGTACGAGTTACCCTGTCAAAAGGCTTAACCCTTAAGCGGGGTTGTACGGTCCCTGCTAAATACTTGGTGATAGCAAATTTTACTCAAAGGAAACATTCCTTTATTTTTAAAAAGAAATAAATCTGCATTCAAAGATTTTGTAATTTCGCGTGCCACACTCGGGAATCGAACCGGCTAAATTCCAAAAAAATAACACCCTGTACTTTTATGGCACCAATCGACAGGGTCAATCTTAAGGATCAAATCCCTCTATTCCTTATATCCCTACGATTGACCCTGTGGTCAATCGTAGGGATAAAATCTCTCTAACAAACAATATTAAATTAAATGAAAGGAAAACCATGAAATCTCAAGCTATAAATTCAATGGGATAAATTCAATACAATAAAGCACCTCTTAAATTGAAGAAAGAAGATTGCAATTTGTGTTTGTGTTCAAATTCACGTGTTTGTTTGTGCAAATTGCAATCTTCCTATATAAATAGTTATTCGTCATATAAACATATAATAAATCTGTAGAAAAGTCATTTTTGTACATTGAAGAAATTGAAACAAAAAATAGCCAGCGTGTGAAAAGATAAGTAACAGAACCCATTTCCATCATTTTTGAAATTTTTGTCTGTTTGTCTGTTTGTTTGTGCGCACATCACAAAAAATCTACGAATTCAATGCTGACAATGTTTATATACAAAAATTATACGCAACTTGAGGTTTAACTTACTTTTTGTTTCATCGAAATCGGTTCACTCTATCAAAAGATATGATTAATTTAGTGAGTTCAAGAAGTAAAATATTACGTTATTACGCAATTCAGTATAGTATTGCAACGACATCTTCTTAAGACTAAAATAAAAATAGAACTAATGTTGATAGTTGAAATCCAAATCCGATAGATGGCGTTGTGCAACAGACGTCATTTTCTGAATCGCGGTGTTAAGATTTTCCGCGCGAGAATGACATCCACCGTGTTTACTAGGCAAATTGTTTCGTTAGGTGACGTAACTTCTTGCGTGGCTGCGTGTGACGTAAAAGTTCTTTGGGTGCTCTTGCTTGGTTTATCGATTTTCTAAATTGTTCGAAAAAAAAGTATTGTGGCTTATCTTATTGGTTTCGATTGGTCATTGGTTTGAGGTACGAAGTAAAGATTGTATTTTATTTACTTCGTAGTTTGAATTAGAGATGAGTCGTACTAGGTAAATTTTGTACTAAGTGCGTCTAGTCCGATTCCGTAAAAATACTTGATCCAAATACCTATTCCACCTAGTCCATTAAGTACGCATACATTAAAGTATGCTTACTGCTTAGTCTTTGCGTACCACCGACACGTGCTGGTACAGGGTACATACGCAGTAATTAATTGTAATCTGCCCGTCATACTTTACACAGGTTTATTATATTCTTTCGTATTTAAAAGATTCAATTCATTTTTCAAAATACTAAACCATTTTTTTGCCTTTTTTGTGCTTTTTTTTTTCACCATTCTTCAATGGTTAAAAAAACAATGGTTTTAATATTTTAATAAAACTAAAATCAAAAGTTCTTTAAACACAAAACTTCGTAACGAAAAATGTTTGCTTAAGTCCGATACGAGTATCGCGTACGCGATATAGACGTTAAGTAGGTATGGCAAGCCGGTAACCACCGAGATCATATCCGCACGAATCCGTATTTGATACTCGACGGCTTTGTACTAGAGACTAGTGCAACTAGTGCAAGTGGATCATAAAGTCTTCATTCTTCATCGAGTATTTACAAGTATCTAGGAGACTATGGAATAATGTAGTTAAAAAGAGATAGAATATATTCTTGCACAACACAAGTGCGCGTCGCGTTACTTTTATTTGTATTGGAATAAGGTTAAAATTCAAATGAATAATACACGAATTTTAGGTAAACATGAGTGTTTGTCGCGTCACTTTTATGATCATTGAAATATGGTTCAAATTCAAATGACTGGCACATGTATGATTTTAGGCAAACACGAGTGAGCGGCAAAGCAGACTAGTAACTATGGAAACAAAATGCTATCTCGCTTCGCCGCGCCCGCGTCGGTACTTCGGACTTCGATACGAGCGGGCCGCGGGTGCCTGACGCCGCGTAGGCAGTGAGACTAGGTGGATCGAGTATCTAAAGAGTTGGAATAGGTGCGACCTAGTCTCGTTAAATACCTAGTGCCTGGATCTGTTCTAGTATATACGCTTCATCTCTAGTTTGAATCCAATAGTGCCAATCGTTATACAGTAAGTTAGTGTTGCCAAGCCAATTCGTTGAGTCACGACCACGAACAGACGATACGTTGTCACACTAGACTGTTCGACGCACCGTTCTTTTAAGTTTGTAGGCTATACTATACATATAATACATCTGTAAGCTAAGTGCGAGTTTCATACTAAAATTCAAGTAATGTGTCGACCACGAAAACCGAGTTTACGTTACCATTTACGTCGTCGGTAATGACAATAGAATGCCTCTATGAAAATGAGGTCCGTTTGGAGCACATCGCTAACGTTTGCATGCTATCGCGAGTGCAAGTTACAATTTTGACAGTTTTGACAGCTCGAATACGAAACGCGAGCGTGAAAAGTTTTCACTTAAGATTTTGTGGTGAGAGCATCATGAGAGTGGTGAAATAACATAGTAATTTAATTTAATTTCGTATTGTGAATGAAACTTACCATGGAATCTCGTATTATTTCGTTTGGACAATGTTTGAGACCGCAAAAGCACAAGATAAGCGTAATATAACGCCACAAAAAAGTAAACATGGTTACGTAAACAAAGATAGAAACACCACCACAAACCACTCGGGCATTATTAGATCATTTGCTTAGATCTCCATGCCTAAAAAGTAACAAACTTAGTTTAACAAACTTCACAGATGGATCAAGGTCACTCACTACACACCAAAAGATATAAATTACACTAACTGCTCCATTTATGTCACCAGCATTTCGAATTGGGACGGGCTAGTCTTTATTTTTAACAATAATATTCAAAACTAACACAAACTTTCGTAAACACAAACAAAACTAATGACCATTGACCACAGATAAGTAATGTCGTCTAACTTCGTTCTATAACCACCACTAATTGAATAGGCAGTCGCTTATATTATGAACACAAAATACGAATGTCAACTTATTTTGGCCGGTTATTAATGTACGCAACACAAGTTACGGTGAATTAACGCGGAAACGAATGAATGTATTCTAGGATCTCACACTCGCAAGTTAACGATTGTCGATGCGGCACTCAAACTACCTAGTTCTGACATATTACGCTAGATGGCGCTACCCCAGCGCCATACAAATTTGCCTAAACGTTAACGCGCTCGAATGTGGTGAACGAAAATAGCAAATCTCGCACTAAGCGCTCTGTAGAAAAATCGTTTTTGTACATCGAAAATATTTTGAAAAAGTCGGTATACGGGCGAAAGTTTTACGTGACAACGACTTTGAGTGGTAAAATAAACTTTTTATGTCTGTCTCTCTCGCTCTTAGGCGGGCTAACCATGCCCGAGTGGAAGGGACGCGTGCCTCTCACTCGCTCTCATTGTGAGCGCATAACGTGAGCGGAGCGTAACGCAGTTTCTTGAAGTGTCGCCCGGCAAACCAATTTATAAGACGTTGTCACGTCAAAAAATTGCCAGGGTGTTAAAGGATAACCAACAGAACTCATATCCATCATTTTTGGAATTTTTGTCTGTATGTCTGTTTATCTGTTTCGATGATCAAGCATCACGCAAAATATACGAAACCAATATAGATAACGTTTATATATCATAGCATATCTTGAGGTATTATTTAGTTTTTGTTTCATCGTAATCGGTTAATTCTATCGAAAGATATATGAATTTAAAGTGTTCAAGAAAAACGAATCATCAAATGTAAGATGCAACGACATCTATTGCACTAAAATGGTAGGTACAAAAACTAACTAACTAACTAATGCCTAAAAATGTGCTCACCAGATAACTTTTAAATCGACTTACCGGCTTTAAAAAGAGTTATTATAGCATAAGGTACTCTAGATTAGTCTACATGACATATTTTTTTCATTGAAAATTTACATAGCATTTCCGTGCATTACATTTTAGCAGTTTAACATTTTGGTCGATAGATGGCGTTTTTAATTTCACTTCATTTTCTGAATCGCGGTGTTAAGATTTTCCGTAAAAGAATGACCCCTCGCACAGTCATGTCAGCTGTCTCAATTCCGACGAAACAACAGGATGAAGTTCTCAATTCGACCCGTATATTTTTTATGTATGACCATGATCACGAGAGAAGTTCATTAAGCATGATCCTTTTTTTTTTTGAAAAGCGTAGGTAATAGGTATATCTCAAAATTGGTCCCAATCAAAATTGAAATATCGTGTTTATGCTCATTTCCTGCACCTTTGATGAGAACTTTAAACCTAGCTAGACTATGACTGTCATCGAAGGTTTACCGGTGGAGACAGAAGGCAGTTGCAAGAGTTTACAGCAGCTATATTGTCATTGGCCTCATTTCATGCACCTTTGATAAGAACTATAGGCTTAGTAGACATTGGACTTATTCAGACCTAGCTGGAGTATGATTGTCATCGGCGATCTAACGATGGAGACAGAAGGCAGTTGCAAGAATTCCGCAACAGTTTACAGCAGCTTTATCGTGTCCCGGCTTATTTCATGCACCTTGATGAGAAATTTTGACCTTGCTGGACTGTCATCGTGTCTAAGGATGAAGACGTAAGGCTGTTGAGGCAAACCCTTATTTGGAAAAACATAAGTAGATTATTTTAGCGATTAATGCAAATATATCGGAGATGTTAAATTGTTACACACTTGATTCTATTTTATTATAATAAAGCTCAAGAGTTTGTTTGTTTGGTTGGTTGAACGCGCTAATTTCAGCAACTACTGGTTCGAATTAAAAAAAAAACTTCAAGTGTTGGATAGTCCATTTAACGAGGAAGGCGTCATTCGGCGGTTATCTTACATCACTCTACAACTAATAGGAGCGAAGCATCAATGATAAATGTTGCAAAAACGGGGAAAATGTATTTCTTTTGAGAGCTTCCGTAGCGAGCGCTGCATAAACGGTTAAAATTACGCAACAATCATGTCATGATGGAATTGTACCTCATAAAAGAAAAAAAATATATATCTGCGATAGCAGTCTGTCTATCTTTTAAGGTTGAGTCATACTCTCTCTAACCCTCTCTCTCTCTCATGTGACGCAGACGAAGTTGCGCGGGTCAGCTAGTTTTAATTAATAAATGTCGGCAAAAGATAATTGTTTATTAGGTTCTAACTTAAGTAATTGAATGGACCTTTGAGTAAAAGTGCTTTATGTTGTCCTATTGAATTTAAAAGTTGAGATTTCATGGTTTTCCTTTCATTTAATTTTTCATGTTTGTTAGAGGGATTTGATCTGATTGACCCTATCGATTGGTGCCATAAAAGTACGGAATGTTATTTTTTTGGAATTTAGCCGGTTCGATTCCCGAGTGTGGCACGCGAATTTTCAAAATCTTTGAATGCAGATTAATTTATTTAAAAAAATAAAGGAATGTTTCCTTTGAGTAAAATTTGCTATCCGGTATTTAGAGTAGGTACATTCCCTCCTGGTGGCATGCAAAAATTCCATACTGTATATGCCCCTTGGTAAGACTGGTTGTCAGACTTTTGGGGCACTGACTATCTGTAACGACTATCAAAGATCTACATATGACAGCCGGGACCAACAGCTTAACGTGCTTTTCGAGGTACGCGAAGGAAACTCGTATGTAATGAGCGGTCACCCATCCATGGTCCAACCTATGTGAGCGCGGATTAACCTTGAGATCGACCCGAGAGGCTGTTATTAATTAGCTACGAGCTCCATGAGTTGCTTACAGAAATAAATTCATTAAAATCATCAATACAACCCTTCACGTTGTAATGACTATTTCATGAAGAAGTAATTCAGTGTCTATTGGCTACCGGCGCTTCCACCTTAAATCTTCTACAGTGTAGAAGTTGTCTAGTCGTATGGGAAGCTTTAAAGTAGCCCGCGAAATTCAATTTTTTTTTCTTACGTTTTTTGTAAGAACTGACGGGGTTGTATTGATGAATTTAATGATTATAATTCTGTAAGTATATGTGTAATACGGCCACAAATCATATTTTGTTTAACGTAAGTACAGGCTGACACTGGACCCTGACTGTTATATTGAAAACCGTATAAGAAAATCTTTGAGCTACCCTGGCGCTTCCACCATAATAGTGCGTGAAATGAAATGTAGTCCATTTCCAGTGTAATCTGTTGATAGAAAGACTCGTCAAATCCAGTACCTATTTATTTTTAAAAGGTAGCAAAAAAAAAGTGCTTACACTCAGTCTTGCACAGCGCCATCTACCCTGAAAAGACGTAATGGGCAGACCATAGACTTACGGCAGAATATACTGTGTATGGGGCATACACAGGCAAAGATAATCTAAGATGGCGCCACCATAGCTGGTCTCAATCTGACCAATGAGGCTATTTTGAAATATAAAATGACATTACCACATTTTCAACCAATGACGATGTTGGGAACCAGCTATGCTAGCGCCATTAGTTCCACAGTGTCTCCCCATTGACAGCTATTTGCATGCATAGATCAATGATATTCAACTAAACAGATTTATGTAAGCTGGCTCTCCCCCGCGGCACACTTTTTTCGGTGGTTTTGTAGGTGTATAACATATCTGTTCATTGGCATAGAACATAATAATAATTATATTACTGGCTATTTGCGACGCGACGTTGCCAACTTTTTGGATGCGCGCTTTTAATATTTCTTGGATTTTTTCAGAGTATGTTAGTTCTAATTTTCACCGCACGCCAATAGATCGTTGTTTCACTGATAAACAAGTTTGGTATGGTATTTTTCACCAGTCAAAAGCATGTCAAAAGTCAAAAAACACTAGCGACAACCGTGAAACAAGTTTTCAGGTTTCTTTCGTCACTGACGCCACTGTTGTCAAGTCATGTCATACAATAATGTACAATGGCATGACATCCGCATGACATAGTCAATTGGTGACATTGCCGTCAAAATGAATGTTATATTTTCGTTCAAATCACATTAAAAAAAAACAGTAGTAAAGTTATACATTAATAACGTGAGACGAAGCCGAAAATAATCATGTGATTGAGGCAACAATCTTGTAAAAATTTTACAGTTCTCAAACATGTACCTTCTAACATTATACAGAAAGCAGAAAGTACACCAAACAGACTAAATGTGTGTCTTAATTTCGCTGTCCTTGGTTTTACTCAGTGCAGTCGTTATGAACTTATTGTGGTTTCTAAGAACAGCCGCAGTGGCACATTGGAGTTACATTTTTGGCACTGCACTGTCCACAGTAATGTACCCAGATGGAAGAGGCATCGACCCCAGAGCTTTACTATTGGGTGGTGGCTTGTTCTGCTTTATAACAGTCGGTACCCTAATGCCCTCCTTTATTTGTCCAAAACTGAGTAGTCTTGCAACTGCATTGACTATACCACCTCAGATTCATTTGTTGATAATATTAAATAGAAACGCGTCGCAAGTCTTTGCTAACGAAAATGTTCATAAAACTGTACAAGCTTACACGGTGATCACTTTAGTTACGACTACGTGGACAATTTTTTCTCTACTGATGTAAAGTAGGTACTAAACAACAGGCAGCAACTACTCTAAAAAAATAATATAGATTTCAAATCAAGTACAACTGAGAAATAACAAGCGATTTAGGAGAAATGTGTCTTATCTTGCGTCTTGCCACGTACTAATGAGTATTGTATTTACATTGGTTGGATTCGATAGACCTCATGTATAAGAATTAAATAACAAAATTAAGAAAAAAATATTTAATCGTTACCTACTACTGATTGGTGTATAAAAAATATCAAGTTTATAAAAAACTATTTACAAAATAAAGCGATGTTTCTCGTGATTTGTTATTCTTATTTCCATTATCAAAAAGTCAATGAGAAAATTAAATTTTCAGATCAAAGCAAGCTGTGTAGGTCTCGTGATAAAAGTTTATTTACACAAAAGAATTCAAGAGATTCACGCTGAATGGATCCAATGGATCGTCACGAGCATGAATGATGAACTCCTCTACAGTGCTGCCAATAAAAATTTCTCGATTCCCCGACTCAGTGTTGCCAGTTCCCCGAAATTCCCCGCTTCTTTCAGATTCATTTAGCACATAATCCACAAAATGATATTTTTGCAATAAAATACTGTTTTATAAAAAAATATACTAATAGAACTTTAATAAAATACTATACTTATAACAAAATTAACTCTATATAAAGGCTTCATACATATTATTTATAACAAAGTGCAATGCAGGTACCTACAAAGAAAAGTTTTTATCTAAATCTTTATTGGCCCTTCTAATTAATAGTTTTTTTTTGAATAGTATGTAATATTACAAAATCGTGTTCAAATGACAGTTTTTCAGTTGTAAGTTACTCGACATGAAATAGTTTTATACCACGGAAAAAATTGGTCTGGATTCCCCGAAATTACTCGATTTTTGTCATCCCCCGCGCTCTACCCGAGCTAACCCTCAATTCCCCGCAAATCGGGGATTTTCCCCGCGATTGGCAGCGCTGCTCCTATAAATTATTAGACTCTGATGATGAATTTGAATGAATGAAATGGACCAAACGTATCCTAGATCCTGGTACAGGTTAATTATTTTCAGTTATTGTGAATTACTGACACGAACTAGATTTTAAAATAGAATTATTACTATCGGAAAAATAATGTCTATTGGATCAATAAAGTTCGAGATGAAATAAACCTCAAATATTTGTATTCTATGCGGTTTATTTCCAGTATCCAAACCAAAATTCACGATAGCCTCGAGGCAGTCGCTGTGACGCGACGAGCAGCGCTAGTCGTTTGCATTTCGCGCGTGGATATCGAAACGCCTTTAGTGTCCCGGCCGAGAAAGACGTAAAAAAACAATTGACATTGACGTTGACAGGTAACATGTTTTCGTAATTTTGTGGAAAAAATATTGATTTATTTCGTTCAATATTTTTAGCAACTAAATTATAACTCTATGGGACTTGGTTAAATAATATGATTGGTTTGGTTCTCGAGATTATGTGTAGTATAAGTTTTCAGTCGATACAAACAGTCATTCGGTGTGCAGTGTATTCGTAGAGTTTCAGTCACGATTGTTTTTATCGCTAAAAAGGTAATGTTTATGTTATGTTTACATCAATCGTATTTAAAACTTAATTCAACCTTCATATTTACAACTATTACCCATTGCGCTATTTAACATTTTAGCTATAAAATAAATTCACATACCTACCGTAGTTAAAGGCAATTATTTAGATATATTTTTTTAATGTAATGTCCTATGCAATGACATTGCAATACAAGTTTTGTGTCAGGAAAACGAATAAGGTTGTAGATATATGTCCTAATGAAGAAATAAACGGATAACCTACTTAAGCTATCTTCCTGTTGACTCAAGGTAGTTTAGTAGTGTGACAAGGTTTCCTCTATACAGAATCACATGATTCTAGTGACAACAAGAGCTATTTGTGGACAGATTAATAACATTGATCTTTTTGTTTTTTTCTCTATCATAATTCTGTCTGGTTTTATTATCCTGTGGGAGTTATACTAAATTAAAGTTTAAATTAATATTATAATTAATATCAATATTCCAATGTCCAGTATGATCTTAACATTATCATCAATCCAATTTTTTTAACATGCAAGATAATACACTAGAAAAATTTTTGAAATGGGGAAATGTACAGTATAATGTCCACTAATACAGATTGAATACTCGGTGATATGAAGAGGAACAGAAATATTTTTTTCTGTTAATGCAGTGGAAATTTAAACTGGAAAGCAAACAAAGAATATAATAAATTACATGGTGTTATAAATTAATTCAGATATACATTTATAAAAATTAAGTTAAAATGAATTTAGAGTAACTTGGAAGAGTATTTAAGAAAAGTTTAAAACAATTGCTTAATAATGTTATCTTTTTTCTGTATCCATTGTGTCCAGTTTTACATGCTATTAAAGTAACTTTGCTAGAATAAATCACATTAAAGCCCAAATAATTGTTTGAGCATGCTTCGAGCCCTAGCCGATAGCATACATCATCTTATTTCGTTTTGGCACAAGCAACAAGTGATAGGAGCCTTAGTGAGAAAGAAAAAATCAATTGGTGGCAAGGTTGGTAGGATAGCCAACATGTCAACTAGCAACACACTATAAAAGATGTAACAAGACCCGTAACAAAGCCAAAAGGCACTTGTTCTCACCGTCACTGCAATATTTTTTTGTTCTGGACCTATGAACCTTCTATTAGGGAGATATTGGGGGTCAAAGTTTAAATTTTTTTTTTGAATACTTGGATAACTTTAAATACCTCCACAATCCCCATACTATTCAGTGCATCCATCAGCACTGCAGCACAATGTTTTGAGTGCGTGACAGTACTACTGTAAAAGGTGATTTTTCACCGCAAGAAGAAAGTTGTTATATTAAATAATTTCGGGGTAGAGTTACTTAGTTTGATGTACAGGATGCTTGGTTGACGGCTTCGTGATGTGTCTGTTTACGCCCTGTATGTTGCTAGTATGCAGTACGTACAGTCCGTGCAGTAAAGCAACCCTGGGCCTGCGCAGACGACAGACTTTTTGTGCGATCGAGTCTGTGGCGCACAAAATGTCTGCATGGCATACAAAAAGTCCGTCGAGGATTTTAAGCAGACTCAACGCACACGACGCACATCTTCATGTCCATGGTACGTTACGTTCCCTACTAACGAGTGTAGATTGCATACTAAAATAATATTACCGTGATATTACCGTGCTAAAAGTGTGCGCCGCGCCCCGTCTGCGTTATCACGTGTTGGAGCAAACGTTTTATTTATTCGCGCACTTTTTGTGTGGCGCGTTCTGCCAGAATGCCACGGATTTTTTGGCCGCCGTACTTTTTGCGCGTCGTATGCGTTACTACATAATAATTGCTTATGTTCTATTTTCACAGACTAAAAAGTGCGTCACACGACTCACGGATAGTCTGTCGTCTGTGCAGGCCCTTAATAAGTACTTTTCTCCTACTGAACAGATTGTAATTTTATGTTGTTACTAGCTGTTCCCCGCAGCTTCGCCCGCGTGAAGTTCGGTAACTGTCCCACTGAATCATACTAAAGGGATAAATAGTGTCCTACATGTAAATCCAGGGTATAAACTATCTATGTGCCAAATTTCAAAATCATCACAATTTATTATTACTATCACAAACAGTCACCACCACTATCACAACCACCAGCACTATCACAACCACCATCATTATCACAATCAACATAACTATCGCAACCACCATCATTATCACAATCACCATCACCATTACAATTACAATCACCATGACAATCACCATCACGATCACAATCACCATCACAATCCCCATCACCATCGCTATCACCATCACAATCATTATCATCGTAATCACAATCATTATCACCATAATCACAATCATTATCATCTTCATCATAATCAACATGACCAAAATCGCCATCACTATCACAACCACGATCATTATCACAATCACCATCATAATCACCATCACCATCACAATCACCATCACAATCACTATCACTATTACAATCACTATCCTCGTTATCACAATCATTTTCATCGTAATCACAATCATCTTCATCATTATCACAATCACCATCACTGTCACAATCACCATCACCATCGCTATCACCATCAAAATCACCGTCACTATCACAATCACCATAATCGTTATCACACTTATTATCATCGTAATCACAATCAATATCATCGTAATCACAATCAAAATCATCATCATCACAATCATCATCATCATCACAATCATCATCATCATTATCACAATCATCATCGTTATCACAATAAATCAACAATAACCCTGTACAGAAGTCGAATCCACCATCTTCTGGATCTCAAAATAAATGCCATTTTCGTAATCAGCACCCCTGATAATCTCGGTATCGACACCCATATTGATTTTTAGACATTTCAACCCAATCGCACCCCAAGACCCCAACAGGGAATGATGGTATTTCAGGTCCGCCACATTAAATGTTAATATGGTTGTTTTTGTAATACACCTGACCCAATTTACCATACAAACAATACCTATGTTGAATTTCAGGCTTTGTTACCCCATTTCCCCCTTTAGGGGTTGAATTCTGAAAAAACCTGAAACACAAATGTTAACTCATTTAGCGATAGGAGTACTTCTGTTAAGTTCCGAATAGTCTAACCAATCTTATTTTCCCATGTAATCTTTGGACCCCCGTTTCAACCCCTTAGGGGGTAAATTTTGAAAAATCCCTTCTTAATGCATCCCTAAACCTCATAAAGAACCTATGTGCCAAATTTGGAATCTCTAGACTCAGCGGTTTGGGCTGTGTATTGATTTTTAGACTTTGTCACCCCATTTCCCCCTCTTAGGGGTTGAATTCTGAAAAAAACCTTAAACTCGTTTCTACTCATTTCTCAATAGGAGTACTCCTGTGAAGTTTCGAATAAAATAGTCTAACTAATCTTGTTTCCCCATTCAAACTTTAAAGCCCCGTTTCACCCCCTTAGGGGGTGAGTTTTGAAAAATCCATTCTTAGTGCACCCCTAGACCACATAAGGAACCTACTTGCCAAATTTGGAATCTGTAGACCCAGCGGTTTGGGCTGTGCATTGATTTTTATACTTTGCCACCCCATTTCCCCCTCTTAGGGGTTGAATTCTGAAAAACCCTGAAACCTGTTTCTACTCATTTATCAATAGGAGCACTCCTGTGAAGTTTCGAATAAAAAAGTCTAACTAATCTTGTTTCCCCATACAAACTTTGGAGCCCCGTTTAACCCCTATAGGGGGTGAATTTTGAAAAATCCTTTCTTAGTGCACCCCTAGACCACATAAGGAACCTACTTGCCAAATTTGGAATCTGTAGACCCAGCGGTTTGGGCTGTGCGTTGATAGATGAGTCAGTCAGTCAGTCAGTCAGTCAGTCAGTCAGTTTCTTCTTTTATATATTTAGATTGTTACTAACATTGTGTTACTGATACTGATACTGATACTGTTAGCCTGCGTCATCCCACTGCTGGGCAAAGGCCTCTCCCCATGACTTCCAGTTTTCTCTATCCAGGGCTAATGTAGACCACTGGTCGTTGGTTTTATCCAGCTCGTCCCGCCATCTTCTACGAGGTCTGCCGCGACGCCTTCTGGCTGTGTCAGGGCTCCAGAAAGTGGCTAATTTGGCCCACAGCTCATTGGGCATGCGGCAGACGTGGCCAGTCCAGTCCCACTTCAGCTTAGCGGCTTTTTGAGCAACGTCAGTAATTTGTGTTTTGGAGCGCAGTGTGGTGTTGCGTACACGGTCGGTTAGTTTGACGCCTAGAATGCTGCGCTCCATTGCACGCTGGCAGACCTTGAGTTTGGACTTTTAATTATTTGTCAAAGACCAAGTCTGGGATCCATAGGTCAAAATGGGAAGAATGCACATGTCCATGATTTTTCGCTTAAGTGACAACGGAAGGTTTCCCTACATAAGCTCTTTCATGGACCAGTAGCTCTTCCAGGCATTTTCGGTTCGTCTTGTGATTTCCTTGTCTTGTCTGGACTGGAAAGAAACTAACTGACCCAAGTAGATGTATTCATGGACATATTGCAATTCTTCACCATTCACTCTGATTCTATGCTTAGTGGTGTTTGACATCAGTTTGGTCTTTGACATGTTCATCGCCAGTCCAACCTCAAGGCTTGCATTACTGAGTTGATTTAACATTAGCTCTAGTTCTGCCGCTGTGGAAGAGAATACGACAATGTCGTCAGCGAAGCGAAGGTTTGGTAACCGTGCCCCACCGATTTCAATACCGCTTCTCTCCCAACTAGCCGTTAGCTTCTTGAACACTTCTTCAAGAGCGCTATTAAAAAGCTTAGGTGAAAGCGGGTCACCTTGCTTTACGCCTTTTTCTATGAAGAATGATGGTCCGGCTGTTTGTAACTTAATTGAAGCGGTGCTGTTTAGATATACTTTACGTAGTAGGTTGATGTAGGTGGGATCAACTTCTTGGTTCTTGAGAGCGTCAAATATGGCATCATGTGTTAAACTATCGAAGGCTTTCGAGTAGTCGATAAAGGCAAGATAGATGGGAATATTGAACTCTTGATATTTTTCTACTATTTGATTTATTGCGTGCAGGTGGTCGGTAGTGGAGAGGCCTGATCGAAAGCCAGCTTGTTGAGGAGGTTGGTGTTTTTCCAACTGAGGTGAGATACGGTTGTCTATAACTTTAATGAAGGCCTTGTAGAGATGGGATACAAGACTGATTGGTCGATAGTTGTTAAGGTCCGACTTATCTCCCTTTTTATGCAACATAATTATATTGGAGTGACAAAAACCATCCGGGAATATACCTGTTTTAAGAATGGAATTGAACAGGTTGGTTATTACTGGGAGAAGAGCAGGTTCGCCTATTTTCAGAATTTCGGTACTTATACCATCCTCACCGGGTACCCTGTTGTACTTCATTTTACTGAGTGCGGTGTGAACTTCGAAACCAGTAATTGGAGGAATGGTATCTGGGCAAAAATAGTTTATGCTGGATGTTGAGCGCTGGCAGTTTGAGTACAACGATTTGAAATAGTTGGTGCAGATTTGTAATATTTTGTCTCTGCTTCGGTGTTTTTGGCCGTTTTTGTCCTTAAGACAATTTATCCACTGTTTGCCCTTTGTGGTGCCTTGTTTGGCTATTTTTAAAGAACGATTCTTTTCTAAAGCAATTTGGATCATTTTGGTGTTAAAAGACCTGATATCATTTCTTATATTGCGTTTCACTTCTTTGTTTTTATTTTTATATTCAGGGTTTCTTTTATTTGCGCTTAGGGCCTGTCTTTCGTCTATAAGTAGTAGGGTGTCTGAAGATAGTTTTTTGATTTTGTTTGGTAATGTTTTAATTTTTCTACTAGCTGTTTTAACAGTATTGGCGATATTGTTATATTGTTCCTGTACGTCTTCAGTTTTTATATCTAGAATACTAAAATTGTTTTTTAACTCTAAATTAAATTGTTGCTTGTTGACTATGAGTGATTCTTTAGTCAATCTTTTTATTTTATCCGTAAATATTTGTTTTCGGTATAATTTTAAATCAAAAAAAAATCAAAAAATAGGGTTGCGCGAATGGGTCGGTGGTCAGAGGTGTATTTAAATTGGTTGAGAACTTGAATGTTTTTTACAATTTGATGATGTGAGGTTAATACAAAATCGATTTCATTCTTAGTATTTCCGTCCGGAGAAACCCATGTCCATCGCCGTTGCGATTTTTTGGGATAGAAGGAGTTGCTAATGTATAGATTTTGGCCAAAAGAGAATTGTAACAATCGTGTGCCACGCTCGTTTCGGTTCCCGATGCCATGAGGCCCTAAGTGGCTGAAATTGTCAAGGGGCTGTTTTTCACCTATTTTAGCATTAAAATCACCCATTATAATGTTCCACGTACCACGATGATCGTCACAAGCTTTATTTAGGAGATCGTAAAAATCTTCAACTTCTTCGTCTTGATGTGCTGATGTTGGTGCATAGACTTGGATGACTGTTAAGGTTTTAGTATCGGAAACTTTAAATTTTAGTAGGGCTATTCTATCCGAGTATGCTGTGAATTCCAAAATATTGTCTTTCCATCTTTTTGCAACTATGAAACCGACGCCGTACAAACCTGCAGTCTGTCCGAAGTGGTAAAAGATATTGTTTTGTCGTTCAATTGTATCTTCTCCCTCTCTGCGCACTTCTGATAACCCAATTATATCCCATTTGACATCATTAAGGACGTTTTCAAATTCTACTAGGTGTTCTTCTGTTCTTAATGTGCGTACGTTATAAGTCATTATGTTCAAATATTTTTCTTTGTCCTTTTTCATAACCTTGGTCTTTTGACGGTGAGTAGATCCCACCCGGGGATTCTTAGCACCCCTTGCTCCGTGGCGTGCTTGCCTACCGTCGTCGTCAAGAGCGCCACTGGAGCTGCCGGGCACTTGGGGCCTGTTTTTATTTGTATTTGTCATGGGGAGGTAAATAGACAATAAACCCACCACGCTTGTCTAATGCGGGTTGGTGGGTGCGCAGTAAGTCTTCTAGCTCGACTTCTGGTTGCCGCCGTTGACGATTGCTGATGCAATCGTTCTTCCGCCGCCAACCAAACTGATAACCTGCACTGTTATCAGTTTTTCTGCTATCTGGACCGTTTAGAGCTACTGCTCAGATGCTCCAAATGCAGCGCCACAGTTTTATGCCATGTTGGGGGCAAGTTTGTGTTATGAAGCAACATTGTGTTATGAAGCTATAATATTGTGAAATATGTATGAAATAATCAAACTTACAATCGATATTCTATGAAAAAATCCCTTTTGAATTGTGCTTGTGACAATACCAAGGTCTGTTGAAGGAAATTCCGTTGTCCTTTCCAGGAAAGGACAAACGAAAAACAACAGACCGGAATTTCCCAGTGCAGGAAGAAAAGGCTTTCCTTCCTGCACTGGGAAATTCCGTACAACCTAGGTATCATATAATATCTGCTGCAATCGTTAAAGAATCTTATCAGCAATAGCCTAGCATAGGAACAATCTCCTTTTCTTTGAAATCACGTTACCCAATGTCAATGTTGAGATTGATGACGTATTTTACGTACATGTTTCGTCAAAATCGGTCTAGAGTAAAAAAACACAGTGACTCATCGCGAGTTCTACAGTTTACCACGATATACATAATTATGTATGTTGTTAAAGTGATACATACATGTTACTTTATGACAATATTATAAGATAGTGATGATAACATAATTATGCTTATTAATGACTGTCTCGTTGGTCTAGTGGTTGCAAGGGCGACTGTTGAGAATGAGGTCCTGAGTTCGATTCCCAGGTCGGGCAAAATGTAACTGGGTTTTTCCATCAGGAATTTCTCAGTAGTAGCCACAGCGTTTTAAAACAGTCGAAGCGTTTAAAAAACACCTCCCAAATTATAAAAATATTGCGATGCGCTGCGTAAGCTGCGTTGTCACTTCGGCGTCGTCGCGACGTACCACCAGCATATCGTACGGCAACTTTAACTGGACTTGTCAAAAATGGAGGAGAAATCGGTGGACACTGGACATACATGAAATTATACCACACAACTGAAGTAAAAATGTTCATGAAATGAAAACTACTGGGCCAAACTATGTTAAATTTTTATGGGACCAATTGGCATCTATTCCGCATCAAATTAAAGAAGAATCACGTAAATTGGATCATAAATGTCAGCGTAATCGGTGTACATACATAAAAAAAGTACCAATCGAATTGAGAACCTCCTCCTTTCGGAAGTCGGCAAAAAGGCATCTCTTCTAAATTATATGGAGCCCTTCTTCTTTCCTTAATTAAATTTTCATAAGGTCGAAGGACCTGAACTTTGCCACCTCGACGGCGCTGGTGGTGGTTTTTACCCTTAAACCCATCTTCTACGAGGTGTGCCGCGACAGTTTCTGGCTGAGATAGGTCTCCACAAAGTGGCTATTTTGGCCTCGACTCATTGGGCATACAGTGGATATGGCCAGTTCCACTACAGCTTAGCGGCTTTTTGAGCAACGTCAGTTATTTGTGTTTTGGAGTGCAGTGCGGTGTTGCGTATATGATCGGTTAGATTGTCGCCTTCAATACTGCGCTCCATTGTCTTGTTGGCAAACCTCGTGAAATTTTAAAGAGGATGCTTAGCGGCCAGCTGGACTAAACCAACGGCCAGTGGTTCCCATTAGCCCTGGATCAAAAGAAGTGGAGTTCATAAGGAGAGGTCAAAACAGTCCTCCAAAACCGCCGCCGCGGTAATCCTCAAATCCAGAAGCGTACCAATAACCTGACTGACCCCTCAACCAACAGTGTCTGAATTTAATACAGTTACAGCCATTTCCAATTCTTTGACACGTCACCGATTACCATAATAATGGTACTGTTGCCCCATATCCACAAATTATGTGTAACTTTTGGATGGCGCCCAAATCCATTGCATAAGAGAAGAGACTTAATTTTGAACCTTCCATCAGGGATTTTTTTCACAGAACACACTCGCTAGAGCAGGGATACATAGTACCGGCCGCCATTGGTGACAAAACTAGTATAAGTTGGCCGCTTAATTTATTGAAGTTGGGTTCTAAACTAAGGCAGCTCAAGATCATCGATCTGCTAGAACCTATTAATGTGACTTGAAATGTTTTATTCAAATGTTGCATAGAGCAGTGATAGCCCATGGTGATGGTTGTCGGTTCGGACGAACGCAGAAAGGCGCTTCAGTTAGTGTAATTTATTTGAACACCAGCGAGTCTAAAATGGCTGCTTTATCAGAATCCACGCAGATTCTTAGTATGAATCACGTAAAAAGTTTTAGATTCTTAAAATGGACTTTATGCTTATAATCATAAAGTCCATTTAAAGAATTTTAAATTTTTTACGTGATTTATATTACGATTCTGCTAAAGCGGCCATTTTAGACCCCCAGTGCTCTTAAAACGGTGAAGGAATACATCGTGAGGAAACCTGCATGTCCTAGAATTCCAAGACATGTGACATTTATCAACCCGCACTGGGCCAGCCGTTTCTTCCTTTCACAGAGACGAGCCCTGTGTCCCAGCAGTGGCAAAATTAAAGCTTGTTCGCATGCTAACGTTGCATTATTTGTGCACAATATTAACACAGTAAATTTTTTTCAGAATGGGCAACACTAGCAAAAAGTTGGCGGCAAAATGCACACTCCTTACGAAAGAAGAGCAAAAACACGTGGCGGTCACTTTCCGAGCGGCCAGCAAGAATTCTGACAAGATACGAGAGGAGGACCTCATCGTGAGTGGCAAATTAGACGCAGTGTTGCTAGAAGTGTGTTCATTTTCCTTTATTATTTTTGGTTTAGTACCCGTTTGATTGGTGATTAGACTGACAGTGTTGCCATTGCAGTGGCAATGGTTTCTACCCTAAAAAATTACCAGAACAGTTGTAAGTGAACTACCCGCAAAAAGGGCAACCCCAAATTAACATTAATTACCTACTCTACAGTAATCTTCCAATTTTTTTTTGCTACAACTCACTTATAACCTGTTTCGAAATATATCGTAGAAAGTAGTCTCTTTACTTTTTTTAAAAGGGATTTTTCTAAATGTTTTTATCTCATCACCAATCAAACCTTTCATTACATACAAGAAGTCTGTAAGTAAAAAGATTTTACACAAACATCTCTATAAGCAGTATTTTGTATTACAAATCGTAGTGTATCTAATCAGATCATCAATGTACTCATACGGTCCAAAAATATTCAAATAAATAAACTAGGCCCTAACTTAGGTGTGAAAACCGTAAGCCAGCTTACTGAAGCGAACTGTCCTTCGTCGATATAATCACGGTAATATTATACTGGTTCTATTGGCGTGTAGCTTATATCAGAACTAACGCCACCATATTGTTTTTCGATACAATAAGCTTGTGTCCTGAAAAAATGATAATTAGTCCGTCAGTTAGATTATCAAAACATATTTGACACGTATTTTTTCTTTTGTTACGTAAACCAAAATTGACGAAGATACGACGCTTTTAAAATTCTCAATACGTCACGCCGGCCGTGCTATAATTTTTAGTGCGTTGTGACGTCACGAGCTCTCACTCTCGAGTTTTGATGCGTTTTATCTTTGTCAATATTCATTGATTTTACAAAAACAATAAATACGTGTCCATTATTTTCCAATACTCTAACTGACGGACTAATTAGATTTGCAATTTATTGATGGTGGAAACTATAGCCTATTTCCACAGACAATTTTTTACAAATTTTAATGTTTACCGACTACAATAGCATGAAAGCGCCAGAAGAACCACTATAGCTAGTTCCTTTGTGTTGGTAGGGGTGGGGTCGGAACACTCGGAACAATCATCGTGTCTAATATTTTGTTTTTGTCCAATAATATTTGACTAACAAATAATTGTTAAAAATACTAATTTGATGCTACCTGTATGATCAAAGTCTCGTGGCGAATCTTTAGACTCTCCGTCCGTATTATTTTCTATGATGAGACAAATGCTTGTACTGAGTCAACAGGTCCACTCAATTCTCAGACGGCATGTTCCT
Organism: Xestia xanthographa; assembly: GCA_905147715.2. NCBI lineage: Eukaryota > Metazoa > Arthropoda > Insecta > Lepidoptera > Noctuidae > Xestia > Xestia xanthographa. The sequence continues at coordinate 27,808,088 of LR990644.1, read as the reverse complement.
CATGCTACGAGTACTTGACCAAGATCATAAATTATGTCTGGACTTGAAGAGACTGTAGATTAGTTTCTATGTTTGTTCTGTGGATAGGACACACCGACAATTATTTTTGACGTGTAAGAGTGTTTTTTTTACAACCAATTTATAAAACGACTATCATTTATCATTAATTTTATTTTTCAAAAATCTTTGATTCTATAGAGCCCTTGTATGAGTACATTGGTCTGGTAAATAAATCAGTACTCCATGTAAAAGTAACTTGTATGTAGTAAAAATTTAACTATAAGTTAAAGTTACGTCCCATTTTTGTTTCATTATAATTCCAATGTTATTAATTTAGTTTATTTGTCCCCATTTTAGTAGCTTTTGATTTTTTATGTATGGTGATGGTATAATTTTGTTACTAGCAATATTTTACGTTATTTTATTTTAGATTTTTATAATTAATTTTGCAAACTGGCCTTGCCGGTTTTAAACTTTTTTTCGAGCACTTTAATATTATATTTTTTAAGCTTATCTATTTTAATTATGTTTTGTAAACTAGACCGTGTAAAGGCCTTTTCCGTTATGATTTCTGGATTCAAAAGGTAAACACGTTTTTTTATTTTTTTAAGGTTCGTTTTAAAATTATTCTTGTCTTTGGGCACTTTTTTGACACTATAATTTGTCTGCTTGTTTAGCACATAGCACAGTGTTTCAGTTTCGTCTCTTTTATTTTGATTTTGATGTCATGAAAACTTACCTCCTATCCTATTTAATTACTGCGGTCTATTAGAACAATTAATTACTTAACCCTTTATGACTTCTAGGTACAAACGCCAGCACATCATGCTACTGCAATCTGTCTAATTTCTTTAATAGATTTTAAAATGTATCGCTATAGCATTAGGTTTAAGAGCCCTATTACATTTTTTACGCAAGTTTTTGATTTTTACTTCCTGGATCAAATTATTTCGGTCGGCGTACACGAGTCGATAATAATAGCGATCTGCGGATGATTGTCGATTGATACTGACGAAAATTAGAAACGAGACTGACATGAGACTGAGGAGCGACCTGAATTGACGCAGAATTATAGTACTTTATTTTATTTATTGTAATTTTGTCTTATTATATTGACAAACGAAAATTAATGAAACTTATTCATTGTAGATTGAAGTTTTATATCATATTAATTTATTTGATAAAATTTAGTTTATTTGGAATATAATGGACGCTGAATCAAGACATATAGGGCTTAAATTACACTTTATTTTTTCCGTGAAAATTCAAGGAATTTAAAGAAATTCTAAAACTCCAATAAACAAGTAAAACATTCAGCTTATTTTTCAGTAATTTTAGCTTTTGGGTCATGTATGAAAATATTAAATTGTCTCGTTTTTTTTTTCTGCACTTTGGAATAAGCTAATACTGTCTACAAAAAAAGTATCAGATTTATCTGATTAGTATTTCCAGAGAAATAAATTAAATTCTGTTAGAGGTGGCCATCGTCGGTAAGCAACGGATCTTTATTCTATTTCCTTAGCCTACTCAATTAAAAAGTAAAAACTGTAGATAATCTGTGGTGTCTGACATCTAACTTGTCATAACTAAACCTCAGTTTTCACGTCTTGCTTCGTGTGTTTGTTATTTTATGGATATACTAGCTGTTGCCCGCGGCTTCGCCCGCGTGCAGTTCGGTAACTGTCCCACTGAATCATACTAAAGGGATAAATAGTGTCCTACATGTTAATTTAGGTTATAAACTATCTATGTGCCAAATTTCATAATCATCACAATTAATTATTATCATCACAATCACCAACACTATCACAACCACCATCATTATCACAATCATCATCACAATCACCATCACTATCACAACCACCATCATTATCACAGTCATTATCACAATCACCATTACTATCACAACCACCATCATTATCACAATCATTATCACAATCATCATCGCAATCACCATCACAATCATCATCACATTCACAATCACCATCACAATCCCCATCACCATCGCTATCACCATCACAATCACCGTCACTATCACAATCACCATCACCATCACAATAACCATTAAAATCACTATCACAATCACCATCATCGTTATCACAATCACCATCACTATCACAATCACCGTCACCATCACAATCACCATCAAAATCACCATCACAATCTCGATCACAATCACTATCACAATCACTATCATCATTTTAACCATCATTTTAACCATCATTATCATCGTAATCACAATCATCATCATCACAATCCCCATCCTCGTCATCACAATCATTATCATCGTAATCTCAATCATTTTCATCTTAATCACAATCATGATCACAATTGCCATCAACTTCACAACCACAATCATTATCACAATCACCATCACTATCACTATCACTATCACAATCACCATCGCTATCACTATCACAATCACAATCACCATCACAATCACCGTCACATCACCATTACAATCACCATCACAATCACTATCACAATCATTGTCATCGTAATCACAATCACTTTCATCATTATCACCATCACTGTCACAATCACAATCACCATCACCATCGCTATCACTATCACAATCACCGTCACTATTACAATCACCATCACCATCAAAATCACTATCACAATCACCGTCATCGTTATCACAATCATCATCATCGTAATCTCAATCATTATCATCTTAATCACAATCATCATGATCACAATTGCCATCACTATCATAACCACAATCACTATCACAATCACCATTACTATTACTGTCACAATCACGATCACCATGGCTATCACCATCACAATCACCATCACTATCACAATAACCATCACCATCACAATCACAATCAAATCACTATCACAATCACCATCATCGTTATCAAACTCATTATCATCGTAATCACAATCATTATCATCTTAATCATAATCATCATCATCACAATCTCCATCCTCGTTATCACAACCATCGCTATCACCATCACAATCACCATCACAATCACCGTCACTATCACAATCGCCATCACTATCACAATCACTATCACAATCACAATCACAATCACAATCACTATCACTATCACAATCACAATCACTATCACAATATCACAATCACCATCATCGTTATCAAACTCATTATCATCGTAATCAAAATCATCATGATAATTATCACAATCATCATCGTAATCACAATCATTATCATCGTAATCACAATCATCATCATCGTAATCACAATCATCATCATTACAATCAACATCATCATTATAACAATCATCATCATCGTTATCACAATCATCACAATAAATCAACAATAACCCTGTAGGTATAGAAGTTGAATCCGCTATCTTCTGGATCTCAAAATAAATGCCATTTTCGACATCAGCACCCCTGATAATCTCGGTTTCGACACCCATATTGATTTTTAGACATTTCAACCCCATCGCACCCCAACAGGGAATGATGGTAATTCAGGTCCGCCACATTAAATTTTAAAATCGTTGTTTTTGTAATACACCCGACCCAATTCACCATACAAACAATACCTATGTTGAATTTCAGGCTTTGTTACCCCATTTCCCCCTTTAGGGATTGAATTCTGAAAAAACCTGAAACACAAATGTTAACTCATTTATCGATAGGAGTACTTCTGTTAAGTTTCGAATAAAGTAGTCCAACTAATCTTATTTCCCCATGTAATCTTTGGACCCCCGTGGCCCTTAGGGGGTTAATTTTGAAAAATCCTTTCTTAATGCACCCCTAAACCCCATAAAGAACCTATGTGCCAAATTTGGAATCTCCAGACTCAGTGGTTTGGGCTGTGCATTGATTTTTATACTTTGCCACCCCATCTTCCCCTCTTAGGGGTTGAATTCTGAAAAAACCTGAAACCCGTTTCTACTTATTTATCAATAGCAGCACTCCTGTGAAGTTTCGAATAAAATAGTTTAACTAATCTCGTTTCCCCATACAAACTTTGGAGCCCCGTTTAACCCCCCTAGGGGATGAATTTTGCAAAAGCCTTTCTTAGTGCACCCCTAGACCACATAAGGAACCAATTTGCCAAATTTGGAATCTCTAGACTCAGCGGTTTGGGCTGTGCATTGATTTTTAGACTTTGTCACCCCTTTTCCCCCTCTTAGGGGTTGAATTCTGAAAAATCCTGAAACCCGTTTCTACTCATTTATCAATAGGAGCACTCCTGTAAAGTTTTGAATAAAATAGACTAACTAATCTTGTTTTCCCATACAAACTTTGGAGCCCCGTTTAACCCCCTTAGGGGGTGAATTTTGAAAAATCCTTTCTTAGTGCACCCCTAGACCACATAAGGAACCTACTTGCCAAATTTGGAATCTGTAGACCCAGCGGTTTGGGCTGTGCGTTGATAGATGAGTCAGTCAGTTTCTTCTTTTATATATTTAGATATCTTTACGACGACCCTCACGCTTTGAATACTGGATTAGATTTTGACTGCTTTCACAACGACCCCACGCCTTGGACATTAGATTACATTTCGGCTGCCTTCACGATGACCCCCACGCTTTTGATATTGGAAATACTTACGTAGTGCGCTTTTGTACAGATTCATTCCGTTGTTTACAATGGATTCTGAACACCAGAAATGGCGTGAGCCTAAAAATGTTTCGTACCGACATACGACAATAAAAAGAATCCAGGCATGCTATTCTTTAACATTCAGAAATAATTGAAGGAAAGATGGTGTTATTTGTGTCCAAAGCGTGAGGTCGTCGTGAAGGCAGTCGAAATCTAATCCAGTGTTCAAAGCGTGAGGGTCCGTCGAAAAGATATATCCATAAAATAATAAACACACGAAAGCAAGACGAAAAGTGAGGTTATGTTATGACAAGTTATGATAAATTGATGATAGATGTCAAACACCACAGATTATCTACAGTTTTTACTTTTTAATTGAGTAGGCTAAGGAAATGAGAGGTTTTCCTTTTGAGGTTTTAAAAAAAAACTTAGTTTCCAAGAACTCTATAGATGGCGTTGAACTTACTATGCCAAAGCCAAAACGCTTGAAAAAAAAGACATTGTGTCACGTCACATACTCTCGTTGACTGACACTTTCATTTGCTTAACCTTCCGAATATAACCAACATTTATCGCGCTTTGTTAAAATCAGTTTTTTTAGGTTCCGTTCCTTGCATTAGCATACTTACTCCTAGCGCCATCTATCCAGCGACTAGGGAAGAGCTAAAAAGAAAATCCCTCATTGAATAAAAATCCGTTGCTTACCGACGATAGCCGCCTCTAACAGAATTTAATTTATTTCTCTGGAAATACTAATCAGATAAATCTGATAATTTATTTGTAGACAGTATTAGCTTATTCCTAAGTTCAGAAAAAAAATCGAGACAATTTCATATTTTCATACATGACCCATTGCATGTAACAATGTGAATTTGAGCGTCAAAGTTCCATCGCCGACGGTTTTTCTTGCAAACTGAGTTCGTAAAATATTTATAGTAAATTACACGAAAAGAAAAATGAAAATATGTAACTCCAACTTACAAGAAAGAGAATGGCACTATTATTATTCATAAGCAAATAATTAAAATATCTGACTGATTCTGAAAATTACTGCGTCAAAAATCATGAATTTGCGTAAAAAATGTAATAGGACTCTTAATTAAGGTTGATTGGGAAAATTTGACAGTTTGTGTAGCTTGCTAAGCCAGCGTCTGAATTCAACTGGCCTATTGATATGTATGTTTAAGCAAAGTTTTTTTTTTAATTAAATTATTATTACCTTTGACACGACTATCATTGAAAATGCTGTTGGTCCTGCTACATGCAGACAAGACATCTTAAACAAAATGCATGCGTATGCGCTGGTCGGGCGTCTCGTTATGTGTGATTTTAACGACCGGCGCACGTTGTCAGTGAACGCTATCATACAAGTCTATAGAAAACAGGCACCCCTAGCCAAGTTGACAATCTACAATCGTTAACGCTAGTAGAAAACTATTCAAATGAATGGGAATGACATCATCTCAACGTTAAATAACGTGATCAACACAAACGAATAGAAAATTCGTAGACAAGTTTACATAGTTCAAAATGATAGAATAGAATGTTATCGTTTCTACAATGTTGATCGCTAAACTCTTTGGTAGGAACGCTCACCATAGACTAAAGTGTAGGTTTTTTCTACAGACATTAGAGAAGGAACGATTGACTCAGTCGTGTCAACTTGGCCACCAAGTTAGCGCTTTCTACAATCGCTTACGCCGAGGCGTTTACGATAGTAGAAAGAGAATCGCTACGAAACGTTTGTAACTTGGCTAAGGCTTAAGCTCTTGAAAGCGGTATAGATTTGCTGCGTCCTCAGTTAAATCCTCTGAGTTTTTTTTTGTACAACCTGGCAGAAAACGTGGTTTCATATTATGTTCCCCAATATTCTCCACAATACGCACATACTCAACACGTACTATAGATTCTCAATGGCCCAATAATCACGAGCGCACGGTCGCGCAGTCTAATTCGGTTGGTAAACCATTATTCCAAAGTGAACGAGCTGGCGACCTGTCAAAACTGTAATTAGTAATTTTGCTACTGTTTATCGTTTGGTGACCGTGTTTGAGCGGTTGTACTCACGTCGTTGTAACTGTGTAGGTAGGTATGGAATTAGTAAGTGTTTGGTTATTTTTTGACAATACATACCAACGGGTATTTCAGCTCTAGACCAAATGCACTGATGGATATAATAATAATAATAAGTCTTTAATAGGATAATACAAATTTGACACATATTAAAGTACACAACAGTCACTAGGGTACAGAAAAATTTACAAACAGAAGTTGTGTGCGAGAGATGAATAACAGTACAGTCAATACAAAATTTGAGCCCTGACTCCTAAACTAGGAAGATCCTGTATCTTAGGAGCAATTTATGAGCGTACTAGCATAATCTCGTATAACAAACAATAATTATTATTATTATTTATACTATATAAAGCTCGATTACCACTGACTGACTCACTCACTGACAGAATTGTTCTCCCAGATGGTGGATGGGGAGGTGGGTATATTTTGATAGATTCGTAAACAAGTAACTCCCGCGAGTATGGGAAAAGTGCCAAACCTCCCCTTTTCGCCCCCCTTCCTCCCCCTCCCTATCGTATCTCGGAAACAAAGAGACCCGTATTTTTTGTTTTTTACGGATTCGTATAGAAGAGGCTTGGAAAAGTAAAAACCAGTTTTCAAAATTGACCCCTTTTTCCCCCTTCTCCCCCCTTTAGGCGGATCTCGGAAGTTGAGAGACTTGGAACATTTTTTTTTTCAGATTCGTATAAAGGGGCCTAGAGTTAGTCAAAATCATTTTTCAAAACTCCCCACTCTCCCCCCCTTCACCCCTCCCCCATCGTATCTCGGAAACTAAGACACGTAGCGGCTTTTTGATTTTTACTATAAATTATTATTGAGGAGCGTTTAAATTTGTATACGGAGGGTATCCTCCCCTCCCTAGCCTCCCCTAAAATTGAAAGGGCTGTAACTTCGTAATGGTTAGAGATAGCCATTGGGTGTTTGAACAAATATTATAGTAGGTGTCGAAACCTGTCCGGTGGTGGTAGGTTCTGAGTGGAGCGAAGGGGGGAGGTGACGAGCGAAGCGAGCCGGCGACCTCCGCAGCATAACGAAGGTTGAGTGGGTGAAGCGTAACTCAGGGCGACGACAAGCAAACTTTAGGGTAGTGTTTTTTTAATGGGTCTGAGTTTTTAAATAAGGTTTTTTACTTTAATTCTATTTGGTTTCTATAGGTAATTTTTTTTTTCATTGGTTTTTAGAATGTTTTAGGGGTTCTGGGTTTTCATACTGATTTAGGGGTAGTTGTAACGGATTTTCCAATTATTTTAAGGATTCCTATGGATTCTCAAAATTTTATGATGGTAAGGAATACTTCTCAAGAACACGACAACACGCGAGCTGCGCGCAGCTCGCGCACCCACGCAAAAACTAGTATATATATAAAGGTAAAAGACATATCTATAGAAATATATTTAGTATTTTTATTTAGGTAAGCAATAATATGTGTGAATAGTATGTGTGAAGTGTATTTGTGTGGGGAGTCATGTCATGTGCAAGTGTTGTGTGTGTATGTATGTGTAAGGAAGAGGGGTGTGTGGTGTGGTGAGGTGTGATGTGATGTGGCGTAGTGTGATGGGGTGTGGTGTGAGGGTGTGTGAGGTGTGTTGAGTGAGTGGAATTAGTGGGGGCAGCTTCCTTCTTTGTGATGTGATAGGTAGCATTGGTTTAGCAGATATAAGCCTCTACTAGCTACGCCAAAAAGACCTGGTTCTCCACCTTCCCATTTTGTTTGTCCCTTATACAATCTAATTGTATGGATTTTAAAAGAAAACCAGCCACTCATTTGAGGTCACTCGTCGGTTAAAGTTTGCCGATATACGGTCACCACTTTTAGGACTCATCTGCTGAGTCTAAGTCCATGATGAGTTAGTTGTACAGATCCAACAGCCGACATCGGTTTTTCAGCTTGCTATCTTTGAAAACTATGCCAATAACTCCAGTCTTTTTCGGAAACTTAATTTTGGATTATATCTTCCATAAAAACTCAGATTCCTGCTTTCGGAAAAGAAAGCACGTAAAGTGTTTTGAAGAAGTCTCACCGTTACCTGCTAGTGTCTGAATCCACATCCTCAAGCTTTAAAAGCGGGTCCCTTAACACCTGATCCACCATGACTGGTGAAAATCTATTTACCGGATGCACCAACAATAGATATTTACTGCACCATAATTCGTATCAATGCAATGTTCCGCTCCCAGCCCACTAGCAGGTGGCTAGTGTCACAATTTATCAGCCAGACTGACAAACAAACCGTATCGATTTATAGCTGAAATAGTGCGAAACAATAATTTAACTGGTTACGTAATTTAAGGATTATTTAGCGTCGGATTGAGGTGAACGCAGACCTAGCCGCACCGCAGTCGCCGCATTCGATTTTTTCTATGCGATCTCGCACACAGTACATAGACACAGATCGCACACAGACACAGATTGCATAGAAATACGAAGAATTCGAATGCGGCAACTGCGGTGCGGCCAGGCTGCGTTCACCTTTGATGAACAGATATTAGTACAAGATACCTACGTGTCTTTGGGATGTAGCTACTTTTGCACATTCACAGTTTCTTAACGATTTAATTTTTAAAGAGCATTGTATCTACTAACATAATCATCTTCCTGCCCTTATCCCATGTTACTTGTGGTCGGCGCAACATGTTTGTCTTCCATTCTTCCCTGTCAATCGTCACGCTATCATTTACAAATTCTTACTTTATATCTCGCATGGGAGTGCGGGGGCACTCCTTGCTGCCCTTGCGCTTGGCTAAGCGAAGCGCAAGGGCACTACCTACCATTTCTCGAAGCGCTTCGTGGTTTTTGAAGTGAAAACTTCTTAACTTCTCTTCTCTTTAGTAAAATTTTTGAAAAATTAATTTTGGCACAAATGCAAAGTTTTTTCAATAAATATCAGTTATTACATAAAAAACAGTTTGGTTTTACAAGGGGTCGTTCAACTACTGATGCCGGTGTTGAACTTTTAGGACACATTTATAATGCCTGGGAGGACAAATGCGATGCTTTGGGCATTTTTTGCGATTTATCTAAAGCTTTCGATTGTGTTCTTCATGAAACATTAATCAGGAAACTACACCACTACGGAATCCGTAACGCCTCCCTGGCTCTTCTTATTTCATATTTGAGTGACAGGATTCAGAGAGTTGATGTTAAAGGGAAAAGATCTCCCGGATCCGTAGTAAGAATGGGGGTACCCCAGGGCTCAATTCTTGGTCCATTTTTGTTTCTTATTTATATAAATGACTTGCCTTACCTCATAAAGGATAATCATGACATAGTATTGTTTGCAGACGACACTTCTCTTTTATTTAAACTCAAACGTCAGCAGTTAGTTACGGATGATGTTAATAGCGCCCTGGCGAAAGTCGTTAATTGGTTTAATGTTAATAATCTACTCCTAAATGAGAAAAAAACTAAGTGTATTAAGTTTACGATACCCCATGTAAGACAAGTGGAAACTACTGTACTAATTAAGGATGAAGAGTTAAAACCGGAAGATAGCACAGTCTTCTTAGGCATAACTTTGGATGCCAAGCTTCAGTGGGGCCCGCATATAGACAAACTGTCGAAGAAACTTAGCTCTGCAGCATTCGCCGTTAGAACAATTCGTGATTTAACTGACTTAGAGACAGCCCGCTTAGTTTACTTTAGTTATTTCCATAGCGTGATGTCGTACGGTATTCTCTTGTGGGGCAATGCCGCCGATATTCAGACAATATTTGTTTTGCAAAAAAGGGCAATTCGTTCAATTTATAAATTAAGGCCCAGATACTCCCTCAGAGAAAAATTTAAAGAGACTAATATTCTTACTGTGCCCTCTCAGTTTATTTATGAAAACCTTTTGTACGCCCACAAAAATATTAATTTATTTAAAAAATACAGTGATATCCACAACATAAACACGAGGAACAAACACAAATTTGTTGTTCCTGCAACGAGGCTCAAAAAAATAGGAGGTACGTTCAGATGCCAATGTATACGCTTTTACAATAAACTTCCGAGCCAAATTCAAGCACTAAGCCTAAATAAATTCAAATCGTTTATAAAACGGAAGCTGTGCCTGAAAGCCTACTATCATGTTAATCACTATCTTGAAGATAAAAAAGCTTGGGATTAAGCTGCTCCAATGAAATTTGCTCTGTGAATGTCGAAATTTCGGACTTCGCTTATTTATTATTGATTCCTTTCTTTTATACACTCTGACATTGAATTTTTTTTTGACATGTATTTTATTATTTTACTTTTATTTTTTATTGTTTTATGTGACATTTACTGATTTGACATGAATACTTATTTTTTTAAGTATTTTACTTTTTTATTTTGTTATCATTGCGACATTTAACCCCTTACCGCATAGCTACCCAAAAATGGGCACTTATTTTCAAACGTTCAGAAATAAAAAAATATGTTATTTTACCCTTTACTGCATATTAGGACAGATCAGGCAACGTCTAAGCTTCAATAAACATACATGTGCTGCCATCTAGTGTACCGCGTAACAAAACTATAACCTGTCAAAATCAGTCGGCGGCAGTTGAAATTTTTCGTTGGTGTGTGCAACTTTTTGAAATTAATTTTGTGATCGTGTGTCGATTTTTCGTTTGATCTTCGTATCGTGGTGCTAAGTAGACATATCAAAGGACTCAGAACACTAAAAACATGTAAGTAAAACGTAATACTTTAGCGACAATCATGCCAAACCTTAGCATGACAATTATGGAATATTATGCAGTAACGTGAAAAGTTAGTTTCCATAATTGGCATTGTATGCATTACTAGTTATTTTTGGATTCGGCCAGATTTGGGAATGTATGCAGTGAAGCATTATTTGATATTTTTTTCAGAAAAATGGATCCAAGAAGATTTTACGGGCTTGATATCCCAAGCGAAAGCGAAGATGACGATGAACTAGCGGGAGATGATCCTGATGTGAATTGTTAGCCTGTAAGTCGCTATAGATACTAAGTTAAGTGTAAAAGTTCCTAAATGCAACAGGTCTCAATAAATGTATCTTATATTTTCATTAAATTCTGAGTTTTATTTTCTAAATCTTATAATGTACTGAGGATTGACTTTTAAAATTACCTTTATAGCATGCGATGCCAAATATGCCAATTAGTTTTAGTCGCCTTTACTGCAATGCATACTATGCCATATTTGTCAAATTAGTTTTAGTTGCATTTACTGCATAATATGCCATTTATGGGAAATAGAAGTTTTTCATCATATTTCAAAAAGTAATCGGATTTTGGAAAACTGCTTGAACTAACTTATTAGTATGTGTCAAGAACTACCAAATATATTTTTTCTGGAAAAAAATAAAAACCCATGCGGTAAGGGGTTAATGATTTTTGTGTTTTTTTTTTTACTTACATTCATTTGAAAAGAATTTGTTATTAATTTTATTTGATTATTGTGAATGTGGGGACCATGTGGGTCACATTTTTATTTTTTGTTTGTTTTTTTTCCCACAACTGTCTGGCAGTTTGAGTACTATAAGCGACCTTCCCAAATGTCCTTTCTTTGGTATTGTTCGTCGTTTCGTTGAGCTCCTTGAGTTATAAGACGAGCTACACGTTAACAGACAAATGCTTGCACTGACTGGACAGGTCCACTCAAATCTGTATGGTTCTCTCTTCAAAAGACCATCTCAGACACTAATCTGCATAGTCCTCATGTGAATTGAGTAAGATTGTCTGGACTTTAAAAGAGACTATGACCTCTGAGTTTGTTTCGGCTGTTTCTTCTCAGAGTAGTCAGGTACGAAACACCGGCCCCATCTAGTTTAAAAAAATGACGTGTAAAAGTGTTTGTAAAAACCTACTTGCAAAATAAACATCATTTATCATTTATCTTTAGCGCGTTGAGCACTTTTTGGGTGAAGGAAAAACATTGAACTTATCGTCACGTAACGTAACGTGCGGTCACGCTTCGTAGCCGTTAGTAGCACTCGTAGCATCCGCTACGGCGTAGCACCACACTGGCATGCGCGGGGCATAACCAGTGCTACGAATGGGGCGGGGCCTGTGTACTTTTTAAAGTGAAAACTTCTTTAGGCGCGTTGAGCAGTATTTGGGTGAAGGAAAAACATTGAACTCATCGTCACGTAACGTAACGTGCGGTCACGCTTCGTAGCCGTTCGTAGCACTCGTAGCATCCGCTACGGCGTAGCACCACATAGGCATGCGCGGTGCATAACCAGTGCTACGACTGGGGCGGGGCCTGTGTACTTTTTGTTTTCACTTCTATCGGCAGTCCCCAAAGACTGTCCCGATTTTTTAAACCCTTATAACTTAGGTTTGGATTATACCAGATAAACAAAATTCTCGGCATATGTTGTCAATAGCGGACTTATTAAACGTATAAAGTTTTAATTACTTAGCGATTATATTGATATCTAAAAACCTGATTTCGTCACTGACTGATGATCATCAAAATACTTAGGGTATATCATGTCCTAGATATATTTCAGCTATTATTAGTACACAAACAACAAAAAATATATAAACTTGTAACTTTTATCCCCACAACCCCTTAAACTAGGAGATGGATAGGGAGTTTGTATGAGACTTCGCAATTTTGACGCTAGAGGTCTAAAAAATGATGAGCTAGAGGTCTGAAAATGTACACCTGGCGTCTCTGATGTGCAATAAATATACCCCAAAAAAATGTCTCAAGAAAATTACAAAAAGAAATGAAATCCCACCAAAAACATTTTCATGTAAAATGTTGCCGATGACTGAAATGAGACCGTATGACTCGCAAACTTAAACTCAAAGCATTTATTTCAATTAGACCATTACGGCACTTTTGAAAGTCAAAAATACAAAAAAGAAAATCAAAGCTGCAGTCCCAGTCACAAGGCATAATAACTTGAGAAAGTACTGTAGTTGCCCATTCCCTAGCGTAGATCTCTATGGAGAAGAACGGGCAAGAAACTCCATGGACACTCTTTTAAAATCAAAATATTGTTACAAAATCTTGGTTACACAATTAATTTTGAGATTATACATATATGTGAGAACGATGTAGAAAGACGTGCACACTAAGAGCATCCAGAGTAAAAGATTAGATCAAAAATTTATGAATAAAGTAATTAAAATGAACCTTGGCAGCTAAGAGATGACCAGTCCCAACTGACAGCGCCCGTTCACAGACATGACGCATGTACCGGCGCGCCATTCAACTCAACCATATTGAAGGGAACTAAATGAACCCCACACACCCGCCACCATCAGCGAGACATCTAAGTGAGCATGACATTCTCTCAGCTACCAAGGCATATTCAAGTCAATGAAAGATAAATAAATGTAAATGGTGGCTGAACAGTACAAAGTACTCACATATGTGCGCACTGTCAAAAAGCTATCAGATCTCATGTAGAGCCAAGCTTCTAATTCTACACGCCCTAACTCTACAAGGTCTAACTTCATCAACATGTTAACATAATGACAAAACCTCACAAAAATACTATTAACATTATTGGCTTTATTTATCAAGGGAAAGAGGACAACTTACGGCCTTCTTGGCCTAGTGGTCGATTCAATTCTCAGGTCGGGCAAAGTGTTATTGGATGTTTTCATCATGAATTTCTCAGTAGCAGCCACGGAGTCTGAATTTTTGCCCGATTGATGGCAAGAGGAACTTTTAAAAACAGGGTGGTTACCATGACGTTTTAAAACAGTCTCGTTATAATGTAACTCTAGTGCGGGAACGAGACGGAGCTATAGAGGTCGTCTCCACCATCTCTTTCCATCACTGGAATAAGATTATAAAACAATTCTGCTATAGGACGTTGTGGTAGGCCACCTGATGTCATTTGTTTCACGAGTCGACGTAAAGTCCGTTACCTTATGTAATTTGTTTCACGAGTCGACGTAAAGTCCGTTACCGTCACGTTATCATGGGATGAATATATAATATTGTACTTACTCCTCTGCGGCTCTGCCTACCCTATATTGTTGTCTATACTAATATTATAGAGAGGTACTTAACATTTGTTTGTAAGTTTGTATGCAGGGGGTAATCTCCGGAAGTAATGAACCAATTTTAAAAATTGTTTCACTGGTAGAAGCTAAATTATTCGTAAGTGCTATAGGCTATATTTTATTCCCGTACTCCCACGGGAACGGGAACTACGCGGGTGAAACCGCGGGACGTCAGCTAGTGTTGTATAATGGGCTGGTGTCCGCAACTCCACGTCAAAGCGCGTATTTTTCGTATGGGCTATACGAGTAATCCACCACGCAGGCCCAGTGCGGATCGGTAGATTGTCACATGTCTGCGAATTTTCGGTTCTAGGACATGCCGGTTTCCTCACGATGTTTTCCTTCACCGTTTTGAGAGCAGTGGTGATGAAATAAATTACACAAAGTAATGCGCCTGTCTGGGTTCGAACCCACGACTTACTATTCGTAACCTATTCGTACTGCCTAACCTTACTGGGATTACAGGCGTGATGTTTTAAAGGAAAATTTATTTATATCGAAAGACAAACTTGTATTTTTAATCTAGTCATTTCAGTCTCATGAGTTCATGACCTGGAGATAATAGTTATTTATGCAACTGTTGTATAATGAGGGGTATTAAAACACGAATGTGGGTTTATCACACGAGGCGAAGCCGAGTGTGATAATAGTATCACATGAGTGTTTTAATACCTAATTATGTACAGTTGCATACAAGACTTTATCTACATCCATGATATGAATCCTCCATAAAAGGTTCTGAAACCATCGAGTGTTGCAGTGTTCTAAGAAGTCTATGTAAATTCATGGAAAGTTTAATTGCTTGTATTTAATACAAACAAACCGTGTATAGGTAGTAATATAATTATTTACATTTTGGATTGTTCAATTATCAAAATTCACAAAGCTTGTATCACTCATTTTTGTAAACAACAAAGTACATAATGCAATACTAATATCCAAATGTCGAACAAAAATGGCGGGATACGACGTGAATTCGAATTAACCTATAAGTTTTTTTTTTAATTACGGCGCTGTGGTAGTGAATCACACGTGCTAGACGTTCGATTCACTACCACATTCGATGTTCTTTTTTTAAAACGAGTTGCATAATGAAATTCAGTACAACATTATAACACCCGTTTGGGTGTTATAATGGTTATTATGACACTGGCTGTTTTAATGTTGGCCATAAGCTAACTGTTTCAGATACCTTTATAGAGGATTTATAGCATGGGTGTAGATAATAGTTATTTATGCAACTGTTGTATAATGAGGGGTAATAAAACACGAATGTGGGTTTATACTCGGCTTCGCCTCGTGTGATAATAGTATCACATGAGTGTTTTAATACCTAATTATGTACAGTTGCATACAAGACTTTATCTACATCCATATGAATCCTTCATAAAAGGTTCTGAAACCATAGGGTGTTGCAGTGTTGTAAGAAGTCTATGTAAATTCATGGAAAGTTTAATTGCTGAGTCATCATCTGCCTAGCCTTTTCCCAAGTTTTATTGGGGTCGGCTTCCAGTCTAACCTGATGCAGCTGAATACCAGTATTTTACATGGAGCGACTGCCTATCTGACCTCCACAACCCAGTTGGTACTGGGTAATACGGTACCCCTTGGTAAGACTGGTTGTCAGACTTTTTGGGCCACTGACTACCTGTAACGACTGTCAAAGATCACAAGTGACAGCCGGGACCAACTGCTTAACGTGCTTTCCGAGGCACGGAGGAAACTCGGTATGTAATGGGTTGTCACCCATCCACAGACCAACCTAGGCAAGCACGGCTTAACCTAAAGATCGACCCGAGCGGCTGTTATTATTTAGCCACGAGTTTAATTGCTGAGTATTTAATACAAACAAACCATGTATAGGTAATAATATAATTATTTACATTTTGGATTGTACAATTATTAAAATGCACAAAGCTTGTATCACTCATTGTTGTAAACAACAAAGTACTTAGTGCAATACTAATATCTAAATATCGAACAAAGATGGCGGGATACGACGTGAATTCGAATTAACCTATAAGTTTTTTTTTTTTAATTACGTCGCTGTGGTAGTGAATCGCACGTGCTAGACAATGTTCTTTTTTTAAAACGAGTTGCATAATGAAATTCAGTACAACATTATAACACCCGTTTGGATGTTATAATGGTTATTATGTCACTGGCTGTTTTAATGTTGGCCATAAGCTAACTGTTTCAGATACTTTTATAGAGGATTTATAGCATGGGTGTAGATAAAAATCATAATAATAGAGCAGCTATCGAGATAGATGATATTATGTAGGTACTTACTCTGTTATCAGCTTGTGTAATTTATGTGAGTCACTCAATTGAGGAGAACCAGATGAATATTTTGGTAACAGTGCTTAATACAGGGTGTAAAAGAACTCATCACGAAGCCGTCAACCAAGCATTCTGTACATCAAACTAAGTAACTTTACGCAAAAATTATTGATTTGAAACGATTTTTTTTTGGGGTGAAAAATCATGTTTTGTGGTAGAACTCAATGTAACGCACTCAAAACATTGTGCTGCTGGATGGATTGAATAGTACGGGGGTCGAAAAATCTTACATTAAAAACTTGTATTTAAAAATAACTTTTCAAAAAGTTGGAACTTTGACCCACAATATCTCCGTAACTAGAAGGTTTCCAGGTATGGTGTAGAAAAAAAATGATCCCAATAACGGGGAGAACAAGTGCCTTTCGGCTTCGTTAAGAGGTGTTTACACCCTTTATAAACGACTTAATGCGTATTTCAGAGGGTGGTTATGAAAGCTTAGTTTATAAGTTTTATGCCCCTGGCACACTCAAGGAAGACACCCACAGGATAGTCCGATTAAGGGCCTGCGCAGTCGACAGACTATCCTTAGCAATATATGCAGTAACGCATACGACGCGCAAAAAGTCCGGCGGCCAAAAATTTCGTGTCATTCTGGCAGATCACGCCGCGCCGCGCCGCACAAAAGTGCGCGAAAAAATAGTCCGTTTCCTTCAACACGTGCTAACGCAGACGGCGCACACTTTCACTTTTATTATGCAATCTGCACTCGAATAGAGTGAACGAAGATGTGCGTTGAGTCTGTGTAAAATCCGCGACGGACACCAGACACATCCGCACAAAAAGTCTGTCGTTTGGGCAGGCCCTAAGCAGAAGCCAGTCTCATAGGTTGAGTGCCAGACGACATTTCTGAGAATTTTTTTCGGATGGTAAATCATCAAATGACTCCTCCCGCTCTGGGCGCAGCAGGAGTGAAGTCAGCCCCGGTCCGTTCAGTTTGGGGGCCAAACGTCGGAAATGTTCCACGAAGTTCCACGGGCTGTCGAGGACAAGTCCCAGGTACTTCAACGTCGACTCGACGCCGATGGATACCCCTCCTACCGTCAGTGAGGATCCCGGCGGTGGCGCATTCCGAGGCCCATGAAAGCACATGGACTCACTTGTGCAATGCCACGTCGAGACCCAGTTGCCGGATCCTCTCAACGACTATCACAACCCCGCGTGTCATAGTTTCGGCCGCCGCTTCATGCGACCTCCCCTGTGCCAGCACCAGCTACGCTGACACCGCTAGGGAGGTCGGCGCGCAGCACCCAGTCGTCCCCAATGTTCCACAAGAGCGGCCCTAGAACCGATCCCTGTGGAGAGCATGAGGTCTTGGTTTCGATTCCCATGATGGGCAGTGTTATTGTGCTTTCATCAGGAATTTCTCAGTAGCACCCCGGAGTCAGTGCTGGGTTGATAGCAGTAGACTCGCCCCCTATTATGTGGAACATAAATATGACTTGCGAAATGAGGAAAAAAATAATTTTCGCGTCAGAATCACCTCAGGTGTAAAAATATGATAATCTTGGAGCTTCTTTAACTGGTTTGCATTGGTTTCCAGCCAGAAAACGGGAAAAAAAATTGTAAGTGGTCTATGTCTATGAAACTCGATTTTCGATCCACTGTGCGCCGTGGCGTCTCTCAAGCCACTCCTCAAAGAGGGGACTTATCGCCACTATCGTGGCGTGCCCTGCACGGGGTTGCGACAGTCGCTCTCTCCATCTCGCCATGAGATCCCGCCGGAAGTTTGTCTGCTGAGCGACAATTTGCCGCGGCAGCGGAGTTTCCCCCCGGCCACAGATAATATAATACTTCCCCGGCGTAGCCTGCTAGATTAAACCATGATACTTTACAATAATGTGGTGCTTACAAAATGTATGCTAGTTTCTCTTTTCATAAATAAATGCAGCTCAAAAACTAGAACATTCAGCATTTCGTATAGGTATTAGGTAGGTAATAGTTTGTAACATTAAATATTTTGTAATATTTACACTAACGCCCCACGTTTTGATTTATTTCGCGTTTCAAGTTTACATTACATTTTATCGATATTTTGAGCTGTTAGTCACGAGTTTACTGGTACTTTGTTTTATTTATTTTACTGTCAAGAAATAAAGAGAATAAAGTTGAAACAAAAAGGGACCAATGCGGTTTGGTAGATATCACGTCATGTCTTCGAATTTTTAACCAAATTCAAAAAAGAAGGAGGATAAACACTCGATCAAACAACGGTCACCGACTTCTGAAGCTTGACCTTTGTTTGATTGATTTGGTGTTTTTGTCACCGGCTTCTGAATCTTGACCTTTGTTTGATTGATTTGGTGTTTTTGTCACCGGCTTCTGAAGCTTGACCTTTGTTTGATTGATTTGGTGTTTTTGTCACCGGCTTCTGAAGCTTGACCTTTGTTTGATTGATTTGGTGTTTTTGTCACCGGCTTCTAAAGCTTGACCTTTGTTTGATTGATTTGGTGGTTTTGTCACCGGCTTCTGAAGTTAGTTATTTTTCACTTTTTTGTGTTTTTCTTTTTGTTTTTTTTTTTCAAGTCGGTTTTATTTTTTGCAAAAAAGTTTTTTGGTTCTAGGACATGCCCGTTTCCTCGCGATCTTTTCCTTCACCGTTTTGAGAGCAGTGGTGATTTAATAAATTACACAAAGTAACTGCCTGGTTCAAAATTTCGAAGTTCGAACCCACGACTTACTGCTCGTAAGTTGGGGCCGCCACCACTAAGCTACCCTTTTAACACTCGTTTAAAGCCATATAAACGTAATAGTTAGTTAGTCCATAATTCATCACACCATAACAATAAGGAAGTTGTAAACTTACTCTCGCAGCCAAAAGCATATTGCGTTCGAAATAGTACGTAAACAAAGAATTGTAAATAGCCTAATGGCCAAGTCGAACTGGCGAACAGTCGTAATTGAGTTTGGACCGGTGTAATAGCAACTTATTTGGCTGAATTTAGAGAGTCCTAAAACTAAAAATCAAGCTACGACCAATAGGAGCGGAGCATAAATGAAAAATGTTGCAAAAACGGAGAAAATTTATTCCTTTTGTGGTCTTTTTAGGGTTCCGTACCCAAAGGGTAAAAACGGAACCCTATTACTATGACTTCGCTGTCTGTCCGTCTGTCTGTCACCAGGCTGTATCTCATGAACCGTGACAGCTAGACAGTTGAAATTTTCACAGATGATGTATTTCTGTTGCCGCTATAACAACAAATACTAAAAACAGAATAAAATTAATATTTAAGGGGGGCTCCCATTCGAAGCGGCGATCGGCGGCGGCGACCTCTCGCGACCGGCCCTGGTGCAAGCCATGGTCCGGAGCGAGACGGAATGGGACGCCGTCACCTCCTTCTGCGAAGCAGTAATGCTAGAGAAGGAGGTGGCGGAACGTGAGAGGGAGAGAACCTCTCAACGTCCCGGCCGCCGCGGGAGACGCCCCGGGCATCGGGGGCCACCACTACGTGGCCCCCGGCCACCGTAGGCGCGGGCCTGTGGACGGTGGGCTATGGGCTAGCTCGCCGTCCGTCCGTCTCATGACGACAGGCCGTGTCGACGGCGCGTTCGTGTTCCACGCGCGCCTCAAAGAGAGTCAGCAAAAGGGAAGGGGTCCGTAGGGACCGATGCCTGCAGGGGTTGCGGGACTGTTCGAAAGAGATATCGTGGCCCCGGAACACAAAGGGCGATGAAGGAACATGGATGGGTTTTAGTCAGTAAAAGTCTGACACTCCCTCCTGCTCCGCCCAGAGCGGGAGGAGTTATTTGATGATTTCCCATCCGAAAAAAAAAAAAAAAAGGGGGGGCTCCCATACAACAAACGTGATTTTCTTGCCGTTTTGTCTAATGTATAGATAATGGTACGGAACCCTTCGTGCGCGAGTCCGACTCGCACTTGGCCGGTTTTTCTCTTATGTGACGCAGACGAAGTTGCGTGGGTCAGCTATTTATAATATGCGTCACTTCCACGCAAAACGGCTATCGCTCAGCAAAACTCCCCGTTCTGAAACTTCATGGTTACCATCTCAATCAAGAAAACAACCTCCTAACAAAACAGGCATAACTTCATATTTCTACTATAAACATTCATAAAGTGCACACACGCGTGTTCGACTAAGTTTATAGTTCTAGCCGTTAGCCGGTATAACGTTCAGAAATGATTTATACCTCACTAAACCGCTGTTTACGTGTAAACTGTTAGAAATAGCAAACTGTAGTGTTCGTGTTGAATGGCTTGTGAGATGCTTGGACCTAGTCGGGTTTATTTGTTTGCTGTCTGGATCGCTGAACTCGGTAATGGACTTGAGGGAAACATAGACATTACAAATGGAACACCATTTTGAAATGCAACTGTCTACTCTGTACAGGTCGCGGCACGTAACTCTAGCGCTGAACGAAACGTGGAGGGGATAGCTGCGCATGTTATACGACTGGAGAGCCAATCGGCGCAACGCACGCCCCAAGACATTCTTATTTTTTACTTCTGCGCGATAACGGTCAGCGCTAGAGTTACGTGCCGCGACCTGGAAGCTAATTTTCAGGTCTTAATTTGCCTTGTTGGGGTATGTTTTGTTAGGGTTCCGTATCCAAAGGGTAACCAACAGTACCCTATTACTAAGCATCCGCTGTCCGTCCGTCCGTCTGTCAGCGGGACTCATGATCCGTAATAGGTAGACAGTTTTTCACATAATGTGTACGAGTATTTCTGTTGCCGCTTTAACAACAAATAATAAAAACTTTTTAAAGGACAAACTTAACTTTGCTGTTCAATCCCTAGAAACGGCTGTTGCACCAACCGCAAGTAATTAGTTTGTAATAGTAACTAAACTGTGTTTAGTGTTACTAAACTACATATTTACGGTTTTCAGATTTTTCCCTTTACCTTGGTTTTTGCCAAATTTCGTGATTCTAGGTCAACGGGCACTACCATATAGGTTTTCGACCCAAAACCTATAGGGTACTTCCGGTTGACCTAGAATTGACAATTTTGGTTAAAAGCAAGGTTAAGCACAAGTAAAGAAAAAATTCCGAAGAATAGTAGAGAATAGAATAGTAAATTTGCTCATATCTTTTTATGTTGACTCAGGACCTTGATTTTTTTATACACCTAATAGGGACTATAAACCTCAGTATCTGGTATAAATTTCAACTTGCTAGGTCCACCCGTTCCTGAGAAAATCGGTGGTGACAGACGGACAGATGGACAAGAAAGTGATCTTATAAGGGTTCCTTTTTTTACCTTTTTAGGTACGGGAAACCCTAAAAATGAATTAAAAATGGGCGCTCCCTAATGCGATGGTACGGAACTCTTCATGCGCGAGTCCGACTTGCGCTTGGCCGGTTTTTACACTGAATAGGTTTTGTTTGGCCGCAACTCCTGATGGTCTTAACTAAACAGTTTAATATCAGGCAAGAGAGAGGCAGAAGGAGTTCGTGGCTAAATAATAACAGCCGTTCGGTTCGATCTTAAGGTTAAGCCGCGCTTGCCTAGGTTGGTCTGTGGATGGATGACCACCCACTACATACAGATATTCGTTCTTCGGAAAGCACGTCAAACCGTTGGTCTCGGCTGTCAATTATTGATCTTTGACAGTCGTTAAGTAGTCAGTGGTCCAAAAGTGACAACCAGTCTTACCAGGTGTATCGTATTACCCAGTACTAACTGGGTTGTGGAGGTCAGATATGCAGTCGCTCCATGTAAAATACTGGTATTCAGCTGTATCCAGTTAGACTGGAAGCTGACCCCAACAAAGTTGGGGAAAGGGCTAACGCGTAAAACTCACGCTTTGTGCCCACGAGCATAGCATAAACACAAACCACAACACACACACACATTTCAAATGTGTGATTCAAAGATTCAGATGTGGTTTTTGTCCTTGGTAGTTGTTATCAATATTTAAAACTCAGCTTTTTATGCGCACAAGAGAAGCTTTCAAGTCAATTAGGTTGGGTAAACTTTAGTGCGCGGTGTGAGTAAACAATCTTCTGTTTCCATTCTATAAATCGTTTCAAGTTATTCGTAATCGCGGTTCCATTAGGCCAATTAACTACCTACAACTACACTACATCTTACCCAAACTTTGCAAAAACAACAGCACTAGCAAGGCATCATTGGAGCGCTTCACTGGCGAATCCAGCGAGGGTAATTTCGTAAACACACAATTTCAATTCCCCTTTTTTTTTCTGATGGGAAATCATCAAATGACTCCTCCCGCTCTGGGCGCGGAGCAGGAGGGAGTGTCAGACTTTTACTGACTAAAACCCATCCATGTTCCTTCATCGCCCTTTGTGTTCAGGGGCCGCGGTATCTCTTTCGAACAGTCCCGCAACCCCGGCAGGATTTCAATTCCCCTTCATTTCCGTTCTACAACATGAATTGCGGTATTTACGTTTACGCTGAGCAGGCGAATTTTTCAAACATGAGAAATTGCTTCTCTTCTGATTACTATGAGCATGAGGTCCTGCATTGATTCGATTCCCGGTTCGAGCAAAGTGTATTTTTGGGTTTTTCCATCAGGAATATCTCAGTAGCAACCACGGAGTCTGGATTTGTGCGCGGTTGATGGCAATAGGCTCACCCCCTATTACATAACTGGCGAAATATGGGTGTAGTATTAGGTACACTAGGGCTTGTTTACAACAGTCTGGTCCACGCTTAAATACTAAATGTTGACCTTCCCCAGCCTGATTGTTTGTAGGGCGAGTTGTTTGACGTCACCAGTCTGTTTGTCTGCCCCGTGTAATTTATCGGCAACTGTCTGGGGGCGCGGCACGTGTTCGCTTCAATTTGTGATATTGATTCCTAGGGTATGGAGTATTCATTTGTAAGTTTTCTGTCTTGTTTGGTATAGTGATCGATTGTGCTCTTGTTTTATTCGGCGAAGCTTTGTTTAAGGTTAGGTTCATGGTTCATCACCCACTGCTATATATACCTAGGCCTCCCCATTTTTCTGCCACACTTCCCGGTTCTGTGCGTCCCTTATCCAGGTGTTTCCTGCGACTTTGACGACATCGTCGACCCAACGAGCTTTAGGACAGGCACTAGAAGGTTAGGTTGCCAAGCTCCAAAGCCTTGAACATCACCGCAAAGTTTCCAGTCTATCGGTTGTTTATCGGTTACATTTCGGGGAGTCATCATCATCATCATGTTCACACTGCTGGGACACAGGCCTCCTATCTATGAGAGGGAATGGGCTATAATCCACCACGCGGGCCCAGTGCGTTGTTAAATGTCACATGTCTTCGATTTTTTTGGTTCTAGGACATGTCGGTTTCCTCACGATTTCGGAGAGTGTGCTTTGGAATTACACAATCCAATTCTATCATTGGACGAGCAGAGATACGGCAAAACGTCTCCGTTATATGGTTGAAGTTCCACGGGTCAGAATAAATCGCTATGCTTCCACATTTATTGTGCGAACCGCCAAGCTGTGGAATTTACTATTTCCCAGTTTCTGTTGTTCCCTGATCATTATAATCTGGAATCTATTAACAAAGCGAACTGATGCAATTATCTGGAAAACAACAAGAAAGTCATTATTATTAATAGCACTATTTTTCTGGCATCAATCGACGTAAAATGTAATCATAACACTGCCTTTAAGAACAACACAAAAGTGTTTTTTCCAGAATCTTGATGAAATTTTCAATCGTTCATTTATTTAGGGCATGTATTTAAATCGATATCTGTATATTCCCTTTTTTCGATCAAAATATTTCAAAGTTAAACCAAAAATACTGACTTGCACTCAAATTATGCACACTAAATAAATCAAATTCGATATACTGTTTAATGCTTTTTGCATAACTGTTTTACTGAACGAATAACTATTATCAATATAGTATATCTAACTATATGTTCTGTGTATCTAACAATTCTTTAGTTCAACAAACATATTAAAACTTTTTTAAGGAAAACCATCACCTATACTGTTTAATGGTATTTGCAGAACTGTTTTTTTAGTTATTTTAGAACCTGCTACGACTCCATGACGCGCGCTCGCTTTGCTCGCATATTAAATAACACTCTTTGACTTCTGTCCCCGGAGTGCCGGGGCACCGCCGGCCTCCTTCGTCGGCCTACGGCCCGGTGCCCATGTCGCCCATAAAAGAAATTCCGTAGTAAGATTGTATAATTTAGAGTGTAAGTTAGTATTTTTGATAAACAATTAGTTTTTTTGTTTTATAAATCATATATTGTACGAACCACATTTTTGGTGTGAAATGTCGTTTTGTGTTATTTTTTAGTTTTTTTTGCAGTACATGTTTAGTTAATCAATTCATTTTTCTGGTATGCATTCAGTTAATTAGTGGAGTTTCCTAGTTTGCTGAAAAAATATACAGATGTGCATTTAAAAATATCCCTTTATTTAGTAACTAGCGGACGTCACGCGGTTCCACCCGCGTAGTTCCCGTTTTCGTGGGAGTACGGGGATAAAATATAGCTTATGTGACTCATAGTGAATGTAGCTTTCTAATGGTGAAAGAATTTTGGAAATCGGCGCAGTAGTTTTTGAGTTTATTCATTACAAACATACACACACACAAAAATACAAAAAAAAACAAATCTTTGCTCTTTATAATATTATAGTGTAGAAGTCGATTTTAAACAATACACTGGTTCATAGATGACTAATCGATCTTCAGGGTTGAGCAACGCCTTGCCGAACTCGATCCGTGGATGGGTGGCAATCCCTAACATACCGAGACCCCTTAGTTTTACGTACTTACATTCCTCGCTTCACATCCCAGAAGCAAAGCCGCAGACAACAGACAGTACAGTATAATCGTCTAGCTTATACAGGATGTAAAAGACCTCATCACGAAGCCGTCAACCAAGCATTCTGTACATCAAACTAAGTAACTTTACGCAAAAATTATTGCTGGGAAACTACTTTTTTTTTTGGGATGAAAAATCATGTTTTGTGGTAGAACGGAGATTTGATTGAGATTGAACGGATAGATTGTACGGAGGTCGTGGAGTGTTTAAGTAAAAATCTTACATTAAAAACTTGTATTAAAAAAAAACTTGTCAAAAAGTTAGAACTTTGACCCCCAATATCTCCGTAACTAGAAGGTTCCCAGGTATGGTGTAGAACAAAAAAAAATATCGCAATGACGAGGAAAACAAGTGCCTTTCGGCTTCGTTAAGAGGTGTTTACACCCTTTATAGCTAGCTACCTCAACACAAGTGTAAAACTCGTATGTCAATCAAACACCAGCTCAGGTTAACAACTAAATCATTTATTCCTCTACGTACATCTCGTTACCTCCCTACCCTCAGTTATATTTATAATTTTATATCTTACCGACAGGCAAGCTGCAGCGAGGAATGTACGTAAATCTGATGGGTCTCGGACAGTCTCGGTATGTTAGAGATGGTCACCCATCTACGGACTGACCTCGACAAACGTTGCTTAACCCTAAACATCGAGCCGTGTGCCTATTATTATCTATCTACAAGCCCCTACACTCACTCCATATGTCTATGCCCTAGCTAGAGCTACCTCAACAATATAAATGAGGTTTTATTGGTCTCCTACTGTGTCTATTTAGTAATTAACTAATTACATTAATAGAGATAGGTTGGCCGATAATTAAAAGGCGGCCATTCGATCTCTATCTATTAGCAATCAGTTAATGTGGTCTAAGTTTTATTAGATCTGTACTTGATTTGTTACTGAGTTCTGTATAAGCCGTATCGTCATCAGTGTTTCGAGAAATGATAGTATGTCTTAAGGGGATTGAAATAGCATCTACTTTGCGTTTGGTTTAAGTATTTATTTAGCTATGATAGCCACACAGACCTGTAACAGCCCCATTATGAGAGAAAGGCCTCTTCTCATGCTGAGCACAAACAAGAATTGATCACATAAGTAGATACAAAACAGTCTGTAATAACCAAATGGCTAACAGCAATGCTGTTATCGGCCATTTTTGCTTAGGAAGCGATAGAAACTAGGGATGTTACGGAGGTGGTTTTATCGGAACCGAAGTCGGAGTCGGAGTTTTAAAATTTGGTTTTTCGGAGTTGGAATCGGAGTCGGAACCGGAATCGGAGTCGGAAGCGGAGTCGGAGATGGTGGCAGAAGAAAGATGTGTTCAGGCAATAAAAGACAGAACGCGTTCCCCGGGCGACATGCCTGTTGATGACCTGTTCGTTCGTACACGTTAGCGGCAGCCGCCGCCGCCCGCCACTATTTGCTATGCTTCGACCTCCTATTAAAACCTCCGATTTAAAAGTATCGGAACTGAAGTCTGAACCGGAGGTGTAAGATCAGTCGGAAGTTCCGACATATCGGAGTCGGAGTCGAAACTCCGTAATATCCCTGAAAGAAACAAACAAAACGTCACAGAAAAGCTTTCTTTGATTTTCCTATGAATTAAGTGACAGGTAAGTGTCGCGAATAGGATATTTTATGCTATACTTTGTTTATAGAAACACCCATAGATACGAGAGTAGGTATATTAACGGACAGTTATAGGTCAGCAAGTTATAGTCGCTACTACAGGAGCTAAATTAGCAACTCTATATGTGGTGGTTCAAACTTCGTTTGAAATACTGTTAGAATAAAGTTCTAATCAGCTTGCACTACAAAGTGGTTTTTACGTCAGTCACTGCGGCCGAATAGTGCGAAATGAGTGGTGTTTGCGATTTACAAAAAAACTATTGATTGGACTCAAAAAATAAAACACATAAGACCTGCGTTGTGTTAGTTCAGTTAGTATGCAAAGTTTCATGATCTAATTTGAAGTACTTTTTGAATCATCATCATCATCAGTCTATTAATGTTCCCACTGCTGGGACACAGGCCTCCTCTCTATGAGAGGGAATGGGCTATAATCCACCACGCGAGCCCAGTGCGGATTGGTAGATGTCACATGTCTTCGTATTTTTGGTTCTAGGACATGCCGGTTTCCTCACGATGTTTTCCTTCACCGTTTTGAGAGCAATGGTGATGAAATAAATTACACAAAGTAATGCGCCTGTCTGGGTTCGAACCCACGACTTACTATTCGTAAGTCGTGGCCACCACCACTGGGCCACCGCTGCTCTAATAATTTTTGAATTCCAGCGGTTTATAGTTCGATTTGGAGGTAACTTTGGATTTTTTTTCTATCGAGAAAAGTTTATGGAATCGTGTTTTCGTTACACATAGGACTTAGCAGTAATCCTCAACTTTACCATATATTTATTTCAAAATGAATGCTGCAGTATTTTAGGCGTAACGGAGGATCATGCTAAGCCATTTCAGGGATATATAGCCCTTAAATAGCATTGAAATAGCATCTACTTTGCGTTTGGTTTTAGTATTTAGCTATGATAGCCACACAGGCCTGTATAACAGCCCCATTACGAGACAAAAGCCTCTTCTCATGCTGAGCACAAACAAGAATTGATTACATAGATACAAAACAGCTTGTTTGTTATAACCAAGTGGCTAACAGTGATGTTGTTAAGTGCGCCCACACTTTGGCGATAATGTTTTCCAGACAGTACTCGAATTTAGACTCTTGGCTGTATTTGAGAATTTTCTAATGAACTCTACTTCGGTCGCTTTGACCTGGTGATGTAATATCAAAACTAAGACCCATACCTTTACTTATTAAGGAATGGAGGAATGTATACATAAAATTGTCAAATTTCGGTCTCTGTATGTTAGGGATGGTTCCCCATCTACGGACCGACCTCGACAACCGTTGCTTAACCCTGAACATCGAGTCGTGTGGCTGTTATTATCTAGCCACGAGCCCCTCACTCCATGTCTTCCCAAATTATTCGCTCAGTGTAGCGAACCTCACTAATCGCCTAAACATACCGTGATTGGTGCTCCCGTACCAAGATGTGGCGATAAATCTGGATAGGCAGACACTGATCGAATACCTGCCACCGATGAACGTCATCCGTGTTTATTATGTCCGACAATATGGAGGAATCTGGTAGTTGTTTGTGGGGCTGTGAAGTTGGCGGGTTGGGTAGCGGAGCGGTTTATGATGCTCTACCGAATGTACCTAACCGCAGCGGTAACGCTTCTCTATTGCAATGGCACGACAGGTTTTCCTAATAATGATAATAATATATTTATTTAATTTGACAACATTGGTCCACTGGTACTAACCAGTGACCAGTTGATAAGTTTGTTTGTGTACTAACACAAACAAACTTATAACTAAGCTTATATAATTAACTAAGTACACAACAAAAAATAAAACAATAATAAAAAAAACCCAAACCCCACCCCCTAATACTTTCGTAAAAAATATTTAGTCTTCATAGAGTTACATAGAAATTCTTTAGGTTGTAGCACGGCTAAGAAAAAAAAATAGAGTGAATCGTAGTGTCTAAAATAAATAGATTTATACGTGCACTTATAATCCGTTCAAACAATATCAAATAATTTTCATACCATACGGACCATTTCCGGAGTTTATTATGTAAATTGCGATGATATCCCATAATACTCTGTTTGACATATCAATTTAATTAGCAAACAAAATTGAGATATTACTTTGACGGCTCGCGCTCATAGTTCCGCGGGTTTTGTGGCCCCAAATCTAAACAATGGTCAGTATAACCATAGACTGTGCTTGAAGAAAACCATGCACAGACCATAAATATCGGATACCGACCTTAAATATTGTGAAAAAAAATATAATGAGAATCTATGGACGCGTTGATTGATCGGTTTATTTTCGCCAACAGATTTGGAATTTTTGGTCATAATGTACTGGTTTCTATTTTTGGTGCCGAAAGGGGAGACGTAGACCCCATCTATTAATATTAATTTGATGTACCATACGTTAGCTTAGTAGGAAAAACCGTAGAAAAATTGCCCTGTGTGCGGATTACTGCCAAAATTATCACGAGGGCGGCCTTATCACGTCCATAATTGGACATTAGGCCTTCCGCGCAGCTTTTCGAGCTCTTAGTGCAATTGCAAGTCAGATCCTTCAATTCAGCCAGATCTTCTCTATAACCAACAGTGCTTAACTGTTGAAGTTTTTAACCTGGTGTGATTTTGGGCTTGCACTAAGTTGTTACGCAGTGGGTGCCAGAAGACGGGCGTCGTCGTCGAGACAGGCCTAGAAAATGCTGGCGAGAGGCGTTTGTGAGAGATTGGGTGGAGAAAACCGAACAGAAAGAAGAGTGGAAGGCCGTTGCCCAGCAGTGGGACAATAAAGCAAAAAAAAAACATTTATAACATCATTATTTTGGGGCATAGATATGCCTTAGAGTCCATGTAGCATGACTACATGAGGCCGTTATATAGTTAAAATATCATCCACGAATTTGTAGTAAAACTATTAAATTATAATTTGTTTTGCAAGTCTTAATAAAAAACACATCAAATGTTACATGAAAGCAAGCTTGAACTGCCGATAATCTTTTATGCTTGTGTTAAAAATGTATGCGCCTTCTTTAACACAGTTTTCGATACGTCTGTGTTACTGGAGCAACACATTATTATTTATACGGGTCATTGCTCGTCATGGGTCTTGAAAATTATGACTGTAATCGTGAAAACTTGATCACAGTATACCGGATGACTTTTTTTTACTTAAAAATAAATGGGTATATTAGGTGAACGGAGTAGAAGCTTATAGCATACCTAGTTTTTTTTTCTTTTTTCCACAGTTTAGAATAAAAATTATATATCATCAAAAAACGTTACAAATAAATTTCAAGTAACTTTTCATATTAGAACAAAGAAAGAAATTTTGAAAAAAAAATGAAAAATATCGAATTTCAAATCGGGGTTCAAAGGGGTTCAAACTCAGACCGAATAAAAAACCAAGACATAGCGCTGTGAACAATAAAGTGAAGCCAGCGCAAAACTAAGCTCCGCTCTGTGCATACACGCTCACACACACACATTTACATCAAACTACAATTAAACTACGCTCAAAAAATGCACACATGATATTTACGAAACTGGCATCACTTTATTGTTCGCAGCGCTCTGTCTAGGTTTTTTATTTGGTCTGAGGGTTCAAAATAAAATTGTAAGTGGGGTCCACGAAAATGTATCTGGTTTCGATACTAAAGAACAAAAATGTTGGCTTGACTTTATCTATCAACGTAGGCAGATGTACAGGCGCGGATACAGGGGGGGGGCAATGGGTGCAATTGCCCCCCCCTGAACCAGACCAAATACATCATTAGCCAAGCTTCAACTAGTTTTAAGGAGTTGAAACTAAATATTCTAGTTGTATATCTTGTCATGCGCGTCGCCAGGAGGAGGCAGCTGTCCCTATAGGCTCGGGTTTTTAAAAATTATAGCTTGTCCTGGCTGATGCCATAGTGCGTAATAAATTGTAGCGTAAAATGGAATCACTCAAATTAAGATATTGTATAACCCTGCGAAAAAACATTTGTCAAAAAGGCTCCTTTTTCTACCTCTGGACTGGCACTTCTATTGGATTTTTGCATGATCGATATAAACAATAGACAGAAATAAATTAGGAGCCCCCTTGCCCCGAGATATATACGTATATGCAATTATAGCATAATTATTATCTGAGATAATGTTGTAAAAAATTTCGAGCTCGCTTCGCTCGCTCTTGAAGCCTAGTTTTTCATGAGTCTTAACTTTGTCTATAAGAGGCCCAGGTAACTCCAGTAGGTCGGTAGGAAAAGTGTTAAAATGTTCGAGCTCGCTTCGCTCGCTCTACCTACAGACTACTTTCTCTTGAATATATCTAAAGCTCGACAAAGTAACTCCTATAAGAACGTTCGAAACCATTCTAACCTGTCCAAGGTAAGATGTCGTAAGAATTTCTCGCTACGCTCCCCCCCCCGGGCCAAAAGCTGGCGGCCCAATATCATGGATTTCTGTAAAGTAACGCCTGATACCATTTATTATCAAAAGTTTACCTATCAATTTCTTTTTATAGAATTTTCCAAAAATTGCCCCCCCTTAAAGGAAATCCTGGATCCGCGCCTGCAGATGTAAACTACTCGAAAAAGTAAAAAAGAAAACAATGTTCCGGTGATGACAGATTGTATTTCGGTGAAAATAGTCGTATTTTTTGCCAAAAAAATCTTAGGAGCTTATGGTCCGCAATCCTAACAGATAGCGCGAAAAAGTAATATTGCAAATATTCATTTTTCCACCGAAACCAGAAAATTTCGAAAGTGGTCTACCAGAAAAAAAAACTCTGGGAACCTCTGGCTTACCGGATGAAGCTGACTAAGCATCGCTTGTATCTTGTGGCTCGGGAGAGCGAATTTTACTAATTTAAAATAATTTCATTGACACGGCCTGTCGTCATGAGACGGACGGACGGCGAGCTAGCCCATAGCCCACCGTCTACAGGCCCGCATCTACGGTGGTCGGATGCCACGTGGTGGCCCCCGATGCCAGGGGCTTCTCCCGCGGCGGCCGGGACGCTGAGAGGTTCTCTCCCTCTACCGTTCCGCCACCTCCTTCTCTAGCATTACTGTTTCGCAGAAGGAGGTGACGGCGTCCCATTCCGTCTCGCGCCGGACCATGGCTTGCACCAGGGCTGGACGCGAGAGGTTGCTGCCGCCAATCGCCGCTTCGAGGACACGGCGGTGCTCCGCGCACGCGGGGCACTCCTCCACCGTATGTTCCACCGTGTCCTCCGGTCGATCCTCGCAGTGGAAACACCCGGGCGTTTCCTCCCGCCTGATTCGGTGCAGGAACCTCCCGAAACAACCGTGTCCGGTGAGGACCTGCGTCAGGCGGAAGGTGAGGACGCCGTGGCGTCTGTCAAGCCACTCTTTAAAGAGGGGACTTATCACCACTATCGTGGCGTGCCCTGCACGGGGTTGCGACAGTCGCTCTCTCCATGTCGCCATGAGATCCCGCCGAAAGTCTGTCCGCTGAGCGACAATTTGTCGCGGCAGCAGAATTTCCCCCGGCGTAGCGCCTCCGCGCGCCATTCATGCAGGCGCGCGAGAACTATCGCCTCCAGATCCCATGGCGGCAATCCGACAAGGAGGCTTGCCGCCTCGCGGGCGTGCGGTACCCACGGGCCAGCCTTACGGCTACCACCTTTTGGGGCGCGTTCAGGTAGTGGGCTGCGCGCAGCCTCAAGGAACGCGCCCGCACCGGGGCCCCGTAAAGGGCCATAGACCGCACGACTCCCGCGTAGAGCCTCCGGAAGGAGGCGTGTGGCCCCCCTAGGTTGAAGGCAGCCCCGGTCCGTTCCAGTTTGGGGGCCAAACGTCGGAAGTGATATCCATACACCTAAAGAAAGAAAACGAGAAAGGATATTCTTTTCTCAACCAACAACTCTCCTTTCATAAGAGTATCATTATTTATCTACGTAGCTGAGCTGAATGCTCGAGTACATTTCAATTTCGTTCCAGCAGTAAAACATTATTTTGTTTCTCCACTAAAATAGCTTTCGGTAATTAGATGTTTCGGCATGCGAGATTACGAGGAAAATGTACCTTCACACACGTGCTGAGGTTTGAGGAATGTTGTATGTTTATGTTTGTTAGCAGGTCTGGTAAACGGCTTGATCGATTCGCACCGGATTTTGTTGAAAGTATCGGTGGAAAAATTTGGTTCATTTTTTGCGTCCAAATTGAATTAAGCAGCCAAAATTGAATCGTCTAAACAGAGAAGTGATTAGTCTTTCAATGTCATCCATTTTTGTTTTTTTTTTTTGTCTAGCTGAATCGGTTTCTTTGTAACGAGGGGTATTGGTACACCTAATTGACCTAATTACTACATATCCCAACATTTTCCACAAAATTTAAACTTCATGACGGTTGAAGTAAGACTTAAGAGCCTATACTACTTCAGATTAGCAACTCTATTTGTGGTGGTTTAAACTTCGTTTGTAATACTGTTAGAATAAAGTTCTAATCAGCTTACACTACAAAGCGGTTGTTACGTCAGTCACTGCGGCCAAATAGTGAGAAATTAGTGGTTTTTATTCTGTAAAAAATCAAATTTTCGTCTTTTGGAAAAAAATAAAAAAACATAAGACCTGCTTTATAGTTAGTTCAGTTAGTATACAAAGTTTCATGATCTAATTTGAAGTACTTTTTTAATACTAGCGGTTTATTGTTCGATTTGGAGGTAACTTTGGGATTTTTTTCTATAGAGAAAATTTTATGAAATCGTGTTTCGCCAAACATAAAACCTAACGTTAATCCTCAACTTTACCATATATTTATTTCAAAATTAATGCTGCAGTATTTTAGGCGTATCGGAGGATTATGCTAAGCCATTTGAGGTAGTATAGGCCCTTAAGTGAAATACATTTATTTATTTAAACTTTTGTCACATAAAATCCAGTTAGGTTAGGACCGAACATCAATCCAAGCTCAGTGGCAGCTACTGAGAAATTCCTGACGGAAAAACCCAATAGCAAATTGCCCGACCCGGGAATAGAGCCACACCTTATGTTCAGCAGTCACACATGCGACTAACGAGGCAGATGTAAAAAAGAAAATGTAGATAAAAGTTTCAAACATTGACTGCATCAATGAACTATTTGAAGCGTTTGTTTATTTTCAATAAAAGCTGGTTTTCGGCAGAACGTTATAAAATCAGTCCCACACGCATTTCTCAGTCGGTTTTGTTTTAAAATTTCGCGACTGGTGTAAAAGATGAAATTAAACAATATAAGCATCGTTCTAGCATTCTATCTACTAACTCACATTGGGTTGTATAAAAAGGAGAATGGCAGGTTGGACCCACGTAATTTAAAAATAAACGGAGCGCCGTTTACGGTCTAGTTTATACTAATTATAGTAAAGAGTTTAT
Organism: Xestia xanthographa; assembly: GCA_905147715.2. Classification (NCBI taxonomy): domain Eukaryota; kingdom Metazoa; phylum Arthropoda; class Insecta; order Lepidoptera; family Noctuidae; genus Xestia; species Xestia xanthographa. The sequence goes on along the minus strand of LR990644.1, from coordinate 27,773,430 downwards.
CATAGTTCTAAAAAATATTGAGTTTCTAGGTGATGGGAATTAAAAGTTACGAATGATCTTACAACTGGGAAATGGAACGTCAGTGTCAAATTCATCTGTGGACATAGACTGTGGATCATTCCATTGTTTGTTTGTTTGTGTTCAACGGCTACGTGGAATACGGATAAATGCTATTTTATTCCATTCTACTACTAAATAATAACCATAAAGTCCGTGCCATATGTTAGGTTATAGTCTTCTACCTGTCATATCTTTTTTCTTCCAACTTCTATAACCAGCCCGCGTAGCATGGCGACGTAGAAACGGGGAAAGACTCGACAAATCTTTTGTTCATCTGTCATTTTGTCTATTTAATATCGACAAAATGACAGATGAACAAAAGATTTGTCGAGTCTTTCCCCGTTTCTACGTCGCCATACTACGCGGGCTACTTTCCATTTGCTTTTTTGTTAGTCTTAAGTTGTTCTATAACTATTCTTATGTTTCCACAATGTACGCTACCCATATCACTGGGTCCCGAATTACATGCAATCTCGCCATTCTCCTTTTTGTATGTTTGTTCCGGCTAATCTCCGAAACGGCTGCACCGATTTTAACGGGACTTTTACTGGCAGATAGCTGCTGTTATATGGAGTAACTAGGCTACTTTTATTTTAGAAAAAGGATTAGGGTTTCGTGAAAAAAAAGAAAACCTTTGAAATTGTCAACAAAATCGGATTCGACCTAATATATTTTTTTCAACGGCTAGTCAAGGGTAAATTTCTCTCTTTATCGATTGATTTTATTGACCGTTACGTCAACGTCGTATTATTTTCGGCCAGTACTTTACTGTAAGTAGGTACAGTCTAAACGTTTCATAGCCCTGTTTGTAAACATTTACGATCGTAGCGATGGCTTCGCTAATAGAATAATAAATAGTGCATAGAATGTGGAGTCGGTGGCGAAGCGTAGTGAATGATTTCAGTTGTGGAGCGTGGTGTATAGTCATCCTACAAGTATTTAGTACCTATATGGATTTAACCCGCCTGCCTTCAAAGCAAGAGTAAACAGGCATCTTCTGGGCACGCTCGTTCCATCATAGACCTCATCCATCCATGGTTTTCCATCAGGCGTGATCGAGGTCAAGGGCAGGTCCGTTTAGTAATAAAAAAAACATGCGGGGCAGTCTTTGAGGACTGCCGATCCGATAGAAGTGAATACTAAGTAACTTGTGAATTGTATCGTCGATCAATCCAAAATAAACTTTATCTTAAATGTATATGGTTGATTTTGACTAACCGTTCTATGAAAGCGTTCGGTGACGATGACGCGAGTTCCATGATTTTTGTTCATTCAAAAAGTGCTCAACGCGCAGAAAAAAAGTAGATGCAAAATAACATTACGCCTGTAATGATCGAAAGGTTAAGCAGGGATATAGCCTAGTGGTCGGACTACCGGGTTATAGGTCTCAAGTTCAAACACGCACCTCAGAATTCACGTGCGATTGTGCGTGTTGTATAATTTATTTGTTACCACCTGCTTCGGTGAAGGAAAACATCGTGAGGAAACCAAACCAGCATGCCTGAGAGATATTTCTCGCCACGTGGTGGCCCCCGGCCACCGTAGGCGGGGGCCTGTAGACGGTGAGCTATGGGCTAGCTTGCCGTCCGTCCGTCTTATGACGACAGGCCAAGTCGACGGCGCAGGAGTGTTCCACGCGCGCCTCAAAGATATGTCAGCAAAAGGAAGGGGTCCCACAAGGAGCGATGCCTGCCGGGGTTGCGGGACTGTTCGAAAGATATACCGTGGCCCCGGAACACAAAGGGCGCTGAAGGGACATGGATGGGTTTTAGTCAGTAAAAGTCTGACACTCCCTCCTGCTCCGCCCAGAGCGGGAGAAGTCATTTGCAGATTTCAAATCTGAAGAAAAAGGACAGGTCCAGTAAGCCCCAAAAAAATGTAAACACGGATAAGGAACCATTTTGTTGTCTACAACATCATCTGCCTAGCCTTTTCCCAACTATGTTGGGATCGGCTTCCAGTCTAACCGGATGCAGCTGAATACCAGTATTTTACATGGAGCGACTGCCTATCTGACCTCCACAAACCAGTTAGTACTGGGTAATACGATACCCCTTGGTAATACTGGTTTTCAGCCTTTTTTTTTGGGCCACTGATACCTGTAACGGCTGTCAAAGATCTACAAATGACAGCAGGGACCAACGGCTTAACGTGCTTTCCGAGGTACGGAGGAAACTCGGTATGTAATGGTGGTCACCCATCCACAGACCAACCTAGGCAAGCACAGCTTAACCTAAAGATCGAAGATACACACTCCGGATACCAAATAATATGAAGACCCTATGACCAAAACAGGGTAAACAGCCTAACAATGTCATACGACTTGCAACGATTGACATATTTCGAAATTCGTTCACTTATCTGTCTATATCCAGTCTGTTTTGTTTGTCCGCTCCTTAATCAACTTGGCAATTACCAATATCAGTTATCTGGATGTCACTGATACATGGGATCAAATTATACGATACTTCTGATAGCGGTTCCATAGTACTTTGACTCAATTCGCATCTACATATAGATGTAGCGTTCCGAAACTGTTGAGTACAGGTGGCCTACCATGACGTTGTTTTCCAGTAAGGGAAAGAGATGGCGCTAGACACCCTGCATAGCGCTGTCGCTTTCCCTCACTGGAAACCAGATGACGACGACGTCTTAAGGGCCTATACTACCTCAAATGGCTTAGCATGATCCTCCGTTACGCCTAAAACACTGCAGCATTAATTTTTAAATAAATATATGGCAAAGTTGAGGATTAATGTTAGGTCTTATATTTGGCGAAAACACGATTTCATAAAATTTTCTCGATAGAAAAAAATCCCAAAGTTACCTCCAAATCGAACAATAAACCGCTGGTATTCAAAAAGTACTTCAAATTAGATCATGAAACTTTGCATAATAACTGAACTAACTATAAAGCAGGTCTTATGTTATTTATTTTTTCCAAAAGACGAAAATTTGATTTTATAAAGAATAAAAACCACTCATTTCGCACTATTCGGCCGCAGTGACTGACGTAACAACCGCTTTGTAGTGCAAGCTGATTAGAACGTTATTCTAACAGTATTACAAACGAAGTTTGAACCACCACAAATAGAGTTGCTAATCTGAGGTAGTATAGGCTCTTAAAGCAGGATTGTTTTATTGTCATTACAATAAATCAATCCTGCTTTAAGACGTCATGGTATCCCCGCAGGTCGCGGCACGTAACTCTAGCGTTGACCGTTATTGCGCAGAAGTAGAAAATAAGAATGTCTTGGGGCGTGCGATGCGCCGATTGGCTCTCCAGTCGTATAACATGCGCAGCTATCCCCTCCACGTTTCGTTCAGCGCTAGAGTTACGTGCCGCGACCTGTATGAATGTAGATGGGTATAAGAGTAGAGGAAGACCAAAGAAACGATGGATGGACTGTGTGAAGGATGATATGGTTAGAGAGGAGGTGTCTGATGATATGATGAGTAACAGAGAAGTACGGTAGAAGAAGACATGCTGCGCTGACCACAAATAAATTGAGATGAAGGTAGGAGAATGATGATCTGGACGTCACTAATATACATGGGATTTATTTAAAACTTGGGGACGTCACGCGGTTTCACCCGCGTAGTTCCCGTTCCCGTGAGAGTACGGGGATAAAATATAGCCTATGTTACTCAGTGTAAATGTAGCTTTCTAATGGTGAAAGAATTTTTGAAATCGGCGCAGGAGTTTTTGAGTTTATTCATTACAAACATACAAAAATACAAATCTTTCCTCTTTATTAGATAGGTGCACCAACAGTACATGCATATAACATTATAGATAGAAGTACACTTGCTATGATTCTAAATGTACGTACCAGTTATAGATGTACACAACATTTTTAGTATAATAAAGCTTCTTTGATAAAAAATGGGATCAAATTATATAAAACTTATGATAGCATTTCTATAGAGCACCTATTTACATTGCGTTTCGAAACTTACAACGCAGTGGCAGGACCCTACCGAAGACATTTTTTAAGCACTTTTTAAATTGTTTTTTTTTTTTTTGTAAATTTCCAGGGCTTATGGGGACCTCGAATAGACCCCCGGTTAGCTCAGTACCTGACTAACTACCTGTTCGGCTTCGGGCCGAGCAAGGCGACTTCCTGCGACTTCAACAAATTCGCAGAGTTGTACGTTTATAATGTAAGAGGTGAGTCTCCTTAGTTTTAGCAATAACTTTAATTCAAAAAATATTTTTATTTGCAAAAACGGAACTATGCATCTTTAATGCATAAAGTTCAATGGGAAACCTTCTATAGTGCGCGCGCGCATAGAATGATTTCATAATTTAGTTCGCGCGGAGTACTAAATTATGAAAGCATTCTATGAGGGTATTAATGTTAGTAACGCTAGCACAAATTCTGTTGCAGGCACGCCAGATGAACGGTTGAAGATGGTATACAGCAGTCTTGGCATGGCCTACGATTCTTCGGAGGTGCCCTACCAGCTGTTGAGAGAGGTATGCTAAGATTACTATGGCTTCATAGGTCTTTAAACACGATGTGCATCGGCCATCATCGTCTAACTTCGGAAATACGAACGCGCGATGACGAGATCAAATATAGAGAGAGCTCGTGGCAAAATGATAACGATCGCTCGGGTCGATTTTTAGGTTAAGCCGCGCTTGCCTAGGTTAGCCTGTGGGTGGGTGACCACCCATTACATACCGAATTTCCTCCGTGCCTCGGAAAGCACGTTAAGCCTTGGTCCCGGCTGTCTTTTGTAGATCTTTGACAGTCGTTACGGTAGTCAGTGGCCCGAAGGTCTGACAACCAGTCTTACCAAGGGGTATCGTATTATTACCTAGTACTAATTGGGTTGTGGAGGTCAGATAGGCAGTCGATCCATGTAAAATACTAGTATTCAGCTAGATCATGCATGCAGATGATGACTATGGTGGTCCCTAGGAGAAAGTTGTCCAGTTTGATGCTCTCCATCATACCGATAAATATGACCACACCATTCTTCACCTATTATCCACAGTACTGTGAAAGCATAGCCTCGACGTACGTGAAGCTGCTAAAAGCGTCAACGTCCCAGCGGCCGGGGACCTGGATCAGCAAGGGGTTCGGAGGTCGCGCGTCGCACGTGCAGGCGCTAGGGGAGGCCATCGCCGCTACTGTGGAGGCCGACGCTGATAACACTGTCAACAGTATCACCTCACAGCAGATTCAAAAGTGGTAAGTAAATACAACAACAACAGCCCATAACGTCCACTGCTGGACCTCTCCCATGATGGGAGGAATTTGCCGTAATCTCCACGCTTGGCAGGCGGATTGGAGATCGCAGTGATGAAAGACTAACAGAAAACGCTGCTACCCATTCTCTGGTTTACGGAGGCGCAAGGTGTTCTGCCTCAGACATTAGTCGCCTTATACGACACCTGTGAGTGTAATGGGTTGGTTTTATTCTACTCTGCCGGATACCACACGGCTGACTGCCGGATACCACACGGCTAAGAAAATAATCTAGACTAAAATCATTCCGTCCAATATGGGTCCCCACTGTTGCAGTCAATATGTACTGTCTCCTGAAATTGTTTTATTCTTTTCAGTTTTTATTTTAAGTTATTAGTTATTTTTATCCGCAGTTGGTTTTTTTAAATATTTTTTTTTTTATGTTACACTTTTTAGTTATACCATTTTAAAATCCTCATGATGAGCCCTTTATCGAGCCATTCAGGCTGCAGAGCGTGCCAAACATTTGAATTTGGCGCCAAAAATCCACCATTTTTTAAAATTATTTTTTATTTTGATATACCCAGTGTCACTCACAGTACATACGAATCTAACGACACCTCTCAAGCTAAAATCCATCAAGCTGTTCAGGCCACAGAGTGTGCCAAACATCATACATACACACTCTCGAAAAACATAACCCTCCATTATGGCGCAGTCGGTTATATAAATAAATAAATATCGCTGGGCATTACACACAGCGCCATCTTGTGCCACACTAAGCAACGAGGCTTGTGTCGTGGACACCAGATACCTAGCTAGTTGATATACTACATAGATAATTTTTGTTTGTAAATACATACTTATTATACACAATATAAACATTCACTCGGAAACAAATGCCCATGCTCATCACACAAACATTTGCTCCTACCGGGATTCGAACCCGGGACTCTACGAACGTAGGGCAGCCTCACTACCGTTGCGCCATTCGGGTCGTCAAAGTGCCCCTTTACTGTCTCTCCAAATAATTATGTCACCCTCAAGGAGGCGGTTTTTAAAGCAGGGCTCTTATGAGGGTCCAGAATGCTTTTTTTCTACTGAAAAATGTTTTAATTCTTACCTAAAACTATTGAGGGGCGTTTTAAAACCAACCTTTGCTTTTAAAAGAAGCGACCCCTCGAGGGGTCTTGAACTGGTGTCTTAAGAAAATCCAGGATAACCAACTTTTCCTTTTGAAAGAAATGATCCCTCGAAGGGCGGGACCCTTCGAGAGATCATTTCTTTCACGAGGGTGCTTTAAAAGGGTCCAAGATGGTCAAAAACAACCTTTGCTTTTGGAAAAGACGACTCCTTGAGGAGTCTTGAAGCTGGTGTCTTAAGACGGTCCAGGGTGGTCAAAACCAACCTTTGCTTTTGAAAGAAGCGATCTCTCGAACCCTCGAGGCACCAACAGACACCAACCACACGCACCAACACAACACACACTTCAGACACCAACGGTGTCTGAAGTGTGTCACAACAGACAGAGGCACCAACTTCAGGACCCCTCCTGAAGTTGGTGTCTTAAGAGAATCAAGGATGAGTTAGTTCAGGTAAGAATCCTACACTCCTCGGTTTTTTCTTAAGGGTTTAGAAGACTCTCCGACTAATTTAATAGAAAGAAGTTTAGACGTTAATAAGTCTGCTCCCTTAAGAGAAGCGAGGTTATGTAAGAATCACCACAAATCCGTGGAAGGTCGTTTCCAATGGCCGGGTGCCTGTGCAGACCACTATCCGCCCAAATGGTGTAGATATTGAAATGAGATAGATAACGGGGGTACGGGTAACGCCCCTTATGGGCGTTGACAAGGGCATTTTTTGATGCTGGTCTCTTATTAACCTTTTTAACACAATTGTCATATAAACGTGACAAGCAAGCGCGTGCCCTGTACGCCAACGACAGAAATATGTGACAACAAATGCAGTGCACAATAACTCAAAATAAACAATTAAATAGTTCTGGAATCCCTATTCTTTTTGTATATATTTGCGGTGAAATTGTGGCTTGGCGTTGAGGGCACGCGCGGTACCATGAATAGATCAACAATCGATTCAAAACAAACTTTATTTGAATGGGAAAAGGTAGATTTAATAAGTCACACACTTAGAAGAAGGGTCCAGCCCGCTTAGCATGAACGCCGTAGACACGAAAGAGAATCGACAAATCTTTTGTTCATCTGTCATTTTGTCGCTTCAATGACAGATGAACAAAAGATTTGTCGTTTCTCTTTCATGTCTACGGCGTTCATGCTAAGCGGGCGATGGTCAAAACCAACCGTTGCTTTTGAAAGACTTCCCTCCAAGATGGTCAAAACCAACTTTTGCTTGGAAATCCATTTTGTTATTTGCTATTTTTGGAAATCTATTTGACGGACTAATTAGATTTTTTTGTCATCTACCCTATAATGAGATCTTTAATATAATGTTCTTGTGGCGCTTTTGAGTAAATAGTTAAATGAAATTCATTCGTAAAACTGATCATATGTTATAAAATATGTCGCTGGGAACATTGATATTTTAATACAAAGGAAAATAACTATTGATTGTTGTTATTTATCTTTCAGATCCGGATATTACGATTTGTCATTTCTTTGAAAGAATCAAAAGCAATCAAAAAGTTGCAATGCAGGATCAGCCAGAAGACTGATTTCATTATTTCCATTGCAGGATCCAATTCAACACACTGTTCCAGCTGATGGTGAAGATGGTGTTCGTGAACTTGTACGGGATCAACAGCGCGGGGAGCGACAGTCCTATGGCAGTGGCGCGTCATGACCTGAGCTTGCTGCCCAAGCCCATTGGTAAGCCACCATCAAGCTGTAATCCCCAAAGAGTTAAGCAGAGGTGTACCTAATGGGGTAGACGACAAAATAAATCTAATTAGTCCGTCAGATTGATTGCCAAAAAATATTGGACACATATTTTTTAATTTTTCACGTTAACAAAAAATTAAGACGATACAGTACGTCGAAAACTCGTGTGACGTCACATTTAGAGGGTGCATTCCGAAAATTGGAAACGTCGCAAATACTGATACTGTTAGCCTATGTTATCCCACTGCTGGGCAAACGCCTCTCCCCATGACTTCCAGTTGTTCCGATCAAGGGCCAATGTAGACCACAGGTCGCTGGCTACGTCGCAAATACCTGTCAAATATGTTAATTGTTGACTGCCTCAGTCGAGTGCCGAGCATAAGGTTCAGCCCGCGTAGCATGGCGACGTAGAAACGGGGAAAGACTCGACAAATCTTTTGTTCATCTGTCATTTTGTCTATTTAATATCGACAAAATGACAGATGAACAAAAGATTTGTCGAGTCTTTCCCCGTTTCTACGTCGCCATACTACGCGGGCTGGTTTCGATTCCCGGGTCGGGCAAAGTGTTATTGAATTTTTCCATCGGATATTTCTCAGTAACAGCCACGGGGGCTTGTGCCCCCGGTTGATGGCAATAGGGTCGCCCCTAATACGTGGGACTTAAAAGATAACTGGCTAAATGTAGGTCTTCTTCTTAGCGTGTCGATGGCAATCTAAATCACACACACTCACATACACACACACACACACACACACACGCACACGCACGCTCAATCTTGCACATATACTTGCCATCACGTTTCCAATGATGATTGATTTGAATTTGTAATTTTGATGATTTTAGTTTGAATTATTGAATGAATTTATGATTTTAATGTTTCTTTTTTAATGATTTTAATTTGAATTGTTAATGAATGATTGATATGAATAATGATTATAGAACATTTTAATTTTAATTATTTGAATTACGTATGTTCATTTTCGCTTTTTATTTTATTTTATATTCATGTATTGATTTAGATAGGAAGATTTATATTATAAGATTGATATTTTTAGGTATATATATGTTTCTTTATTTATAATTTTAAAAATGAACTGTTTCTTGTGTCTTGTTGTGCTGTGTCACGATGAAGAGTCAGTTATACAATCTGCCTTTTTCTGTCTGTATTGGGCCACCAAGATACAGGCTGTGCCTAGTTTGTGGCCCACGGTTTCTTCTAGTTTTGAACTCCTTTAAGAATGCTCATTGTTTTGTTTTCTTGCTTGTATATTTTGTAACTTGTGTGTGTCAATAAATTGATTTATTATTTATTTAAATTGAGTCGGCCCAGAACTGAAATGAAATTGGGTGGGTGGGTGTGCAATAGGGATGACTGACTAAAAAAAATATGATTCTGTTTTGTCCGTCAGTTAAATTATCGAAAAATATTGGATAAGTTTGTTTTATCAAATTAATAAAAAATGACGAAGATAAAACGCATCAAAGATCATGAGTGGCTTGTGACGTCAATTTATGGTAAAACTCTTCAATTTTTGTTTACGTGAAAAAAGAAAAAATATGTGTCCAATATTTTTTGGAAATCTATCTGACGGAGTTATTGGTTTTTTTTTGTCGTCTGGCTTATTCAAAACTGGCCTACTTGAAATAAATGCTTAGATTTTGATTGTATCTTCCTCTGCCAGGTCTAGAAGCGATGCCGGACTACCCCGCCTTCATTGACCTGTCGCACATAGTGTGGCTGAACAACCACATACCTCAAGCCCACCAGAAGAAGTGGAGGTTCCTGTTCTCATCACACATACACGGGGAGTCCTTCTCTACTATGACAGGTATGTGTTCCAGCTCATTACGTTATGCTAGGAGCTCGTGGCTAAATAAAATCGGGGCAGTCTTTGCTGGGGACTGCCTATAGAAACAACAACAACAGCGCATAACGTCCACTGCTGGACATAAGCCTCTCCCATGATGGGAGGAATTTGCCGTAATCTCCACGCTTGGCAGGCGGATTGGAGATCGCAGTGATGAAAGACTAACAGAAAACGCTGCTGCCCATTCTCTGGTCTACGGAGGCGCAAGGTGTTCGGCCTCAGACATTAGTCGCCTTATACGACACCCGTGAGTGTAATGGGTTGGTTCTATTCTACTCTGCCGGATACCACACGGCTTACGACCTGCCGATAGAAGTGAAAACAAAACGTACACAGGCCCCGCCCCAGTCGTAGCACTAGTTATGCCCCCCGCATGCCTATGTGGTGCTACGACGTAGCGGATCGTCAACGAGTGCTACGAAGCGTGACCGCACGTTACGTCAAGTGACGATGAGTTCAATGTTTTTCCTTCACCCAAAAAGTGCTCAACGCGCCTAAAGAAGTTTTCACTTCAATAACTGTCGCTCGGGTCAATCTTTAGGTTAAGCCGTGCTTGCCTAGGTCGGTCTGTGGTTGGGTGACCACCCATTACATACCGAGTTTCCTCCGTGCCTCGGAAAGCACGTTAAGCAGTTGGTCCCGGCTGTCATTGGTAGATCTTTGACGGTCGTTACAGGTAGTCAGAGGCCCAAAAAGTCTTACCAAGGGGTATCGTATTACCTGGTACTGACTGGGTTGTGTAGGTCAGATAGGCAGTCGCTCCATGTAAAATACTGGTATTCAGCTGCATCCGGTTAGACTGGAAGCCGACCCTAACATAGTTCCAAAAAGGCTAGGCAGATGATGATGACGTTATGCTAGGGAATCAGCTATTCTTGTATTAGTTTCACCTGTATGTAAAAAATCTTAGAAGTTAAATTTGACCCATTTCCCGGTTTCCGATTGAGCTGAAATTTTGCACACTTGTTTAGTTTGGATGACAATGCATAGTTTGTTAAGTGACGTCGAAATCCAATATGGGGACTACCAAAGATGATGGAATAGTTAGTTTTTTGAAGTGAAAACTTCTTTAAGCGCGTTGAGCAATTTTTAGGTCAACAAAAATGGAACTCGCGTGACTGTCACGTACGCTTTTCGTAGCACTCGTAGCCGATCCGCTACAGCGTAGCACCACTTAGTCGCGCGCGGTTAACTCGTAGCAGTGCTACGACTGGGGCTGGGCCTGAGGAGGGAGGGGAAGGGGGTGGGGAAAAAATGAACACTCATTTAAAAAAAATACACAGCTCGACGATACAATAGGGTAAATGACACACCAATCAATAGACATACTTTTTAAGAGCTGTCAAAACGCGGTTTTCTCACAGATTTTGTATGGCAATAGCCAGTTGGCTATTGCCATACAAAATTGAGTTGAATAAACAGTGACGTCACAGTTGTGACGTCACTGTTTATTCAACTCAATGACTCAACTATTTATTGATTTCAAAGCAAGTAAAATCGAATTTGGCAATTAATTGAAAATAAATCGGGTTTTCAGGCCCAAAATAAAGTGTTTTAAAGAGATTGGTGTCTTGGAATTATTGTTTTATGTTGTCATCTACCCTATTCACAAGTTACTTAGTTTTGTTTTGTGTTTTGTCATGTTTTATTTTTTTATGTTTATGATTCCAGGCCGCATCATAGACCAAGGCCCCTCGCTCCTTATCATAGAGGACAACTCGGGCTACATCTTCGGAGGCTACGCGTCCGAGTCGTGGTCGTTCGGCCCCAACTTCGTGGGCACAGCGGACTCGTTCCTGTTCACGTTAGCGCCCAAGATGAGGGTGTACCCAGCTTCTAGCTTCAACCATCATTTCCAGTATATCAATCATCATACCAAGACGTTACCGAATGGGATAGTGAGTAAATTACTACATATTATAAAACAAAGTTAGGCAATATCGCTCAGCCTCAGCTCCACTTTATATAATCGAGTAAATAAACAGCACAATATATATCCACTGACTTTGCGAGAATGTCGAAGAATCACGGACAAATGGCTTCATACTCTCACGTACGAAGAATTAGAAAACTATGTAAAGAGTTAAACTCCCTGTCTAATTGTCCTTTTAAATATATAACATGCGCAAACGCACACCCCCACACAAACGTACACTCATTTCCAACACACACACTCACTCACACTCACACAGTCTCTCACACACACACTCATACACACTCCACGCACAAAAACCCTTCCATACAAACACTTAATCTCAGAAAAATAACATAGTGAAATATTGCTAATTGTTAATTTTTTATATTAAGTTTTTATTTATTTATAGTTGGGCGTTAATGACTGCGACACAGTTTTATACTAACGCAGTTGTTATTGAACACATAGTTTTTGTAAACTGAGTTTTTTTCTTTCCAATAAATTATTTATTATTATCAGTCGCCCGCGTCTGTCTGTCCCTATGTATGCTTCGATCTTTAAAACTACGCAACGGATTTTGATGCGGGTTTTTTTTAATAGATAGAGTGATTCAAGAGGAAGGTTTTAGTATATAATTTGCGGACATCAGCTAGTATATAATATATTGTAATTTTCGCAAACGCGGCTGGAACATGAGGTCCTGGGTTCGATTCCCAGGTCGGGCAGAGTTATTGGGTTTTTCTATCAGAAATTTCTCAGTAGCAGCCACAGAGTCTGTATTTGTGCGCGGTTGATGGCAATAACCGTGTGGTATCCGGCAGAGTTAGCCGTGTGGTATCCGGCAGAGTTAGCCGTGCGTGTGGTATCCGGCAGAGTAGAATAGAACAAAGCCATTACACTCACGGGTGTCGTATAAGGCGACTAATGTCTGAGGCAGAACACCTTGCGCCTCCGTAGACCAGAGAATGGGCAGCAGCGTTGTCTGTTAGTCTTTCATCACTGCGATCTCCAATCCGCCGGCCAAGCGTGGAGATTACGGCAAATTCCTCCTATCATGGGAGAGGCTTATGTCCAGCTGTGGACGTTATGGGCTGTTGTTGTTGTTATTGTTGTTGATTGCAATAACTGCTAAATTTAGTTTTACTGTTGAGTGTAAATTGACCTACTTATATACGTGCGTTAATATATTGTTATTGTATTGTTTGCTACAGAACCCTTTGTGTGCCAGTCCGACTTAACCGGTTTTATTATCTATACTAATATTATAAAGAGGTTTTGTTAGTAAGTTTGTATGTAGGCGGTCATCTTCGGAACTGCAGATCCGATTCCAAAAATTCTTTCACTAACGGAAAGCTACATAATCCCCGAGATTTATATTCACACAAAACGCTCCCGTGAGTACATTCCGTACACACCGTTCATTCCTTCATCAACGGAAGCAAAGCCGCAAGCAAAAGCTATTGTTAAACACAAGTAATATCACCACTGTAAAATATGCACATTGAACAACACTAGTTAACTCGCCAACGCACCACCGCTCAGTCCGACAGTCTGACAACGACTGGCTCCCCACCCCTCGAACCGGTACTTATAAGCGAGCGACGTGTGCGCCCGAGGCAACGTCACATACTATTATCGGTTTGTAGTGCGATATAAATATTGATATCTGTTATGTTTGTTGGAATTAAAGACACCGTTGAGTAGACTTGGTTTATTAAGACGAGGAACACATTATATACAGAGACAGTTTAGTAGGAGTATCACAGACGGGATCCGACATAGCAGTGCTGGAGTGACAGGTATAAACCGGAACCATAGATATTAGGGGCAATAACCCAAACGCTAGCACTGCACCAAATTATCAGCACTCCGAATAAATTGTCAAATTCTAAGGTTTTCACTTACTAATTTGGGTTACCAAACTAATCAATAAATAAATGTATGTTTTTGGAATCCTACTATTGGCAAACACCATACTTTGAGACTACAAAATGGCGGAAATTGTGTAAAAAAACATTTGTGTCCTGCAGTTTCTTCTGTTTATGCCTGTTTCTTGTGATCGCCGGTAAGTTCACGTGTTTACATTTTATGATATATCAGATTTTTTACATATTTTATATTGAAACGAACGATTTCTCTGATATTTGAGATACTTTATGAGGATAATCTGAAGAGTAGAATTTGAGGTTATAGTGATAAATTGGTAAAATACGAGGTGCTGATAAACGGATCGAATATTTTGTAAATTCCAATTTATCAGCACTGGTGCTGATAAATGGAAAAAAGTACCTAAATACTAATTTCATACTTCTTAATGTAAACTGTGTTTATTTTATGCATAGAATTCATTTTGTTTTGTAAAAGTTGTATAAACTATCAAAATCCAAATCTTAGCATGGTGCTGAAACTTTATTTACCATTTTTCAGCATGGTGCTGATAATTGGATCAGAAGCATGCTGATAAATTGGTTTTCCTAGAATTTCATCATCTCTTTTCTTTTTCAGAACCACTTATCCACCTACCATGAAGCCAAAGGAAGAAAATAAACCAAATAAACGAAACATGTACACAAACGAAAATCTTAAAAAAGAGATTTTCGTAAGTCTGAACAAATTATTTAAATTCCTACCTAAGATAACTTTATTAATGTTAAACTTTGTCAATTTTATAAAAGTATGATTAGATTATAAGTGATTGTTTTGTATTACAGGGTACCTACCTACTAACTATATAAAAATATAAATAAAAGACAGATTTTAAGAATGGAAATATATTTTTTAATGCAATTCCTAACAGTGATAGTTATGTGCTGATAATTAGCTCGCTCTATGCTATTAATTGGGGCGAATAGTGCCAGTAAATGGTGAGAGACCCATTTTTTATTCTTACTTGTCTAAAAAATCTTGGATAGAGGTCAACCATGTTTTTCTTTTATTATTGTCTTCCATATTAAATATTAGAACTATAAAATTTGCCTTAACGGGTAAAGAACTATTTTTCACAATAATAAATAGGCTTAAATTAGGACCAACTCTTAAAGTGCTGATAAGAATAAGAATAAGAATAAGAATAAATTTATTGAATCATTGTTACAATCATTTTCTTAAGGCTGATGCTCCAGGGTAGCCCGCGAAATTCAAATTTTCTTACGTTTTTGGCAAATTGCAGGCCAGTGCTAGCTTGTATGTTAATTAAAATATTGGACGCGATTGTAAGACGTATGTAGTTACAGAATTATAACCATCAAAACCATCAATACAACCCTCCAAGTTCATAAAGGTCGAGAAACGATTTTTTCAAGGTCAAAGTCATTGCTAGACCTTTATGAACTTGGAGGGTTGTATTGATGGTTTTGATGGTTATAATTCTGTAACTACATACGTCTTACAATCGCGTCCAATATTTTAATCAACATACAACCTTGCACTGGCTTGCAATTTGCCAAAAACGTAAGAAAATTTGAATTTCGCGGGCTGGTCGAAGCATTCACCTTAAACTAACTTAGCACTTTGACAAAATCGTAACGAGTAAAATTTTAACATTAATATTTAGAAAACAGAGGTCCCCAAACTAGGCTGCGCCTGTATCTTGGGGGCCGGAGTTGCGTTTACTTAAAATTAAAACACAATTATATAATTTGATGATGTGATACATGTGAGGTAAGCAGGTAAATGAGAAACACCTTTTTACAAAAATAAAATGATATTACATTAATAAAAATAATAAAAAGAATTGTGTGTGTATGTGTGAATGCGTGTGTGTGTGAGTGCACATGCGTGTATCTGTGAGTGTATGTGCGTGTGTGTTTGCAGATGTGTGGATTATTTTATTGTTTATTTAGCTTAAAATCTCTTCTGTCTCTTCATATGTCAGTTGGGCACACCATTTTGTAATAGTTTTTTTGCAAGAAAATTTGCTCATGTCTTTAATGTCGCAGCAGCTTTTGCTGATTCTATTATAAATATGTATATGTGAGTAAAACGGGCATCGTCTGGCTAAGAGGCTATTTGCTTCGGGAAGGGGAATGTTTAGGACACGTTTAGAGATAAGTTTTTCAAAATCGGATCTATTTTTCAGTGTTTTGTGAACAAGTAATGTTGCCTTTAGGATAAATAATTGCCGCACTCTTAAGACAGCCAACTCCTTATAAATTAGGTCTGTTGGGTAGCGGAAAGGTTTTTTTAGAGCTACTTTTATAACAGCTCTTTGAGCTCTTTCTACTTCTATAATAGTGCTTTTCCCGGCTGCTCCCCAAACAGAAATCCCGTATTGAATTACTGACTGACACAGAGCAAGGTAAATTGTGCGTAGAATTTCAATAGGTGTACAGCCACGTAATTTTTTCATAACGTATATCAGTTTCCTGACGCGACCAGAGAGCAGGTGTATATGTGATTTGAATGATAGGTTTTCGTCTAATGTGATGCCAAGGTATTTGATTGAGGCAGTGTGATCTATAACTAAGCAGGTACAAGGTGTAAGCGGTGATGTCTGATAACTGCAGCAAGTATGGTATTTAAGTATAAGATGACGTGGAGGTCGAGAAGCTATTGTTTTGAAGAATGTAATGAACTTAGTTTTTTTTTAATTCAGAGTCAGGAGATTTGCGTCAAGGGCTTCAGAAACAGTTAAAAGTCCGATTTCTGCAAGGCGGTATACTTGTTCCCAGGATTTAGTGTGGAAAATTATGACAGTGTCGTCAGCATATGATATTATTTCGGCGTCGTTGAGTTACAAGTCTAAAATATCATTCATATAGAAGGTGAAGAGAGTTGGGCCGAGTGTGCTGCCCTGTGGAATTCCAAAGGCGATGGGAAGCATGTCACTCGCGTGTTCATCTACTTTGACTAGCTGTTTCCGGTTAGATAGGTAACTCGTGAACCAATCAAGTGCCGCCCCTCGTATACCTGCACATTCTAGTTTTCTTAGAAGAAGTTCAATTGATATTGTGTCGAAGGCCTTAGCCAGATCTAAAAAAACTCCTATGGATTGTTCTCCTTTTTGGGTGTAAGTAGCAACTAAGTTACTCAGTAACGTAGCCGCGTCTTCAGTTGACCTTCCTCGCCGAAATCCGAACTGTTTGTCTGATATCAACTTGTGTTTTTCGAAAAAATTCACTAGCCTGTTGTTGACTAATTTCTCTAGTACTTTGGACAGAATGGACAGAAGTGCGATTGGTCGATAATTTTCGGGTAAGTCTGTAGGGCCACTTTTGTGTATTGGTCTGACGGAAGCAACCTTCCAGCACTCCGGAAAGGTTCCAGATTCTAGACTTAGATTAAATATGTGGGTAAGTGGTTTGAGGATTGCGTTTTTAATTTTTATTATAAATCTTGTAGAGATACCATCAAGTCCTGGTGCGCTGTCAATTTTAAGTTGATGAATATATTTAGTTATTTCTTCTTCGTCTGTCGGGTGAAGAAAAAATGAGTGTTGGAAATTTTCACGAGGTTTGTATTTTTTTACTAGGGATCCTTGAGTCTCAGAAATTCGTGTTAGTATTAGATCAGATAGATTTTTTCCAATCGAGGTGAAGTAGTTATTGCAGTTGTTAAGTGAGTTGACTGGATCTTCCGAATTGGAAATTAGTTGGGATGAGTCACTTCTTTGAATATCTGGGCTATATATTGACTTGAGAGTGTTCCATAGTTTTTTCGGGTCCTTTCTACTTTCAGTTATTAATTGGCTATTGTGCTCTGTTTTTAGGTTATGTAAAAGGTTGTTGCAAAAATTCCTATACCTAGTATAAACCAGTTTTTTTATCTCATCGTCTGGGTCGGAATTTGAGGCTTGATGAAGATTGTCTCTAATCAATGAATATACCTAGTATAAACCAGTTTTTTTATCTCATCGTCTGGGTCGGAATTTGAGGCTTGATGAAGATTGTCTCGGTGCTTAATGCACCTCATAAGACCTGGATTGATCCAGGGCTTAAGATTGAATCTAGTTCTGCTTATTTTAACTTTGTGCGTGTGTTTAATTCTTAGGTTAGTGATAATAGTTATAAGTGCGTTTAAAGAGGAGTTGGCACAGTTAGAATTGAGAATATCAGACCAGTCGAAGTTCATTAGTTCCTCCGCGATTGCGTCATCGTCAATTTTGTTTATCCATCGGGATCTTGAATGAGATTGAGTGCCATTATTTTTTTGCGAAATGACAGCCAGAACCATATCGTGATCAGTTATCGAGCACTTGCCGATTATTCCTTCGGATCGGTATCTTGATTTAACAAAGATGTGATCAAGACAAGAACGCCCCCTAGTTGGTTCAGTGATAGCAGGAAGAAGACCATGTGAGGCCATCAGGCTCAAGTATTCTGCATGATTTAAGATAGTGGTATTAATTATGTCGATGTTTAGGTCTCCGGCTACAATAATAGTTGGATATTGTTTTATTCGAGTTAAAGCAATGTCTAGGGATGCAATGAAGTTGTTTAGATTTAAGAAAGATGGCGACCTATAAATTCCTAAAATAGCTACTTCGTTGTCCAGGACAAGTATGATACTGTCAGCTTCTGCAATGAATGATTTTATCACTTTTACATTTCTAGTCGTTTTGGTGTAAATTATGACACCGCCATTTTTGTTCGATTGTGAGTGAGAGCGAGAAACAGAATAACCTGGAAGTGGTTCCAAAATTGTCCCTTCACTTAACCAACATTCTGTCAAAACAATAGCATCAAAGTCAGTGTCTAGTCGCTTAAAAGCTATGCAAAACTCATCAAAGTTACGTTGGTAACTTCTTACATTGAACGAGAGTATTTTGCAGCTATTATTTTTGGCTATAATTTCCCTACAGTCTTCTAACTGGTTGCATGTGTGACAAGCTATATTTACGTTTTCGTCTATATCCTGTATAACATCAAGTAAAGCCATGGGTAATATAAGTATAAATTAGGTTTATTTTTTTATTTGTCATTTTTGTTGTCACTGTTTTTCGTTTTTGTAGTTGTAGGGAAACTCTAGTGTTATTGCTTTGGTTTAGATAATGTTTGGTTGTTTTAGTGAAGGTGATTTGAGCATTTACGTATGTGTGATAATATGTGTCGTTCATAAATTCGTAAAGTGTTGAGGAGTTTGAGAGATTGTAAATGAGTGGTAATGACTTTAACAATGTTTTGGTGGAAACTTGACTGCTAAAATGTGTGTGTACGTGTGTTTCGGCGAAAGTTTGAGTGCTAGAATGCGCGTTTAGTTGTGTTTTATTGGAGATTAGAATGTTAATGTGTGAGTGTAGACGTAGTTTGGTAAAAATATGAAAGCCAAAATGTGATTGTAAATGTGTTTTGGTTGTGTATGAGAGGGAGATTTGATCATAATTGAGTATGTTGACCGGGACAGATTTATTTATGGAAAATGTTGTTTGGGTAGGTTGCGACGATGTTATTGTCATAAATTGTGGCGAATGTGTGAGTGCAAGTTTTTGTATGTTTTTTGAGGTGTGGCACAGTGTGTTTATGAATTGCAAAAAAACAGCAAAAAAGTAAAATGTAAAAATAATATAAAACTTAGAAATATTGTAAAATCTTAAATTATAATAAGATCTAGAATTATAATGAAGTCTAAAATTATTATGAGATCTAAAATTATTATAATATCTAAAAATAAGAAATGTAGGAAAAATAAAAAAATAAATGTACTTTTTGTTGTTTACCAATGCTGTCGTTTCTTCAAATATCTGTTGACACGTGACGTCACACAGGGGTCGCTGAACCCAGGAGTCTTTCCAAGTATTCGGTGTTGCGTATGTGGATGGAAGGGTTACCCTCTTGCTTACGGATAAGAACTGCGCCATTTTTAATCCAACAAAACTTGTATCCATGTTCCTTCGCAGACAGTTTGGTCGCACGAAATAACTGCCTGTTTTCGTAGGTAAGGCGCTCATTTACGTAGATATTTCTTATTGCACCAGCTATCTCGATGTCAGTTGTAATGAGCGTCCTTCTGATTTTAGCAGCCTTCAAGAATTCGTCGCGCTTGTAGCGCCGCACAAAGCGGATAGCAAGAGTGCGCGGTGGAATTTCAGCTGAGTCTTTGGGTTGTTGTCGGCGTGGTCCCGCTCTGGTCACGTAGTCTAAATCTTGTTCTTCAATTGAGACACCTATTTTGTGAGCTAATACACACACGATATGCAGTGGGTTTTCATTTTTGAACTCGTTGATGCCAGATATTTCTAGCTCATTCTTCAGTGACGATTGCGCTTGTGTATTCAGCTGTTCGCGGAGACTTACTACGGTGTTGTTGAGGACAATTATTTCTTCTTCGCGTTTCTCTAGCAATTTTATTCTTGTGTCGTATTCCTCGAGACGCGTATAGCATTGTGTCAGGTGGTCTGTCAGCGATGTAATATGAGACTTAATATCTACCACGTCACCTCGAAGTAGTTTTATTTCGGAGCTGAGAGTGCGTAAAATCTCTGAGTCAGTTGGTGTGGTAGAGGATGAGTCAAGTGATGAAGCAGAGTGGTAGCGATCCGTTGAGTTAGGCGGCGTCGCGATGACGGTCGGCATCGGCACTTCGGGTTGCGGGGTGCTCACGGGGGTGGTGACTCTCTTTGTTGCCCTGCTTTGGCAGGATGGGCAAATCCAGCTCGATTTTGCTTCTCCTGTTAACTTGGTCTGATTCCCAGCATTAGCACATACGACATGAAACAGCTGATCGCATTTGGAGCATTTTATGTTGGATGATCTTAGAGCTTTATTACAGCACGCGCAGTTGTTGACCATTTTTATTACTTGCTGTTTACGAATTTCGATACGACACTTACCGGGAATCTGAGCTAGGCGCACCTGCGTCGACCTGTGACGCAAAATTCGCGGAATTGAGAATTCGATCCGGCACACCTGCGTGTATTTTGAATTATTATGTTAATAATATGCACTGAACATAGGGAACGTGCACAACGACGGTGCTGCCAACTGGCGTCGCCAATCCAAATCTTGTGCTCTATTAATGCTTGACTTATACTTTTATAACAAGTAAACAGAATTAATTTTATAGTGAAAATTAATTAACTAATCATAATGCATTGTTGCATTTCTGAATGAAGGTACCAATACATCCACAAAAATGAGAATTTTACGCTAGTTGATTTATCAATTAGCGTAAAATTCTATTACTTTCCAAAGAATACTACTATCATACCATGTTTTGGTGAAAAACGCAAAAAATAGATAAACGCAGTAAGTAAAGAAAATTATTTGAAAACAACTTGTTTTTGTTACACTCTGCATTGAAAAGGCCCTCAAAATCAACCGTCCATGCAAACATACCAGAAGCATTTAAACTTCAACATACACGTGTTCTACTAGACCGCACTAAAGTTCACACCGAATATCCCTCAACAGTTACTCCACATGTACTCAGAATATAAACATGGTTATACCCACAATAATGTTTTTAATTATTGGCTGCACTCCTTTGGTTTTTTAAGTTTTGTATCTAAATGCTACGGACTGCATTTTATTGATTGCTTCATCAAATGATTGTGAACTAATTGATTTATTAGAGCCTGGAGATACTGTTCTCGCTGATAAAGGATTCCCTTCCATTATAACATGTGTTGAAAATAAGAAAGCTATCTTAGTTATGCCAGCCACCATGTCTTCATACACCACAATTTTCATCAGAAAGTAAACGAAAGATATGAAATTCATATTATTAAACATTTTTAATACGCTGACGATCGTTATTGATAAACCGGAACTCATATTTTATACCTTTTAGCATATTCAAAAATAATATAATTGGAGAGACAATTTTGTCTAAGTAAATTGAAAGCACGATGAGAAGTGATAAGTTTCCTTTTCTGTCCGCATGGTGTCTCTTTTGTCGATTAGTGCTGCCACCTATAGTTCCTGCACGTTCCCTATTGGGTACTTCACCCTATATCTAGTGGTGTACACACTAATAACTAACTAATTAGTGATGTTACAACATCCCCCTTGTTGAGTTCAAATTAAACCCCTGACAAACAATTAATAAGATGTACAATGACAAGCGACTTTACTTATATGACAACATGCTCTATGATACTTATAGTTATATTAAAGCTAGACCACATTCTTATTAATACTTAGTTACATTTAATCTAGACAACATTCTTAATACTGCTTAGTTAATAGTTAATCTATTTCCTCTATTAACCTTCTTGTAGGTTTTACAATTCGACCTAAATGATAAATGATAAATGATGTTTATTTTGCAAGTAGGTTTTTACAAACACTTTTACACGTCATTTTTTAAAACTAAATGGGGCCGGTGTTTCGTACCTGACTACCTGACCTGGTTGTTACGCTTGAGGATTTTTGAGATGAGGATTCTTGAAGTCTAGACTCCTGTCTGTCACCTTCCTCTCTCCCCTGTGACGAGTTGGATTGCATAGGAACCCTTTGCATAGTTATTTGAATACTTATGTCTTAAGTGTATTCTATTTCTCCTATACTGTACACCATTGACATCCTCAACAACGTACGACCTATTGTTCATCATTCTTTGTTTGACAATCACATAAACTACAACCACAACTCTCCAAAACCACCAGATAATGGGCGGACAGTTCAACTTCGGCGGCATCTGGGTGGACGCGGACCCGTTCGGGGAGGGCTCCTCGGCGGAGTCGTGCAGCACCTTCCGCGGGTACAAGCGGCTCAGCAAGGAGCCCACCTTCCACATCAAGAGCCTGGAGGTGTGGGGCGTCGGAGACAAGCCTGTGCTGGACAAGGATGTAAGTAAAAGTCTATAAATATCGCTGTACATTACACACAGCGCTATCTAGTAGCAACGAGGCTTGAGTCGTGGACACCAGATACTTGATATACTACACAGACACTTTTTGTTTGTAAATACATACTTATTATACATATATTATCAAGCCGTGTGGTATGCGGCAGAGTAGAATAGAACCAACCCATCACACTCACGGGTGTCGTATAAGGCGACTAATGTCTGAGGCAGAACACCTTGCGCCTCCGTAGACCAGAGAATGGGCAGCAGCGTTTTCTGTTAGTCTTTCATCACTGCGATCTCCAATCTGCCTGCCAGGCGTGGAGATTACGGCAAATTCTTCCCCTCATAGGAGAGGCTTATGTCCAACAGTGGACGTTATGGGCTGTTGTTGTTGTTATGCATATAAACATCCATGACTCGGAAACAAATGTCCAAATGGGGATTCACCATGTATTCTGTACATTATGCTAAACCACATACTAATTTTGCATGATCGGTTAAATGTTTGAAACAGTCGGCTCTTCCAAATAAAAGGTGTAACAAGACTTAACGAAGCCGAAAGGCACTTGTTTTCCTCATCATTGCGATTATTTTTTTGTTCTACACATACCTGGGAACCTTCTAGTTATGGAGATATTGGGGGTCAAAGTTCCAGCTTTTCTACAAGTTTTGTTTTTTTAAATACTTGTTTTTAATGTAAGAACTTTACTTTAAACTTCTTCATGACCCCCGTACTATTCAATCTACCCATGAGCACAATGTTTTGAGTGCGGTACATTGAGTTACCGTAAAACGTGATTTTTCATAAAAAAAAAAATGTTGTTTCCCAGCAATAATTTTTGCGTAATAGAAGATTATGCACCGAGGAGCTAAAGTGGTGTCTTATTGAATCTCGAGCGCAATGAAGGATTCGGGATTTAACTCACGAGCGAAGCGAGGGAGTTAATACAAGAATCCTGAATGCAGCGAGGGATTCAAGCTAGCCTAAGGCAAAGACACCTTTAGCCCAGAGGAGGATACTCTACTTTTTACACCTACTGTGAGAAAATAATAGCCATAGTACGAAAAACAAAGTATTTATTAAATAAACAAACAGTAAGAATAATTAACTAATGTTACAGCCAATTACTATTACGGTATTACGGCGCGGTACGGTATTTGTTATTATTAATGCCAGTTTTAATGTTATTTTATTCCTTTTAAAAAATGGTTCGTAGTTATTTAATTATTCTTACAATATTATGTCTTCGAAAACATGGCAACGATATGAAGAAGCAGTTGTTATGATTTTGGAGGAAATCGAGAATATCATCCACGCGTAGTAAGGGTATCGAGAATAGCTTTCCTCTTTCTGGCACCAAAGGGTGTTTGTTAGTACTATACTGCCAATTTAGCTGAGCATGTGAGATTCCAAATTCAAATCACATTATTGACCAGCGGGTCATAATTAAATCCAGTACAACCTGTACAACATTATTGACCGGCTGTGCCCGGCCACTAATGACTCACTTTGGGTTAAGGTTGCTCGACATATAATTTGACATATTCGAGCAAATGGTGTGAAAAGTTACTTAGTTTGATGTACAGAATACTTGGTTGACGGCTTCGTGATGAGACTGTTTACACCCTATATTTTGACCGTATAGGAACCAGCAGTTTTAAAACCATCAGCGTCACACAGCATCACCTGTCTGGCATGAATGCTAGGCGGGGAATAACGTACTGAATGAATACGTGGTAACCGTCTGACCATCACTGTTCCACAATATATATTCTTTTTTGATGTAAGCAACGCCGTGAGGTGTCATCCTGAAGTGAACTTTAATCCCGTGACAATAAGGTTCATGTTAAAGGTAAAATAACTCTTAAAGCTAGGACTTTAGTCATCCTAGATTCAGGTTAATCCTTTCCTATCCTTTTTAATCCTTAGACATACAAAAACGACAATGACGCCATGTCACTACGTTCAAGAAATAATAGTAGCAGAACCAGTGTGCTAGATAGTCATAAAACCGACCGGAATTTCCTAGAAATATGCGGTAAAAATACTTCAAAAAGCGCGGGCCTTAGAGAATGACGTCAGAACTTTTGACTGTGACTTAAGAAGACCGTAAAGTGAGTAAATCAGACTATGTAGTCTGAAAGTTAGACTGTGAAGTCAGAAAGTTACACTGTGCAGTCAGAAAGTTACACTGTGAAGTCGGAAAGTTACACTGTGAAATCGGAAAGTTACACTTTGAAGTCGGAAAGTTACACTGTAAAGTCGGAAAGTTACCCTGTGAAGTTAGACCGTGACGTCGACGTTGAAAAGTCAGGCTTGGAAGTCCGAAAATCAGATAACAAGGTCACAAAGTTAGCCCATGACGTCATAGTCTTAGACCTTAAATTCAGAAAGTCATACTATGAAGTCGGAAAGTCAGGGCCGGCAGTCTCGACAGACATAACGACAAAATCGCAAACTTTTGATTGCTAATAAAATTACTAACGAATAATTTCGGTTGTAATAACAATGCCCGGAGCAGCGGTGGCCCAGTGGTGGCGGCCCCAACTTACGAAAAGTAAGTTGTGGGTTCGAACCCAGGCAGGCACATTACTTTGTGTAATTTATTTCATCACCGCCGCTCTCAAAACGGTGAAGGAAAACTTTCTGGGGAAACCGGCATGTCCTAGAACCAAAAATTCGAAGACATTTGACATCTACCAACGCACTGGGCCCGCGTGGTGGATTTCCCTCTCATAGAGAGGAGGCCTGTGTCCCAGCAGTGGGAACATTAATAGCCCGATGATGACGATGATGAACAATGCCTGCGAGAAACGCATCTTGGATGTAGAGACTTGCGTTACTCGCAAGCATCATTATCACAACCGCATTTATTCGTTAGTAATTAGCGATTGAAAGTTAGCGATTTTTTCGTTATCTCTGTCGAGACTGCCGGCCTCGATCATGGGCTCTTGTATACAAAGATATAAAAATGAGGGAAGAAAAGACTGATATTAAATATATACGCTAGAATTGAATATCAATTTGGGCTAAACATGGCTGAAAAATATATTGGAAGTAAGGAGTCGATATTCATTTTTGACTTTGTAGTGTCATGTAGGTATTTAGTATTAAATGTAAAATATTTGAATGTAGGGTATTTAGAATGCGGGATTTAAAGATACCTTGTGAAGTGTGGGTGTAATATTAAGTACATCTATGCCTAGTGCCTCTTTGTACTCTATGGGAATTACAAGGCGTGACGTTTAGCAAAAAAATCTTTTCGTCTTTAATTTAAATCCATTCCTCAATCAGTAGTCATTGTGGTAGAGTTAAAAATCATCACTCTCCTGTAGGCTAGTTTTCACCATCAATAAATTGCAAATCTATTTAGCCCGTCAGTTAGAGTATTGGAAAATAATCGACACGTATTTTTTGTTTTTGTAAATCAATGGATATTGACAAAGATAAAACGCATCAAAACTTGGGAGTGGGGGCTCGTGACGTCACAACGCACTAAAAATTATAGCACGGCGTGACGTATTGAGAATTTTAAAAGTGTCATATCTTCGTCAATTTTGGTTTACGTAACAAAAGAAAAATTACGTGTCAAATATTTTTTGATAATCTAACTGACGGACTAATTAGATTTTTTCAGGACACAAGCTTATTTATTTGTGGTCGGCCCAGCATGTATTTTTCTCCCATACTTCTCGATTGCTTGTCATCTCATTAAAGTTAAAAAGTAGGATAAGTATGTTGTGGTAGAAGGTATTAGATAGCGTATATCAGAAAAGTTTGGTTATATTTAAGAGGGATGAACCAGGGCCTGCGAGGAATGAGAGGTTTTCCTTTTGAGGTTTTAAAAAAATACTTAGTTTCCAAGAACTCTATAGATGGCGTTGAACTTACTATGCCAAAGCCAAAACGCTTGAAAATAAAAACATTGTGTCACGTCACATACTCTCGTTGACTGACACTTTCATTTGCTTAACCTTCCGAATATAACCAACATTTCTCGCGCTTTGTTAAAATCAGTTTTTTTAGGTTCCGTTCCTTGCATTATCATACTTACTCCTAGCGCCATCTATCCAGCGACTAGGGAAGAGCTAAAAAGAAAATCCCTCATTAGAAATAGAGGTATTTGAAGAAACTATTGCTGTCGCGGTGCATTAAGCCTGCCACCGTATAGTGCGATAGGGACAGCTGCAGTTCAGACCAAAATAATATATTACAAAAACATTGACGAGATCGATGTGTCGTATTCCCCTTTTTTGTCCTCGAAAACTGTTTTTGAACCGATGCAATTATTTTTGACATTAATGTTTTAATAAAGAGTATGTTCCTATTAATTTCTTGTATGTTAAAAACTTTTGTAATTTGTCTGATAGTCCTCTAATAACGGCCGGCCGTAAAAGTGGCATTTTTTTTTGTTAAATCTCGACGTTTTGTAACTGGTGGCCTACCATGACGTCTTAAGGCTGCAGTCTTGCAAAATTCACTCGCTGCGAATTATTTGCGCAACAAAGTATATACTTTTTTAAACAAACGGATGAAATAACACGAAATATTATTATTGCACATAAGTAACCATAATATAAGTAATAGCTAGTTATTTTTTTTAAGTTCATTTAAGTGGATAATGTTAGGTAAATCAAGCGCTAGATACAGGTCTTTCGTGCCCAACATCATTTCGAGTTGTGTTTGTGCGCTAAGTTTATGGCAATAAATAATTAATTTACAAATCTGTTCAGCGCATAATGACCTCAACATACTCGTCTTCAAAATGCGCTGATTAGTTTTTTCTAATTATATTTCATTTTCTTAATTCAGAGGTCACAATTTCATCAAAATTCTCTGTTTTTATCTCTTAATAAACGGGTTGTTTCATAAAAACTATGCATCGTAAGTATGTAATAATTAAATTATTTTGATGCCAAGAGTTCAATAAAGCAAATACAAAAAAAAATTGCACCTAAATCACCTTACTCTAACAATAATAATAATCTCAAAAGACCTACAAAATAGAGTTTATAAACAAGAATTGCAAGAGATTTCTTGTAGGTCTTTTGAGATTATTATTATTATTAGAGTAAGGTGATTTAGGTGCAATTTTATTTTTTGTATTTGCTTTATGATTAAAATGAAAGATAATTAGAAAAAACTAATCAGCGCATTTTGAAGACGAGTATGTTGAGGTCATTATGCGCTGAACAGATTTGTAAATTAATTATTTATTGCCATAAACTTAGCGCACAAACACAACTCGAAATGATGTTGGGCACGAAAGACCTGTATCTTGCGCTTGATTTACCTAACATTATCCACTTAAATGAACTTAAAAAAAAATAACTAGCTATTACTTATATTATGGTTACTTATGTGCAATAATAATATTTCGTGTTATTTCATCCGTTTGTTTAAAAAAAAAAAAATACTTTGTTGCGCAAATAATTCGCAGCGAGTGAATTTTGCAAGAGTGCAGCCTTAAAGCAGGATCGTTTTAATCTTGTTCCAGTGTGGGTAAGAGACGGAGCTATAGAGGGCGTCTAGCGCCATCTCTTTCCCACTGGAATAAAATTAAAACAATTCTGCTAGACGTCATAGTAGGCCACCTGGTCCCGCTGGGAAGCCCGTATCTTCCAAGTCCGTCAACGAAGATACGGGGCCCGTCCGAAAGTAACTTATACTTTGAAATGAACCTACTCCTTAATATTTTCAGATTCATGAGTTTTGAAAATACATCTTCAGTAAGGACAGATGACCAATCGTGTTGTCATTCATTTTTAGTTCGGTCTCCTAATGAATTTTATGTCCGTAAGTGATACGGAGTAGGAAACGACCGTAACTTCGCCCGAAATTACGGATTTCGTGCTTAAAGAGTAGACCTCCTGAAAAGGCATCCAAAAACCCTCTAATTCTGACCATTTTTCCAGGAGGATGAACGGGAACTAAGTGTGTTGGACGTGAATCCAGAAGCCAAAGCGATCCTGGACATGGCAGGCCGCACGCGACACAGTGAGGGCATCCGTGAACCGCCGCCCTTATAATGTAAATAACTAGGCTAGTATATACCTTTCTGTAACAAGCCCAAATTATTTTGTATAAAATCTAAACTTTCGTTAAAACCTACAGTTAGTATAAAAAATAGTATTGCATAAAGTTGGTTACGGATAAAGTTATATTCGCTTAAAGTTGGTGTCGCGTGAATATGAAACAAATCGACTTTACGTCGTTTTCGCATAAAGTCGGTTTCATATAAATTTTGTTAATAATTTTATACAAAATAAATACTAAATGCTAAAAGATAATTCTTCTAGTTTCTCTTTCTTGCGAGTGTAACTTATTTTCACAATAACTAAAAAAAGTTCAGACTTTATACAAAAACAATATTACAATCGAAATGTAAACTTTATACCAAACTAGATTTATGGCAGTCACTATGTAAGGTAGACTTTATACGAACAAGCATAGTAAGAGTTTCGATTTGTACTTATTTATTTATAACTGTACCTTTTAAAACACTTGGTCGAGTCCCGTATGGCCGCGTCCTAAAGCTGATATCAGACGTTTCACCTCAGTGATCACTTCATTCGAATGACTGGAGATTTTGGCATAAATCTTTATTCACACAACACCGATAAAATTAAGAATTAACGTTTACTGGCTCAAATTTAATTTTTCACTTTTGATTCATTTTGTGTCTACACTTTTTATTTTTAATGAAAGTGAAGGATATCTAATGAGAAGCAAAACTGAATACTTACATAGTTAAGAGTCTGATATCGGTTTATGGGCGGTTTCAGATTAACTTGTTTTTGGCGCGTATAATAAGCGCGTGTAGTCGCCACGCGCGCATTTCTTTTTTTTTTTGTGAATGTCGTCTGCTTAACCGGACTATTCTGTGGGCGCTTTGAGTGCAAGGCCTTGGGCTAGGGCAAAAACTTACAAACTAAGCGACTATAGTTGGTGCCAGTTAAAATGAGAATAGCGGTCATTGACCCACCTACATTTATTAAACTTCTTAACTTTGAAAACCAAAAATAAGCCTGTTCACGTCTGGAATCGTCATCTATCGTGATATTCGACATTTTTTGTAATGAAAAACGATACATGGTTTATTTGTTTTGGTTTGTACGAAGAGATATTAGGGAAAGGGCAATGACCGCTATTCTCATTTTAACTGGCACCAACTATACGCTCAGGGCACCCCTGTGGGGTACAGGCCTCGGCTTAGGGCAGCAAAGGGAAAGGTTGGATCTGAATGACCGGAACTCTAGGTAGGTAGACGCGAGAGACACATGTCGCGTGCCCACTCACGCCGCTACTTTGATATAAGCGCGTTAGCCGATACAAGTTTCAGAGCGCAAAAAAATACGCTAGTCTGAAACCGCTCTAACCAAAACGATCGTCGTGTGAACACGCTACTTTCGCTTCCATTTTGTTACGACGGGGAGCGCCTTCAATTTTTTTTGGATAATGAGTGACATGAGCGCGACGATCGCTTTAGGGTGCTTACATAAAGAAGCAGGTTTCCGGTACAGGCGAGTCGGTACCGATCAGTGCAGGGTTCACTTGCATATAGTTTAAACCTGCTTCTTTATAAGCGAGTGCATCACATAACATAGAAATGAATACCTGCACCGATCGGTACCGACTCGCCCGTACCGGTAACCTGATTCTCTATGTAAGCACCCTTAGTTAGTACGCGGAGTACGACCCTTCTTGATAGGGGTACCGATTTACAAGGACAATCTGTGTTACTTAACTAATAAGTAATTAATAGTAAATAGACAAAGATATAACGGTTTATACAAAAGCATTGCTTGAAAAAAAAGCAATCTAAATTATTTTAAGGAGCGTTTACGAATAAACCGTGTATTAAGTACAGTTATACAGGTTGTTTATTTAAACATTTGTAAGCTGGTGAAAAAACAGTCTATTTTAGAAACATCAACCTATGTATTCCATTGGTTGTAATAATTGAATCGATTTTTAATAATTAAATAACGTTTGTTCCTTATAGATACCTAATTTTCATTCAAATGTAATTATGGCCTGTTTTACCTTCGGATAAGTTCAATTAAATTATTTGCCAGATTATTTCAAAAATTCTTCCACTTTATATTTATTTGCTAAATAACACATTTCCGGAGATTGTAAAACAAGGCCATAAATTCTATAGTCATTTCTTTAAAAAACGTCCAATATAAAAATAAATTATGTATGCATATCGCACAATTTTGTACTTTATTACCTTTGTGTATGGTCTAGTGTCTTATGATCTTAATATCGATGTTAATTTGACTTCGCTTATTTCTGCTTGTCTGTTGTGTAGTGAGAATTTGTGATGGGTTAAGTGCGGTAAGTGTTCAAGATAACCTAATTATTGTGAATAGGCTCACCCCCTTTTATATGGGACTTTTATTGGGGCGAAATGTCATCATCATCATCATTTCAGCCATCTCTCTCATCTCATCCAGCGGAATTCCCGCTACCTTAGCGGCACCCATTTGATTTTTAACTTTTTACACGATTTGTCATTTGAAAACCCTTCATTTTGATATTACTTGATGGAAACGAAAAAATATCCACAACATTTCGCCCATAATTCGCCCCCAGGTCATCGGTCCACCTAGTGGGAGGCCTTCCAACGCAACGTCTTCCAGTTCGCGGTCGCCACTCCAGAACTTTTCGGCCCCATCGGCCATCCGTTCTGCGAGCAATGTGCCCTGCCTACTGCCACTTAAGTTTGGCAATTCTTCGGACTACGTCGGTAACCTTGGTTCTCTTGCGGATGTCTCATGTGTTTCTGGCGAAATATGGGCGTACTATTTTAAGTACCTATACTTCTGCCTAACCCTTGCGGGGATTACAGGCGTTATGTTTTGTCAGTTTACAATTGAAATTTAACCCAACAAACTCGCTTTTACCTTAATATCATTAATGTGAATACTTACCGGACTTTGCCCATGTAATTATGATCTGTTGTTATATAATATAAAGTATATATAATCAGCAATAAGAAGTGCATTTATTAATAGTGAGGTGCCTTTGTATTTGTGTCTGGTTTATTGTAGCTTTTAATATTAGTTGTAAAGTCGGCCACAACTACTCTACAGGCTCATTTACTGAGACGCGGCGGGTCGTCTCGCGGCGCGTACATTGTCAAACATTTGACAACGTACAATTTTGTTTACGGAGGGGGGTCGTTACCCGTGGTCCCGGTGGGTCGACCCATTACCGGGTCCATGGGTAATTTTAATTACCCGTGGTTCCATGGCATTAGGGATTGTTTCCTGGGCTTCTGAATATATCGATAGAAAATACAAATCCATAATAACAGCTTGTCATATCCCACCGGGACCACGGGTAACGAGTGATTGCATACTTTGACTACGGATTTTTTATTTTTATTTATCTACCAACTACCAGGAGGCCAGAAACAAGAAGAAGTATTTTCTACATTGCATATGGCATGATAGTCGAAATGTACATGGATTGATTATGAGATTCCTATTAAAAATATAAAACACCTCTTTTATGTTTCTGGCCGACACAATTTAGATTGCCATCGACACGCTAAAAAGAAGATGATTCTGGCCTACTGGTAGTTGGTAGAAGATAAATAAAAAAAATAAAAAAACCAATAAACCCGTAGTCAAAGTATGAAATCACTCGTTACCCGTGGTCCCGGTGGGATATGATATGCTGTTATTATGGATTTGTATATTCTATCGATATATTCAGAAGCCCAGGAAACAATCCCTAATGCCATGGAACCACGGGTAATTAAAATTACCCATGGACCCGGTAATGGGTCGACCCACCGGGACCACGGGTAACGACCCTTACGGAGATCTGCGTGCTTAATTGCGGGTATCACTGCGTATCACACGCCGCTTCTTCGTGGACAAAGTATTAAAATAACTGGCTGGCCGCAACGCTGCGTGTGCCGCCGAGGTCAACGACACATAAGACCCAGTCGTGTCGCTGCAATCTTCGGCGATTTAGCGGCTTTCGAAATAATAATCGTTCCTTAATTGACTCATACCTACATAACAAAATCAATATCCACTCTTGGACACAGATCTCGTTGCTGTGAAGGGGAGTTGGACGTAATCTATTACGGGTCGGTGGATGTCACGTCATGTCTACGAAATTTCGGTTTTAGATATGGCGACATTTTTTTTTTTATATACGGTGAAAAATGCCTACGCATGCCGCACCGTCTGTGGAAACGGCTTGGTTATGTGGATTGTGGGACTTGCACCCACTAGGCTGCCGTGAACCTACTGTCGCCTTGGCGGATGGGCTGCGAGAACTGCTACGCATGACATTGGCGACCCATCCAGAGCGCAGCCCGCTTCCGGGCACCAAACTCCTTTGGTGATGTCCGGGCCCACCTGAAACATCTGGTCGATATTTTATTTGATTAATTTTAAGAAAACTTACAGCTAATACATTCGAGTAGTCAGAAGTAATAAGTAGAAGAAAGCCAATTACAAGTTTCCACCTATATATGGTGCCTCCTCCGCGTCCTCTTGCGACGAATCACATCAGCGAGGGACTCCGCCTCATGACGCACTCCGTCACTCTAGATATGGCGCCTGCCTCAGGGTCCGTCAGTTAAATAATAAGAAAGTTTTGGTTATGTTTAAGTCTAATAGACTCTCCCAAACCATAAATGGATATAATCCCTTTAAATAGAAATTCTGTGAGTTTGTGGCCGACAAAAAAAAAACATTCTAAATATTCGTAGGCGTTAGTCGTATTTGTATATTTGCTGTTGCGTTGCTTTTTAATATGTCATAATGTGTCAAGTATACAGTAAGTATAATATATATACAGGATGTTGTTTTTGTACTACCCAGATGGGAATAAAGAAAATTGTAACAATTATACTATTGCTTAAAAGGTAATTTATACGTCCTGTGGCAATATATAAGGTGTATCTGTTCATACACAAAATCTCTTAGGTCATTGTGTTGTTAGTGAAAGTTGTTCATAATGATGAGTAGCATTATGAACAACTTTCATTATTATGAACAACTTTCACTATGGGACAAAACCCTGTATCGCGATAAAAAAAATCAGCTGTTCCATACATTTTGACGAGTTATGCAAACATATTGTAGGGAACAGCTGATTTTTTTATCGCGATTTGTGTTTGGTCCCGTAGTAAAAGTTGTTCATAATGATGAGTCACAATGACCCCTTAAAAGATTTACTGTATGAATAGATACACCTTACATTGTAAATGTTAAATCAACATTTAAATCAAATTACTGCATTGAAATTGACGATCACAGTGTACAGTTGCTGGGTAAAAACAACACCTATTATTTATTTATATGTAGTTAGTTTCAAATTGTCAACATCGTATCATACTAGTCATTGCTGTGAATTCATGCATTACCTACATAGAATAATATAATAAAGCATCATATTTACGTGAATTGTATTGCTTTTATAAAGTTTAGTTAATATTATACTGTAAGAGCGGTTTCGTACTACGTCCGACCCGTACACGTGATTTTTTTTTTAATAATAATAAATGCTTTATTTTCAAGTTTACAATTTAGCAGAAAAGGCACTATGTTTAACAGATCTGGCGCCCAAGCTAAAATTAAACTAAAAAAAAACTGAGAAGTCAGTCATATACGTAAGGTATGGTATGTCTGTTTACCTTTATATACCACAAGTATAATTCAGTTCAAACTTAATGGCGGCTCGGAAGTTAGCTGCAAGTGACGGTCTGCGCAGGAATAACGCTCTAAACTTTATGGCGATTCGGAACATCTAATGTAAAGCTGCGCAGACAACAATTTTAGGTATCAACGGGGCGCAGATGACGCATCGTTTTGTCTGTATAATGCGCAGACCGTCACTTGCAGCTAACTTCCGGGCCGCCATTACGTTTGAACCGAACTATACTAGTAGGTACTCTAGATATGTAGGTAATCATAAAATTACCAGAAAACGTCCTGCGGAATCGCGTGGCAGGCCCAGGGCCATACACATTGTCTTCACTTCACTCACGGATTCGGATCGGACGTACTGCGAAACCGCTCTAAACATAATGAATCATAGAACAACTAATTACCCTAATAGTCATACTTTGAGCATTACTAATCATTCGGTTCCTATAATATTATTGAATGGTTCCTATCTGTTGCTTTTCAAAGACTCGGTTGGCCGGGAGAGGACGCCCTAGAACAGTGGTTCCCAACCTATGGTCCGCGGACCACCGGTGATCCGCAGGAGTCTCGAATATGGTCCACGAGGGGTTAAAATGTTATTTGCACTTTTTAACTTCTACTGAAGATGCAAGCTCAACCCAACCTAATTAAACCTATCAGAGGCGAGGTGCTAACGATTGCAAAAAATTTCAAGTTGACTTCGATCGCTTTTGTATCCTTCACTACCTTAAGTCTAAAGGTCATCATCATCTGCCTAGCCTTTTCCCAACTATGTTGGGGTCGGCTTCCAGTCTAACCGGATGCAGCTGAATACCAGTATTTTACACGGAGCGACTGCCTATCTGACCTCCACAACCCAGTTATTACCGGGTAATACGATACCCCTTGGTAAGACTGGTTGTCAGACATTTTGGGTCTCTGACTACCTAACGACTGTCAAAGATCTACAACTGGCAGCCGGGACCAACAGCTTAACGTGCTTTCCGAGGCACGGAGGAAACTCGGTATGTAATGGGTGGTCACCCATCCACAGACCAACCTAGGCAAGCACGGCTTAACCTAACGATCGATCCGAGCGGCTGTTATTATTTAGCCACGAGCTCCTCGTACCGACCTTAAGTCTAAAGGTTTTCATCCTATTTTCCAATGTTTGCATTTTGTGAGTTAAAGATTCACCCCCCCCCCCTTTTTTTTGGATGGGAAATCATCAAATGACTCCTCCCGCTCTGGGCGGAGCAGGAGGGAGTGTCAGACTTTCACTGACTAAAACCCATCCATGTTCCTTCATCGCCCTTTGTGTTCCGGGGCCACGGTATCTCATGAAAAAGTCAAAGATCACGTTAAAGGTCGTTTCGGGACAAGTTTATGTCTTTATTTCTGAATTATGTATTTGAATAAATGTATGCGGGTTAATGACCTTTAATTCCTACTTATCTGGCGCAGACTATAGCTTCTGCCAGCGGCTTCGCCCGCGTGAAGTTTGATAATTGTCCCATGGGATCTTATCAACGGGATAAAAATTATCCTATGTTTTAATTCAGGTTATAAACTGTGTGCAAAATTACATCCAAATCTATCCAGTAGTTTTTGAGTGATAGAGTAACATACATGCAGACATCTATAAATTCTCACAAACTTTCGGTTTTATAATATTAGTACGATAGGATGTGTCCAAACTGGCGGGAATATAAATCGCTGGACATTACACACAGTGCCATCTAGTGCCACACTAAGCAACGAGGCTTGTGTCGTGGACACCAGATAGCCACCACGAATCACCAGATACTCGCCTAACTTCCGATATAATTAAAATAATCGACGCGTGTAGTACTGTCTGGGATTCTCCTCAGTATGGCCAGAGTTTTGTTAAACTGTCGGTAAAAATCAAAATATTAACACCACACTAAAATTGGAAGACATTTTGTCTACTCGCCTAACTTCTGATATGATTAAAATAATCGACGCGTGTAGTACTGTCTGGGATTCTCCTCAGTATGGCCAGAGTTTTGTTAAACTGTCGGTAAAAATCAAAATATTAACACCACACTAAAATTGGAAGACATTTTGTCTACTCGCCTAACTTCTGATATGATTAAAATAATCGACGCGTGTAGTACTGTCTGGGATTCTCCTCAGTATGGCCAGAGTTTTGTTAAACTGTCGGTAAAAATCAAAATATTCACACCACAGTGAAATTGGGAAAATATTTTGTCTAACATTATTACAATCAAAATCATGACTTATTATAATGGATCGTAAGTCCTATATGCCGTTGGTGTTCAAAGCATATTTGCAAAGTGTACTACTATCATAATATATTATGTTTTTAATGGTTGTTTCTATAATCCAATCGAAATATCGAAAACATACCTGATATAAGTGTCAACTAACTGTATTAACTATCAGTGCCAAAGCAGTGTATAGATAATATTTACGTCCTTATTTTGCAATGTATCTGAAAGAATCATCGCCATACTGCATTAATTTGTTAAAATTATTTGGCTGCTCTGAACTTAGCGCTGAAAAGAGATAGCGGTACAGTACTGTATAGCTCTATCCCTTATTCGCACCAGGATGTTACTGAAAGCGCCAAACTCGTCTCAAAATTGGCTGACCCAATTTGAATAGGGAAGATGACAAAAAAAAAACGAGTAGTCCGTCAGATTTCCAAAAAATTTTGGACACAATTTTTTTCTTTTTTCACGTAAACAAAAAATGAAGTCGATACTGTGCGTCGAAAACTGGTGTGACGTCACATTCGAGTTTTTTACCGAAAAGTAGACAAGTCCCCCCCCACTCATGATCTTTGACGCGTTCAACATCATAAATTTTTATTAATTTTATAAAACAATATTTTTCGATAATCTAACTGAGTGACTTAACAGAATTATATATATTTTTAGTCATGAATCACCCTATTGTCATTGACACGCTAAGAAGAAGAATGATGACTGACAATTTTGCAATTTTTTTCAAAATAATTACAAAATGAAATTAAAAATCCCGTGGGTCAAGGTAGTTATTGGAGCTGAAGAAACAGCAAATCACCCCTTATTTCACCCTGTGCAATTTGGAAAACGATGCACCAAAAACCCTGTATATGCTTTCTTCAGGGCAGCGAAAATATTTGTAACCTACTCGTGTCTATAATTTATGCAGCGATATGCTTATGTAGAAAATGTTCCATGCTTAAGTACCTATGTTGTGAACGAAATCCTGCTTTCATTGTGTGCTATGTGAATTTTGTGGTTAGAACTATGCTATTTAAACCCCATTTGGCAAGTTGATAGTAGGCATAACTTAAACAAGAATATTGCAAAGTATTAGAAACTTGCATAAAAACTTTTTCAATAGGTATTATTTTTTAAACTAACATGGTCACTAGAAACAATATCATTAACACTGAAAACCATATAGTATAGGATCCCCTAAAGAACGACCTTCACCGAGCTGATTAATGGATGAAAAGTATTTTATATCAAATTAAATATGTCATTAAATATATTGCAAATGGTTTGACTAAAAAATTTCAGTCCAGGATACTTTCTTTTTTTTTCAATTTGGAAATGGAATTTGTCTATTAAGCAAACCAGAGAAATATATATAGACAAATTCCATACCAATTGAAAGTAGGAAGCCTATAGAACGTTAACGCTAACGTTTGCATATAGGTATTCTATAGGCTTCCTACTTTCAATTGGTATGGAATTTGTCTATTAAGCAAACCAGAGAAATGTTAAAAAAAAAAAGTATTCTGGACTGAAATTTCTTAGTCAACCCATTTGCAATTTTTTTTTGACATATTTAATTTGATATAGAATACTTTTCATCACCAGCTCGGTGAAGATCGTTCTGTGAGGGATCTTAGACTAATAGCTGAAAACGGGATATTTACCATGTTACAATGAAACATGGTCCGTTTTCAGTGTTAATGATACTGTTTTTCCATATATGTCTTGACTATTTAACATTTTTAGTTAAAATTCGGAAAGTCAACTTGCTATGAACGTTTAGGTACCCTGTGCAAGTTGGATGCGAAATAATCTTGCAAGAGTTGCTTCTGGTGATCTAATAACATAGTTTTAACCTTAAACGATTGTATGTAATAACAATGTGAAACTAAGTTGTACAAAATGTATTTATATATTAATGTAATAAAACATTATTTCAATGACTATTTTTTTTTTACTGATTTATATGTTTAGCAAGTACACACATCAAGCTATACATTTCCAGTATAGCATGACCTCGCTTTGTAAAAATTTCCCGTACAATGAGAGATCCGCATAAAATGGTTTTGCAATCAAGCTATGATTAGGCGTCGTGCGTACGTACAATCGACGACCAATCAAGCTACTAATTACCTATGCTGGTCGGACATTGTACGGGAAGCTCATAATCTGTCTAGTACCACTTGCAAGCTTCTGTCCGTCTCATTTTTCAGTTTACTTGGATAAAAAATAAGCAATGCCAATTGCTTTTAGGTACGTAACGTACTAACTGCAAAACAAATCAACCCAGCTTCTTAGGGGCCGCCTCCACGAGCGAGAGAATCGCGGCGATTCAACGTATTTCTATACGAAAATATCGCCGTGATTCTCTCGCTCGTGGAGGCGGCCCCAGGAAAGGGAGTCTAAAGGTCGCGACACATCTGCGGAACGTACGGCGTCGAACGTTCAGTTGTATACGCTCGCAGTGTTTTTAAAGTTTCCTATCACTGCAGACCCACCGTACCCCTGGCCGTACCCCTGGTGGTGCGGTGGGTGTTTTAAAGTTAAACGATACCACCAGCTAATAGTGTTGTAACACTAGTTAAAACCACTTCTGACCCTCTCGCAAGACTTTTCGAAATATAAGCAAATTTAGAACCTGCTGCGACTCCATGGGGTCTGTCTGTATCCGTTTCCTATGACACATCAGCGTTCGGCGTAGCGTCGAACCTTCCTTTTAGCGCCTATTTCAGCAAAAACGCATTCAAAGTGTATTTTGCATAGCAAGCGACACATTACGCGACGCGTCGCGACCGCAAGTTCGGCGCGCGTAGTTGAACGTCCTGGTTCTGTGACGCGGCGGCGCGCGCCAAGAGCGGCAACCAATGCACTCAAAAGTGCCTGATGCATTTTTCGTCTAAGCACTCCATCTGTAGCCAATATTTAATTTTGCTGGGTAATTGAACACGTCACAACTGCACACCACAAAGACACTGACTGATCCGCTAG
Organism: Xestia xanthographa; assembly: GCA_905147715.2. NCBI lineage: Eukaryota > Metazoa > Arthropoda > Insecta > Lepidoptera > Noctuidae > Xestia > Xestia xanthographa. The sequence continues at coordinate 27,733,902 of LR990644.1, read as the reverse complement.
GAGTAATGTGCTGACTGACGACTTCGCCACGTAATTTTTCGTCGCGTTAACGCGCTGAACTAAACGCCGCTGACGCCGCCCGCGCCGCCGCGCCGTCGCGTTTGGTGTGTCATGCGAACCGAATACTACGATCGATAATTCAGTCGCTGAAGTGTTGGCCTGTGTCGGCGCCGTACGTTCCGCAGATGTGTCGCAACCCTAACACACGGTATCCGTACGGTTCCGGTCGGGCAAGTGTTGTTGGGTTTTTCAATCAGGATTTTTCAGAAGCAGCCACGAAGTTTGGTTTTGTACCCGGTTAATCTATACTTAATATTATAAAGAGGAAAACTTTGTTTGTTTGTTTGTAATGAATAGGCTCAAAAACTACTGGACCGATTTAAAAAATTCTTTCACCATTCGAAAGCTACATTATCCACGAGTAACATAGGCTATATTTTATCCCCGTACTCCCACGGGAACGGGAACTACGCGGGTGAAACCGCGGCACGTCCGCTAGTAGCAATTTAAGCTCGCCCCCTATAATTACATGTGACTTTAACTGGCGAAATGTAATGTGTGTGTGTGTATATGTGTGTAATGTGTGTATGTGTCTGTGTATTTAGGTACCCTTCTGAGATTACAGGCGTGATATTATTTTATGTTAAATGCGGGTGTGCGAGCTTCCAACCAGACTACCAATCGGACGTTCTGAATCACGAGAATTTAATCGCGCCATTAAAATAAAACCACAATATTAAATCAGGCATTCGCACATTTTAATCAGAAACATGATCTTAACCTATTAATCCTCGGTCCTCCGTTTCCCTATAGACAGGTCTATAGGACCCTCACATTCACTGGTTGTGTCCACAGCTTGCTTATTGGCCTCGGGGTTATGTCTTATGATACCATACATTGGAACTGGCGCTGTTACTTCTGCTTTTGGTAAAGCCTTTGTGTTGTATTTTGAGGAGTTTTTTGTGTGCATTCTGGGGAGAAAACATGTGCAGTTATTTATCTATTCCGTCTGTTAGTAGGACCCGAATGTCTAGAGGTAAAGCGGAGAAAAAGTCGCTACGATCAATCAGCAGTTAAATTAAATGTATAGGTACACTTCTATAAGCAAAATATCTACTACTTAGCAAATTTTTGTCCGTATTTCGGAAGTTTTGGCCAATATTTACAACAACAGCAAGGCGACTTGTTTAGAACATCGCAGTGCAAGTTGACTTGCACATTAGAAGTGGTCAAAATGTGAAATTTCGTCCGATTATTTCATATTATAGTTCTCCATCTACGATGCTTATAATTTGGGACTGACCTATCACCACTGACAGGACTGTTGCTGCCAATAGGCCTGACATTGTGGTGATAGATCGATTGGAGCGTCGCACAATTATTGTTGATCCTCGTGAAAGCAGAGAAAGATAAACAATCAAATATCTAGATCTGGCTCGCGAGGTTGTCGGCATGTGGGACGTGAGTACAGCAGTCTTTGTGCCGATAGTCGTGTCGGCCAATGGCTTAATAGCCAAGAGCCTCGACTAACATCTTAGGAGGCTCTCGCTTGACAGCTGGATCAAGGGATTGATTCAGTGCGGTAGTTCTGGACACGGCACATATTGTTAGGAGGTTCCTCTCTTAAGAGCCCTGACCACCGGCAGCTCGGACCCTGTTCCCAGAGCTGGTGGGCTACCTATTTTTTAAATGTTTTTATTTATATTATTTTTATTATATATTTAAAAATGCAGGGCGTGAGTAGACGCGGTCCTATATATATCTCTGCGTGGGTGGATACATCCTAGCTCCTGAGCACTTCCTATCCTCACCGCATCGCAAATCTTCGCGCATCTCCACTTTGGTCCAATACTAGCGGACCTATTCTCTGTAGCTGGTGGCGTGGAGCGGAGGAGAGTGCCATTCACAGGAGACGTGAGATATCGATTACAACCAATGTGATTGGTGGATTCCCGCCCGTTTTCCCTCGGCTCCGCTTTGGTGGGAACAGGTCCACGCAGAAACTTACTTGTACTTGCGACAGGCTTCGTCCCTGTGGCGCTCCAGATAGCGTCGCTGACTGAACGCCTTGTCACAGGTGGAGCAGCGCCATTGCCAAGTGTGGTGGCCGCGAGTGCGCTGGTGAGCGCGGAGGTTTGATCTGGAAATTATAAAAAATCCTCATCTTTTGAATCTTGGAAAATCTAACCACTAAGCTTGTGTGAAGGATTTCAGTCCGCTTAGTTATACTGTCCTTTATTATTGGCATCACAAACCTATAATTTTACACTTTTAGTGCACAAAATAAGAGACAATGCACGAAACATTTACAAAATTGCTAACGTTAAAATAATGAAAGGAAAAGTGTACTTTTTGGGCCGCATTTCACCGAAGTGGAGAGGAGAGGAGATGTGATACAAACGAACCAGACTATAATCTACCTCTGTCCAAATTTCATCCAGATCCGTTTAGCGGTTCGGCGTGATTGAGTAGGTAACAAACATAGGTACTTCGATCTACACTTCCTTCCAAACTTTCGCAAGTCTGCTTCTTTGCGTGTCGATAGACTCAAATAATAGCCGACCAGTATGTTGCCACCAGCACAGCTCTCGTTGGTTCAATTAAATCCTGGAAGGTGCAGATGGCTGTGCAGGATGGGCAAGAAAGGAGGTGGGGCATATCCTGCAGAGGGGCTCCACACTGACATTGTCTTTGGGGCGGGTCGATGATACCCCATTTGGCCAGATTACTTCTACAGCGGCCAACCTGGGCCCGCAAACGATTAAGAGATTTCCAGATTGGCCACTGCAGTTCCTGGGGTTTATGAAAGGAGTGTATTGGGTGTATGAAAGGAGCCTCCCCGAGCGGCGTTAAAAACATCGTACTGCGATTCCAAACGCCCGGCGCACCCTGGACAGCTTGCACTCTGTAACGCAGAGTCTAGCTGACTAATCCTTTCACCACGATGACTCAAACTTTCGCAAGTAAGATGACCATACAAGTAATTTGTGTACTTACCGATCAGCAAACGTCCTGCCACAATGTTGATGAGGACAAGGAAAGGGTCTCTCGCCTGTGTGCAGTCGCAGGTGTCCCTTCAGTACCCAGGGACGGTCAAAACCCTTGCCGCAGTACGAGCAGTTGTGAGTGTCGCGCGCGCTACGCCGGGGCTCCAACCACTCGCGGGGCTCGCGGGGTTCTGTAGGCAGGTACGTGGGTAAATTGGTTGAACCAAAATCTCATGGACGGTTAAAAAACTCAATATTTAATATCGCCGTTAAGTCTAGCTGTCTGTATAAACGTTGCCCGTGGGACTAAAACACAGCAACAACAACAACAGCCCATAACGTCCATGGGATGGGAGGAATTTGCCGTAATCTCAAAACAGAAAACGCTGCTGCCCATTCTCAGGTCTACGGAGGCGCAAGGTGTTCTGCCTCAGACATTAGTCGGCTAGTATACGACACCCGTGAGTGTAATGGGTTGGTTCTATTCTACTCTGCCGGATACCACACGGCTTAACACAGCAACGCCTAAATAATACCACCGAATGCATATTCAGTGACGCATTATTTAAAGTGTTGCTTAATGTTAGTGAAAACGATCGCAATGCTTGTAAAGACATTTTTCTTTACGTTTTAACTTTTAGAAGAAGAATAAATTTGCTTTATTCCCTTTTGTCGCATCATCATGGCTGAAATTTGGTCAATTTATACAAAATTGGCGTCTAAGGACTAGAAAGAGAAGTGTTGGTCGTCCAGCGGCAAGATGGGCGACATTGTTGCCATCGCGGGAATATTCTGGTTGAGGCTGGCACAGGAACGTGGAGTTTGACACAAGCAAAGAGAGGACTATACCCAGAAAAGTCAGTGTGAACTGTGAAGTCAGGCTGTGCCATGAAGATGATACAAAAATAATGCCAGATGCAGCTGAATACCAGTATTTTACATGGAGCGACTGCCTATCTGACCTCCACAACCCAGTTAGTACTAGGTAACACGATACCCCTTGGTAAGACTGATTGTCAGACTTTTTGGGCCACTAACTACTTGTAACGACTGCCAAAGATTTACAAATGACAGCCGGGACCAACAGCTTAACGTGCTTTCCGAGGCACGGAGGAAACTCAGTATGTAAGGGTGGTAACCCATCCACAGACCAACCTTGGCAAGCATGGCATAACCTAAACATCAACCTGAGCGGCTGATATTATTTAGCCACGAGCTCCTCCATCAACTAGAAAACGAAATAAAGTGTCGGTCAACCGGCCGTTCTAGAAATAGAAAGAACCTAGCCACGAATTGCAAACCACTATTTCGATTGAATGACTGATTAAAACCGAAAGACTACGTAGAAAATCGACAATAAATTGCAGGAAAGACCATGCAACGACGGTCAGGAAACGGGAATAAATAATTCTTGCTTTCCGTATAAAATGCTACTATGGTCAGCCATTTTATTCTATAGATTTGCGTACATGATTTATGTCACAAGGAAGGATAAATTCTATTCTAGAGTTCCGTTTTCCGTTTATTTATTCAGATTTACTTCTAGCTACTGTCCAGTGGTTACCGACCGGGTCGAATATCTTTTCTCTATAGGATCCCAAGGGAATTTACGAGGACAAAACTTTTCTATTTTCATTTAAATTTGACAAAAGAAAATGTTTTCAAGTTTTCATGAAGTCTGTTGGAAATAAGACAGACTGTAGAAGTGAAACATATAAAGGGTGTAAAAATACTCTTAACGAAGCCGAAAGGTACTTGTTCTCCTCGTCATTGCGATCATCTGTTTGTTTAACACCATACCTGGGAACCTTCTAGTTACGGAGATATTGGGGGTCAAGGCTCCAAGTTTTTCACAAGTTTTTTGAAGTGAAAACTTTTTTAGGCGCGTTGGGCACTTTTTGGGTGAAGGAAAAACATTGAACTCATCGTCACGTAACGTAACGTGCGGTCACGCTTCGTAGCCGTTCGTAGCACTCGTAGCATCCTCTACGGCGTAGCACCCGCTACAGCGTAGCACCTGCTACGGCGTAGCACCCGTTACGGCGTAGCACCCGCTACGGCGTAGCACCCGCTACGGCTTAGCACCACATAGGCATGCGCGGGGCATAACCAGTGCTACGACTAGGGCTTGTTTTCACTTATATCGGCAGTTCCCAAAGACTGCTCGGTTTTTTTTTTAAATAGATGTTTTTGTAAGATTTTTACTTTAAGCACCTTCACGACCCCCGTACTATTCAATCCATCCATCAGCACAATGTTTTAAGTGCGTAATTGAATCCTACAAATAAACGTTAATTTCACCCCAAAAAAAAAAAAAAACACAGAAAATGTTTGCGTAAAGTTACTTAGTTTGATGTACAGAATGCTTGGTTGACCTTCGTGAAGAGTCTGTTTACACCCTGTACTAGGAACCTATCAATATACAGTTTATAAAATTCGAGGAATCTACACAACCCAGTTAGTACTGGGTAATACGATACCCTTTGGTAAGACTTCACTGGTTGTCAAACTTTCGGGACACTGACTGACTATAGTCGGTGCGAGTTAAGATGAGAATAGCGGTCATTGTCCTTTCCCTAATATCTCTTCGTACGAACCAAAACAAAAAAACCATGTATCGTTATTCATTAATAATAAAAATAATAAAAATGTTGAAGATCACACGATAGATGACGATTCCAGACTTGAACGTGGGTCAATGACTGCTATTCTTATATTAACTGGCACCAACTATACGTCACAGATCTACAAATGACAGCCGGGACCAATGGCTTAACGTGCTTTCCGAGACACGGATCAGACTCTACAATGGTGTCGATTCTGTTGTGCACAAACTTAACTTACGCTATTGCTATCTTTTTCTCTGTAATAAAACGAGAAAGAGACGGATATAATTTAGAGCTGTCAAATTTAATCGGAACGAATATTTCCATACACTGAAGGGTGCACGTAAAAACATGTCGACTAAAAACACCGTGAAGTGCAAGGCATAAACTAGTTTGACATCTCTAACTTAGTGCATAGCTATAGCTGTCCTTTTCTCGCACTGCCTTTTAGTAAAAGATACTACACTACTACTACAACAGCCCATAACATCCACTGCTGGACATAAGCCTCTCCCATGATGGGAGGAATTTGCCGTAATATCCACGCTTGGCAGGCGGATTGGAGATCGCAATGATTTAAGACTAACAGAAAACGCTGCTGCCCATTCTCTGGTCTACGGAGGCGCAAGGTGTTCAGCCTCAGACATTAGTCGCCTTATACGACACCCGTGAGTGTAATGGGTTGGTTCTATTCTACTCTGCCGAATACCGCACGCCTTTAAAAGAAAAAGAAAAAATTGGTTGCCTGTAAAGTCGGTATACGGGCGAAAGTTTTACGTGACAACGACTTTGAGTGGTAAAATAATTTTAATGTGAATATTCATTCGTATAGTAGGAAGAAGGATGAAATAATAGTAACAATTTAAAACATTTATTGAATACATAGAAGCGCAAGACATGAACCGGTGTGTATGCCTATCTCTCTCACTCTCTCTCTCTCGCTCTGTCTCTCTCGCTCTTAGGCGGGCTAACTGTGCTCGAGTGGAAGGGACGCGTGCCTTTCACTTTTTATGTCTGTCTCTCTCGCTCTTAGGCGGGCTAACCATGCCCGAGTGGAAGGGACGCGTGCCTCTCACTCGCTCTCATTGTGAGCGCATAACGTGAGCGGAGCGTAACGCAGTTTCTTGAAGTGTCACCCGGCAAACCAATTTATAAGACGTTGTCACGTCAAAAAGAAAAAAAATCTGTAAAAGACAGCAATAGCCTAAATTAAGTTTAGTTTGTGCACAACAGAATATTGTGCACCATTTTCGCAGAAAATGCGAGCTTTAATCTAAGTCTCACCATTCTCCTTGCTCTCGCTATCTTTGTCAGCATCATCGAAGCAGACCGTATCAAAAGACTCGGTGCACGTGAGGAGTTCCTTGTCCAGCTTCTCATTGGCACTGGCCTTCACCAGGCTCTTCAGCTTCTCCGCTATCTTGTCGATCTCTGAACCTCCTGGAGGCAGTGATGCTGTTACGTGATTAGCTAGTGAGAACGTGGTTTAAGGGACATCGTGTATTGGTGACTAACTTTTACCATAGATACCGTACATCTGCTGCAGCCTTTTCCCAACTATGTTAGAGTCGGCTTCCAGTTTTACCGGATGCAGCTGAATACCAGTATTTTACATAGAGCGACTGCCTATTTGACCTCCACAACCCAGTTAGTACCGGCTAATACGATACCCCTTGGTAAGATGTCAGACTTTTTGGGCCTCTGACTACCTAACGACTGTCAAATATCTACAAATGACAGCCGGGACCGCACGGAGGAACTCGGTATGTAATGGGTCACCCATCCACAGACCAACCTAAGCAAGCACGGCTTAACCTAACGATCGATCCGAGCGGCTGTTATTATTTAGCCACGATCATAGATACTGTACATAATACTAAATGGAAAAATATTCATTTCTCGTGGGGTAGCCCACGAGAAATGAATATTTTTCCATCAATTATAAAAAAACTGTTGTTTCATACGGTAATGTATGGCTTCGCCAGCGTGGATGTCGGTTATCCCGACCAAAAGTAAAGCTCCCAGACGGATGTTTTTCCGACACCTCCAACAAATTTTATTATATTTTAGCCAATGTATACAAAAACTTGACAAATTATATACTAAAACCTTCCTCGAGAACCACTCTATCCATTGGTGAAAAAACAACATGAAAATCGGTGCAGTAGTTTTTGAGTTTATCGCGAACAGACAGACAGACGCGGCGGAGGAGCCCGTGGTGTAAACGTAACGTGAGGGCTTTCAATTTACTGCCGCGTTCTATAACTTACTTACGTATAACTGTTGGTTATTGTGCCTACTTTCGTAGCTATCGGTGTTTCTTTATACATAGAATATCCTATCCGTGTCAACTACCTGTCACTTGATTCATAGAAAAATCAAAGAAAGCTTTGTGACGTTTTGTTTCTAACCAACCGTAAGCAAAATGTCAAACAGACAGAGATAGCAACCTACCGAAACCGGCTAGTTATTTTTGAAAATGATCGAGGACACTCCCGCCTGACCACCACTAAGCTCATTTTTGCTTGCACTCGCAACAAAAAACGCTCTCTAGCCCCGCCCCGTTGACTTTGTGTAGAAAAAGATACCGAATCGGCGGCGGAGCGTATTGACGACGCACGCCAAACGGGAGTTATTGTTATTTTGCGCGCCAAAGTTGACGCTTTCCTAATAGGCCCAAACTTTAAGGGGGCGTGGCTCGGCGCCTCCGCACGATTTAAGCGAAAAAAAATTAAAATGGTCAGGCGGAAAAGACCACGATAGTACGTACAGGGTCTCAGAAAAATAGTTGAACAAGAACAGCAGATAACCGACGAAAAATTACATCCTTATCGAATTTTAGAATCATAAACTGAAACTCACTTATATCCCATAAATCGGTTAAAAAAATGTACAGACAAGAAAGTCACAGATAAAATTAATTAGTTTGACGTCTCAAAAAGGTTGTCAATTTATGAATGACAACGCATTGTTTCATAATGTGCAAGGTCAGGTTTACAGCCAGCTTTTTGGTGTAAAACCTTTTTGTTTCAAAGTTATTTTGTTAATAAAACTTTTTGAATAATATACATACTCTGGAAAAGTTTACTTCAAAACACAAAGTATCCGGCACACAAAATCATTACATATTAAAAAACAAAGTCGCCCGTCGCGTCTATCCCTACGTATGCAATGATCTTTAAACCCATGCAACGGATTTTGATGCTGGTTTTTTTAATATATAGAGTAATTCAAGAGGAAGGTTTTAGTATATAATTTGCGGGCGGGCGAAGCCGCGGGCAAATTACAGCTAGTAAGTAATAATTGCTTAGAAGCAACTTGCCTTATTTTTTTCTTTGGCCATCCCAAAAATAATTAAATACAAACACTACTACGCAAAATATACCAAGTAAAGTAAAACGCAGGCACAAACCTTTATTAATGAATTTCAACGGCTCCCTGCTTTTAATTTCCTCAATAATTGGCGCCAACGGTTCCTTCCTCGGCTTCCGTTTCCTATTGACGTCCTGTATCAGTTCGGAAATGGATTGCGTTTCGTTATCGCAGCCGTTACGTTTCCGTCTATGCGTCTTGTCATACGTTTTGCGTTCCGTTTTTGCTTCGGAAGACCTTAGGTTGTACGTTTTTTCATTATCTTTTTTTATCAAAACCTTGTTTTTAGGCACAGTTATTTCGGGAGATTTTACTGGTTTTTCATTTTCTGAAGCGTATTCGTAAGGTTCCGTATCTTGGAATTGTTGTAAGAATTGACTTTTCTTTAGTAGTTGAAGGTAGAATCGCGTAGAAATTGGCACTTTGTCATGGTATATCGTTTCGTTGGGTTTCAAAAGGTGCTTTTGCCGTTTATTGTTTGGTTTCGGTATTCTCGTCGATTTCATTTCATCTGAAAGTGTGGGAGTAGCTATAAAAATAAACCACATAAATAAAGATGGAACTGGGAAAATTAAAATATCTAGGTAAGTAGTTATTGGAATATACGGGGTTTCCCAGATCTAGATTTCATCGCGCTAAAAGTTTTGTTCATAAAATGCTTTTAAATTCACATTAGCTGTAACAATAATATTTTGTTGTGAAGACTTTAATGGGCTTTATTTCCAGTTATGGAGATCAGAGGGTAAAACGAACAACACCCGGGCTAAACTACTTACTGGCGAGACGAATCTATGACGATTTCTATCTATTGAGGGACAAGCAGCAACCCAGTCATCTACAACGAGATCTGTTTCCTGTTTCACCGTCTCCCGATTAGGAAAGGTTACTTATCGGGCAGACAGTTCCATGCCGCATTACTTTATCTAAGTATTAAATTCTTTGGTTGGTCGCAAGCGCGTTTACTGAACCTGGACTCCAACTACGCTTGATTCGATTCTCAGGTGTGCAAAGCGTTGTTGAAACTCACCTGACATGCAAACCATATTTATATAAAAAACAGAAATAATTTGTACTGATACTGACCATTTTAACAAGTTTTATGTAGCTATTACAGTATTAGTACTTAGTAGTTAGTAGGAAAAATGTTACACATCTGTCGCCACCCTAAATAATTTCGCGACCAATGTACGACAAACTGCCGAGAATCGTAAAAATTCCACCGGTTTTCAACCGTAAAGAATTCTCAGTCTGGGCTTAGCGGAAATAATAAAAAACATAATTCATGATACCAAAATGTTTTCACGCGTAACATTTTCATTTATATTGGCAATCATAAAAATATTCTAATTGAAAAAAATATCGTGACACTGTCAGTTCGGTTCGAAAGATAACGTTTGTAAAATAGTGGATAAGAAGCTGAAAAATCTTTAAAATCACGGGAAACGTGGTAAGCATTGTAGAAGAACATATTCCCTATCATGTTGGACCACAAACTGCCCCTCGGTATCATAGCATACAAAAATATTTGTAAGAATTCTTCGAATACAAAGTGACTTACTTTCGACCGAAAATTCACCAGATTCTTGTATGAAACTCCTCTTTAGACGTCGCACAGAGTTTATGAAACACCTGGGCATGATGCCAACGGTAAAAAAATATATTATTTTACTACACTTTACTTAGAATTATAAATCAAAATATTAGAAGTTCATAGTACTTGTGAGCACTTGCTGCAGGGAAAGACAGAAACAAACGACATTTATTTTTATTTTAAGAATATTCCAAATTCGAATGTAGCGGCGCGTTCATTGCTTGCCAGGCGGTGAAGGTTTTATACATTTCTGGAGTCCCTATCAAACCTCTGTGGATCTGGGTGCAGTTATTTTCTAAGGAATGTTTTCATTAAATTATACGTACATAATCATAAATAACGCTGTGTTGTGTCGTGTTAGTGGCGAAGAAAAGTGTTTGAGTGTTTGTGATGTAGCGTGCCCAATCTTTTGATCTCCCGCCAAGATGTCATTAACTTCAGTGAAGAATCTATGAATTTATTGATGACTAGGCGGTTAAAATTGAACTCGACGTGATCGATTTAAAGCTACGTGAATTTTATAGCACCAGCAATGTAAGATTTTAACACGCTCTACAGAGAGTAACAGAATTAAAAGATTGCCAATATAGAAAATGGGGAAACCTCTACGGTTGGAAAAGCTCTCATCGCGGCATGTGTCGTGAAAAGCGTAGATAATGAGCAGGCGCGCGAGAGGCGCGCGCGGGTTTGGCGGGGGGAGACTGCGCATCGATTATTCGGCGGCGAGCGCGCGTCGTGACTGCACGCGCGCACTCACGCTCGCGTTTACCGCCCGAAACGATCGCGACGCCGGGAAATGTTAAATTATCACAAGAAAATAGATATTAGTTGGTTCGGACGCGTGTGTACGTGTGTCGACTGAGTGTAGTGCATGAGGTGAGGGTGCGGGTGATGTCAAGCTAAGGGCGGCGCGGCCGAGCCGGCGACGAGATGGGGAACTCTTGCAGCTCGGGGCAAGCACACAAGGACAAGGATAATGTATCACAACATTCTGAGGAGTGAGTACCGACTACCGACGGACTATGGATTGACGCGTGAAGGTCGACACGCTTACAATACTATCGTTAGCTAAATGTGTTGAAAGAAAACAATGTAGTTATTTATATATAATATTTGTCGTACGGTAGCCGCTGAGATAAGCGCACTGTTGTGAAATCGTCAAAATAAATCAATACATCGACCGCGCTTGCCTACAGGTTGTCTGGGTTTGCAAAGAAACCAGAGCATTAAGAAAATGTGCAAAACAACCTTGGACGTGGTCGAGAAAATGTCAAAAATTTGTATGAATACCAAGCTCATTGAATCAGTAATGATTATTGTGCCAGCACATACACACATAGACAGAAACTGATAAGTAGTATGAATGAACACATTAATTATGATTACAACGGTAGAATATAAGTATAGCTACAATCTGCCAATACATAATTACAATCATTCGAATATATTACTAGGCACATCCTTAATAACTGCCCGTTTTCGGTCCACACAGTAGTGAACATCGAAATCAGCATGATGAAACACCTCAATGATGAAAATCTAGAAAACATTGAAATTTACGATGATTTAAAATTCAATATTAATATGAAAAGTGAAAATGCGCTTAGCCATCCAATATCTGATCCAGTACTGACTCAATAATAAAACTGCAACTTCACAAGAGTCTACTCGTTATAAATTCACGAAAAACAATGGTTCAGATTTACTACGAATTCCAAGATATCCTTTAAAACATCTCCAAACTGACCGTAATGACCATGTTCAATTAGACCAATACTGAAGGAAGCTTGAAAACTACTTACATATCCCTATCCTATATTCTATCAGCAAAAAATCCTACAGATTTACAGCACATAGAACTTAAACATAACTAGCGAAGTATGGGTGCAGTAATGGTACCTCCGCACAAACTTTTGGGAAACACAGGCGTGCATCTGGCTAGAAAGAGGGTGACACATGAGATAAGTGTGGAAGAAGAAGATATGATGCCCCGACCCCAAGTTAATTGGGAAAAGGGCAGCAAATTGATGACAGGCGTGGTTTTATATTATTACAACTCCACGATATTCGGAAGATGAGGTCATAAACCACGACAAAATCAGTCTTGAGGGAGTCTCAGTAACTGCAGTAAAGGCACGCTATTTTTATCGACAAATACCCAGAATAACTTTTTTCCGAATCCACGCATGGCTTCCCTTTGCATTTTATTTGTAGCCTTTCCGGTAACAATCGAAAATAGCTATTCGAATATAACTTCCACGTTTTATTTAATTACTTCCCAGGATGCCTGATTTTATTTCCGATAATTCGTAAGGTACATGGAGTCTTTTTGCAAATTCTGTGGATGTTTTTTGAATCCAACATCTACTATTTGATTTTGCATTTATCTCCTGAATTGTTGTTTTTGATTTTTCCGCGAAATTCTTGATTGTTCTGCGCTATAGGAGGCCCTGTTGGAAAAAGCTAATGAAATTCATGAAGTTTCATGAATTGTCACATGAAACTGGTACTCTATTATGGAGAAATGTCTAACCGTTTGCCTGCGGTTTCAACCCACTGCTTCGGGCAATTACTTCATGTGACTAAATAAAAGGTGTCCTAAGTCCCTTCCTCGGGTTGTTTTCTTTCTGTGCCTAACTTCGTTGAAATCGTTTGAAGCGTTAAAAGATAAGAAGTAACTGACGAACATTACTTTCGGAGGATCTTTATGAATGTGTAAATAAATAAAGAGTTTTCAGTATGATTAAGACTCCATCAAGATGAACAACTGTTACCCATATTTCATTTAAAAAATATGACCCATGGGACCAATAGAAGAGATATTTTAAATTCTCCTAACTACAGTGCCTGAAGCCATGAATAAAATATGTCTATTTCAAAGTAGGAAGAAAAGATATTGCAGAAAAGTATGAAGGAGCGGTTGAAATGGGCGGACTTTCGGAGTTTGGACGTAGTTAATATCACCGCAAGGCATCATTTGAAAAAATGTCCCTGTCTTACGCACTTTCGGCTTGAGAACCTAGTTTTTGAAGAAAACGGATAAAATGTAATTCAAACTCTTTTCAGTTAAGGCGCTACCGAGCAAACGATACGTAATTCCAAAATAATTGCATTCGCTTGATCCCTTACTGCATCGTTATTACTTAGCCTTCAGTTATGCAATTAATATGTAAGATATTTAAGGATTCACTCAATACATCATACGCTTTAGAAACACGATTACTTTTAGTTTCCTCGATAGAAAAAAAATCCAAAGTAATCTCTGAAAAACAAAATAAACCCTAAGTACGGCGTAAATACTTCACGGAAGATCATCAGATTTTGAATAATAACAAAACTACATCTTTTCTATAACGTATACGTTTTACATTTTCGAAATGTGTCTTTGTTTGAATATTATGAAGGAAATACCTAAATTAGCGTGCGTGCCGCCCGTTCTAACCAGAGCCGCCACGCTTCCCCCCTATCCGCTTTAGTCCTGCTTCGGCTGTTGGACGGGGAGCTTGTGTCGCTTGTTGATTTTTGCGGCGCGCCATAGAAATATAATTTATTAAATTTCGACTTTCGGACCGCGATCGTAACAACAACAACGTGACGACTGTACTATTTTTGCAATAAATACATTGCTCTTTGACCACTACGTAAGTTTGTCGCTAAGTCACTGGACAAGCAATGTAAAAATCACAAAACGATACTTCATTAAGCGGATACTTCGCGTAGTACAGCCGCTTCTTCTTGCGACTAGTTAGGGATGTGCGTGTGGAGATCCACTGACGTAGGCTGTCGACAATATCGACTGACGAATGAAATATTGCTATTATAGTCGATTTTTTAATTTGTCAACCGTTTTAACCCGGTTGGAATATCGATTTGTAATAATGTTTTTACGTATTTTGATTATTTTACAGCATAGTAGAGAAACAAAAGTAAGTTAATTAAATTTGAGGTTAAATCGGTGGAGTGTTTTTGGCTTTGAATTATCGTATATTATGCCTTATCCTCGTGCTACTAACTACTGTTTCAATAGGCCATGACAGCCTAAACCAGCGGTCGGCAACCTTTTGGCAGGCAAGGGCCACAAGGTGGCAAAATAAACTAAAGGCGGGCCGCACTTGTGATATTAACTCTAGAAGCCCAATATACCTACGTATCATATCCCATAGAAAAAATGAAAAGCGCTTGTTGAGGTTGCACTTGTCGCGGGCTCCTCGAACTCACTGTTGCGCGTGCCCAAAAAGCACGCTGTCTCACCTGGCATCGGGCCCGACAGAATGAGCTCAGTGAGATGCAAGATAATTAATAGTAAAAGGTGCCTAAAAAATACAAAAAGAACTTTGGAAAATCGAGTTTTATGAAAAAAACCAGCGCATGAATCAAGTACAAATCAAATTGTTTGAATTCTTCGATAATTGTGCTTTGTCAGTACCGACTTGTTTTGGAAATTTGACACATTTTTTATTACTAATTTACGCCCAAAGTTGCGTTAAAATTGGCAATAAAAAGTAAAACGAACCTTTGGTAGCTCGTAACTCTTTAAGGCGAATGCTTCAGGGTAGCCCGCGAAATTCAAATTTTCCTACGTTTTTTGCAATTTGCAGGCCAGTGCTAGGTTGTATGTTGATTAAAATATTATTCGCGGTTGTAAGACGTATGTAGTTACAGAATTATATTCATCAAAATCATCAATACAACCCTCAAAGTTCATAAAGGTGGAAAAATTACTTTTCCAAGGTCAAAATCATTCTTGCACCTTTATGAACTTGGAGGGTTGTATGAATGATTTTGATGATTATAATTCTGTAACTACATACGTCTTACAGTCGCAAACAAACAATTTTAATCAACATACAACCTAGCACTGGCCTGCGAATTGCAAAAAACGTAAGAAAATTTAAAATTTCGCGGGCTACCCTGGAGCATCAGCCTTAATGGCTTTTTATTTTACTATTCTGTTTCCTGTTGTGTTGTGTGTGTGTAAAATTATTATTGAGACAAAACGATATCATGTATAACTTTGGAGTTTGTACAGTGTCCAACAGTGGAGTAATTCCCTCCCGAAATTTCTATGGAAAAAATATCGACTACCTTAAGGCTGGATTCACACTATACGGTCGATTGTGGTTTGTTCATGCATTTATTTTATTTTGATAATTATAACTTATTTACAAAACTTTTACGGGCCGCAAGTGAGACGGCCGCGGGTTGCCGACCGCTGGCTTAAACCAACGTAACCGGATATTTTATTGTTTTAATTTACTTATTAATATATTTTTTAGCTACATATTGTTTATTTTTATTATAATAATATGTATAGATTATATTCCGGACATTATTTTTTATTTAATTATTTTCAGGACCCCAAAAAAATAATTGTACAATAATAAATGGAAGATTCGATATCTTTCCGATTTAGTCAATCACTAGCGTACAGTGCTTTTGCGGGTGTGCCTTACGCACACATACGTGGAGCACATAGAATACCTAAAATCTATTAGCGCCAGAAGCTCGGCCCGCTCTTAAACTTTGTGTGCAGCCAGCCGTAATCATTTGAATATTTAAAATAAGAACTCTTTAGTTAAGAACTCCTTTTCAAAAGAGTTTAATTAACTTCACCAGTGTTATTAGCGATGAGCATTGTATTCGTCGGTCGAACGAGCTTACACACGGGTGAGGGTGACAATGTCCCGAGTCCGCACTAATTCCGAAAGGGCGGGGTAATAGGTCACCCCGATGTATTAATACTCGCAGGTTGTAACTTGTAACTAATTCTGTTATTTATAAACTAGTGAATTAGTAAAATTTACGGTAGGCCTTGAACAGTTCTGACACTTAATATTAGATGTGTAATTCTTTATTGGACATAAAACATGGATTTTGTATAGAGATACAGCCGTGTGCCCAATATTTCCCATCAGAAAATATAACGAAGTTTTACACAGACTTCATCCTCTCTTTAACCCGACGGATTTTTTGTGCTAAATCTTTTGCGTTATCTGATAATGAATTTAACAATTTTATTACTTAAGTAGAACTGTAGAAGTCCAGTCTTTCCAAGGTCAAGTCCTAGCTGGGTTATCGAGATCAGTTGGCAGTCGCTCCATGTAAAATACTGGTATTCAGCTGCATCCGGTTAGACTGGAAGCCGACCCCAACATAGTTGGGAAAAGGCTGGATAATGATGAGAACGAAGACACTTACACATTGGTTAATAACGTGCAAAATATTCAGTTGATCTGCGTAAGAAAATAAAAGAAAAATGTCGAAGACGAAGAAGTTTAATGCAAACATGCGTAGCCGTAATCTTCAACAGTTTCACGACTTAAGGAAGGGCTGATAAACGCAAAACGTTTTCTCGATACAACCCACCCATCTTTTCAAAACGAAACGTGTTCTATCGACGCCGCGTCGTTCGTATCATCACTTACCATCAAGTGATAGAAAAGTTCTTCTTCGTATCGTATCAATTGCTCATTTTATAGTAAAAAGCTGTTTATTGTATTGTATTGTATAACGGGCTGGTGTCCTCAACTCCACGTAAAAGCGCGTATTTTGCGTGCGGGTGGGAAACTATTCGATCCATCCCAATTCCCCGAGAAACGCCAGCAACGCCCCAATATTGCTGGCTATCTCGCGGAGAGTACCTGGGTTACCAAAGTACTTTGCCCTGTATGTTGCAACCACTGGGCAGTGCAGAAGCACGTGGGCTGCTGTCTCGTCCTCCTCCATGCAGGCACGGCACAGGGGGCTGTCTGTGACTCGCTAAGACAAAGAGGTGTTTATTAAAAGAGCCGTGTCCGGTAACGGCGGCTGTAACTGTGCGCAGCTGTGGTTTGGTCAACCGCAGCGCGCGTTTGGTGAAGCGGCCATTGATAGCAGGAAGTGCTTCCTTGGCCTGCCTACACTCGCAATGGTCCAGCCACAGCTTGTGGTGTTGTTCGCTAGTTCGTTTCCTTACCAGTGTACGTAGGTATCCGAAAGGGAGTGGCACGATAGGTTCGGGTCCCACCGCTGCGCTGCGATGCTCGATCCCCTTCTAGCGAGTTCGTCCGCCGCATCATTGCCACGGGAATCGCTGTGTCCTTAAAAAGCTGTTTATCTAGGTTGTCTTTATATATGAGCCAGATACGAATCATCCATCAATACAAGTTTACTGCATTGACCCTTATTGAGAGATAGTGGACAAATAAAGTAAAAATCGTTTATGGAACAACATGTGGAAGTAACGTTGGTCCCAAATAGGCACAGTCTGTATCTTGGGCACCATCAGAAAATACATAATAAGTATTATTAATATTTTTCATTACTCATACTCTGAAAGTAAGTCTGAAGTTGCCTGAGGAGCGGGTTGAAAGTAATACTTTTCAGCCCTAGGGAGAATCGTTTTCAACTGACAGCTGACAAATAAAAAAAAAGAATGGTTCACTTTTCTATTGACCCATGTTTCAACTTTCTATACAGCCACGATGTAAAATTGAAATAACATAAAGTTAAGTATTAATTAGAGAATATATATTTTTTAAATAACTTTATTATAATTAAGTTTCAACTATTTCTTTAAAATAACATAGATTTGGGAAAAATATTTACCATTAGTCGATGATGAAAATGAAAAATAGGTAATGGCTGAATAGCTGACCGGCCACAGAAAAAAAAAGCAAAATAGGCGGGAAAGCGGCAATCCGAATTCCGATCTTCATTTGTTTTTTCGAGTTGTATGTTTTTTTTTACTTTCCTTGTATTCGTAATGAAAAGCACAGTGTTTACCTCGGGTTAAAGACTTATTTAGTCCCTCGAACTATTAGCGCCCTCGCTTCGCTCGGGCACCAAACCCCGTCTCGGGACTAAATAAGTTACTTTCACCCCTAGGGTAACAATGTACTATAAAAAAGTTTATTTTGGTGACAGTCACATTACAAATTAGACTCTAAAAGAGTGCAAAACAAAAAAGGGAGACAAAATACAAAAATACATTTATCAGGGAATCAAACTCCAAGATCGTATCGTGTTTTATTAGCGGTGATGAGAATGTTAAGATGGATGTGTGGAGTGACAAAAATGGATACTTATAGTAAAAATGAGAAAGTTTGTAAGGGGACTTTTGCTATAACTCTTTGTTCTATTGAAACTCTCATAGTATTCTACTCAGCGTGTCGATGGCAATCTAAATTGTGTCGGCCCAGAACTGAGCTACTAGTTTGACGCTTTCGGTAGCGTCCATCAGTTCCTGTACAGAACAAACAACAGGACACAACAATAAGTGCCCCATCGTTCGCCCCCTCACTTTAGAGAGTGCAATTCTAAGAGAAAACATGCAAGAAAATGCTTAGCTTTGCGTGTAAACGTGATTTCAACCTTATATCTGTTTACTGCTCTTTCTATCTCTAGATAGTTTCTACATCTAGAATCTTTAGTATCCGTGACGTGTACTTTTATTGTATATCTGCATAATTCTGAGTGCACTGCAGTCGCTTGGTGGCTTCGGAGATCAATACCGTATCCTTTAGTCTTGCTTTTCTTCTTTTTTGCATGATCCAACTTCATCTGCGGTCTGCTAGCCTTTTCCCAACTATGTTGGGGTCGGCTTCCAGTCTAACCGGATCCAGCTGAATACAAGTATTTTACATGAAGCGACTGCTTAACTGACCTCCACAACCCAGTCAGTACTGGGTAACACGATACGTCTTGGTAAGACTGGTTGTCAAACTTTTTGGGCCACTGACTACCTGTAACGACTGTCAAAGATCTTCAAATGACAGCCGGGACCAACGGCTTAAAGTGCTTTCCGAGGCACGGAGGAAACTCGGTATGTAATGGGTGGTCACCAATCCACAGACCAACCTAGGCAAGCACGGGTTAACCTAAAGATCGACCCGAGTGGCTGTTATTATTTAGCCACGAGCTCCTTTTGCACGAGATACGTGAAAATGAGGTTATGCCGTTTGGTGGTAACTGTAGTACCTATATAGGGTGTAAAAGACCTCATCACGAAGCCGTCAACCAAGCATTCTGTACATCAGATTATGTAACTTTACGCAAAAATTATTGCTGCGAAACGACTTTTTTTTTTGGGGTGAAAAATCATGTTTTGTGGTAGAACTCAATGTAACGTACTCAAAACATTGTGCTGTTGGATGGATTTATTAATACGGGGGTCGTGGAGGTGTTTAAAGTAAAAATCTTCCATTAAAAACTTGTATTAAAAAAAAAAACTTGTCAAAAAGTTGGGACTTTGACCCCCAATATCTCCGTAACTAGAAGTTAAGTTCCCAAGTATGATGTTAAACAAAAAAATTACCGCAATAACAAGGAGAACAAGTGCCTTTCGGCTTCGTTAAGAGGTTTTTTACACCCTTTATGTAGATTTTCCTTCAATTCCTACTCGACTGGCCATACGAGACGACATCAATCCTCTAATCATCGAAGGGTTAGGCAGAGGTCCCACATTTCGCCAGCTACGTTCTAGTCCCATATGTAATAGGGAGCGAACCTATTACCATCGATCGAGCACAATTGCTGTCTCCGTGACTGCTACTAAGAAATAGCTGATCGAAAAACCCAATGACAATTTGTCCGACCCAGGAATCAAACCTAGGACCTCATGCTCAGAAGTGACGCTCACAACCACTAGACCAACGAGGCTTTTAAATAAGATAAATCATCTCTTTTAACCAGCTAATCCATCAAAAGATTATAGTAAGCATAGTTTTCCTATCTTCAGATCTATAAACAATTACTTAAGGTCCTATACCCCCTCAAATGGCTTAGCATGATCCTCCGTTACGCCTAAAATACTGCAGCATTAATTTTGAAATAAATATATGGTAAAGTTGAGGATTAGTGCTAAGTCCTATGTGTGACGAAAACACGATTCCATAAACTTTTCTCGATATAAAAAAATTCCAAAGTTACCTCCAAATCGAACAATAAACCGCTGGTATTCAAAGAGTACTTCAAATTAGATCATGAAACTTAACATACTAACTGAACTAACTATAAAGCAGGTCTTATGTGTTTTATTTTTTTAGTCCAATCAATAGATTTTTTTAGATCGCAAAAAAACACTCATTTCGTAATATTCGGCCGCAGAGACTGACGTAACAACCGCTTTGTAGTGCAAGCTGATTAGAGCTTTGTTCTAACAGTATTTCAAACGAAGTTTGAACCACCACAAATAGAGTTGCTAATTTTAGGGTTAGAAGGGCCTTAAAGTTCAAGCTCAAATCTCCGCGAAGCAATATTGATGCTTCTGAAGGTTTCAAAAAGTTTTATTTCACCGATATCTACCTACCTTCCGCTATCAGTCGGCCACAGATTACTATTTTTTTTTACTTTCATCTGCAACTGCGTCTTTGCCTTGATTTGGCTACTGAACTTTTGAACTTGAGTAAAATTTCGGTGTTTACAGCCAGTGTGTAAGTTAGCGAGTATATATGCATCATTACTTCTGTCTGTCTATATGTTCCGGCTAATCTTCTAAACAGCTTGACCGATTTTGACGAGAGTTTACTGAAAGAAAGAAAGAAAGAAAAAGGATTTATTAGCCCGCACAGGACAAAACACACAAATTAAACTGGTAAAATTAACATCAGGTACAACTAATAACAATTATACAAAAAGAAATAAAAATAAAATTGAAATAAACGAAATTAGTCCTGTACGAGGCCAAAAGGCCCAAGGGTAAGGGTACTGACTGATATCTGATGTTATAATGAGTAACTGGCTTACTTTGATTTTAGAAAAATAATTAGGGTTCCGTGCAAAAACATGAAAACCCTTGAAATTGTTAACAAAATTCGATTCAAACGGGAAGTTATATTTTTTTTAATAATTTAACACGTACGTAGGTCTTTCTTGGGCAACAGTTAGTCTACAATAAGTTTTGACCGACTTTCCTCAATCAACCAGTTTATTTCTGAAACATAGGTGTTTACATAAATAAAAGGTGCGCTGTTTTGTCATAATTAAGACATACAAATTTATAAATGAGCCATTAGGCGTCATAACATTATGTCTCAAAACAAAAAAAAGAAACATGAAATACAATAAAATTAATTAATAGTCATAGTTCCCTACTTCTTAGCAAAAGGCAAAAAAAATGCATTATTCAGAATGATGATTCTTTGATCAGAGAAAAATGCATGAATCTAAATTACAATCACAATTTGATAAGAGCTTTTTTAAACTTATATAATGTCATGTTTTTAATGTTATGTGGAATACTTAAAAATGTCATAAGTTTTTTTTAAATTATAATATCTTCAGTCGACTCCACGAACTCGCGTGAATTGTCAAACGCTCTTTGTTTATCTTCGTCCAACCAAAATAGAATGAATCATATTTTAGTATTTCCACTAAAATACTTTACGCACGATGAATGTGTCTGATTCACCCTCTATTTTAAGACGAAGACGACAAGACATCTTTAAATCACGACGAATTTCAAATAAAAATAAGTACTTATACTTTCGGTCTATTTGTTGCTGCTGATACTTGTTTGTGATGGAGCTTGAAGCAAGTTGTCTCTCTCATGAATTTGTCATGTTCTGCGTAATCTAATTTTATTCTACTATAAAACTTGTGATGTTACGTTTTTGAATCCTAAGTTGCAGAAACACCGTGGTCTAAAGAAATCTAACTCTCCCACAGTTTAATAACGACTTCTTTAACAGTCTCCCACTTACTGACAAGGACAAGGAGGAGCTCGTTGCTAAATAATAACAGCTGCTCGGGTCGATCTTTAGGTTAAGCCGTGCTTGCTTAGGTTGGTCCATGGATGGGTGACCACCCGTCACATACCGAGTTTGTTTTCCGTGCCTCGGAAAACACGTTAAGCAGTTGGTCCCTGCTGTCATTTGTAGATCTTTGACAGGTAGTCAGTGGCCTAAAAAGTCTGACAACCAGTCATCTAAAGGAGTGTCGTATTACCCAGTACTAACTGGGTTGTGGGGATCAGATGGGCAGTCGCTCCATATAAAATACTGGTATTCAGCTGCATACGGTTAGACTGGAAGCCGACCCCAACATAGTTGGGAAAGGCTAGGCAGATGATGACTTACCATCCAACACAAGTCTTATAAACAAAAACACAACTCCAAGTCTTTTATTCAAATTATCTGACCGAAATCTTATTATTCAACAAAACAAATAAGTCAAAAAAGCTTTTAATTTAATTATTCCATTGTCCGAGTTTCGTACGGAACCGCCATTGTTTGTGTAAAATCTTATCTCTTTATTGTAAGGGGTTCTTTTTAAATCAACTGACAAGAGTAATAGGGTAGGGTAGTAACAAGATTTTTTGTTTTACTCTCTAGAATCTAAAGGGTGTAAAAAACCTCTTAACGAAGCCTAGGCACTTGTTCTCCCCGTCTTTGCGATCATTTTTTTGTTCTACACCATATCTGGGAACCTTCTAGTTATGGAGATATTGGGGGTCAAAGTTACAACTTTTTGACAAGTTTTTTTTTTAATACAAGTTTTTATTGTAAGATTTTTACTTTAAACACCTCCACGACCCCCGTACTATTCAATCCATCCATCAGCACAAGGTTTTGAGTGTGTTACATTGAGTTCTACCACAAAACATGATTTTTCACCCCATAAAAAAAGTAGTTTTCCAGTAATCATTTTTGCGTAAAGTTACTTAGTTTGAATGCTTGGTTGACGGCTTCGTGATGAGGTTGTTTACACGCTGTATAGAGCATTATGGAAGTGTTTCTGTTAATTATAGGATGTCCAGCTTTTAGTAAACTGATCTTTTTGGAAACTTACTGTTTGGCACTTTGGAACTTTTTCCCATTGGCGACTATTATTTGTCTGATAGCACGACAATTTTTATATTTTGTTAGCCCAGAACTTCGCCACTTCCACCGCGTCCTTGGTGGCAGCTCAAAGGTCACTTCGGTTGTATGTTTTTGGGCTAAGAGAGCATGATAGTGAGCATCTTCCTGCAGGGTCTAACCTTCCGTGGTCCACATAGAAGTCCTTGAACCGTCTCCGGAGTCAAGTGAGAAGATGTAACTTCTACCTCGTAAAATGGGGCTGCCGGAATGAAACAGCAGCGGGATGTGGTTGTGGAGCTGTGACATAAACTATGCAAGGTGTTAAAGAATTGAATTTCTACTGATAGGAACTTTGTATACACTTGGAACTTCAACTCTCTCAGTAAACCAACTCTTAAGCAAATGTACACACTTTCGGTTAGTCAAACACGAGCCTAGCAAAAAGAAAAAAAAAAATGACTGCAACAAACTCTAGAACGAACTGCAACCTACTGCAAAGAGGATGCAAGAAAATCTAACCAGCGAAAGTGATTGCAAACTACAAGAAAAGCTAATTACATCAAGGCTCCCAAGTTAGTTAATCTTATTAAGAATAAATAAAAAAATAAATATCGCTGGACACAGTGCCATCTAGTGCCACCAGATAGTTTTAAACTACATAGATACTTTTTGTTTGTAAAAAAACATCCATGCTCGAATCCATGACTCTGAAAGAAACGTTCATGCTCATCAGATAAACATTTGCTCCTACGCGGGATACGAACCTGGGACCCTAACAACGTAAGGCAACCTCACTACCGTTGCGCCATTCGGGTCGTCAAATGTAAACTTGGAAACTTCAACTCATTAGTAAAATTTACCTATTTCAACTCTCATAATCATAAGCAAGTACGCGGCACAAAACTCTAGCGCTGACCGTTATTGCGCAGAAGTAGAAAATAAGAATGTCTTGGGGCGTGCGTTGCGCCGATTGGCTCTCCAGTCGTATAACATGTGCAGCAATCCCCTCCACGTTTCGTTCAGCGCTAGAGTTACGCGCCTGCCAAAAAGAAGAAAAAAAAATGAATGAATGAAAATGAAGAACTACAAAAGGCTTATAACAGCGAAAGTGACGGCAAACGACTGCAAAGAGGTTGCAAGAAAAGCTAATTTACATCAAGTAGCTCCCAAGCTAGTACTAAATCTTATAAAAAATACCTTACTATATTTTTTTACTCCTTACAAGCAAAAGCTTGCGTTATAAAATAACAAAGGCTTAGAAACAAACGCTTGCAGTAAAGGTCAGGTGTGCATAACTAAGAAGTCAACATGGCGTAGAAAATTGCGCGTTTAATATTTTATTCTAAGCGTTTGTAATGGCGATCATAAGTAGTTCTATGATGTCACGCGAGCCGTAGACAGGAGGTCATCGATCATATTGATAAGCTGTTTTGAATGTATTGTATACTTAACTGATGTACAATATAATGTGATGTGACAAGTCTTCATTTTCTTTTCGAGTTTGTGACACCTGACCCAAAGGGTCAAACTCAAACTCAACTCGAACTCAAAGCATTTATTTCATTTAGACCATTACGGCACTTTTGCATGTCAAAAAAAAAACAAAAAAAGCGAAGCTACAGTCAGTCACAAGGCATAATAACTTGAGAAAGTACTGTAGTTGCTCATTCCCTAGCGTAGATCTCTATGGAGAAGAATGGGCAAGAAACTCCATGGACACTCTTTTCAATCAAAATATTGTTACAAAATCTTGGTAACATCATTAATGTTGAGATTGTACACATAATATGTGAGAACGATGTAGAAAGACGTGCACATTAAGAGCGTCTAAACCAGAGTACGGAGTGGAAACAGTTATAAGAGAGTGTTTCGTATCTCTATAGCGACTAGCAACGGAATCAGATTTTCGTAATTTAAATCCAATATTCGAATTATATCGAATGTTATCTACTTCAACAAGGCTATGAGTATTCGTTAAATTATCCATTAAGACGACTCTAACATCATCTGCCCAGCCTTTCCCCAAGTTCTATATTGTGGTCGGCTTCGTCTAACCGGATGCTGCTGAATATTTTACATGGAGCGACTGCCCCAACAACCCAGTTAGTGGATGACTGTAATAGCTATTAGAATAGAATAGAATACTCTTTATTATGTACACCATAAAAATTACAGATACAAATGTAGAACATTTTACAAGGGGTGACAAAATGGGCGGTCTTATCGCTAAAAGCGAATCATCATATCAATCGAAAGTCTAGAATTTTACAATAGTCATTCAAATAAATTATGTGAGTACCTAGATCATTCATTAAACTACAATTTTAATTTCTAACATGGCTATCCTTTTCGTCAGCGAAACAATAAGTTTTACATATACGTAGATGACAAAGAATAACACCAAAATCCTGCTCCAGATATCTTGGCTCAGTAATATTTTCGCAAACGCGTCCACATACGACCAAATGACCATCAACGCTGATGCTCATAATTGTGACAATTAGGATGCGACCACGAGTGTCTGCGGCAGCGTGGATGACTGGCTGTCAGATGGATCAATCACGTAATGAGTAGCGGACGTGTTGACTCGTCTGAGTCACAGTAGACGTATAGGTAGTAGTATTGACAAAATTTAAACGAAAAACAAATACCTAAGTATAGTTTGAATTGGCTTATAGTAACATGCAAAACTAATCCTTTTTCTAACTGGTTTTAGGGTGAACCCTAAAACAAGCTACCTAACCTGCACCCCTAGCTAAGTTACAACCGTTTCGTATCGATTCTTTCTACTATCGTAAACGCCTCGGCGTAAGCGATTGTAGAAAGCGCTAAATTGGTAGCCAAGTTCACACGACTGAGTCGATCGCTCGTTCTCTAATGTCTGTAGAAAAAACCTACACTTTAGTCTATGGTGAGCGTTCCTACCAAAGAGTTTAGCGATCAACATTGTAGAAACGATAACATTATATTCTATCATTTTGAACGATGTAAACTTGTCTACGAATTTTCTATTCGTTTGTGTTGATCACGTGATTTAACGTTGAGATGACGTCATTCCCATTCATTTGAATAGTTTTCTACTAGCGTTAACGATTGTAGATTGTCAACTTGGCTAGGGGTGCTGCTTATTGTCTGGCAAGAAACTCAATGAATGCTCTTTCTAAAGTGTTTGGTGGTCCAGTGTTGCTCCCAGGTCGAGCAAAGTGTTAGGCAGTTTTGCCATCGGGAATTTCTCAGTAACGAGGTCAGGATTTGTGCCTGTTTGATGGCAATAGGCTTGCCTCTAATTACATAGGACTTAAACATACTGGCCGAAATATGGGTGTAACTCTGACTGTCGCTGAGAGAATTGCAAACGCGATGTTGTTTTTTTGCACTATCGCTCATAAGACACAATTATGTCGGGTTAATCATTCTTTATACACCTGTAGCGGATCGTTGCACTGTTGTTGGTGTTTAAAGAAAATTACGAAAATATTGCTGAAATTGGCTGGCTGCGCAGACGTATACGGTGCGCGTACGATTTCGGCCTCACGGCGTCGTGTCTAGCCGGCGACTGTCGCCTGTCGGGGGCGCGGGTGCGCGCCGGATCGCGCTCGATTCTGCCTCGCACGCATTTCATCATCATCATCATCATTTCAGCCGAAAGACGTCCACTGCTGGACATAGGCCTCCCCTATAGGGGGGTTTTGCCATAATCGCCACGCTTGGCAGGCGCATTTAAAAATTGTTTATTATCTGTATCGCGACGTTCGCAACCACCCCGCCTTTATTAGAATAATATTCAAAATGTTGCCACATTAAATTTACGATTCAGAGGAACACAATATGACATAATATGTAGGTACACTACACATACACAAACACATACAGTAGATCAATTATGGATTCTTAATTTAAAGTAAACACTAAGTAGTTACATTATTCTTTCAAAACAGTACTGAGCCGTCCATCATCGCTAACACACCATTCACAATACCCTAGCAAGATTAGAAAC
Source organism: Xestia xanthographa (assembly GCA_905147715.2). NCBI lineage: Eukaryota > Metazoa > Arthropoda > Insecta > Lepidoptera > Noctuidae > Xestia > Xestia xanthographa. The sequence continues at coordinate 27,706,570 of LR990644.1, read as the reverse complement.
TGCAATAATTCCTGACAGTGTTGAATTACACATGCATTTGTGTCCTATTAATTAAGATGTTGGAAATGATATCTACTAGCACATACTCGTACAATTGCACAGAGATACGTGGGCACTTCAGTTAATGGAATTGTTGACGCTGAAAAAGCTCTAATAGTTGTATGAAAATGTTTGTTCGTTATTATTTAAGTTAGAAATGGCATGTATACTATACCCATATCTTTCTAAAATGTTAATGAAATAGAAGGGAAATTGGCTCTTCTCTTTTCTCTCAACATTTTCCTCATTACAAATTCTTCGACTTCCCTCTGTCTATTCGTGAGATTGTAAGCTCACTAACAATTTGAGAATGACTCATTCGATAATAAAACGATATGTTCTATCTATGTGGTCTGTGTTTTCTATATAGGTTCTTTTTTTTTTAAATCGCGAAGGCCATGTGCTACAAACCGTCAAAATGTAAAAGGTCATTTCCGAATTTCGGATCTGAAGGTTTACCTATGTTAACGCAGACAAAATAGGATGCCATAGTTATTATTCAGCCATTTTCTAGCTTAATTTAGATGCTAGAACATGTGCTAGAACTCCACAAAACCTTGATGATAGGTTTTCTTTCATTTGAGAAAATGGATTTGCTAAACAATAGTTGAAAGTACACAACGTTTCAGTTTGGAAGAGCTCATTCTTAACACTTTCTAAAATTAAAATGTCTATGGTAAGTAAAAACAATCGTCTACAATATTTAAAAACTTACTCATCAAAAACTCATTGCCGGAAGCCACGAAAATTCGCAGTTTAAATTCCGTAAAGCACGCGATTAGGCTCGCACTCGCGCCAAAATCCTCATTAAACGCGTTAGTAAAATAATAAATAGCAATAAATACGCTATTTATTATTCTAAGAATTAACCAATAGCCATCATTGGCGTGTGACGAGTACTTTACGAGGTGTACGAAGGCCACGTACAGATATAAAAATAAATTATAATGTTGTTAAAATATACTCCATGACGTACCGAGAGAGACCGAGAGCCATGACGCGGGCTAGCGTCCTGTTCGAATTAAAAAGTAATATTTCGCGCCATTTTTTTGAAGATAGAAGATAATTATGAAGTACAAAAAAGTTCTTATTATTTGCAATTTACTTTTTTTTCGATTAGTCAGTGCCTAACCTGCATAGCTATTCACAACCCTTCGATTCGATTTTCGATTCGTAAAGTCGTATGTCTATCTCGCTCGATTTCGTAATGTCAAAAAAAGATAGACATACGACTTTCCGAATCGAAAATCGAATCGAAGCGTTGTGAATAAGGGGCCTGGTGTCAGAGTTTTTATGCCGCCCATGGGCCTCTGACCTGGCTTTACATGCCGTCGAGAAATATCTCTCAGGCATGATGGTTTCCGCACAATATTTCCCTGATTACTAAGCCGCTGTCCGTATGTCTGTCAGCGGGCTGTATCTCATGATCCGTTATAGGGAAATTGAACAGTTGAAATTTTCACAAAATTTGTATTTCAGTTGCCGCTATTACAACAAATAATAAAAATAAATTAAAGGGGGCTCCCTTACTACGACTGTACGGAACCCTTTATTTGAATCCGACTCGCACTTTGCCGATTTTTAAACTACGGATACTACTCGTACTTACAATACATCCTACTTAGTTATTAGATTAGTCAAAATCAAAGAAATGACGCATTTTTATTGCTTATGGAAGAAGTGTTAGGGTAGCCCGCGAAATTTAAATTTTCCTACTTTTATTTGCAACTAGTTGTCCCACGCAACTTCGTCTGTGTCACATAAGAGAGAAAAAGCTCACAAAAGAAATAAACATTCCCCGTTTTTGCAACATTTTCATTTATGCTTCGCTCCTATTGGTCGTAGCGTAATGTTATATTATAATAGCCTATAACTTTCCTCGATAAATGGACTATCCAACACAAAAATATTTTTTCAATGAGAGGTTTTCTTTTTGAGGTATTAAAAAAACCTAGTTTCCAAGCACTCTATAGATGGCGTTGAACTTACTATGATGGTTGGTGCGTGACTAGGGAAGAGCTAAATTTTTGATCTAATCTTTTACTCTGGATGCTCTTAGTGTGCACGTCTTTCTACATCGTTCTCACATATTATATGTATAATCTCAAAATTAATGATGTAACCAAGATTTTGTAACAATATTTTGATTTTAAAAGAGTGTCCATGGAGTTTCTTGCCCGTTCTTCTCCATAGAGATCTACGCTAAGGAATGGGCAACTACAGTACTTTCTCAAGTTATTATGCCTTGTGACTGGGACTGTAGCTTTGATTTTCTTTTTTGTATTTTTGACTTTCAAAAGTGCCGTAATGGTCTAATTGAAATAAATGCTTTGAGTTTGAGTTTGAGTTTGCTAAAAAGAAAATCCCTCATTCCAACCAGTAGTTCCTGAGAATAGCATGTTCAACCAAGCAAACAAACTCTTTGGCTTTATAATATTATTATAGATTCAGATTTGGTCAGTGTCAGTTTGTATGTTGATTAAAATATGATTCGCAATCGTAACAACAAAGTAACAATCATTAAAATCATCCTCAAAAAAAAAAAAGCAATACAAACCACTATTATATAGTCTGCGCCAGATAAGTAGGAATTAAAGGTCATTGCTCTTTCCTTAATTTCTCTGCGTAGGTACCCCGACAATACATTATGAATCGTTTTTTATTACTAGAAAAAGTCAAGAATCACATAAAGGTCGTTTCGGGACAAGTTTATGTCATTATTTCTGTTTTCAGCATTTTGTTTTTGAATAAATGTATGCGGGTTAATGACCTTTAATTCCTAATTATCTGGCGTAGACTATAAGTCCATTTAATCCCATTGAATGACTATTTCATGAAAAACTAAATAATTCAAAGCTTTCTGCAGTTCGCTATAAGGCTATAATTATTATGAGCGTGCTCACATATTTTGGGCGTTTGACCAAAAATACGTACTTTTCCAAGTCCTCGATATTTGTTATAAAGATAATGGCATAATATTTCAATGAAGAATCATAAATCTGGCTTTGTTTTAGTTCGTAGATTGATTAGAATTTTGCTATAATAGTTAATATTACGAGAAATAGCAATTTTCCGACAGCCAATTTCAAGCAAACGTTAAACACTAGGTTTTCTCCTGCCATTTGTATCAAACTGGTAACACGAAAAAATCTAAAAAATATATATATGTACTGGTCATATAGTCCTCAAGGTTGTAGATTGATTAGAATATTGAAAAAAAAATTGAATCGACGCAAAAAAAAACGATATTCAAAAGCAATATTGATCTAAAATGTATGCATTTTCAGCGTCCATTATATTCCAAATAAACTCAATTTTATCAAATAAATTAATATGATATAAAACTTCGATCTACAACAAATACGTTTTATTAGTTTTCGTTTGTCAATATAATAAGACAAAATTACAATAAATAAATTGGAGAACTATAATTCTGCGTCAATTCAGCTCGCACCTCAGTATCATGTCAGTCTCGTCTCTAATTTTCGTCAATAACAATCGACAATCGTCCGGAGATCAATATTATTATCGAGTCGTGTCGAAAAAATTTGATCCAGGAAGTAAAAATCAAAAAATTGCGAAAAAAATGTAACAGCCCTCTTAACCTCACACTAACAGGCCCATTCTGACCACCATACTCCTTTACGCTGTCCTACGTCAAATTCATAAACATCGTGATTTGTGTTATCTTATCACCTTATCACTGTTATCAGTTATCAATGGCCCATTAATCAACGATAAGCCGGACAATTGACAGGCTACAACATGAATTAAGTTACGTTTATCTATGATTTCTAAAAGCTTTAAATTAAGCTTTCACATGTAATCCTTATTTATCGCAAAAAAAATGTTTTTAGAAATATTTAATAAATAACATACACAAGTCACATCACTAGAAATGAAAATTCCATGGAGAGACTGGTGGTTCAGGGCCAGGTGGAGGGCAAGAGATCACGCGGCCGATCACCAACTCGCTGGACTGACCTGATCAAGAAAGCTACTGAGTCCACCATGGTCCAGTGTACTCGCAACGTCTCCAATCGGCAGAAATGGAAGCACATCGCTGAAAGGGCAATCCTCGGAGAAGTCAACGACCCACCGAACATCTCTCCGTGTACCTCGTCTGCGCAACCACGACCACTCTGACAAGAGTGTCTCGACTAAGAAGAAGAATAAATAACAAACTTCTTTATATAAGTAACTCCTCTTTGATGAGTGAATATAAATGTGCAAAAAAATATATATATGTTGCTTATTAGACTCTAGGAAGCTCATGGACTGTGCATTCTCCCCACCCTCACCTATGGAGCGCAGACGAGGTCGCTTACAAATCGACAGAAGTCCGCACTTGGGGTCTGCCAACGAGCTATGGAGCGAAGTATACTGGGTGTCAAACTTACGGACCGTGTCAGAAACTCCATGCTTCGCTCCAAAACCCAAATAACTGATGTTGACCTTACAGCTGCTAGGTTCAAGTGGAACTGGGCTGGTCACATCTGCCGCATGTCGGAGGAGCAATGGGTAAAAATTACCACTCAGTGGATACCAAATAGCAGGAAACGACAACGCGGCAGGCCCAGAAGGAGATGGCGGGATGAGCTGGACTCTTTCGCAAAGGATTGGCCTACAATCGCACTAGATCGCGAAATGTGGGAGGAGGAAAGGGAGGCCTTTGCTCTGCAGTGGGACAATACAGGCTTATAATAATAATAAATAATTAGACTCTAAACTTTAATTCGTACAATTGAAATAATTCTATCTTTAATATTACTATATGAAAAAAATAATCAAAGTGAAGCATTTTTCTTTGAAATTTCGTAACTACTCCTAAACGGCATTAAGTTTTAGTCACTTTTTTCTTCACAAAGTGTACAATTGGCATTTTGATCTAATGATTTATTAGGCTACAATTAAAGAAAAACCACTCATTTCGCACTATTCGGCCCGCAGTGACTGACGTAACAGTGTAGTGCAACTTTATTCTAACAGTATTTCAAACGAAGTTTGAACCACCTCAAATAGGGTTGCTAGTTTAGCAGATACCCCAGCCTTAATAACAATAATAATAAAACCCTTAAGGCAAGTTATCGAAATGGCCATCCTCGTTACATTCCTCTCCACATTGACGATAAGTAACACCATTTCCGTTACCAAGCCATTTACGAATAAAAAAAATACGAAAGAGCTTTTATTTCAGCTACCTACGTCACCATAGAGCTTTCTGACTGATGCACACATTATCTATGACGCCTTTCTTCAAAGTTAATGGCCTGGTTACAATTTTTTCAGTCAAAATTCTGACGCATGAGCGATCTGACGCATTTCGACGTAATCGTGACGAAGTATGCATGGGCGTCGCGAGGACTGGCTAATAATAAAGTCTTAGATAGATTATTGATTTCAAAAAATGTTAGTCTTCTTTATAAGCTTCGTTATTGATTACTATGTCCCCTGATGATGGAGTTTATTCTACACGTTAAGTTAAGTAACAAAAAGTTTTAAACAGTAAAAAATCACATATTTCCCTATAAAATAAGGAGCTCGTGGCTAAATAATAACTGCCTCTCAGGTCAATCTTTAGGTTAAGCCGTGCTTGCCTAGGTTGGTCTGTGGATGGGTGTCGTGACCACCCATTACATACCGAGTTTCCTCCGTGCCTTGGAAAGCGTGTTAAGCCGTTGATCGGGAGGCTGCAATGTCATTTGTAGATCTTTGACAGTCGTTACATTTAGTCAGTGGCCCAAAAAGTCTGACAACCAGTCTTACCAAGGGGTATCGTATTACCCAGTGCTAACTGTGTTGTGGAGGTCAGATAGGCAGTCACTCCATGTAAAATACTGGTATTCAGCTGCATCCGGTTAGACTGGAAGCCGACCCCAACATAGTTAGGAAAAGGCTAGGCAGATTTTTTTAAATGTAGCTCAACTCAATACCTGAAGGGTCCTTTTTCATTTTTTCAATATCACATTTAGTTTTATAAAATATATAAAAGCTATTATAATATGGTGAAAAATAAAACGAAAAAGTTGTACAACTTTTTATGAAAATTATTTTTTTAGGGGCATTTGGCATAAAATCAAATGTATGTATGATGATTTCCTAAAAAATAAGACTATGTAATGAGAGGTTTTCCTTTTGAGGTTTTAAAAAAAAACTAAGTTTCCAAGAACTCTATAGATGGCGTTGAAGTTACTATGCCAGAGCCAAAACGCTTGAAAAAAAACCATTGTGTCACGTCACATACTCTCGTTGACTGACACTTTCATTTGCTTAACCTTCCGAATATAACCAACATTTCTCGCGCTTTGTTAAAATCAGTTTTTTTAGGTTCCGTTCCTTGCATTATCATACTTACACCTAGCGCCATCTATCCAGCGACTAGGGAAGAGCTAAAAAGAAAATCCCTCATTACAGAACCATTGCCTGAGATAACTTTTCTTGCTTTCAATAGAGAAGTAGAACTTAGACTGTTCGAGAATTAAGTAATGGATTATGCCTAATAAAGCAGAAGATTAAATTACGGTATAAAAGATCCCTAGCAACGTAGGTACCATAGATAAAAATAAGATTGATCTTCTGTTTACACATACGACAGAACTTCTACAAGAAGTGTCAAGATGACTGCCCGATAGTTACTTGCAAGTTGCAACTGTTGCAAGTATAAACAGCGCAGCGAGCTACTTAGTGTTTCTTTATGCTTGCAACTACTGTCAAGTTACAATCGGTCGAAAGACATTAATTAGACATTTAGACACAAAGGTAACCCCAACATAGTTGGAAAAGGCTCGCCAGATGATGACGACGATTATAATCCTTACGAGGATTGTCTCCCATCAATTGAACAATTATTTTATCATAACAAGAATATTAGCATAAAATATTAGAGACTGTCTGCAAATTAACGCCATGACACGTTTCTATTAAAAAGTTTTTGACATTTGAGTTGGCGGGAAATTATTTTCATGAAAAATGGCGGCTGGGAAATTGCCGTTAAGTGCACGTGAGATTATTAATTACTGTTGAATGTTTATGTTGTAAATATGTACGAATGTGACAAATATAAATGTCAACGTATAATATTTAAATTAATTTTTATAATAATTTTTGTATGCCTGAAATTAAGAGATAGGTACTGTAATTCAACCCGAGGCCGTAAACAGGCTTGACATACACCAACGAAATAATAAAAAAATGAGAGTTTGACAGTTCTAAATAATATTTATAAATTTCGCAGCGTTTTTTTTTTTATTAGTCTTTCCATCTTGCTGCTAGACGACATCAAAAAGACGAAAACATCTCTTTCGTCACGGGGTCAACTATTTAAAAATAATAATCGCACTATGCTTAACTGCTTTTTAAAATAAGCAAGCCAATAAAATCAAGAGCGCATCAATTAAATCTTATAACTATTTAGACGCGAGGATCATCTGCTATTGCATGCTTATAGTGTGTAAACAAGACTTTAAAAAAATGGCGTTTCGTCAAATTTTGGCGCGCTGCCAGAGACAACGTAGAGCGTAGATGATTCAATACTATAGATATTAGTTCCTCTGCCTATTGTAATAGGCGTGTTGAATAGGTAGTTATTGTGTTGCGATTTAGTTTGTTAATGTTTATTGTTTACTAGCTTCAGCCTTCGATTCCGCACTCGTGGAGGACAGTACCTAGGTAGGTCTCATCCTATGGGACCATAAACCGCGATAAAAACTGAACTGAGAACTGTCCTATGGCCCTAACTCAGGGATTTCCAAAGGAATTCCCAGGATTTCCCAGGGCTTGACAAAAACGAAAACTGATCTTGGGGGTCGACGAAGTCTAAAAATCGACCCCTAATTAACACAAGTTCTTCAAATCAAATCAAATCAAATCATCTTTATTTGTGAACACAGGTATTGTAATAAAGGTCTTATTGATACACTAGCTTCTGCCCGCGACTTCGTACGCGGATCCTGTTGCTTATGCCAGCGACAACGGGGTCGTCAAAATCGAAGATCTGAAACGTCTGATGTCGAATTTTAAGAGCCCGGGATGCGCGAGACGATTCGAGACGTTCCAGATCTTTCATTTTTATAAGTCAACAGGAAGTGCCCATCAGACCAAAAAACACTTGCTGAGACGTCATTCCTATGTGTTATGGTGTAGCTGGGCTCTTGGAGTTCCACAACAGGTGTTCCAGATCTTCAACAGAAAATGCTCATCACGTGGAACAATTTTTGCTATGGTACCATTTTTGTATCTCTTATAGTTCAGCTGGTCTGCTGCGGTTCTGCATCAGGTGTTTGTTTCCAAGATAAAAGTCAACAGGAAATGCCCATCAGACCAAACAACACTTGCTAAGACGTCATTCCTATGTGTTATGGTGTAGCTGGGCTCTTGGAGTTCCACAACAGGTGTTCCAGATCTTCGATTTTTATAAGTCAACAGAGAGTGCTCATCAGATTGAACAACTTTTGCTAAAACGTCATTCCTAATATGTTATAGTGTAGCTGGGCTCTTGGAGTTCCACATCAGGTGTTCCAGATCTTCAAATTTATTCTCTCAGCAGAAAATGCCCATCACGTGGAACAATTTTTGCTATGGTACCATTTTTGTATCTCTTATAGTTCAGCTGGTCTGTTGTGGTTCTGCATCAGGTGTTCAAGTTTCCAAGATAAATTATAGCCTATATCTTGCCCAGACTTAATACCTATACAACAACAAAAAAATCATTCAAATCCGTCTAGTAGTTCCGAAGATTAGCGTGTACAAACAAACAGACAAACAGACAGATTTTTTTTTTTGGATTAGTGCTCTATTGCTGTTTCTAAACCCCCCTCAATTATTTCTCTTTTAATATATTCAATGTACAGACACAGTTTTTTTATTATTATGTACTAGCTTCTGCCCGCGACTTCGTACGCGGAACCTGTTGCTTATGCCAGCGACAACGGGGTCGTCAAAATCGAAGATCTGAGACGTCTGAGGTCGAAGCGCAATTCTCTATCCGTGAACGTCTCCAACTCGCGAGAGAATGCGTGACGATCAAGATCAGTAGTCAGTCGCGCATCACGTTCCCCACTTGTCTCTAGATACCTAGAAGTCGATGTGTATATACGCTGAGAACTAAAGCGTAATTCTCTTTCCTTGAACGTCTCCAACTCGCGAGACAAAGCATACGTTCACGATCAGCGGTCAGTCGCGCATCATATTCTTCACTGGTCTCTAGAGACCTGGATGTAGATGCGTAAATACGCTGAGAACGCAGGCGTGCTTCGCGATCCGAAGAGGTTTCCACGGAGCGAGTTCAAGCCTGATGTTCTCGAACAGCATCAAGTCTCTCCTGACGCTCTTCGGTAGATTCTTGGGATCTTATGATCCTCAATCTTTTAGCTCCTTTGGAACATTGGGAAAGATTTGACCTCTTTCTAGGCATGGTTATAGTTTTATTCAAATCTAAGTGACTTCTCCCCAAAAAATAAAAGGGAGTTTTGGCCAGTAGAGTCAATATTTAAATGATATACCTACCATAGTCATCGAAAATCAGTCCTAAACTGTTACCACCTTCACCACGTGGAGGTACTCCCAGCTTATGTTATTTTATAATTATACATTAAATTATTAATAGCTTTGATTTCCACATCAGATGGTTCTGATCTTCGATTTATAAAAGTCAACAGGAAATGCCCATCAGACCGAACAACTTTTGCCATTCCTATATGTGTTATGGTGTAGCTGGGCTCTTGGAGTGCCACAACAGATGTTCCAGGTCTTCGATTTTTATAAGTCAACAGAGAGTGCTCATCAGATTGAAAAACTTTTGCTAAACCGTCATTCCTATATATGTTATAGTGTCGCTGGGCTTTGGAGTTCCACAACAGGTGTTCCAGATCTTCAAAGTTATTCTCACAGCAGAAAATGCTCTTCACGTAGAATAATTTTTGATATGGCACCATTTTTGCATCTCTTATACGTTAGCTGGTCTGTTGCGGTTCTGCATCAGGTGTTCCATTTTTCCAAAATAAATCTTAGCCTGTAAGTTGCCCAGACTTAGTACCTATACAACAAAAAAAATGCCCATCAGACCGAACAACTTTTGCTAAGACGTCATTCCTATAATTATGTGTTATTGGAGTTCCACATCAGGTGTTCCAGATCTTCAAATTTATTCTCTCAGCAGAAAATGCCCATCACGTGAAACAATTTTTGCTATGGTACCATTTTTGTATCTCTTATAGTTCAGCTGGTCTGTTGTGGTTCTGCATCAGGTGTTCAAGTTTCCAAGATAAATTATAGCCTATATCTTGCCCAGACTTAATACCTATACAACAACAAAAAAATCTTTCAAATCCGTCCAGTAGTTCCGAAGATTAGCGTGTACAAACAAACAGACAAACAGACCAACAGACAAACAGACAGAACTTTTTTTTTGGATTCGTGCTCTATTACTGTTTCTAAACCCCCCTCAATTATTTCTTTTTTAATATATTCAATGTACAGACACAGTTTTTTTACTGTTTTATTATATGTACATATATATATATATAGATAGATAGATTTTAGTTCGCTCTATGTCCTACCAATGAAATTGGTGTACAAATATTGTTTTTATTTTAAGTAATAAGTCTGGATTTATACAATACAATTCGAGTAAATAATGAGAATTCAATGTATTATTAATCATTAATGAATCAATTATAAATTCTTTCTTTTTTAAAAACTTTTAAGATAACATATAAGTTGTGTAACGTTATATTATGTTTAGGGTTCCGTACCCAAAGGGTAAAAACGGAACCCTATTACTAAGACTTCGCTGTCTGTCCGTCGGTCTGTCCGTCTGTCTGTCACCAGGCTGTATCTCATGAACCGTGACAGCTAGACAGTTGAAATTTTCACAGATGATGTATTTCTGTTGCCGCTATAACAACAAATACTAAAAACAGAATAAAATTAATATTTAAGGGGGGCTCCCATACAACAAACGTGATTTTTTTGCCCTTTTTTGATAATAATGGTACGGAACCCTTCGTGCGCGAATCCGACTCGCACTTGGCCGGTTTTTTAAATTTTGATTTTGATAGTTGGTAAGTATTTTGTATCAATAGGAAAAATACTAGAGATATAATTTTTAAAGTAAATTGGTTATGGGGGTCTGGGGTCTTACCCAAAATAGTTTGGGAATCCCTGCCCTAACCTAACCTAAATCATAAATCGGTCTGTGGACTATCGAAATCCGTCCAGCCGAACGAAGAATAGCGACAAAGTATTTTTCAATACACTTCTTCGAAAACTGGTCCATAACGCACTACGATTAGGTACAACATGCAATGTTTTTCACACGCGTGCGTTTTTTTCCATTTTCCACAGACAACTAAACCTATACACTTAGTCCAAATTGGTTCAATAACTATAGTCTGATGTGAATGTTTTTTTTTTTAATTTCGGCAAAGCACTACGCGTGTTTACGGCATAAATATTTTTTGAATTTTCTAATTGTGTTTAGAAATTATCATAGATAAACATGATTATTAAAAACTAATGGTTACTCTTATACACAAATTAACATTTATTTGTGTTCTGAATTCAAAAATATAAAATAAATCTATTTCTTAAATTAGGCTGTTTAACGGCTTCATACCTTTCACAGAGTACTTCTATTGATACCTTTGCCTCTCCTTCAACCTGGCGAAAGCAAAGCGCGAAAAAAAAAAAGAAAATTAAAATCATAGTTTCTTAGTTCGTGACAAAAATATTTTTCGTTATTTTATTTTGTTTCTTCAAAAGTGTATTGAAAAACGTCGTTTGATACACGTGGACATTTGTTATTGCAGTTCTCGGCTCAATAATAAATATAGTTATAATTCCGCTTCGAATGCAATAACAAACTTTCTCCACTTGTATCAAAATACAACAGCTCAAGAACTCAACCAAGCAGCAAAAACAAAATAAAATGAAATTATCTCTATTACTGTTCATACGTCTGTAAAGACCATAGATTCGTGAAATTAACCATTTCATTTGAGTTCGAAATAAGAGACCTTCTATTGTCGTTTAATTTTCAATATTTTCATAATAACCGGTAGCACAATGAAACAAATAACGGAATTTTCCGGAATTTCCCACACCTTTGCTTCACAAAAGGTCAAACCTCACGTCGCGTCGCGTCGCCCCCTTACAGCTACGTATTACATTCCATATACTTTACTTACAGAGCAAGTACATATACAGCATGAATCTAAATAGGAAACGTGTGGTCATAATGTGAGGTTTTCTTTTTGAGATATTAAAAAAAAACTTAGTTTCCAAGAACTCTATAGATGGCGTTGAACTTACTATGATAGTTGGTGCCAAAGCCAAAACGCTTGGAAAAAAAACATTGTGTCACGTCACATACTCTCGTTGACTGACACTTTCATTTGCTTAACCTTCCGAATATAATCTAGTTTTCTCGCGCTTTGTTAAAATCACTTTTTTTAGGTTCCGTTCCTTGCATTATCATACTAACTCCTAGCGCCATCTATCCAGCGACTAGGGAAGAGCAAAAAGAAAATCCCTCATTATTTAAGGATTTCGGAGAGACAATCAAGGAGCTCGTGGCTAAATAATAACAGCTACACGGGTCGATCTTTAAGGTTAATCAGTGCCTGGCTAGATTGGTCCGTGGATGGGTGACCACCTATTAGGTACATACCGAGTTTCCTCTGTGCCTCGGAAAACACGATACGCCGTTGGTCCCGGGTGTATTTGTTGCGGAGTTGCGGAGATATTGGAGGTCAAAGTTTCAACTTTTGCACAAGTTTTTTTAAATAGGTACAAGTTTTTCATTTTATCACTTTACTTTAAATACCTCCACGACTTCTGTACCTACTGTTCAATACATCCATCAGCACAATGTTTTGAGTGCGTTATATTGAGTCTTAATGACATCATCATCTGCCTAGCCTTTTCCCAAGTTTTTATTGGGGTCGGCTTCCAGTCTAACCGGATGCAGCTGAATACCAGTATTTTACATGGAGCCACTGCCTATCTGACCTCCACAACCCAGTTAGTACTGGGTAATACGATACCCCTTGGTAAGACTGGTTGTCAGACTTTTTGGGCAACTAATGACATATACATTTATTTGAGTCTTAATGACATATACTCTCTTAAATGGCTTAGCATGATCCTCCGTTACGCCTAAAACACAGCAGCATTAATTTTGAAATAAATATATGGTAAAGGTGAGGATTAATGTTAGGTCTTATGTTTGGCGAAAACACGATTTCATAAAATTTTCTCGATAGAAAAAAATCTCAAAGTTACCTCCAAATCGAACAATAAACCGCTGGTATTCAAAAAGTACTTCAAATTAGATCATGAAACTTTGCATACTAACTGAACTAACTATAAAGCAGGTCTTATGTGTTTTAATTTTTTAGTGCAATCAATAGATTTTTTGTAAATCGCAAAAAACCACTCATTTCGCACTATTCGGCCGCAGTGACTGACGTAACAACCGCTTTGTAGTGCAAGCTGATTAGAACTTTATTCTAACAGTATTTCAAAGAAAGAAGTTTGAACCACCACAAATTTTAATAGAGTTGCTAATTTTAGGGTTAGATGGGCCTTATGTGATTTTTCACCCCAAAAAAATATGTTTTTTCCCAGCAATAATTTTAGTACTTATACAGTTACTTATTTTGAAGTACCTACAGAATGCTTGGTTGACGGCTTCGATGAAAGTTCCGTTTACACCTTGTATACCATATCTATAAATATAACCACAAATTATCCTTTTCCGATACATGCTGTAGATCTTATTTACACAATGTTGCGTACAAAAAATCCAACGCGCTATTAAATCGATATGGGGACTTGGGGAATCGATTTAATGAGGACATTAAATATTAAAACGTCTTATTTTTATTAAGTTTTCTGTAATAAATATTGTCATTAACATGAACAGTTATTGACAATAACAACAACAATTATGGCATACTTACAGTTCATAATTTATTATTATCTAAATTTAAGACAATAATAAAATTATGACCTGGCACGTCTCCTTGGAAATTAAATAGGTACTTATAAGTAATAATATGACAAAGAAAAGTAATTACTTCCTAGAACATTAATGTGGCTAAAAGTTTACATTTCATACATGTTTTCTTTGGTCGTAGTTCGCACTCGAAATCATTCAACAGAGCCTGTACAGGTCGCGGCACGAAAGTCTAGCGTTGACCGTTATTGCGCAGAAGTAAAAAATAAGAATGTCTTGGGGCGTGCGTAGTGCCGATTGGCTCTCCAGTCGCAGATATCCCCTCCACGTTTCGTTCAGCGCTAGACTTACGTGCCGCGACCTGTAAGCATTGGTGCCGTAAATCTTGAATATGATGATCGGCAAACGGCTTCAAAAACTAAAATTGTTTTAAATTTTTCATTCGCTTTTCCAATAGGTTTTAGTCTGTCAATAGCAGTGATATTCTAGTGGTATGACCATTCGACCACCAAGTCATAGATCTCGAGTTCAAACCCAAGACACGCACACACACCCCCATTTTTTTTTGTGGGATTCATGTCGTATCGTATAATAGGCTATCATCATCATCATCATTTCAGCCGAAAGACGTCCAATGCTGGACATAGGCCTCCCCCAAAGGGGGTTTTGTCATAATAATCGCCACGCTTGGCAGGCGGGTTGGCGATCGCAGTACGGTTGTTACAAAAGCACAGAGCACGCTGCTGCCCATTCTCTGGTAAGTCCCTCAGTCTAGATAGATAAGATATTATCTTCCCACGGGAAGATATTATCTTCCCACGGGAAGATATTATCTTCCCGTGGGTGTCGTAAGAGGCGACTGAGGTGTCGGACGTAAAGAATAGCACCATCCCATATTATAGGAACATTGAACCGACACCATACAGACAGGGCTATATACAGGCTACAGTTTCCACCATCAATAAATTGCAAATCTATTTAGTCCGTCAGTTAGAGTATTGGAAAATAATGGACACTTATTTTTTGTTTTTGTTAATCAATGAATATTGACAAAGATAAAACGCATTAAAACTCGAGAGTCGGGGTTCGTGACGTCACAACGCACTAAAAATTATAGCATGGAGGGCGTAACGTATTGAGAATTTTAAAAGCGTTGTATCTTCGTCAATTTTGGTTTACGTAACAAAATAAAAAATACGTGTCAGATATTTTTTGATAATATTATAACTGACGGACTAATTCGATTTTTTCAGGACACAAGCCTTTTATCACTTACTTCGGTGAAGGATAATATCGTGAGGAAACCAGCATACCGGAGAGATATTTCTCGACGATATGTAAGGGCGGCATAAAACTGGCACCAGGTAACCTAACCACACGATAAAGAAGAAGTCTTCAATCACGATGTAATCTGCTATCAGTCTCAAGACTTTTCTCTTTATGAAAATGTTTCTTAATACAAATCTTTACTAAGTAAAATATCTTGAAGTTGCAGCTGATTGCAGCTACATTGAGAAAGGGGCTGGTTCTGATTCTGTTTCCAAGAAATATAAATCCTAGCTGACCTTTTGAATAGCTTTAGTTCTGAGTGTTGAGTTTGCATTCTCGGATTTATATCCTTGAAATCATCATTATCATTAGCCTATAATGTTCCCACTGCTGGGACAAAGGCCTCCTCTCTTTGAGAGGGAAAGGGCTATAATCCACCACGCGGGCCCAGTGCGGGCGGTATCCTTGAAATGGAAGGAGCTTATTGTAGCGTTGTAGCTAAAGTTGATCATTAGATTCCTTACCAAGGTGGAATTTCAGATCTATTAATTTTATAGATGACAAGCTTATACTCGCGGCTTCGCCCGCATAAATAGTATCTATGTTAATCCAGGTGATAAAGTATCTCTTTTCGAAATTTCACCCAAATCCTTTCTACCGTTTATTATTATTATTTTTATTGCTCTCATTATAATCTTGTTATTTAGTGACGATTCATTTTATTATTTTTCAACACATTTGCTCAAAAACTGCATTTACGGAGCCCTGTATACATTGTTCGAAAGTTAAGAATTACGCACCATACAACGGAACGTGCGGTAAAATAGGTTTTTCTTCATGGGTGTCGTTTTCGTAGTTTTTGGAGTCGCTGATAACGAAAATGAGGTCAAAATGATAATGCAAGATGGCGCCGACGAAAATTTTCGGTTTTTTTCTTCAAGGGTGTCGTTTTCATGGTTTTTGGGGTCGCTGATAACGAAAATAGGTCAAAGTGAAAATCCAAGATGGCGCCGACGAAAGTTTTTGGTTTTTTCTTCATGGGTGTCGTTTTCGTGGTTTTAGGGTCGCTGATAATGAAAATGAGGTCAAAATGAAAATCCAAGATGGCACCGACGAAAATTTTCAGTTTTTTCTTCATGGGTGTCAATTCATGGTTTTTGGGGTCGCTGATAACGAAAACGAGGTCAAATGAAAATCCAAGATGGTACCGACGAAAATTTTCAGTTTTTTCTTCATGGGTGTCGTTTTCGTGGTTTTGGGGTCGCTTTTTGTTTCATTACATATTGTACTGTTTTCTCGCAAATGTGTTGAAAACATTGTATGAGACACGTGCAGAAATTGATATTTACAAACTCGTGACTATGGTCGTCTAGGTACTCGTTTGTAAAAACCAACTTACCGCACTAGTATCGTAAATAACTATTTTTCATCTTTTAACATCATTTTTTTTTATTATACGACTTTTAATTTTATTATTGTACAAAAGGAGTATGCTTATTTCATCTTTTGACATTAATTTTTTTTTTCTATACTACATTTTTTTTATTATTATTGTAAAAAAGAGCTGTTGTTATTTTTTTTTAATGGTTTTATTATTATGAAATAGATAATCCTTAATATCCTAATTTTAACACAATGTATTTTGTTCAGAAATAAATGACTTATGACCGTTTTTGCGTGAAAGAGGCACTAACAACCATGCATCCTCACACTTTTTCGTATTTATAATAGTTGCTTGCTTGCTTCGTATTTATTAAGATTGGGTTGACGGCTAATAGAGAAGTATGGACAAAAAAGACATGCTGCGCTGACCCCAAATATATTGGGGTAAGCCCTTATCGCCTGCCCAGGCGAACGATGATGATGATTGTAATGAATTTCATGCAATTCATAATCAATATTTGAGAAAAACGTTAAGCGATAGATACTTCATAATTTCATTAAGAAAATATTAGTTAAAATTAGACAGAATAGCTAAATATTTGAGGTATTCGCGACGTTGCCTAAGTTCGGAATCATCAACAACTAACCTTTTCCCAACCAAGTTAAGCTTACCTTCCAGTCTTACTGGATGCCGCTGAATACCAGTAAACAGTGGAGAGACTACCTATCTGACCTCTTGGTAAGACTGGTTGTCAGACTTTCCGGCAAAGTTCTGAATACAAATCTCCATATGACTTCCAGTTGTTTCGATCCAAGGCCAATATGGACCACTGATCTTGTCCACATCGTTCCGCCATCTTCAACCCTTAATTTAAAAAATACTTATAAATCCTTATTTTCTGACCTTTTACAATAAAAATAATTTTATCATTATTAATATTATCTTGAACATATTATGTACCACATTATTCTTATTTTATTTTTTCTTATTAACATTTTAATTTGACATTTTCAATATTAATTAATGTATAATTGCAATAATTCTAACTGTGACATCTTAATTAGTAACTATTTTAGATGATTAATTATTATTTTTTTTATAATTTTTGCGTGCTTATTTTCAGGCAGAATGTACAAGGCTCACTCCTTTCTACTCCACCTGTATTTTAATGTAACCTACATTCATTGCAAATAAATGATTTGATTTGATTTGAACACTATAAACTGAACAGATTAAGATTAAGTTAAAGTTCCAAGCTAGACCATCGTTACGCCATATGAAACAAACGCCATACGTCCGCCAATTACACGGCGCACAATGTAGTACCATAGACAAAGCGTGACGTCAGAAGTGCGTCATAGAGTAAGTAGGTCACCACGGATCCATAGAGAATGGAAGCGGCTTTGAATCACAATGACCACTTCGTTACGGACATTACGTTGGTATGTTTTTTCTTTGCATTTTTTCATGGTTATTTAGTAGTGATGTGTGGAGTTTATTGAAAATTGATGTTGAATATTTCATATTCATATTCATATTCATTTATTTGCGTTCTACAAGGTAAAAACATGGTGTTAACAAAAAAGGCTTAGAGCTAAGAGCCGTTGTAGACCCTGTCAGGGCACAGCAAAATCTAATTCTTACAAGTTAAAATATACATGAAACCAATTAAAAATGTTAAATATACAGTTAGAAGAAATATACAGATATGGTTAGAAGTTAAAAATGTCAGTCTTACACAGTCAAAAATTTAAAGTTAAATTATATATGAAAACTAGATAACAATATTTCTCAAAAACAATAACATACAATTAACAAACATATAATTCTATTATTTCGTAGGCAGGTAGATATGTCCTTGTGTTTAATTAAACAATTAAATAATCATCCTAATAAAATTGTACCTATCTATATATATTTAATTATAATCTGTCATTCAAGTATTCATTCACATTATAATAGCTTTTGTTTAATAGAAATAATTTTAAATTATTAATAAAGATGTTGTATTTATTTATATTTCTTATTTCTTCTGGTAACTTATTATAAATTTTTATCGACATGACATATGTACTTGAGGAATGCATTTTTAGTCGGGATGTAGGAATGTTTAATCTATTTTTATGTCTTAGAGTAATTTTAGTTTGAATGTCTTCTCTTTTTGTGTAGAAATTCGGGTGTTTACGTACAAATTTACAGATCTCAAAGATGTAGAGGCACGGTAGGGTTAGAATTTTTTGTTCCTGAAAGTGAGGCTTACAGCTATCCGTTTGTTCAATATTTACTAGAATCCTAATTAGTTTTTTTTGTAGGGTGAATAGTGTGGGTGAGTCTGTACTATTTCCCCATAATATGACACCGTATTTAAGCCATGCGTAGGCGTACGCGTAATATGCTACCAACGTAGTATTTATGTCTGTAGTTTTTTTGATTTCGCGAAGGGCGTATGAGAATTTTGATAATTTTGCTTGTACTTTTTGGATATGCGACTTCCAATTTATGTGTGTGTCTATGTCTAATCCTAATAGGGTGAATTTATTAACTGTTTCTAACTTGTAATTTTTAAAGCTGAAGTTTATATTTAGAGGCTTTTTTTGTCTTGGGTGGAAGGTCAATATTTTAGTCTTATCGTGGTTTATTTCTAGGTTATGTTCCATCATCCAATGAGTTGTAGCGTCAAGTATTGAATTTAATTTATCTTTAAGGTTGAGATCAGTTTCACATGAAGCAAGAATAGAAATATCATCCGCAAACAAAACACAGGGTTCACTGATATGCTTCGGGAGGTCATTGATGTAGATTAAGAATAGAAAACCACCTATTACACTACCTTGTGGGATTGAAGCGTTTATTGGTATGGTTTCAGATCGGAACAGTTCTATTTGATTAGATTTTTTGTTAAAATATTCCAATTCCACTACTTGCTCTCTGTGTTGTAAGTACGACGCGAACCATTCATGACATTTACCACGGATCCCTATGCCATAAAGCTTGTTTAGTAAGATATCGAATTGTACTCTATCGTAAGCTTTCGTCATATCCAGCAGTAATCCTATTGCATATTTCTTGGAGTTAATAATATCGAGGGCTTCTTGTATGTATTTATAGACGGCGAGGGTTGTGGATCGGTTTTTTCGGAAGCCATTTTGACAGTCATTAAATATGTTGTATTTTTCACAATAAGCGTAGACACGGTTGCACATGGCTTTTTCAAATAATTTTGATGCAGTTGGTAGGAGAGCGACTGGGCGGTAGTTATTTGGGTCAGTTTTTTCATTTTTCTTATGTATTGGCTTTACAAGGGCCTTTTTCAAGAGGTTGGGAAAAGTACCTTCCTCGAAGGATTGGTTTAGTAGTTTGTAGAATGGAAGAGTTAACTCGTCTGCACATTGTCTCATTAATGTAGGAGGGAGTTCGTCAACGCCATAGCTTGACTTATTTTTTAAGTTTTTTGAAAATACATTAAAGAAGTTTTTTCTAAAGAACTTTTTATAAGTTATTTCCTAAGAAAATAGTATGCTCCTTCGTCAAATATTCATCTATATTTAACGAGAGAGGAAATCATAAAAACAAATGTAAAAAAAAAAACTGTAGGTCTACGTATACCCGCAACAAAGAACTGTGAAAACTGTTGCAAACCTTCCAATTTATTTGCTTTATTTAGTGCATAGTATTTTTATGCTGTTCGTGTCTGTCTATATTGTTCTTCTAATTTATGCAAAGAATTTAGAAGTAGTTTTCTGAATCACTTAAAAGTAATATTAAACTTAAATAATCTCGACTTATCAAGTCTACTACACTAATCATCATCATTTGCCTAGCTTTTTCCCAAATTCTCATTAATTCTTGTATTTCTTTTCCAGACTAGAAGCCGACCCTAGGGGTCTGCTTCCAGTCTAACCGAATGCAACTGAATACCAGCATTTAACAGGAAGCGACTGCCTATCTGACCTCCACAATCCAATTACTCGGTAACACGATACCTTTTGGCAATACTGGTTGTCAGACTCACGGTGCAGTTTTCACTACAATTGAAAGAATTTATGTCTGAAGGCGATTACAGGAGCTAAATTAGCAACTCTATTTGTGGTGGTTCAAACTTCGTTTGAAATACTGTTATAATAAGGTTCTAATCAGCCTGCACTACAAAGTGGTGTACGTCAGTCACTGCGGGCCGAATAGTGCGAAATGAGTAGTTTTTTTGCGATTTACTAAAAATCTATGGATTGACCCAAAAAATTAAAACACTATGATGCTAATATGTTGCTTGTAGAATTGTTTTCCAAAAAATCAGAATGATCGCATGTATTTTAGTATGGTTTTTACTCGTTACAAGATTTTTTTAGAGATAAGTTCGTGATTTTTTTTATAGAATAAAATTAGTTGTATTATGTTTTCAAAACACTATCGTACTAGCTTAGATCCTGAACAATATCATATATTTTTCTGGTTTTGTTTATTGCAGTGAATCATATGCTTTTTTGCATTATAAAACTCGCGTTTAGCTCCTGTAGTCGCCTGAAGGTATACCTGTATTTTACCTACATTTCAGACCAAAGAAAGGATGGACGAACTGTGTGGATATGGTTACAAAGGAGTCGACTGATGACATGACGAGCAATAGAGAATGTGGGAGAAGACTTGCTACCCTGGACCCGAAATAAATCAAGTTAAAGAAATGAGAATGATGATGATATTGATGTGATGACCTACATCAATATTAAACTTGCTTAGAGACTTGCTTGACGTTGTATCAAGTCGTAAACCAGTACAAAGTCGGGGCGTGTCCCTACTCGTGTCTTTACATTACAATACATACATACAAATAAATGTTTTTTTTACTGTATGCGTATGAAAGTATATTATATACGGTACGTAGGAACAAAAAAAAAACATTTTTTTTAATTTGTATGTTATTCCGGCTAATCTCCGAAACGGCTGGACCGATTTTGATGGGGATTTTACTGGCACATAGCTGATGTTATAAGGAGTAACTAAGGTTGCTTTTATTTTTGAAAAAGAGTTCAATATAATTAAAACCCATGAAATTGTTAACAAAATCCAATAGGGTAGATGACAAAAAAAAAACTAATTAGTCCGTCTGATAGATTTCCAAAAAATATTGGTCACATATTTTTTTATTTTTCACGTAAACAAAAAATTAAGACGATACAGTGCGTCGAAAACTCGTGTGACGTCATATTTTGAGTACAGTTTTTACCGGAAAGTGACGCATTTTTGACGTGTTTTATCTTCGTCAATTTTTATTAATTTGATAAAAGTTATAACACGTATCTAATATTTTTCGATGATCTAACTGACGGGCTAAACAGAATCATATTTTTTTAGTCAGGAATTATCCCTATTCAAATAAGTAAGTAATATTTTTGTAAAAAAAGTCACGCGAACGAAGTTCACGGGCAAAAGCTAGTCTTAAAAATAAAGAAGTCATCACGTATCTAACTAAGATCCACTAGCATACAATAATAGTAACTATATAATCATCCCATACCTCGGCATCATCAATCATCTGAATGATATTAAAGTGGTACTTATAGTGACGCACGTGAAGTCCTCGCCGCCATATTGTAGAATAAATAGACGTTTATCATTCTAAAATAGACACTCGATCTATTGCTGGGACAGTTCTTCCGTATATCTAGCTTTGAAGACTGGTTAGGGTAAACAAGAAGTGGTCGGTATCATCTGAAATTATGTTATTCTTTACTGTAAAGTTTTGTAGTCACCTGTTTTTTGAAGTGAAAACTTCTTTAGGCGCTTTGAGCACTTTTTGGGTGAAGGAAAAACATTGAACTCATCGTCACGTCACGTAACGTGCGGTCACGCTTCGTAGCCGTTCGTAGCACTCGTAGCATCCGCTACGGCGTAGCACCACATAGGCATGCGCGGGGCATAACCAGTGCTACGACTGAGGCGGGGCCTGTGTACTTTTTGTTTTCACTTCTATCGGCAGTCCCCAAAGACTGCTCTGATTTTTTTTATCATTTTTTGTTTGGAAAATAATATTTTTGTTGGTTTTGTCATATTCAGGAATGTCAAAAAGCCTTATAATATTAAGATGTGAAGTAACATCTACTGGATTGATGTTGTGTTACTCAATCACGCCAAAACGGCTGAACGGTTCTGGATGAAATTATCTCACACATGTATTTCTCATTCGAGCAACAGTTAGTAATAAATAAAAATTACGTGTCACTACGTTCGTACACGCTATTCTCCAAAACCACCCAACCGATTTCAATGAATTTTGGAATGTGTATTGTTGGTTCCAGCTTGAAAGAAAGGATAGTTTTACTCACTTTCTTTAAGGTCTCGGTCTATCCATCTAGCTGGTAGACCATCTGCCCTTCGACAGGGCCATGTTTGTCGTTTAACTACACTCGGTCATATCTAGCCACTATACGTATACATCGTTGGACACGCCACACAAGGGTGGAGGTCCCTGAAATCTGTCCAGCCATTGTGTGTCGCTAATAGGATTCAAACAAGCACCGCCTTACTTTTGTTTTAACGCTAATAAGCGAAAAAATAGGTTATGAACTCATTAAACTGTATGGCACATGTGTTTCAAACTACGTATACAGTGTGTTTTACCTTACCTATAAAGGGTGTAAAAAAACTACTTAACGAAGCTGAAAGGCACTTGTTCTCCTCGTCATTGCGATCGTTTTTTTGTTCTATACCATACCTGGGAACCTTCTACATAGTTACGGAGATATTGGGGGTCAAAGTTTCAACTTTTTACAAGTTTTTTTTTTTTAAATACAAGTTTTTAATGTAAGATTTTTACTTTAAACACCTCCATGTCCCCCGTAGTATTCAATTCATCCACCAGCATAATGTTTTGAGTGCGTTACATTGAGTTCTACCAAAAAACATGATTTTTCACCCAAAAAAAAAGTCGTTTACCAGCAATAATTTTTGTGTAAAGTTACATAATTTGATGTATAGAATCCTTGGTTGACGTCTTCTTGATGAGGTTGTTTACTCTCTGTATGTCTTTACACTGGCATACTGTAAAATAGGTAGGTAGGTGCAACTCTGCTTATCCCTTTGGGAATTACAGGCGTGATATTATGTTATGTATTAGCTTTTGCTCGAGGCTACGCTCCTGTTATGTACGGAGTATAATCACGGGAACCTTTTAAATGTAGACTATAACACTTGGGTATAATCTAGCTCTTCGTTAGCAAAAGATTTTTCGGAATCGGATCAGTAGTTCCAAAGATTACCCCTTACATACAAACTTACAAACAAATACCTCTTTATTTCAAGTTAATTAATAGGCGTTGTAGGTTGTTGCAGTATTAATAATTAATCGTTTTAACTTAAGTGTGAAAATTTACCTTTGTAAGTAAAGCATTAGGTAATTACATCAAAATTGTTCACCAAACTGAATAGATTTACACTTGGCTTTTGAATTGATTAAGTTGAAAACTTGCCAAGTTCACTTTAGCATAACATAAGGTTATTCCTTCGTTTACAAAAAGGAAATAACATTCATCTGCAATTTCTGAATGTTTTTTTTCGTGTCAAGCCTTACTTTGGGGACGTGCTATTTTTTAAGTTATGTTGAGGTAAAAAGCTGTTTTAGTGTAAAACATACATTTCATATGGTTGGAGACAGGGCCTTAAAAGACAGACAGTCAGTAAAATTACGACAGCGGGACACCACTGCTGGCTAATGCTTCTCAACTCTTAGGGGCAACAGATTTCTAACAAAATAGAAAGACACCCGACTTGGCTTAAAAAATAACAAATTAATGGTGTCGATTCTTTTGTGTACAAACCAAACTTAATTTAGGCTATTGCTATATTTTTCTCTCTAGTAAAACGAGAAAGAGAGGGCCGTAATTTAGAGCTGTCAAATTTAGTTGAAACTATAATATTTCCATACAAATGAAGGGTGCACGTAAAAACATGTCGACTAAAAACACGGTGAAGCGCAAGGCATAAACTAGTTTGATATCTCTAACTTAGTTCATAGCTATAGCCGTCGTTTTCTCGCACTGCCTTTTAGTAAAGTATAGCAATATCCTAAATTAAGTTTAGTTTGTGCACAACAGAATCGACACCAGTTTCAAAAATGTAAAATTTCGAAGCTTTCGAGTTGCTCACTCACAATTGGCGAGACGCGAGTGGTTTGTTTGGATTCTTCTCTTCTTCTTCTTACACTTCCACCAACTTATCTGTGCAGGCGTAAAAACACAGAACTAAAATAATAATAATAATAATCCATTTATTTCAGGTAACAAAGACCCATACATAAATACTTTAACCTAAAAATACATACTAATAACAATTTTTGTAAATAAACGTACCAAGTTTGACATATTATGCATGCGATGCATTTTTAGGGTTCCGTAGTCAACTAGGAACCCTTATAGTTTCGCCATGTCTGTCCGTCCGTCCTCTCTTAATCTCTGTGACCGTTAGCACTAGAAAGCTGAAATTTGGTACCAATATGTATATCAATCACGCCGACAAAGTGGTAAAATAAAAATAGGAAAAAAATGTTTTATTAGGGTAGCCCCCCTATATGTAAAGTGGGAATTTTTTTTTTTTTTATTTCAACCCTTACGTGTGATATATTGTTGAAAAGGTATTTAAAAATGAATAGGGGTTTCCTAAAATCATTTTTTGATAATGTCAATAATTTCGGAAATAATCGCTCCAAAAGTAAAAAACAGTGCCCCCCCCCCTCTAACTTTTGAACCATAAGTTTAGAAAATATGAAAAAAAACTGAAAAGTAGAACTTTATAAGGACTTTCTAGGAAAATCATTTTGAACTTGATAGAAACAACAGTTTTTGTACAAAAAAGACAAAAAGTTGTACAAAATAATTTCTGGACTAAGTTTGTAGTATATTCGTATATGCAAGCATTTTTACATAATGGATACCCACCTTTAAACTCATAAGTGGGAACACTTATTGTGACGGACGGGAAACTACGGAACCCTACACTGAGCGTGGCCCGACACGCTCTTGGCCAGTTTTTTTCTTGCTTGAAATGCACAACTAACCAATCACATAGCTAAAATACCTCAAGCTGTAAACAATCTTTACTAATATTATAAAGACGTAACATTTTTTTGTAAGTTTGTATGTAGGGGGTAATCTCCGGAAGTAATGAACCGATTTAAAAAATTCTTTCACCATTCGAAAGCTACATTCACCCTGAGTGACATAGGCTATACTTTATCCCCGTACTCCCACGGGAACGGGAACTACGCGGGTGAAACCGCGTGACGTCCGCTAGTAAGCGATATTTTTGGTCAGTTCCACACACATCCCACGCTACGCAACCTCGCTCATGACTTCCCTCCGCGCACTCGATCGGTTTGGATGCGATCTATTTCGCTGTCGATTTTAATTACGATTTTCGTGTTCCGTGATCGATTCCCGGCTCGTGAGTTGTTCCTAGTTGTGTACTATTGTGCTAAGTGCTGGTATCGTAAGTTTTTTAGTGTTTTTACGTCGGTTTTACTGGTATTTTAGTTAATTTCGTTTACTTTCGGTGAGTACATTTACTTTTTTTGGTGTGTGGGTACCTCGAAATAATTTTATCGTCCGTTAATTCTGTTACCTTTCTTACGTTCTAATAGTTTGTTTGAATTTCATAATTTATAATATGTTATCCATTAATGATGACCCGCCTGACCGTGGCAGAGATGCATTCCATACACCCGGGTCGCCGACGACCTCCGCTAGTTCAACAAAACGTTTGTTTCGCGAAATGTCACCTTCGTACATATCGCCCGAGGAAAGGTCAAAACGGCTTCACACATCCGACTCAATTGAGAAACCTTCGCCAATATTAAACGTCAGTACTGCGAGCAATGACAATTACTGCGATTTAGTCTCACAGGCGTCTGCATTTCTTTCGAAAATTAACGACCTTGTTAATGATCAAGGGTCCCGCATTAATGTCGCAAATAAATCCGCTATCATGGACATGACTCAGCGCGTAACGGCCATCGTTTCTTTGTTAGCCATAAAATCATCCTCCAATGAAACTAAATTAGCCAATACGAAACGCGAATTGGATATAATGAAATTAAATCGTAATACTAATAATGTCAATACTAGTGATTGTAACAAATCTTCGTATGCGGATTCTTTGAAACTTCGTCTACCTAAAGTTGCGCCAGCCGTGGAGTCCTGCGTTCCCCTTCCGTGCGTCGTCGCGTACCCTACAGCTGTATGCTAAGTGCGAGTTTTTTACTAAAATTCAAGTAATGTGTCGACCGCGTAAACCGAGTTTACGTTACCATTTACGTCGTCGGTAATGACAATAGAATGCCTCTATGAAAATGAGGTCCGTTTGGAGCACATCGCTAACGTTTGCATGCTATCGCGAGTGCAAGTTACAATTTTGACAGTTTTGACAGCTCGAATACGAAACGCGAGCGTGAAAAGTTTTCACTTAAGATTTTGTGGTGAGAGCATCATGAGAGTGGTGAAATAACAAAGTAATTTAATTTAATTTCGTATTGTGAATGAAACTTACCATGGAATCTCGTATTATTTCGTTTGGACAATGTTTGAGACCGCAAAAGCACAAAATAAGCGTAATATAACGCCACAAAAAAATAAACACGGTTACGTAAACAAAGATAGAAACACCACCACAAACCACTCGGGCATTATAAGATCATTTGCTTAGATCTCCATGCCTAAAAAGTAACAAACTTAGTTTTACAAACTTCACAGATGGATCAAGGTCACTCATTACACACCAAAAGATATAAATTACACTAACTGCTCCATTTATGTCACCAGCATTTCAAATTGGGACGGGCTAGTATTTATTTTTAACAATAATATTAAAAACTAACACAAACTTTCGTAAACACAAACAAAACTAATGACCATTGACCACAGATAAGTAATGTCGTCTAACTTCGTTCTATAACCACCACTAATTGAATAGGCAGTCGCTTATATTATGAACACAAAATACGAATGTCAACTTATTTTGGCCGGTTATTAATGTACGCAACACAAGTTACGGTGAATTAACGCGAAAACGAATGAATGTATTCTAGGATCTCACACTCGCAAGTTAACGATTGTCGATGCGGCACTCACACTACCTAGTTCTGACATATTACGCTAGATGGCGCTACCCCAGCGCCATACAAATTTGCCTAAACGTTAACGCGCTCGAATGTGGTGAACGAAAATAGCAAATCTCACACTAAGCACACTGACCGGTTAGCCGATTACTCGTCATCGTCCGCGACTAAACAAGCGCTTATGAAAGCGATTAAGCCTAGTGACGACGGATTTCAAATTGTAGGCGTTAAGAAAACCGCGAAATCTGGCGTTGTATTACGTGTCGCTAATGACAACCAAATAAAAAAATTGCAATCGGTCGATGCTATTAGGTCCGCCGGCTTAAGACTTGAAAAACCGAAAGGCCGAAGGCCTCGTATATTAGTTAAGGACGTCCCATCCTCAATGGAAGACAATGCTTTTCTGCACGCGTTATACCGTCAAAACATTAAAGACGAGCTGCCAATAAATGAGGATGATTTTATTAAGTCAACTAAAATTATTCGTAGGCGTTCCTTAGATAACGGTCGCAAGTGGATAGGCGTTGAAATCGAGTCCACAGTTCGAAAACATTTAGTGTCCACCAAAGATAAATTATTTATTGATTGGGCGACTTGCCGTTTCATCGATGATGTCGAAGTAGTTCGTTGTTTACATTGCCAGCAGTTCGGTCACGTTAAGAAACACTGCGTTAATAAATCACCTACCTGTGCTAACTGCTCGGAAGCACATGAAACAAATAACTGCCCGCACAAGGATAATTTAAATTACATACCGACTTGCGTGGCGTGTAAACGTTTTAAAAAACCGTTTGACCATCGTTGCGGGTCCCCAGAGTGTACCACTTACAAACTTAAGCTCGAACAGTTAATCCTCAATACCAACTACTAAAATAATGGATAGTTTAACTATAGGACAATTAAATCTCCACAACGATAGGGTGGCGACCTCTGAATTAGACAAATTAATTATCGATTATAACTTAGACATAGTACTTGTTCAAGAACAATACCAGAACGCTCACTTACGTCACAAAGTAGTTCAGCTGGACAGCAAAGCACGAGCCGGAATTTACGTGGCGCGTTCTTCTAACTTTACAGTAACGTCTTTGCGTAACCTCATGACGCCCCACTGTGCCGTTGCGGAAGTCTCATCAGCTTCTTTTAAAGTTTACGTTGTGAGCTGTTACTTTCAATACTCAGACCCTGTTGCACCTCATATACATAACCTCCGTCACGTCTTACAGTCACTCGCGGGCAGTAAAGTTATCGTTGGCGCTGATGTTAACGCGTCATCGTCTCTGTGGTATGGCAAGGTTAGGTCAACGGATTTCGACCGACGTTGTGCTGTTGAAGATTTTATAGCAGAAATGAACCTATCAATTCATAATACCCCTGATGCACCACCTACTTTTTGCAGCCCAATGGGCGAATCTTGTATTGACGTCACACTTTCTAGTGCAGACGTACGATTGGATAGGTGGCGTGTCCTACCAGATGCGTCTTGTAGTGATCATCGCCTGATCGTGTACGAATTTGTTCCGAGGTCTACTCAAGGTCCATCTCATATCACTGGTAATTTTAGATATAAAAGTAAAGGCGCGAATTGGGAATTCTTTGGCTTGCTTTTTGCGTGTCACGCCAAAGACTTCACTCGTGATGGGCTGTCAGCTGAAGAAAGTGCTGAAATTATGTCAGACACCTTCACTTACTGTGCTGACATCGCCATTGGTCGCGCATCTATGACCAACATCCATAGATGTGATTGGTGGTGTGACTACTTAATTGAGCAGCGTAAAAGCTATCGCCGAGCGCGCAGACATTTAAACAAGCTTAGAAAACAAAAGGTCACCGGAGACCCACTTAACTTTGCTTTAAATGCATTTAGAGTTGCCAAGTCTCGCTACAGAGCATCAGTGGAAAAGTCTAAGGGTAATTTACTGCGAAAAATAGTAGAAAAACTAGATAAAGAAGGTCCGTGGTCTCCTTTGTATCACGAGTTCAAAGCTAATCGATCAGTCGACCTGGCGTTTGTCCAGAACATTAAAGTAAATAATAGACACACGACCGGTATTGAGGAAACAACCGAAGTTCTATTAAATAGTCTGATACCTGATGATTCGCCAGTAAATGACAATGACTACCATAAGCAGATCAGAGCGTGGGCATCTGTGCCACCTGAATCACCAACGTCAGACCTTCCATCCATTGACGAATTCATTAATCTTGTCAGGAAACTGCCTCTTAACAAATCATCAGGTGAAGATAAAATATCTAATCGGATGATAATAGAAGCTTGTAAAACAGCGGGTGACGCCATTTTATCTGTTTTCAACCGATGTATTGCGGACGGCGTTTTTCCTCGTGTATGGCGACGTGGCTTTATACGAATAATTCCAAAAAGTGGTGATAAGCCACCAGACGACCCTAAGTCGTACAGGCCCTTAACCCTACTGCCATCTTTGGGAAAACTCCTGGAGCGCCTTATCGTTCCACGTTTGCTGCCAGACGGGCCAAAGTTTCATAACAACCAATTCGGTTTCACCGTGGGAAAATCTACCGTAGACGCGGCACTTTCTGTTAGAAAAATTGTTAATAACTCGGAACACAAGTACGTGGTTGGAATCTTTTTAGATATTTCCGGGGCTTTTGATAACGCATGGTGGCCGATGCTACTACTTAAAATGAAGAATCGCGGCTGCTATAAAAACATATATAATCTTGTTTATTCATATTTTTTAAATGGTTCCGCGAAACTCAAACTCGGACATCATTCTTTGTCAAAGTCCCTTACCATGGGATGTCCTCAGGGCTCGGTAATCGCTCCGTATCTGTGGAATTTAGGTTTCGATGATTTTCTCGCGATTCCTCTCCCACCCGGCTGTTCATTAACCGGTTACGCGGACGACGGCCTGCTGCTCATTCAGTCGAGTACTCGAGCTGGACTCGAGAATTTAGCTGACACTTGCCTACGATTAATATCTCAGTGGGGCGATCGAAACCGTCTGACCTTTGCACCGCAAAAAACTTATCAACTAATTTTAAAAGGTAATCTTAAATCGTGGCCTAGTATTAAATTTAATAACGTTCCCGTGAAAAGAAAGCAGTCCGTGTGCTACCTTGGTTTGGTCTTAGAGAAGAATTTTTCATTCATAGATCATATAAAAATTGTCGGTGAAAAAGCTAAAAAGAACTTTTATGCCTTAACTAGAATATCCAAATCTACGTGGGGTCTGTCATTTCTAACTTTAAAGACCATTTATGGGGCTACCTATTTGGGGTGTATGTGCTACGGGGCACCTGTTTGGGCCGATAGGGCCACCATAGGAGCGGTACGACGTAAATTGCTTCAAAG
This sequence comes from Xestia xanthographa, assembly GCA_905147715.2. Taxonomy (NCBI): domain Eukaryota; kingdom Metazoa; phylum Arthropoda; class Insecta; order Lepidoptera; family Noctuidae; genus Xestia; species Xestia xanthographa. The sequence continues at coordinate 27,675,486 of LR990644.1, read as the reverse complement.
CCAGCGTTTGGCTTTGATATTCTTATGCAAAGCGTATAGGACGGTTAGTACTGAAGCCTTACCGGTACTTGCAGGTGTACTTCCAGTCGATCTTGAAGTGCAGCGACGGGCTGCAATGTACTATAACGCGCGTGAGACCACGGACGCAGACTTTTTAACCCTACGTGACCGTGATAAGATTTCTAGATTATTCAAACCACAGACCGACGTCTGGGAGGAACTTTTGTCTGAATGGCAATGTAGGTGGGATAATTCCATCAAGGGCCGACACCTCCACCAGTTCTTTCCATCCGTTCGTGAACGGCTGGCCAGGACATGGCTGGAGGTTGATCACTGTGTTGCTCAATTTCTCACCGGTCATGGTAACTTTAAGAGTAAATTATTTTCCTTCAAGCTTGTTGACTCGCCTCTTTGTCAATGTTCCACATCTGACTGCGAATATGAACAATCAGCACATCATATTTTATGGGAGTGCAGTCTTTGGCAGAATGAACGCAATATTATGTTGGATAGTGTACAGGTTACTTCCGGAGTTATTTACTACACAGACCTTGTAGAAACTAGAACAAATTTCCGTGCGTTCAAGCGTTTTTGCCATACCTATTATTGGAATCAAATATAACTGCTCACAACTTAGGACCCATTAATGTTAATATTTTATCCGTGGTGCTAGGCAACTGGGCCTATCCCAGTTGTGAACGTCCCTTTGTGCCTATTGGCCTTGTTTCTTTGTGTCTCCTGCTGATATGGAGGGAAGTGGAAATTACAGATTTTCCTACTCCTCCGCTATACTTTTCTGATTAATTTCGTTGCGGGATCCAAGACAGTTAAATTCATTCTCTGGGACTTCGTCGAGCTTCATTGTCTCGGCGCTTTTCTGGTGGTCGCCACTGTTGATTCTGGCTTTCAGGAGTTACAGTGGTTGGGAACAGTGTGGCGGGCTTGTCCCTTAAAAAAAAACCTCGCTCATCTCTGGTGGAAACGTAGCCTTATACTGGTCATACTGTACGTTAGACATTGGTGCCGATTCCCTTGATCACAAACTAAACTAAATTTAAGTTGAATGCATCTTTTTCTTTCTATTTCATTATGAAAAGGACAGAAGATAAATATTAGTTTAATCCTGTCAAATTAGTCAGCACCTGACGTAATTTGATTTTAGTAGTTAACTTTTTAATCGCGTCTAAAACTTGTATGGCGCTGATTAATTTGACAGAACATAACTAAAATTTATCTTCTGTCCTTTTCTTAATGAAATAGAAACAAAAAATGCACTGAACTTAAATTTAGTTTAGTTTGTGAACAAGGGAATCGGCACCATTACCTTACTAGCCGTTGCTAAACTTGACATATCTGAAAATAAGAAAAATATTCTTCTTTATTAACAAAAGAACAATAAATTCTCATTTCCTATCGACTAACAAGACCTCTGTCTATCCTCAAAGAACCTAAAACTTAAAGATAAACTCCATTACGAAGTCCATACAATAAATCTTCTACAGACAAGACAAGGACAGCGTAAAATCCTCAAGTCAACGGTTAGTCCCCTTTACAACCTCGGGCGATGCGACGCGCGAGCGTCATGTCGTTGTTGCCTTCGTGTGAGCGAGGTTGGGTCTTTTGGTGCGCACAAGTAGCCCTCGAAATTCAAATTTTAGTAACACGTACCTACGTATATATACGTAGGTACAGGATAACTTTTTTATCACTTTCACAAGCAAATGGCACTTAGATTTTTTTTTCTGCTAAAAAAAATAAAATAAATGAAATTCGAAATTCAAATCATAGGCGTATTGCGTATGATTTGAAATTCGATACTTAGATTTTTTTTTTTCAAAATTTCTCTTTCTTTGTTAATTTACTTGAAATTTGTACCGTTTTTTGATGATTGATCAATTTTAATCTATTTCAAACAATTCTAAGCTGTGGAAAAAATAAAAAAAACTAGGTATTAGCTTCCACTCTGTTCACCTAATATACCCATTTTTATGGGAAAGTGATAAAAATGTCATCCGAGATGTAGTTACAGAATTATTTTCATTAAAATCATCAAAACACCCCTCTAAGTTCATTTAACCCCATTGAATGACTTTTTCATGAAATAGTTGTAAAAACATGGGTTGTTCCTGCAGCCAGAATGGTCTCCTCATGAGAGAACTCCTCATCGGTTAATAGCACTGACATGAAACTTTGTGTACGAGTTCAATGTTGATGGATAAACCTAATTTTCTTATTTTCATTTTAATTACTTTTTTATCATGTGGTTAGTCATTCTGAGTCTGATCGCAGCGGAGTTAAGACGTCTTGAAACTGTACCCGAATCATTGTGCCCAGTGTTAATGTGTCAAAGTGTAATGTCAAGTAATTTGTTAGACTCAGTGTATCTGTTTGAAAAGAGTAACCATGGAGTTTCTTGCCGGTTCTTCTCCATGGAAACTACCAACCCGAACCGTGCAATGCAAAATAAAATCGCATCCAATGTGTTTTCATAGCACGAAACCCGTCTACAGCCCACATAAGCTCGAGCCTAGTGAAATAAAATCCTGACAACCCGACACCTGGTGGCACCTGGTGGCAGAGTTTTATGCCGCCCATGGGCAGCTGACTTGGCTTTAACAGCTTAACCAGCATGCCTGAGAGGTTTTTCTCGACGGTATCGTCGAGAAAAACCTCTCAGGCATGCTGGTTTCGTCACGATGTTTTCCTTCACCGAAGCAAGTGATAATTATACAATACGCACATGATACCGAAAAATCAGAGGTGTGTGCCTTGGATTCGAACTTGAGACCTATGACTTGGCAGTCCGACGGTGACACCACTAGACTATCATTGCTAATTTTAAGAAAAGTTTTTTTAAATTCATAATAATAATAAATCTTTATTGACATATGATTGCTCATTACATCAGTGTAGCCCTGACTTGTACTAGGAGTTCTTGTATCACAAGAGCCAGACCTCTCAATTAAGGGCCTACCCCATGGCACACTAGCGCCACTTTAGTAAAAAAAACAGAACTCGTTAAATACAAATATAATATAAAATCTGATAGACAAAATCAATGCTTTAGAGTTCTAGATTATTGACGTCTATTTAATTCATTAAAATATACTTCACTGTAGTTACAGTTAGAAAAATTGCTAAAAACGGCCGTTTTTTTCCATTTTGTATCTGTAACGACAGCGAGCTATGTTTCAATGAGATAGGCAGACGTAAATAATTTAGAAGACCAAAAGATTGATTTTGTCTATCAGATTTTATATTAATTGTGTATTTAACGAGTTCTGATTTTTTTACTAAAGTGGCGCTAGTGTGCCATGGGGTAGGCCCGTAACAGAGAATATGTAAAAAACAATAGACCCAAAAATTTGATTCCTTATAAGATTTGGCATGCATTAAAACTGTTTACATACATAAAAACCGGCCAAGAGCGTGTCGGGCCACGCTCAGTGTAGGGTTCCGTAGTTTCCCGTCCGTCACAATAAGTGTTCCCACTTATGAGTTTAAAGGTGGGTATCCATTATGTAAAAATGCTTGCATATACGAATATACTACAAACTTAGTCCAGAAATTATTTTGTACAACTTTTTGTCTGTTGTTTCCATCAAGTTCAAAATAATTTTCCTAGAAAGTCCTTATAAAGTTCTACTTTTCAGATTTTTTTCATATTTTCTAAACTTATGGTTCAAAAGTTAGAGGGGGGGGGACACATTGTTTTTTACTTTTGGAGCGATTATTTCCGAAATTATTGACATTATCAAAAAATGATTTTAGGAAACCCCTATTCATTTTTAAATACCTTTCCAACAATATATCACACGTTAGGGTTGAAATTAAAAAAAAAAATCACTTCCCACTTTACATATAGGGGGGCTACCCTAATAATTTATTTTTTTCCAATTTTTATTTTACCACTTTGTCAGCGTGATTGATATACATATTGGTACCAAATTTCAGTTTTCTAGTGCTAACGGTCACAGAGATTAAGCGAGGACGGACGGACGGACAGACATGGCGAAACTATAAGGGTTCCTAGTTGACTACGGAACCCTAAAAAGAGTAAAAAAATAAAAAAAATAAAATGTGATAATAATTATGTACATTTATTATCTGTACAATCGCTGACGTCTGTCACTTGTACGTGCAGCTCTTGTCAGAGGAGCTAAAGTTTCCCTTCATGAAAGTTTTGTAGAAAACTTTGAGACAGGCGTCTAATACTTCAATCTTTGATCGCGAACGCTGATTGATTTGTATTGTCTTTGCCTAATTACGTAGGCTGGCGGCGCGGCGCGTCAAAGTTTGCAGTAAATTATTGTAGATTAGTTCTGATTTGTTGGTAATTAAGTTTTGATCTCGTGGTAGGCATAATCAACGTAATATATCTAGAAGAGGATTTGAGCTTTTTTACCCGACTACAGCAAAACTAAAGCGAATCCGAAAGGCACTTGTTCTCCCCGTCATTATGATCTTGTTTTTGTTATAGACCATATTTAGGAACCTTCTAGTTACGGAGATATTGAGGGTCAAAGTTTCAACTTTTTCACAAGTTTATAATGTATGATTTTTACTTTAAACACTTTCACGACCCCCTTACTATTCAATTCAGTCCTACCGAAAAACATGATTTTTCACCCCAAAAAAAAGTTATTTCCCAGCAAATTTTTTAGCGTAAAGTTACTTAGTTTGATGTACAGAATGCTTGGTTGACGGCTTCGTGATGAGGTCTTTTACACCCTGTGTGTTTGTGTCTACCTATGTTCCTCCTTAGCGCCTAAACTATTCATCCGATTTTGATGAATAAGGAGTCAATCGATTCGTTATTATATTATGGCCCGGGTGACATACAGTACAAATTGTGTTCTACATCGAAAAGATACTTTTCTATTTAATACTAGCTGTTGCCCGCGGTTTCGCCCGCGTGAAGTTCGGTAACTGTCCCACTGGATAAGGGAAAATAAGGAAGGAAGGGATAATAGTGTCCTCCATGTTAATCCAGGTTATAAACTATCTATGTGCCACATTTCATAATCATCACAATTATTATTATCACCAATTATCATCATTAACACAACCACCATAATTACCACAATCATTATCACAATCACCATCACAACCACCATAACAATCACAATCACCATCACTATCACAATCACAATCACCATCACAGTCCCCATCACTATCGCTATCACAATCACCATCACCATCACAATCACCATCAAAATAACTATCACAATCACCATCATCGTTATCACAATAATATCATCGTAATCACAGTCATTATCACACTCACCATCACCATCACTATCTCAATCACCATCACAATCACCATCACAATCACCATTACAATACCATAACAATCACAATCACCATCACTATCACAATCACAATCACTATCACAATCACCATCACCATCAAAATAACTATCACAATCACCATCACAATCACCATCACAATCACCATCACAATCACCATCACACTCACCATCACTATATCAATCACCATCACAATCACCATCACAATCACCATCACAATAACCATCACAATCACCATCACAATCACCATCACAATCACCATCACAAGCACCATCACAATCACCATCAAAATCACCATCACAATCACCATCACAATCACCATCACAATCACCATCACAATCACCATCACAATCACCATCACATTCACCATAACAATCACCATCACAATCACCACCACAATCACCACCACAATCACCATCACTATGACCATGACAATCGCCATCACAATTACCATCACAATTACCATCACAATCACTATCACAATCACAATCACCATCACAATCCCCATCACCATCACTATCACAGTCACCATCATTATCACCAATTATCATCATTAACACAACCACCATAATTACCACAATCATTATCACAATCACCATCACAACCACCATAACAATCACAATCATTTTCACCCTCACAATCACCATCACAATCACCATCACAATCACCATCACAATCACCATCCCAATGACCATCACAATCACCATCACAATCACCATCACAATTACCTTTACAATCACCATCACAATCACCATCGCTATCACCATCACAATCACCACCACTCTCAGATTAACTATCACAATCATCATCACCATCACAATCATCATCAAAATCAGTATCACAATCACCATCATCGTTATCACAATTATTATCATCGTAATCACAATCGCTATCATCATTATCACAATCACTGTCATCGTAATCACAACCATTATCATCGTATTCACAATCATCATCATCACAATCTCCATCCTCGTCATCACAATCATTATAATCGTAATCACAATCATTATCATCGTAATCCCAATCACTATCATCTTAATCACAATCATCATGATCACAATCGCCATCACTATCTCAACCACAATCATTATCACAATCACCATCATTATCACAATCACCAACACTATCACAATCAAAATCACAAATCATCTTAATCACAATCATCATCATCACAATCTCCGTCCTCGTTATCACAACCATCGCTATCACCATCACAATCACCGACACTATCACAATCACCGTCACTGTCACAATCACCATTGCTATCACAATCACTATCACAATCACCATCATCGTTATCACACTTATTATCATTGTAATCACAATCATTATCATCGTTATCACAATCATCATAATCACAATCATCATCATCGTAATCACAATCATTATCATCTGGATCTCAAAATAAATGCCATTTTCGTAATCAGCACCCCTGATAATCTCGGTATCGACACCCATATTGATTTTTAGACATTTCAACCCCATCGCACCCCAACAGGGAATGGTAGTATTTCAGGTCTGCCACATTAAATCTTAAAATCGTTGTTTTTGTAATACACCCGACCCAATTCACCATAAAAACAATAACTATGGTGAATTTCAGGCTTTGTTACCCCATTTCCCTCTTTAAGGGTTGAATTCTGAAAAAAAACTAAAACACAAACGTTAATTAATTTATCGATAGGAGTACTCCTGTTAAGTTTCGAATAAAGTAGTCTAACTAATCTTATTTCCCCACGTAATCTTTGGACTCCCGTTCCAACCCCTAAGGGGGTGAATTTTGAAAAATCCTTTCTTAATGCATCCCTAAACCTCATAAAGAACCTTTGTGCCAAATTTGGAATCTCTAGACTCAGCGGTTTGGGCTGTGCATTGATTTTTATACTTTGCCACCCTATTTCCCCCTCTTAGGGGTTGAATTCTGAAAAAACCTGAAACCCGTTTCTACTCATTTATCAATAGGAGCACTCCTGTGAAGTTTCGAATAAAATAGTCTAACTAATCTTGTTTTACCTCATACAAACTTTAGATTCCCGTTTAATCCCCTTAGGGGTTGAATTTTGAAAAATCCTTTCTTAGTGAACCCCTAGACCACATAAGGAACCTACTTGCCAAATTTGGAATCTCTAGACTTAGCGGTTTGGGCTGTGCATTGATTTTTATACTTTGCCACCCCATTTCCCCCTCTTAGGGGTTGAATTCTGAAAAAACCTGAAACCCGTTTCTACTCATTTATCAATAGGAGCACTCCTGTGAAGTTTCGAATAAAATAGTCTAACTAATCTTGTTTTCCCATACAAACTTTGGAGCCCCGTTTAACCCCTTTAGGGGATGAATTTTAAAAAATCCTTTCTTAGTGCACCCCTAGACCACATAAGGAACCTACTTGCCAAATTTGGAATCTGTAGACCCAGCGATTTGGGCTGTGCGTTGATAGATGAGTCAGTCAGTCAGTCAGTCAGTCAATCAGTCAGTCAGTCAGTCAGTTTCTTCTTTTATATATTTAGATGTTGCCAAATCTCTTGTCTACAATTAATTGATTGATTGTACTTTAAATACATAGATTAAATTGTTGTCTAATGAAGAAACAGTGAGTCACTTGCGAGATTTAATGTTGTCATCTGCAGAAATGTTACAGCCGTTACAGGTACAGCAAGCCCTTTTATTTTCGAATAGGAAATAATCAAATGACTCTTGTCGCTCTGGGCGGAGTAGGAGGGAGGGGAGTGGCTGACTTTTACTGACTAAAACCCATCCATGTTCCTTCATCGCCCTTTGTGTTCCGGGGCCGCGGTATCTCTTTCGAACAGTCCCGCAACCCCGGCAGGCATCGGTCCTTGCGGACCCCTTCCTTTTGCTGACTCTCTTTGCGTCGCGCGTGGAACACTCCTGCGCCGTCGACACGGCCTATCGTCATGAGACGGACGGACGGCCAGCTAGGCGGTACAGCAAGCCCTTAGATCTTAATTCATAGTCATTTTACTTTGTGTTACATAACATTACGCATGTACTCCCCGAAGAGTTAGGCAGAGGTGTACCTAATATTACACCCACATTTTGCCAGTTATGTTTAAGTCCTATGTAATAGGGGCGAGCCTATTGCCATCAACCGTACACAAAATCAGACTCCGTGGCTGGTAATGAGAAAGACGACAGTTTTTTTAGGCCCTCTTCGATGTTGCGGATATTCATATTACTTACACCAAAAAAAAGTAACCATTTTATTATAGTAATAAACGAAAGATTACATAGAAACGAAACCGGAATCTTAAAATCATAACAAATAAGTTGTATTATGATATTTTTTTGCGAGTCAAATCATTCCTGTGGTCAATGCCATTTGACGGAAAATACTTACGTAAATAGGGGCGTTTTTTTCCGTTTACAAAAAAAAAGTACGGTATCCATTGGTACTAATATCTGCTTTAATTAAAATATAATATAATATAAAAAGAAATCATATTAAACTGTGAGCTTTCTAATCCTATTTTAGAGGTTTCCGCTAAAATCTTTTAGATGGTATAGAAAATCATCATGGCACGGAACGTTGTAAATTCGTCTTTTTGGTGGTTGACTGACAACTTCATTTGACATTTGACGTGTTATTGTTATTGTTTATTGTTAGATTCACGTTTTCATTTTCGAATTTCTCATCATTCCGGTTAGACATGGCTTAGCTAATATTACCACTGTAATCTAGAAATTATAAGGAAAAAATCTATAAACGTTTCATTAATATCTGTATGTCTGTTATAATTTTATGTGGGTGGCCTGTTCTCCAAACAAAAAAAATTGTCTCCTTTCTGATAGAAAAACCCAATAACACTTTAAAAAAATTAAATAAAATCTTTTTATTTCAGACATAGGTCCATAATGTGTTAGTAAAACGACTGAAACTATGATATATTGAAATAATATAAATCATTAAATTACATTTAAATTAAAAAGATTACATTTATAAATTTAAAATTACAATAAAAAAAATTACATCATAAAATTGCCGGATACGGGATTCGAATCCAGGACCACATGCTCGCTTGCGACCACTTTACCAACGAGGCAGATAATTTGTTTACTACTGCTTAAAACCGGTGAAGGTTTACATCAGGGATGTTACGAAGCTTCGACTCCGACTCCGATATGTCGGAACTTCCGATTTTTCTCCACCTCCGGTCCCGACTTCGGTTCCGATACTTTTAAATCGGAGGTTTTAATCGGAGGTCGAAGCATAGCAAATAGCGGCAGGCGGCGGCGGCTGCCGCTAACGTGTACGAACGAACAGGTCATCAACAGGCATGTCGCCCGGGGAACGCGTTCTGTCTTTTATTGCCTGAACACATCTTTCTTCTGCCACCATCTCCGACTCCACCTCCGACTCCGATTCCGGTTCCGACTCCGACTCCGACTTCGAAAATTCAAATTTAAAAACTCCGACTCCGACTTCGGTTCCGATAAAACCACCTCCGTAACATCCCTGCACTCCTAGCCAAGTTACAAACGTTTCGTATCGATTCTCTTTCTACTATCGTCAACGACTCGGCGAAGCGATTGTAGAAAGCGCTAAATTGGTAGCCAAGTTGACACGACTGAGTCGATCGCTCGTTCTCTAATGTCTGTAGAAAAAACCTACACTTTAGTCTATAATGAGCGTACCTACCAAAGAGTTTAGCGATCAACATTGTAGAAACGATAACATTCTATTCTATCATTTTGAACGATGTAAACTTGTCTACGAATTTTCTATTCGTTTGTGTTGATCACGTTATTTAACGTTGAGATGATGTAATTCCCATTCATTTGAATAGTTTTCTACTAGCGTTAACGATTGTAGATTGTCAACTTGGCTAGGGGTGCTGGTCTACATAGTGAAGATACTAGTAACATGTCCTAGAAACAAAAAATCCAAGACACGGGACATGCAGCATACGAACACATTGGACCTGCTATAAAAACGCTGGCTGTTAAAAAAAAAAGAAATTCTTGATAAAAACGTTCAAAAGTGAGTTTCCGCTTCATTCATGAAACTAATAGAAAGTAATGACATCACAGAACATTTAATATAGCAAACGAAGAGTAATGAACGTCCTACTGTATACTATATTATATGTATGTATGTTAGGCTTGTATTATTTACTAGCTGATGCCTGCTCTATCTATTAAAAAAGGCATACAATTAACGAACCACCAGATTTAGCAGAATGTAACAGCAAAAAATTCACTTTTGATTGCCAAAATTAGTAAATGATCACCAAAATTAATCCCCATTTTATCGTAAAATTAGAACCAAAAATGTATTTATGACCACCAGAAATGGAACTGTTATGCTATTGCATCCGAGTCAAGGGAGACCCGGTCGACGGAGCCTCGCCTCGCGGGGCTCCTACTCCTGAATGGTTTATAAAAAAATAACCACGAAGGGTATGGCGGGGTTTATTCGCTCGCTTCGCTCGGTCATTCGACCCCGCCATACCCTTCTAACCTAATCTATCCGTGTCGGGGTGCCCCAAGTCGGCCTAGGCAAAACTAGTTTGTCATCAACCACCTCATTAAAATTTGGTGTTCAATTTACTAAAGGAGACAGTTTTTTTTAGGCCCTCTTCGGTGTTGCATAAATATTATTCATATTACACCAAAAAAAAGTAACCATTTTATTATAGTAATAAACGAAAGATTACACAGAAACGAAACCGGATTCTTAAAATCATAATTAATAAGTTATATTATGATATTTTTTGCGAGTCAAATCATTCCTGTTGCGATCAATGTTATTTGACAGAAAATACTTACGTAAACAGGGGCGTTTTTTTCCGTTTACAAAAAAAAAGTACGGTATCCATTGGTAATAATATCTGCTTTAATTATAATAGAAATAGAATATAACATAAAAATAAATAATATTAAACTGTTAGCTTTTTAATGCTATTTTTAAAGGTTTCCGCTAAAATCTTTTATATGGTATAGAAAATCATCATGGCACGGAACGTTGGTTGACAGACAATTTCATTTGACATTTACTCTTTTTGACATTTACAACTTCATTTGACATTGGTTGCATTCCGTATTACAAAATAATCGCTCACAGCACTCACATCAATATTTTGCATGCCGATTTAGATATGACAGCTAAGAACTGTCATCAATTCGGAACGCTCGTGAACGCGTTGCCAGTGATCATAACCCCAATCACAAGACCTATTTTTGAAAATGGAAGATAAGTTGGTTGACCTATCGAATCTGATAACTCAGATTTTGAGATAGAGAACGACGATTCGTCCAGTGATGAAACGGATGACGAAAGTGTTTATATTAGCGTATTTTGCACCCGGCAAAGATTTACCCCTTAAAAAAATACCACGAATTACAAACAAATAACATAGATGCAACGATAATTAAATATAATGTATAGTTAGATGTGAGTCATAAGTTCATAACAAAACAACACAACCTGTCAACACAACTGTCATTTTTGACAGCGCTCACGGTGATATTTATTTGGAGCATGGTCGGTGTAATCGCAAGATGACGCATGTCATGACGTCATCTATGACGATTCAAGGGACATCGTTATTGCGCTCACGGTAATTCGGAACGGGTCTATGGACGCTCAAATCGATTACAGCCTAATTCGGAACGCAGCTATTTTTACTCAGTTTATTTCGATTTTTTTGAAAGTGTTTCTGCGATTTATTCGCATATAATGAAAAACTATTTTATAAAAATGGCATCTGCTGGTCGTTGTGTCTATTGTGCAGTAAGATTTCAAGGCAATGTGCGAATACAATTACTTTCTGACTGCTACAGACGTGCAGCAACTTGTATGGTTATTGTTAGATACACATTTTCATTTCCGAATTCCTCATCATTCCGGTTAGACATGGCTTAGCTAATAATTACCACTGTAATCTTGAAATTATAAGGAAGAAAACTATATACGTTTCATTAATATCTGCTACAATTTATGGGGTGGCCTGTTCTCCAAACAAAAAAAATTGACTCCAAAGGTGATCAATTGATATTTTAGGTGATAGATGTGTAGTGGTCGCAAAGTTATTTTTGGTGGTCATTATATTTTCCCCCTTAAAAAAAACCCACATAAAAATCCGTTGCGTAATTTTAAAGATCTAAGCATACATAGGGCCAGACGCGGTGGGCGACTTTGTTTTATGATATGTAGTGATAGTGATTTGCGGTACAGTCACGACCACCAATCTGTATCATTACCTGCTTAGCCTTTTCATAACTATGTTGGGGTCGGCTTCCAGTCTAACCAGATGCATCTGCATATCAGTATTTTACATGGAGCGACTGCATATCTATATATGCCGTTGTACCCAGTACTAACTGGGTTGTGGAGGTCACTCCACAACCCAGTTAGTAGGTACTGGGTACAACGATATCCCTTGGTAAGAACTGGTTGTCAGAATTTCGGGCCACTGACTACCTGTAACGACTGTTAAAGATCTACAAATGACTGCCGGGACCAACGGCTTTACCTGCTTTTCGAGTCACGGAGGAAACTCGGGTGTGTATGGGTCCCATCCATGGACCAACTTAGGCAAGCGCGACCAATCTACTACTTCGTAGTATCAATCTACTACTGCGTAGTATCAATTTACTACCGCGTAGTATCAATCTACTACTGCGTAGTATCAATCTACTACTGCGTAGTATCAATCTACTACTACGTAGTATCAATCTACTACTGCGTAGTATCAATCTACTACTACGCAGTATCAATCTACTACTACGCAGTATCAATCTACTACTGCGTAGTAGATATAAGCGCCGCGCCGGCGCGCCGCCGTCGCCGTGAGTTCATGTCGACGCGTCGTCGCCGAGAGCAGCGCACGGCGCGCCGTCGCGACGAGTCGCATCTTGCTTTCTCGCTCGCACCCGCGGCCCAACCGCATAATAAGTGCTCATTTCAGAGACGCGGCGCGTGCGCGTTGGGCGGTGCGTTGTGCGGCGCGTCATGCGGCGCATTGCGCGTTTTCCCGATTACGGAGAGGCGGTGTAATCTGCGATATAATTTTTAGGCGCGTGTGAAGCCGCGTGCATCACCGTGTTGACCGCGGCGGGCAACGCTGCATTTCAGCAAACGCGCGTGAAATCGCTTCTCCGTAAACGCTCTTTTTTTTCTCTCATGGGAAATCTTAAAATGACTCCTCCTGCTCTGGGTGGAGCAGGAGGGAGTGTCAGACTTTTACTGACTAAAACCCTTCCATGTTCCTTCATCGCCCTTTGTGTTCCGGGGGCACGGTATCTCTTTCGAACAGTCCCGCAAACCCGGCAGGCATCGGTCCTTACGGACCCCTTCCTTTTTGCTGACTCTCTTTGAGGCGCGCGTGGAACACAAACGCGCCGTCGACACGGCCTGTCGTCATGAGACGGACGGACGGCGAGCTAACCCATAGCCCACCGTCCACAGGCCCGCGCCTACGGTGGCCGGGGGCCACATGGTGGCCCCCGACGCCTGGGGCGTCTCCCGTGCGGCGGCCGGGACGCTGTGAGGTTCTCTGCCTCTCACGTTCCGCCACCTCCTTCTCTAGCATTACTGCTTCGCAGAAGGAGGTGACGGCATCCCATTCCGTCTCGCTCTAGACCATGGCTTGCACCAGGGCCGGACGCGAGAGGTCACCGCCGCCAATCGCCGCTTCGAGGACACGGCGGTGCTTCGCTCACGCGGGCCACACCTCCATCGTGTCCTCCGGTCGATCCTCACAATGAAAGCACCCGGGAGTTTCCTCCCGCCCGATTCGGTGCAGGAACCTCCCGAAACAACCGTGTCCGGTGAGGACCTGCGTCAGGCGGAAAGTGAGGACGCCGTGGCGTCTCTCAAGCCACTCCTCAAAGAGGGAACTTATCGCCACTATTGTGGCGTGCCCTGGACGGGGTTGCGACAGTCGCTCTCTCCATGTCGCCTTGAGATCCCGCCGGAAGTCTGTCCGCTGAGCGACCGTCCGGTGGTGGTGGGTGGTGGTGGCGTAAACGCTCTCATATCATGTTTGAATTGAAAGCGAGCCGCGCCGCACAACGCACCGTGTGACGCGCCGCGTCTCCGCAATTGGTTAGCCTATTGTCGATATTGCTTCGCCACACTCGTCGCTCACGTCACGCAGTCGAGTCGAATATTTTACCCAGTAATCGTGTATTGTTAACAACAACTAAAATTTATGGTACTACTTTAAATACTTATATTTTCTGTTTTATTTATTTTTATAATAGTTTTTAATAAATAGATAGTGCTCTGATTAAAAAAACTCGGTTTCACTTCAATTCAAAATGACCTCCACGACTCCCGTACTATTAATTTCATAATCAGCACAATGTTTTGAGTGCGTTACATTGAGTTCTACCACAAAACACGATTTTTCACCCCAAAAAAGCTTTTTCCCAGCAATAATTTTTGCTAGTTTGAAGTTGTACAGAATGCTTGGTTGACGGCTTCGTGATGAGGTCTTTTACACCCTATATGGCTCTTGTGACCGTCGTATCGAGTAGTCGCAAGCATGAAAATCCGACAACCATTGTTGGCATGTAACCGTTTCATAATAAGATTCTAGTATTCAACTGCATCCGGTTAGACTGGAAGCCGACAACATCCAACATATCTGGGAACATATTTGGAAAAAGGCATGACCGAGATATAATCACCTGTTATATCTCGGTCATGCCTTCTTCAAGATTCAGTTAGGACCTCGTCAGCTATGAGGAAATTGTTATTATACACACTTTTGAATGTATAATAGTAACAGTAATAGTACCTATATTTATTCGCGTAAAACATGGTATACAAAGGTGTTACAAATTTAAATGGCACAAACATTTTTAGCTAGGATAAGACCAAGCATGCAAAAATTTTGAATACAGGGAAAAGGGTAAGCAGGCATGAAACACTGAACAGTACACTTAATATTAAGAACATCAAAATTTTAAATTAATTAACATGAACAACGACGAGCGTATATATTATTTTTATTTTTATTTATGTGTTTGTGGTTGTCAGTGTACTGTGTAGTATGGAATAGTAATCGTTGGATCGCTGTGAGGTCACTGGTGTGGCAGGGCGCTGCGAGCGCGTCAGTAACGCGGTGCATTGGACACCGGTAGATTATTACAGAAGGGCAGTTCAGATATATTGTTCCATTGCAGTAAACTTCTTCCAAATAGAGTTAGCATGATCATCTATGTTAGGGTTTTGGTTTCCGCACTTAGTCCTTATGGTGAATGCTCCGACCATTCCGGTCTAGCAATGACTTTCACCTAGAAAAAATCGTTCCTCGACCTTTATGAACTTGGAGGGTTGTATTGATGATTTTGATGATTATAATTTGTAACTACATACGTCTTACAATTGCGAACAATATTTTAATCAACATACAACCTAGCACTGGCCCGCAAATTGCAAAAAACGTAAGAAAATTTGAATTTCGCGGGCTACCCTGAAGCATCAGCCTTAAAGTGGACCATTGTACGTAAAGTATGACGATTCGTCACCATGCTTATTGAAGACGGATTGCCACTTATCAATTTTGTATTAATTTTCAAACAAATTAGTGCCCGCCCACGTTTTGTTGTTATGTTGTGGTTGTTGTTGTGGTGTAGAGTCGTGGTGCGTGTGAAACAAACCTAAAGATCTTGCCTTTAAAATGGTTATAAATGACTTGTAATCAGAAATTGTCGTTAAGTTCTTCTGGACCCATTCTCTGGAAAAAGTTCCATATTACTAATCACACTCAAAGTTTTTCAAATAAAATTTGTGCGGGGTAGCACATTTACTGCTGGTGTGGTGAGGAGTAAAACCAATGATGAACTTCTT
Organism: Xestia xanthographa; assembly: GCA_905147715.2. Lineage (NCBI taxonomy): Eukaryota > Metazoa > Arthropoda > Insecta > Lepidoptera > Noctuidae > Xestia > Xestia xanthographa. The sequence goes on along the minus strand of LR990644.1, from coordinate 27,659,355 downwards.
GCTTCTTTATTGGGAAGAGTGTTTCCTTATTGCTATCTTGCCGACTACTGTATCGACTGAACAAAATAGCCCTATTTTTATACATAATTTTGAAAGCGATTGACCAATCAAATTCGTTAACAGATTTCCAAAAAACGCGGGAAAAACTAAAATCCAATGAAAACAAGGCAAAAAAGCGGGAAAACATTGTGCAAGTTACCTTAAGTACTACGAAACTTGACTGTAACGAGAACCGCGTGACAATATTTGCGTTTTTCACTAACTTTTCCTATGTAAACATATACAAAACTATATGTTATCGAAATCTAAATAACAAGAACTATCATACAAAAATATAAAATCAACAAAACATATAACATAATAAACTTATATACTCCTAACACTAAGTCTACTATGTACACGAACAAAAATGCAAGAAAACTATTAAAATATAAACTTAAGCTGTTTATATAATAAACTATTTGTGCCTATGTACTATCCTATAGGTGCCTATGTACCTTAAACACTTACATATACCACTATACACTGTCATTATTGTCCTGCACACAAACACTAAACTTATCGGTTTATTTATCACTGTAATAACACTTTATATACAGTCTATGTATCACTATCACTTTATACTATAAATTGCACTGTCCCGCACAAAATTATATGTTTAGAAACTTACTTCGAAGCTTTTATTTTTATGTCCGTTTTGGGTATAAATAGCATTGTCCATAAACACATTATGCTCGCTAAAACATCGTCATTTAGAACTAAGTACTAATTGAGAGTAATGTTATTTAGAGCCGCTCACATCAGATAACTGACGTAGAACATTACAATTTATTGGCCAAATGATAAACGATGGTATTTTTTGTGATTCATCAGAACAAATAGGCAACCTTTGTAAACAATTCGTAAGTACAGTGAATTCGTCGGATTATTCTAGATTTCTGTTAGTAATGACCAGCCAAAATTTAAAATTAAGATCTAGATTCTATTACAAACCATAAGCGCATTTTAAATATTATTGTCGAAAAACGTAAAATAAAATAATAGCATTCATTTGAAAATGTCCTAAAAGTTTCCTAAATCATAAACCTAGTGGGAATTATTTTTATTTATTTTTATTTAGGTTGTTGAACTGAATAGTGCTGTTGTAATATCTACACTTTTGCTTTTTAGTGGTGGACAGAAACGAAATTTTATTAAAAAAGGTTGTTTTTTTTTTTTGAAAATATTATCGATGCTAAACCATCCTGAAAATTTGGCCGGTTACTGAAAACTAACTCTGTAGAACATCTATGACACGTGGAACTCCTGGCTAAATAATAGAACAGCCGCTCAGGTCGATCTTCAGGTTAAGCCGCGCTTGTCTGTGGATGATGGGTGACCACCCATTACATACCGAATTTCCTCCGTGCCTCGGAAAGTACGATAAGTCTTTGGTATCGGCTGTCAATAGGCTTGTGTCCTGAAAAAAATCTATTTAGTCCGTCAGTTAGATTATCAAAAAATATTTGACACGTATTTTTTATTTTGTTACGTAAACCAAAATTGACGAAGATACGACGCTTTTAAAATTATCAATACGTCATGCCGTGCTATTATTTTTAGTGCGTTGTGACGTCACGATCCCCGTTTTCCCCGTTCACTCTCGAGTTTTGATGCGTTTTATCTTTGTCAATATTCATTGATTTACAAAAACAATAAATACGTGTCCATTATTTTCCAATACTCTAACTGACGGACTAAATAGATTTGCAATTTATTGATGGTGGAAACTAGCCTATTATAGATCTTTGACAGTCGTTACAGGTAGTCCAGTGGTCAGAAAGTCTGCAGAAATTTGCTCATAAGCTAGGTATTTAGTTGGAATCCAAAGCAAAACAGAGAAGCAGCTGCGCTTTTCTGCTAATCTATTACCTCATATCACAGCATATAGAGAGCAGCGGTGGCCAAGTAGTGGCGGCCCCGACTTAAGAACAGTAAGTCGTGGGTTCGAACCCAGACAGGTGCATTACTTTGTGTAATTTATTTAATCGCCACTGCTCTCAAAACGGAGAAGGAAAACATCGTGAGGAAACTGGCATGTCCTAGAACCAAAAAATTAAGGACATGTGACATCTACCAATCCGCACTGGGCCCGCGTGGTGGATTATAGCCCATTCCCTCTCATAGAGTGGAGGCCTGTGTCCCAGCAGTGGGAACATTAATAGGCTGATGATGATGATGACAGCATATAGCAGTGGTGTGGTGACCGACGTACTGCCAAATCTCTCTCAATAGGTCTCGAGTTCAAACCCAAGAAACATTACCATGAGACACATGACATAAGATCTCTGATTTTTCGGATTCATGTGCGTATTGTATAATTATCACTTGCTACGGTGAAGGAAAACATCGTGAGGAAACCAGCATACCTGAGAGATATTTCTTGATGGCATGTAAAGCCGAGTCAGAGGCATAAAAACTCTGACACCAGGTTAGGCACTACTACACTACTACTACAACGGCCCATAACCTCCACTGCTGGACATAAGCCTCTCCCATGATGGGAGGACATTGCCGCCGTAATCTCCACGCTTGGCAGGCGGATTGGAGATCGCAGTGATGAAAGACTAACAGAAAACGCTGCTGCCCATTCTCTGGTCTACGGAGGCGCAAGGTGTTCTGCCTCAGACATTAGTCGCCTTATACGACACCCGTGAGTGTAATGGGTTGGTTCTATTCTACTCTGCCGGATACCACACGGCTCTGGACACTAACCACACATTATAGAAGACAGCTATAACCGCTGATCTTTGACAAAAATGCGGTTAAAAATCACCTATGCAACGAAACTCTGTTTCAACTTGGACTGAACCTTCTGTCTCTTCAATACCTTATATTAATACGCCTATCAGTCGGTTGGCAAAACATCAAAGTGCAGCCGACGATTGAGTTCGTCTCGTTCATCAGGTGTAGCTATAACTGAGCACGTTTGATATACAATCTAGTAGTGTAGTGCTAGCCTTCACCCCAGTTATGAGACTGTAGTGTAACTAACATCGATGATGTAATCTGTAAGGTGAGTGAACGGAGTTGCAGTCATAATATTTGGGGTTGTTATGAATCAAGTGTTGAATGGATTAACGAAGAAATGAGTGGAGCCCGTGGCTAAATAACAGTCGCTCGGATCAATCGTCAGGTTTAACCGCGTCTGCCTAGGTTGTTTCGCCGATTAGATTTCTATTAAAAATATAAAATACCTCCTTTATGGTTCTGGCCTGGTAGTTGGTAGATAAATAAAACACTAATAAACCCGTAGTCAAATTATGCAATCGCTCGTTAGACTCGTTACCCGTGGTCTCGGCGGTGGGATATGATATGCTGTTATTATGGATTTCACTATTTGTATTTACTATCGATAAGTATATTCAGAAGTCCAGGAAGCAATCCAATGTTCAATCCCTAATGTTATGGAACCACGGGTAATTAAAATTACCCATAGACCCGGTAATGGGTCGACCCACCCGGGACCACAGGTAACGACTCCTTTCCTCCGTGCCTCGGAAAGCACGTTAAGCCGTTGATCCCGGCTGTAATTTGTAGATCTTTGGCAGTCGTTACAGGTAGTCAGTGGCCCGAAAGTCTGTCTTACCAAGGGTATCGTATTACCCAGTAAAACTAACTGGGTTCTGGAGGTCAGATAGGCAGTCGCTCCATGTAAAATACTGGTATTCAGCTGCATCCGATTAGACTGGAAGCCGACCCCAATATAGTTGCGAAAAGGCTAGGCAGATGGTGATTTCTTTTCTGAAGTTTAGTCCACAACACACACTAGTACAGAAAGGACAAGACTGAATTAGTATGGAGCTTGGTACTTTATTCAAATTGAACGCAACCACAGATTTTACTGTATTAATCGGAAGAGGATAAAATATAGTTTAACTTAACTAAATCCTTAACACGTAAATATCCTGCAAAATAAAGATATTCATTTTTGAAGTTTTTTATTTTTAGTTCACAATGCAACACAGGTAGATTTTGGTAACACCGTGTTTTACGTTCCTATCCTATCCCAGCGCTAACTAAGAATTGTGACCATCCGGTCGTACTGAAACGCATTTTTGGTAATCAAAGTAATAAGAATGGTTACGAGAATATAATGAGGAATAAAAATGAAAAACAAGGTGTACCTACCGACATGTTTGTGCTTTGAGCAAATATACTTAAGAATGCATTCAGCGTAATTCGGAACTCGCTGCGCTGAATGACATTTGAAAAAAGCTAGATGTCAATGTCACAATAGATAAGTCCGTCAGAGAGTTGAGACAGTTAGTGATTTTACTGCGTGCGTTCTGTTCAGTGTATTATTCGGTGCAAAAATAGAGTGCATCATCTATATTAGAGAGATAAGAATACCACCAGTGCATATTTGTAATCATAAATTAGAATTGGGCCCAAACTCAGCACAGCGCCATCTATTGACATTATTAAAACTTCTCTACATCTACACTAAATAGTAGATCTTTGGACATTATTTTCTCGAAAATGCAGGCGATTTTCAGCTTGGAACTTGAGATTAGGCAGTCTATTGTGCAGTATTATCTGTGTTAATTTTCTTTACAGTGGTTAGATTTTCTCAGAATAAAGTACCAAAAAAAACCATGTCCTTTATGACTGTTTCGAGTAGCTGATGTGCCGCCAGCACGCTCCCTACTTCCACAGTTCCCTACACTGTAGTAGGGATGTAACTGACAAATTGTGAATACTGTGTGAATTGTGTATGCTGTAGGGCCTATACAGAATACATCTCACAATTTGCCAGTTATTTCCGTCCAAAAGCACCGCCCGTAACGTTACACTATCAAATAAATTAAAAGATTATATTTTCATACGGAGCGGCTGAAATACTTGCTTCACACATATTATTTGCCAACGGCGACAATTTTATACTGGAATAACTTTCTTGAATTTATAATTTTATTTGTAGTAATTTTGTGGAAAGTGTTTAGAAGATTTTAAACGCTTCAAAACGTTATTTTGACCGGTGAAAGACGTGCTAGACATGAGTTTTTAAGTCTCATTTGAACGAGTAACTGATGAAATCAAGGGTGACCTCATCGTCGATCGCAGTATCGCTTACCACCAAGCGAGATGACAGACATAAGACAACCAATCAGATATTGTATATTATGTGAAAAAAATCTAGCATCATCTGTCTGTCCGTCGGCTTCCAGTCTAACCGGATGCAGCTGAATACCAGTATTTTACTTGCAGAGACTGCCTATCTGACCTCCACAACACAGTACTGGGGAATACGATACCCCTTGGCAAGACTGAAGTTTTTTTTTTAATCTGTACCCTACACAAATATTTAAAATTATTTCGTTATAAACAGCCAGTTATATTTACACTTCAGAAGTAGATTTGACTTGAAAAATTTTTCCAAAAACCTTTAATTTCATCTAAAAGTTTTCAGTTTCAAATAAAGCCTGATATGAGAATGAAAAAGTTAACGAATAAAAGTCTTGTTTTAATTATCATAGCAGGCGATAGACTGCCAACTGAATACAGGCGCCTGAAAGACATATTTTTAATAGGCTGACCCGACAAAAAAAAAGAATGATTAGGAAACATCACATAAAATTAAATGGCAGTCTATCTTAATAATCCGTCCGCGTGACGCCCCCCGTCCACGACCTCATGCAATGCGAAATGCGACGCGTGACGCATCAAGTGCCTCGCTCGTGTCACTTGTTTCCTTAGCATGTTTTTTTTATAACTTTTATTAAACAATAAACATTGTTTACAAATATTTTACACAACGTAAACATACCACACAAACCATCGTGGGTTCGATGGTTTGTGTGGATTTATGATTCGAGATTCGTGGCACGCTCTATACCTCATGTCACCCAATGTGCTCTAAACACCTTCTTGTAAGTAGTGATAGTCTAGTGGTCCGACCGTCGCCGTCGGACCAAGAGTCTTAGGTTTCGAGTTCGAACCAAAGACACGCGCCTCTGATATTCGGATTCATATCCATATTGTATAACTAGCTGACCCACGCAACTTCGTCTGCGTCACATAAAAGAGAAACAGCTCACAAAAGGAATACATTTTTCCCCGTTTTTGCAATATTTTTCATTTATGCTCCGCTCCTTTTGGTCGCAGCGTGATGTTATATAGCCTATAGCCTTCCTCGATAAATGGACTACCCAACACTGAAAGAATCATTCAAATCGGACCAGTAGTTCCAGAGATTAGCGCGTTCAAACAAACAAATAAACAAACTCTTCAGCTTTATAATATTAGTATAGATTATTACTTTCTTCGGTGAAGGAAAACATCGTTAGGAAACCAAGCCTAGCGGGAACATATTTCTCAACGGCATGTAAAGCCAAGTCACAGGCCCATGGGCGACATAAAAACTCTGACACCAGGTTACACGATAAAGAAGAGAGAAAGAAGAACAACTTCTTTCATTTGTTTTACCCGCGGCGTCCTAACACGCGTCTCGCTTGTGCGTGAAGATCGTGGCCACGCTGTTGGCCCGATGACAGCTTGGCGTTTGTTAAAATAAAACGTCTAAATATAAACCACGCACAGTTGTATGGTTGTACTCGCTCGCGGAGTAAACAATTAATTAACGAAAACATTGTGAGGAGATACGGGAATTGTTGCGTTGTTTGTAATTGTTTTGAAGAGGCCAGTCAATTCAATCCTGAACGTTTTTCTTTTAAGATATGGAGGGGCGAGCCTTGCAAACGAAATCTACTAATTTTGACGACCTGCGTTTTTATTAACTGATAGACAAGCTATTGGGTCTAGAACCTATAGATCGGAGAACCTAGATAAACTTATTGTCATCATCATCATCATTTCAGCAGAGAGACGTCCACTGCTGGACATAGGCTTTGCAAGTGCCGCCACATTGACCGGTCCCACGCGACTCGCATCCAGCGGATTCTCGCAACCTTCACCAGGTCATTGGTCCACCTAGTGGGAAGCCTTCCAACGCAACGTCTTCCGGTTCGCGGTCGCCACTCCAGAACTTTTCGGCCCCATCACTTAAGTTTGGCCATTCTTCGGGCTACGTCGGTAATCTTGGTTCTCTTGCGGATGTCTTCATTTCTGATTCGATCGCGCAAGGAAACTCCGAGCATAGCCCTCTCCATTGCTCTTTGGGTGACTTTAAATCTAAACTTATTGTAGCCATAACGATCATGCAACTCTAGTTTTGTTAATCCTGTTGCAGTATTTCTCACTTATATGGGCCTTCTCGACTTTTTATTAAAATAAAAGTTTGAAATCATCACCGTTCAATCAATTCACCTTCAGCAAGCGTAATGATTAGAGACGGATTATATGCGAATGCATATTTGGTCTGCCTTCTCTGTACGAGAACAAGCTTTGCCTTTGAAATAGACTTAGCAGTAATAGGCTGATATCATTTCTATCAAGACAAAACTAAAAATAAAGGTTACATTCAAAAGACACACCATGCCTAAGACGCCGATTCCTTCGCGAACAAGGGACTCTATGTAGTGTCTAGGTACTGACGGGTACGTATTATAATACCTAAGTTTATTAAAACTATTTTCGATATAACTAGGTACGGTCTAAAGACTTACTGTTTAAAATACCTATCGTTTCATAGGTTTTTGAAATAACTAATGAACGAAATCCATAAAGGACCATTCATCCACAGTTGACTCACCTAAATTCAGTATTGCTTAGTGGTTTTCTGCATTGGGTCTTGCTAGCTGGCGTGAGGAGCGTAGGCCGAAGGCCGGCGGATCCGCGACGACATTTGTGACAGAAAGTGGGTGTGTAATGTAAAATACGGGCGTAGCGAGCGCGCGTCACATGATCACATCACATCCAATCAATGTAGCCAATCTCTTATAAAACCATTAGAATAATCGTTCGTTAGTGCGATTGATTTTAGTTGAATCAAAATTAGGTAAGTTAAACAGTATTTGAGTCGACCAATATGTGTTATGAAAATATGTGAATCAACCGTAGTTATAATGAAAACAGTTAGGATAAACTTAGGTATTATGATACGTAACCGTACTGACACAACATCTTACTTTTAAATGACTCTGGAAATATTGTTTATAACTTTATTATTTCGTCCAGGTACACGATATCATCGGGCAGCCGTGACAGGTTTTACAAAGAGTTCTTGTGTTTCGCTAACAACACTAACTAACAATTTGCAGTGAGTTGAGTGTGGAGTGCTAAATAACCTAACTGGAGTGCTATTGCCTCATTAATTAAGTTATACCTTTGTGTCCCTGAAAGGGTTATTTGTGTCTATTAAATATGTTAAAAACCGTTCAAGTGCGGTTCCTGGAGGTTTGAAAAAGGTTTGAAAGGCAGGATGTGAGTTTTTCATTTTTAAACATTAACTTTTCCCATGGAAATTTCTAATTGTGGTCTTATTGTTAATTTAATTAGAGTTTCGATTCAAACTGCTAATTTCCGAAAAGGCTGGACCGACTTTGACAGGACTTTTACTGGCAAATAGCTTATGTTATAAGAAGTAGCTTAGGTTACTTTTATTTCAGAATAAGAATTACGGTTCCGTGCAAAAAATGAAAACCCTTGAAATTTGGGAAGAAAATTCGATTAAAAAAGGGAAGTAATATTGTTTTATAATAATTTCACGCGAATGAAGGTTGCGAGCAACAGCCAGTGCAACTACAAACTGTTAACTTGCATGCAAGTATGCCATGAACAGCTACTTTCATGCAAGTTCCCTTAAGGGCCATACATTCCTCAAATGGCTTAGCATGATCCTCCGTTACGGCTAAAATACTGCAGCATTAATTTTGAAATAAATATATGGTAAAGTTGAGGATTAATGCTAGGTGCTATGTGTGACAAAAATACGATTCCATAAACTTTTTTGGATAGAAAAAAAATCCAAAGTTAGAGGTATCCCAATCGAACAATAAACCGCTGATTTTCAAAAAGTACTTCAAATTAGATCATGAAACTTTGCATACTAACTGAACTAACTATAGAGCAGGTCTTCATCTGTTTAATTTTTTAGTCCAATCAATAGATGTTTTGTAAATCACAAAAAAACACTCATTTCACACTATTCGGTCGCAGTGACTGACGTAACAACCGCTTTGTAGTGCAAGCTGAATAGAACTATATTCTAACAGTATTTCAAACGAAGTTTGAACTACCACATTTGAATTGCTAATTGAATTGCTAATTTTAGGGTTCGAAGGGCCTTAAAAAGCATCAATCACACTTATTAAATACTAGCTGACCCGCGCAACTTCGTCTGCGTCACATGAGAGAAAGAGGGTTAGAGAGAGTGTGAGTCAACCTTAAAAGATAGACATTTGACGACCCGAATGGCGCAGCGGTAGTGAGGCTGCCTTACGTTCGTTTTAGGGCCCCGGGTTCGAATCCTGGTCTGAGCAAATGTTTGTGTGATGAGCATGGACATTTGTTTCCGAGTCATGGATGTTTATATGTATAATAAGTATGTATTTACAAACAAAAAAGTATCTATGTAGTATATCAACTATCTGGTGTCCACGACACAAGCCTCGTTGCTTAGTGTGGCACTAGATGGCGCTGTCTGTAATGTCCAGCAATATTTATTTATTTTATTTATTTTTATTTTTACATAATGCTTTTGGTTTTTTTTAGAACGTTTTAAAACGAACAATTCCCTAATACATGATTGCTGCGTAACTTTAACCGTTTATGCAGCGCCCGCAAAGGAAGCTCTCAAAAGAAATAAATTTTCCTTGTTTTTGCAACATTTATCATTGATGCTCCGCTCCTTTTAATTATAGCGTGATGTTAGATAACCTATAGCCGTCCTCGATAACTATTCAACACTAAGTTTTTTTTTAATTCAAACCTGTAGTTCCTGTAATTAGCGCGTTCAACCAACCAAACAAACTCTTTATAATAGCTTTATAATATTAGTGGATATAGATCCAAGTGGGTAACAATTTAATTTCTTCGATATATTTGCATTAATCGCTAAAATAATCTACTTATGTTTTTTCAAAAAAGGGCTTGCCTCGACAGCCTTACGTCTTCATCCTTAGACACTCGATGACAGTCATACTCCAGCTAGGTCGAAAGTTCTCATCAAAGGTGCAAGAAATTAGCCCAAACACGATTTTTCAATTATAAATGGGACCAACTTTGAGATGTATCTACGCTTTTCACAAAAAAAGGACCATGTACGGACTTCCCTGTAAAAATTATCCGTGGTCAACAACAACAACAGCACATAACGTCCACTGCTAGACATAAGCCTCTCCCATGATGGGAGGAATTTGCCGTAATCTCCACGCTTGGCAGGCGGATTGGAGATCGCAGTGATGAAAGACTAACAGAAAACGCTGCTGCCCATTCTCTGGTCTACGGAGGCGCAAAGAGGGCCTTAAAAAGCATCAATCACACTTATTAAATATTTACATCCATCCTCTTTCACGACTTTTTCCATCCGTTTGTGTTCAAATACCTCGTTTACAAGTAGTCATGCGTTCGTAGTAGTTCAAGGAGAAACATATTTCGTCTTGGCATAGGGTCATTTCGCCAGTTCGCGTCCATCACCCTATTCGCGTCCATTTTTCGGACCTTTCTATAAAAATTCTCGAAAATAGGTATATTAACATACTTAATCACCGAAAAGTCGTTACCGCCAATACCTCATCGTATAAGAGGCACACACACATAGACAAAAGTTCTGTGTGCCCAATCAATCATGTGTAGAAAAAATAGTTAGTCTCCGTTCTTCAACAAAGAAGCGCGGACGCGCGGAATCTCGGCAAAAAAATAGTTTGCAGGGGCGCGTTCGACGGTAAGTATTTTATTGTTTTATGCGTATTTTAGAATACACAGCTGTTTCTAGACATAAAGCATGAAAAAAGGAGTAATATTAATTATGTATTTGCTTGTTTTTTTTAAGTTAACAGTTAAAATAAGGTGGACGCGAATTACTACACCGAATTTATAAAAATATCACTTTGCGACCACAATGGACGCGAACTCGTCTATTTATGATTTAGTTTAGTGTTTATTTTTATTTGATTAAATTATGAAAGGGAATTTGTTTTTGTTTTTTATTTATGTACTAATATCATGCAATCGTAATGAGCAATTTGCGTCCACATTATTATGATTGTAGAAAAAGATACAAATATCGTTCATCACATGTGGACGCAAACTATACCTACAGGGAAATAGTATTGTACCAAATTGCGTCCATTTTTATTTTTTTTATTAAAACTAAGAGTTTAGCATTCAATTTTTTACAGTCAATAGTTTGTAAAATACTCTCCCTGCAGAAGTTGGCTTTGCAGAGATTTCTATCGAAACTGAATCTGAGAGGTCTCCTATGGAACTATCAAAAGAACAAAATAGTACTATTTTAGAATTGGATGCAACTAAAGAAATCACCATCTTTTCATTACACGTAGAAGACGAAAACATAAATGATGAAGCTAACTCCGATTCGACTGTGCAGGTTCAAACAGTAACAGCCGAAATACATTCTGCACCAAAACCATCCACCAATGCCGAGCCTTGCACATCAAAAATCACCAGCAATAGAAATCTAGCTTCTTCTAAAATTGACTATGATGAAATCACACTATATCCGGATAATTCTAAAACTCTTGATACCAACAAAAACAATTCGTTCCCTGATTTGTCTCTTTCGACGTTACACCTTTCTGGCCTTGATGTTGACTCTATCTTGTCCTTTGACGACGTTCTAATTCTACCATTAGAAGATATTATATTATCAACTCCCACTCCCACTACGTCAAGTGTTGAAAAAGAAACTCCTACTAAGGAACAAACGCCAGAACCGCCTCTGACCTCTTTGATTCATACAGTATCAATTGTGTCGCCATCCTTCGTTTTACCTACAGAAAACTCTCCTCTAGTACAAACATCTTCAGCAGCTCTTGGCGATTCAAGCCAAAAAAAAACCTGTGATCCATTTAAAAACCACCTGATGCTGCCTGAAATGTCTAAAGAAGCAAGAAAACCTAATAAGCAAAGGACTCCAGCAGCCATATCTTCTGCTGCATGGAGAAAGTATTACGAAGATAAAGAGCAGATCAAGAACGAAAAACAGGAAGTAATACGAAAAAGAAAGTTAGAACGAATAGAGAAAAAAGAACAGGAGAGAGCTCGAAAGGTTTAAAACTCCGAAACGAAAAAAGAAGATAAAAGTCACACAGGAAACGATAGAGTCGATAGATGTGGAATCTGAGAAAGAAAATGTACCAGTCGTGGAGCTAATGAAATGTGCTGAATGTGACGATGTATTCATTTCTGATGTAGAAGATGACGATGAGAAAAACATTGGCTGTGACAAGTAGATATGAGCGCCGATGGCCAAATCCGCGGCGGCGGCGTAGCCTGGAAATTCGCACGGCGACGGCGGCGTCGCGGCGGCGCGGCATGGCCGGCCGTGGGTCTTAGTTTTTTTTTTATCAGGGAGAGATTTCTTAAAAATAACAAAGAAAACCATACCTACTGTTGTTACAAAAAAAAATACAGTCTTCTAAATAATAATTGGAGATCACGTTTACTGAAAAATGATCATTTCAGCATTTTGAGTTGAAGTAAAACCGAGTTTTTGAAGTGAAAACTTCTTTAGGCGCGTTGAGCACTTTTTGAGTGAAGGAAAAACATTGAACTCTTTGTCACGTAACGTAACGTGCGGTGACGCTTCGTAGGCGTTCGTAACACTCGTAGCATCCGCTACGGCGTAGCACCACATAGGCATGCGCGGGGCATAACCAGTGCTACGACTGGGCGGGGCCTGTGTACTTTTTGTTTCCAATTCTATCGGCAGTCTCCAAAGACTACTCCAGTTTATTTTTTTTAATTAGAACATTTATCTATGTAAAAAAAACATATTTAGTATTTTAAGTAGTAGGTATCATATATTTTGTTTGTTAACACCACACTACAAATTGAGATACACGTTTACTCGGTAAAATATTCGATTCGACTGCGTTAGCGACGAGTGTGGCGAAGCGACTAGGCTTACTAAATACGGATACGCAGCGCGTCGCGCGGTGCGTTGTGCGGCGCGGCTCGCTTTCAATTCAAACATAATATGACGATTGACTATGTATGGGAGTGTTTACGGAGAAGCAATTTTACGCGCGTTTACTGAAATGCAGAGTTGCGTTGGCCGCGGCGGTGCACGCGGCTTCACACGCGCAAATACAATTATATCGCAGATGACACCGCCTCTCCGTAAACGGGAAAACGCGCAACACGCCGCATATGGCGCCGCACAACACGCCGCACAACGCACCGCCCGACGCGCGCGCGCCTCGTTTTCGTAAATGAGCACTTATGCGGTCTGGCCGCGCGTGCGAGCGAGAAAGCAAGTTGCGAGTCGTCGCGACGGCGCGCCGCACGCTGCACTCGGCGATGACGCGTCGCCATGAATTCACGGCGACGGCGGCGCGCCGGCGCGGCGCTCATATCTAGTGACAAGTGTATTAGATGGTATCATCTGAAATGCACGCGATTTCTAGGATTAAGTTATTCAGAAGTCAAAGATAAGTATTTTGAATGTGACTTGTGTGATTAATTAAAATTCGAAGGCAATAGTTATCATACATTGTCTCATAATATTATAATTCAACATTTCTTTTAGTAGTAGGATTAGACAAAACTATTGTGTTGTTTTGTTGCTATAATATAGCCAACAACTTATCAATCAAGGCTGATCTTCAGTGATATTGTGATATCGTGATTTTAGAGTAAAATTAACAGAACTGATTGTTGTTGACCTGCAACCTTTAAAAGGTTGAAAATTATTAATTACCTGTTTCAGAATGTTTCGTTTTTTTAAAAGTAGTTTTGTTTTAAGTTCTATCAATGTTGAGAAGAATAAATAGGTATTCTTATTTTCCTTATAGTGATTTATTAATGATATTAATGTTGATTTTCAAATAACTATATTCTTAAATAAAGAATCTGTTAAAATACAATTTTTCTTTACATTATCTTAAAAATATCACCCCTACATTCCTTTTCTTAGCTGGTGGACGCAAAATGGTCTATGGGTGGACGCAATTTAGATTTTTTGGACGCAAAGTGGGTAAAATGCGTATTTTTGAAGTTTGTCTATTTATAAAAAAAACACAAGTAGTTTCGAACAAAACTGAAAGCGAACCCTATAGTAGACTATATAATGAACACATTACATAACTTTTTCATTGAAACTAGTGCTGGAACATTTTTATCTTCTCCTTCAAACTTGCCAACTGCACTAAATGGACGCGAACTGGCGTAATGACCCTAGTTTACAAGCGAAATGTTTACTACGAGCTAAAAGAATTCGTAAAACTATGATAAAAACGTTATATGTTTCCAAGAATATTTTTATACGTGTGAGAAATGTATGGAAGTCGTGTGTGTTGTATATTTTCTTTGTTTTAAAGTTTTTTGGCATATCCTTCCTCGTGTGTTTTGTGAGAGGTTTTAAAAGTGTTTGATTGGTATCCTGGAATTTAATGTTGATAAACGTTATTGAAGGGTCGATTTTGACACTGCCTACCCCATGGAAAAAAGACGTGAGTTTTGTATACAGAATGACTTTTTATCACTTTCCAAAAAATGGGTATAATAGGTGAACAGAGTAGAAGCAAATGGCACTTAGTTTTTTTTTTTTTGCGAAAAAAGAAATTAAAAAAAAATCGAATTTCAAATCATACGCGCATTGCGTATGATTTGAAATTCGATATTTTTCATTTTTTTTTTCTAAATTTGTTCTTTGTGATATGAAAAGTTTACTTGATTTTTTTTTCTCAGCTGTGGATAAAATAAAAAAAAGCCAGGTATGCCATAAGCTTCTACTTCGTTCACCTAATATACCCATTTTTTTTTTGGAAAGTCATAAATAGTCATCCGGTATTTGAATTTGACATTGTAAATTGCTACTATGCGTTAAAATATCACATCTCTTCACAGGCTTTCAAAACCTAAGAATTAAACCACATACACACCCACCAACCATAAACTCATTTAGCTGTTAGTCTACCCGTGCGCTAAATTTCATCAAAATCCATTCAGCCGTTAAGTCATAAAAAGCTAACAAACAAACAAACTAACTTTCTCATTTATAACCTAAGCTCGAATAAAACCGTTCAATTTTCAAAGCCACCTTTGAAGCAACAAGCCCTATTCAAGTCGGGCGTAGAGACCAGCGGCAGCGTGTTTGTTAGCAGGTGACCTTGAATTCAATACTGAAGCCATACGCAAGCTTTGTGCTTTGTTCTCGCAATAAACAAACTGTGGAGCTTAGCAAAGTTGTTATAATGAACGTTATGTTCTGCGAGAATTATTTTTTAATCCATATTTCGAATTGTGTTTGTTTTGGTGTTTTTCGCAAAGTAATCACAATCAGATAGGAAATGCCGCCTCCATCTAGTTTGAAAACATTATCAACTTTTGACGTGTCAAAGTGTTTTTTACGAATTCACAAAATAAATGGCGTTTATCGAATTTTCTTTTGTTCCTGCAATTCGGCCTCGACTACAATAATAAAGTTTCCCCACTTATATCAAAACGTACTATTTTGCTTTCTTTCTTAAGTGCTTATACAAGTAAGTTTAGTGTGTGTTGCAGTATTAGTAGAAAGAATACCGAAAAGTTTAAGTTAAAACATCCTTATAATTTCACTACAACTTGAATCTCCACGGTGTAACTTCTACAGAAGTTCCTGTAGGTACCTAATTCTCGTCACAAAGTCCAGTTTCTACATCACAAATGAATGGTTTTGTTGATCATTGCGAGTTTTTGCGAGCGCTTTTAAAGTAGCACAATGATTCTATAAAAAGACGCGTCCCGTAGACAGTTTTAGTTTCGTACGCTACTAATAGTTCTGAAGGATTAATTGTGGTACGACACAGCCATTACGCTATACATTTCTCAAGATATGCTGGTGCTAGTTTCCAAAAACTTGAGGCTCGGGCTGAATAGTAATAGCTGTACAGGTCGAGGTCAGTCCTTGGATGGTTGACCAGGTCCTGGGTTTCATTTCCCAGCTCAGGCAGTGTTATTGGATTTTCCTACCTGGAAATTTTGTATAGTACAATTATCTTATGTTTATTTACTGTCAACTGTGAAGCTACCTTAATTTATTGTGTCGAAAAGTACATTCAATGCATTGATTCCTGAAACTCACACTAGAATTCCCTGTGTCGTGAGTTCCAGGCGTTCCGTTTACATTTTATTGTACTTAACTTACTCAAATAGTAGTATCCGCTAAAATAAATTTCAAAGGCTAATCTAATCTAGAAAACAAAACAAAAAGGAATACATAAAGAAAACAGTTATTGGTTACTTATGATATTATGTATAAGTACATATATTTGTAATTGTATTAAGAGTTGTGTTGGTGTTATGACACTGTGTCTGAATGAATGTCTTTTTTTTTTTTTCGGATGGGATATCATCAAATAACTCCTCCCGCTCTGGGCGGAGCAGGAGGGAGTGTCAGACTTTTACTGACTAAAACCCATCCATGTTCCTTCATCGCCCTTTGTGTTCCAGGGCCACGGTATCTCTTTCGAACAGTCCCGCAACCCCGGCAGGGAATGTCTTATACCTGTTGTATAAGGAAGTTTGTGATTTATAGTTGTGAATATATAATTGTAAATACACATATATGCACATGCATGCATGCATGCATGCATGCATATATATGTATATGCATATGTGCATGTGTACCTATCAAAGTGAGCCAAGTGCGTTTTTTAGGATAAAAGGCTTTCGGTCAAATCATTATAAATTAAATAAATACAAAATCTCAGTAGAAACCGACTGCCCGGCTGTCGACTTACCGTATTGTAGGCCCCTAAGCACGCCACTGGTATACTTGAATGAATGAATGATGTAACCAAGATTTTGTAACAATATTTTTATTTAAAAGAGTGTCCATGGAGTTTCCTGCCCGTTCTTCTCCATAGAGATAGATACGCTAGGAAATGGGCAACTACAGTACTTTCTCAAGTTATTATGCCTTGTGACTGGGACTGTAACTTCGTTTTTTTTTTGTGTTTTTGACATTCAAAAGTGCCGTAATGGTCTATTTGAAATAAATGCTTTGTTAGTTGAGTTAACCACTACGCATACCATACGGTTGTAAAAAAGGCGACTACCAAAACACCGAATCAATTCACGCAACAGAACATCTCTGGTTGGAAAGCCCGCGTCCCGCGAAACTAGGTCGGCAGCGCGTCACGATGACGTAGGCGCGTGACGTAGGCGCCCTCCCCAGCCACGCCTCGCACGTACTTGCGTAGTCGCTGTGTTTGTGTGTGTGTGAGGAAATGGTGAGGTTTACAGGGCTTTTTAAAGTGTGGGGGATGTATTTTGCAATTGATACAGAATGTGTTTGGGGAATCTTGCACGATAATAAATACATGTCTAGGTTTTACATAAACAATCGATTGAACTGAAATTTGGCATACACGTTTAGTTTGGATGGCTACTAAGAAATTCTTAAAAGAAAACCCTAATAACATTTCCACCAACTCAGGAATCGAACCCAGGGTCATGCATACAAAGCAGTTAGTTACAAGTACACACAACGGTGTTGATTCTGTTGTGCACAAACTAAACTTAATTTAGGCTATTGCTATCTTTTTCTCTCTAATAAAACGAGAAAGAGACGGACGTAATTTAGAGCTGTCAAATTTAGTTAGAACTAATATTTCCATACAAATGGAGGGTGCACGTAAAAACATATCGACTAAAAACACGGTGAAGCGCAAGGCATAAACTAGTTTGACATTTCTAACTTAGTTCATAGCTACAGCCGTCCTTTTCTCGCACTGCCTTTTAGTAAAAGATAGCAATAGCCTAAATTAAGTTCAGTTGGTGCACTACAGAATCGACACCAATCTAGGGTTAAATAACTGTTTTTCAGTTTCCCAAATAACAAATTAAAAGCTATGGTTCTCGTTCTCGATAGAAAATAAAATCGTTTGACGTCATACCGATTGTCAATATTGTCGGCCCGGTGCGCCGCCCTTACCTTTTACCTAGGTCGCTGGATTGAGTTACTAACAGCTGATTTATTTTCTACTGAATTTCTGTGAAATTTAAGGTGTAGAACTTGCGTCAGAGGTTTGAAGTGAAGCGTCATGTTTATCGATGTTTATAACTTGATTATTAAAGATTGTCTCTTCTATTTATTCATTTTATGTCAGATGCAATTATTTCTCGCTTTTTGCCTAGCCTTTTACCAATGTTAGGGTCGGCTTCCAGTCTACCCGGATACATCTGAATACCAGTATTTTATTTTATGTGGAAAGACTGCCTATCTGACCTCCACAACCCAGTTAGTACCAGTAAGACTGGTTGTCAGACTTTTTGGGCCTCTGACTACTAGTAACGACTGTCAAAGTTCTACAAATGACAGCCGGGACCAACTGCTTAACATGCTTTCTGAGACATGGAGGAATCTCGGTATGTAATGAGTGGTCACCCATCCACAGACCAACCTAGGCAAGCACGGCTTAGCCTAAAGATCGACCCGAGCGGCTGTTATTATTTGGCCACAAACTCCTCCTACGGGAACTTATACAGATATCAATTTGAATCATGTTGAAGTAGGTATATCGGTTATGTATGGTGTTCTAACATGTCTGCTTTGCGAGAGTAAGTGGAAATTACGGTTTTTCTCCTACTCCGCAACGAAATTAATCAGAAAAGTATAGTGGACTATACTTTTCTGATTAATTTCGTTACGGGATCCAAGACAGTTAAATTCATTCTCTGGGACTTCGTCGAGCTTCATTGTCTCGGCGCTTTTCTGGTGGTCGCCACTGTTGATTCTGGCTTTCAGGAGTTACAGTGGTTTGGGAACAGTGTGGCGGGCTTGTCCCATAAAAAAAAAAGTCTGCTTTGCGCTCAAACTTTTTCGGCAAAAGTTGAGAGCACATCACATGAATGATCAGTTCACCAAAGCCTTCGAATGCAGTCGTTGTGGCCGAAATCGGCTAGATGGCATCATCATGACTGAACCAAAATAATTTCAAGTTTTCGGTATGAAAAAAAATTGTCGTCATTCTAAACAAGCACCCAAGCAAGCCATGCTCTTGAACACACCCCCGTTTTGAAGTGCTCCTACACCCCTAAATATTAGCAGAGCAAACTCTGCGCCCCTAGTTTGCATTACAGCCGTTATTCACGGGGGGTGAATAATCAGGGTGGGTCACCCCATGATCGAATTATAGGCGTTTTGTGTATACTTGCATTACTTATTATTTAGTGTGTATTTTGATAATTTTGTTAGCAAGACAGGTTGGGTATAATTATATCACCCCTAGGGTTGTTTAGGGAAGTTTTTGATTTGTGTGTGGGTGTTTGTTCTTCATATACTTGTACGTAAGAGTCCGTTAATAGCAAAAATATTATTTTCAATACACTTCCTCAAAAACTGGTCCATAACGCACTACGATTAGGTACAACATGCAATGTGTTTCACATGGTTCAATGCCTATAGTCTCAGGTGAATGTTTTTTTTTTTAATTTCGGCAAAGCACTACGCGTCTTTACGGCATAAATATTTTTTGAATATTAAAATTGTGTTTATGAATAGAATATCATAGATGTTCGCGACGAACGTCACCAAATCAGCACATAGTGTTGCTTTATAGTTAAAAAACAGTGTAGAGTCAGTGTATGGGCAATATAGTGGTATTAACAAGTGCCTTCAGTGATTTAGAATAGTTACACAGTAATTTACAGACGCGCTAGACTCATATAAACTCGCAAGTGGAGTTTTATAGTTTAATTTAACGTTTCAGTAAAGTCCAGGTAGCCTAGGTTGCGACCTAGGCCTAAACATAGTCTTTTTTTATAACTTAGCTTTTAGTTAAACCACTTAGACGAGAGTATGACAGTCTAGCGCAGCTATATTCGACAAAAACAGAAAAAAATTGTCTTACAGATTAACAGTAGAAGGATCGTTACAGGCTGAAAAATACAGACACGAAAAAATAAGTAACAGTTTCAGATAGGCCATATACTCGTCTAGTATATGGCAATTATATACTTACAGTCACAGCAACAGTTTTCGTGAAATTCAGCCTGGAAGATCCTTCCTCCAGTCACTTTTGGAAAAGTCTGGTTTTTTGGAAATAATTTCCCCATTTTTATAGAATGTAAGAAGTATAGGTATAGTTATTTGTGGCAATTTTCATTCCCGCACACGTGCGGGAAAGTGGAAAAAATCGCACACGTGTGAAATACACTGCATGTTGTACCTAAACGTAGTGCGTTAAGGAACAGTTTACGAGGAAGTGTATTGAAAAAATATTTTTCGTTATATTTCATTTTTATTTCTTCAAAAGTGTATTGAAAAACGTCGTTTGATACACGTGGACATTTGTTATTAAGCGCCTCGAATGCAATAACAAACTTTCTCCACTTGTATCAAAATGTACTATTCTTTCAATAAAGCCTTGATCTAGTGGTTGTAAGTGCGACTGCTGAGTATAAGATCCTGGGTTCGATTCCCAGGTCGGACAAAGTGTTATTTGGGGTTTTCATCAGAAAATCCACAGTAGCAGCCACGGAGTCTGGATTTTCACCCGGTTGATGGCAATAGGCTCGCCCCATAACATGGGACTTAGACATAACTGTCGAAATGTGGGTGTAATATTAGGTACACCTCTGCCCAACCCTTTGGGTATAACAGGCGTGATGTTATGTTATGTTATGTGAATTGTCAAACTGGAAAATTTCATCATCTCGTTCGGATGTTTAAAAAAAAAACCCTTTTAAACATATTTTTCTCACGTAGCCGCTGCACTGGCTTAGTTTAAGCCAAAGGTTCCCAAACTTTTGACCACTTTCAAAAATTTCCGAGACAATTTTGAAAGTGGTTTTTTGGGTTCCGTACCCAAAGGGTAAAAACGGAACCCTATTACTAAGACTTCGCTGTCTGTCCGTCTGTCCGTCTGTCCGTCTGTCTGTCACCAGGCTGTATCTCATGAACCGTGACAGCTAGACAGTTGAAATTTTCACAGATGATGTATTTCTGTTGCCGCTATAACAACAAATACTAAAAACAGAATTAAATTAATATTTAAGGGGGGCTCCCATACAACAAACGTGATTTTTTTGCCGTTTTTTGATAATAATGGTACGGAACCCTTCGTGCGCGAGTCCGACTCGCACTTGGCCGGTTTTTTAAAGCCCGTGGACCAAAGAAGAAAGCTTCGAAATGCTTTTTTTAAAGTCTCAATACGACCATTTTCACCGACAACAACCTGTCATCACCGGAACATTTGTTTTTTTTTTTACTGTTCGAGTAGCGTAATTTAAAGATAAAGATTTTTGCAAATATGGGTAACCTCAAACGCTGACAAAACATATAATAGTACAGCCATATTTTACCACGTAGGCATGCAAAAGATCTGCCTACATTGATAGACTCTGATTCTGATTCAGATTTCTGCAATATTAGTTTTAAGTTATCTTGCTGCGCCCTAACAGGGTCATGTACTCACTAGTTTAAGCTTAGCGTGTAAAATTGGTTGTGTACATTGTGCAATAATTAATTAAATAAATAAATAGATAAAGCCAAGCCAACATTTTTGTTCTTTAGTATCGAGACCAGATAAATTTTCGTGGAACCCCACTTATAACTTGTGAACGCCCATTTTTTTAACGCGACTGGAGACCCCCGACGGGTCTCCCGTGGACCCCTAGGGTCCTGGACCACTTTGAGAATCACTGGTGTAAGCCAACCCTTTTTCAATGTTATGGGATAATTAGGAGCTTATAATATCAGAGGAACGGCTATCAACATGTTGCAGCCATATTAGTTTTCATCCTTTTGTTTTTATTTTCTTGATTGCGGTGGTAAAAGCCAGACGTAAGACCAACGTTTTTTTTGCGCTTATGGGCTCGTATCGGCCTCGCGTACTACGCAGTCACGACCACGACTTTTGATCGAAACAACGTAGAAAGCTTGGTCGCACGACCGTGCGTCGTAAAAGTTCCCTTAACGAAGTCAAAAAAGTCGTATCCCAGCAAAAGTAAATGCGTAGAGTTACTTAGTTTAATGTACAGTATGCTTGGTTGACGCTTTTGTGGACGATTTTCTGTTTACACCTTGTAGTTCACTTCGATTCGCTTCGTATCGTCAAAATCGGACTGACTGCTCCCGCAAACACGACGGCTATTTATATGCCGACCAATCCTTCGAGAAAGTCCCACAACTTTCTTTCATAGCTCCATAGTGGAACATTCCAGACTCGAACGTGATCTAGAATCTTCTCGTAAACAGCCGACATAATAATATCTATTAGTGAACTGTAGATATGCAACTCTACACCATTACGCCTGGATACTCTCACATGGGGTAAACAGTGTCCTCTATTTGTCTTGTCTTATCTTTGTTTATCTTTTAATTAATCTTACTTCTAAGAAGAAAGGAATCCGATATTATTGTTATGACGATGTTGTATTTTTGCCGCCAAAGCTTTTGTATATATAAAACAGAAAATACAATAACAATTTGTCGGCCATGATAATAATTAATAAACAATATAAACTTCAAACTCTGAAGAAAAACATGTGTTGTTATTGTTTAATATAAGGCTTTGATTATCCCAATTACCAATGAAGGGCCATTAGAGCGGGCCTGTGGACGGTGGGCTATGGGCTAGGTCGCCGTCCGTCCGTCCGTCTCATGACAACAGGCCGGGTCGACGGCGCAGGAGTGTTCCACGCGCGCCTCAAAGAGCGAGCAATAGGAAGGGGTCCGCATGGGCCGATGCCTGCCGGGGTTGCGGGACTGTTCGAAAGTGATACCGTGGCCCCGGAACACAAAGGGCGATGAAGGAACATGGATGGGTTTTAGTCAGTAAAAGTCTGACACTCCCTCCTGCTCCGCCCAGAGCGGGAGGAGTCATTTGATGATTTCCCATCCGAAAAAAAAAAAAAAGTTGTTAATTTATCATGTAATTTGCTGCTTAAAATTATTGCTTTTTAGGAACATTGCTTGGTAGGCATTTTGATCTCCAGGCGATTTACTACTTAGAAATTATTGCATTTTAGGCATTTTGCTTCTTAGGCGAATTGAAAGTTAGACACTCTGATCATAAAGGCTAGTTTTAGCGCAAACGGTCATAGCATTTCTAATAACAGTAATAGCATGCCTCGAACAATGGAAGAACTTCATTCCATTTACGTAATGAATGTGTTGGCTAATAAAATATCGATATTTCCCTTTTTTACACAAGCCCCATGTGGGGTATAACTTTGTAGTTTATTTGGGCAAAGATAGTAGTTCTAGAACATACCTGGGAACATTTTAATTACGGAGATATTGGAGGCCAAAGAAAAACTTGTGAAAAAGTTGGAACTTTCCAACTTTTTCACAAGTTTTTTTTTTTTTTTAATACAAGTTTAATGTTATGACTTTATTTTAAATACCTCCACGACCCCCGTAATATTAAATGCATCCATCAGCACAATGGTTGTGTGTGTTACATTGAGTTTTGCAGTAAAACGTGATTTTTCACCCCAAAAAAAAAGTCGTTTCCCAGCTGTAAAATATGCACATTTAACAACACTAGTTGACTCGCCAACGCACCACCGCTCAGTCCGACAGTCTGACAACGACTGATCTCCCCACCACTCGGACCGGTACTTATAACCGAGCGACGTGTGCGCCCGAGGCAACGTCACAATACTATTATCGGTTTGTAGTGCGATATATATTGATATCTACATACACTACATCCCTCCCTTATTTTAGTTTCTTTTAATTATTTTTATTTCTATAAGGACACTATCTGCTTACTACCTATAGTGCTCACTATCACGGCTATCACTACTAATCGCTATATCACTGTCTCACTATTACGCGCAGCAATGGCTCAATCGTACGTCCACCTCTCACGGTGTCTATCGCTAGACTGACCGATTCCTTTTATTCCTCCTTTGATTTCCTTTTTAGATAATCATACTGATTTACATTTTATATTTTATTTATATAACCAATTCTCCCTTTTACTAGATAGACAACCAGTTTCTTTTTTATTTGTTTTAATGCTTTACCTTCTCAGGGTTTACCCAGTTACCCCATTTGAACATCACTTCCAATAACCACCACTAACTTATCTATAAACTTTATCGTCTACTCTAACCTCTGGGACAGTATGATCTCGTTTTCCTATTTCCATATTCCTTTCCATTTTTTTTTTCGTTTCCTTTCATAATGACTTATGTTTTTTTTTTCCATTTTTTAGCCATTACGCATTAGGAATTTGATTTTTTGTACAGGGAATATAATTTAAGGTATAGAAGTATGAATATTGTTTTACTCCCTTTACATGACGTTCACACAACCGGTCATAGAGATGTACAAAGACATTCAAATATATTACTTGTATAAGTCTTTTTAGATCTCTTTGGAGATGTAGCATGTTATAGAAACTGTTTTGATAAATCGACAGTCATTCCAACAGTTTCTTTTTATTTTAAATCATAGATATCTAAGTTACACTAGATTAGCAATTACCGCGCCAAGGCGTTGCCACGGGCATATGACCAGGGTCATATGCGTAGCTTATGTCAGTTCAGTGTTCTGTTTGACGCAGTACCGAAGTGACACGCGACAAAATATGGGCAAATGCGTAGTGAAAGAGTGCGATTCAAAATCACAAAAACATGACAAATTAATCGCAATAACTTTCCACACGTACCTAATTTTATTGTTTCTGTGTTTCCACATGTATACGTCCCACGTGTATTGGTTAATATCACTGTCAAAACACAATTAATACAATGAAATTTTGAATTTTGACAATTAGGTTCAGTGTTACCACTAAAAACTTGTTTTAGTTTCCCACATTTGTGGGAGAGTTTTGTAATTGATGAAATAAGTGATTTTAATATTATTTAATTGTTTTTGATTTTTAAACGTTTTTCATATTGTTTTAATATTGGAATATTTAAAAAATGTAAACAAATAAAAAAATGATTTCTTTTAAATGTTTGTGGTTTCAAAGCTACGTCGTCGCGTTTAAAAAGTGTTTTTTTTTTTTTTTGACACATTTTATTGAGGTTTGCATCTCTAGTATATTTAACTCAATGTTATAAATACTTATGACGTTTGCTTCAAAATTATTTACCAAATTATTTATTACATAATTATTTTTTACAACTTATTTTCTTTTTTATAAAATTACTCCAAAACTCCGATTTTATTTACAAAAGAACTCTTGAAGGAGTTAATATGATAAGTGTAGATTAGAAAACAAAGTTTGATTTTGACGCAGCATGGTACGGAATTCCAGATAACCATGAGCATTCTCCTTCATACAACATGAGATATACCGAGAGAATTTCTCTTACCTCTTTGACTTTTATCAATATTATAATATATCTTCAATATTTTGTGGTCGGTAATCAAATTGCTTCATAAAATAAAGATGTTTAAATGATTGATAGCCCAGACAAGAGCTAAGCTTCTTCCTTCTCTATCTGGCTATATCTTCGTACACAATCTGATTGACATTTACACCAATACTGTAAAGCTGAAGAGGTTGTTTTATACGTACGCTCAGTTTCTGGCCTATCCCTCTGCAGCGCGGTATGAAACAGGGAGACGTCACATCCCCGAAACAGCTCACCACCGCACCGGAGGACGCCCTCAAGGTTCCGGACCAGAGAGGGCCAGGCATCAACGCCAACGGCGAGCACATCACCCTCCCACGGCACGCCGGTAATACAGTAGTCTTGGCTGAGACCCTGCAGGACCCCAGCACAACGCTCGACGACCTCAGCAGAGCCTCCAAAAGAGTAGGTCCCAAAACGAACATGGACAAAACCAAGGTCACGTTAAACGCCCATGTAACACCCACTCCCATCAAGATCGGAGACACCACACTTTACTTTATATTTCGTGTACCTACCTGGGACAAACGGTCCAGCCAGGCAGGTTCAACCTCGAGAAAGAGGTCAATCGTCGAATCCGACCCGGCCGGGCAGCCCTCGGGAAGCCGTGCGGAATCTTCTCGTTGAACTTACCGCAGTGTCACAATACGAAAGTCCATGACCAGTGTATGTTGCCAGTGATTAGATCTTCTTTTTCTTCGTTGTCAAACACTTGGCAGAGTGGTCGTGGTCGTATCATCAGGGGTAGTGGCAAGCTTCACAACCCGTCGCCATTCCTCCTGTACTGTGGCTTTTCCATATTTTTCCAAGCTGATCCATGGAGGATCTGGTAATAGCCCTACGCTGTTTGATGCGCCGTG
This sequence comes from Xestia xanthographa, assembly GCA_905147715.2. Taxonomy (NCBI): domain Eukaryota; kingdom Metazoa; phylum Arthropoda; class Insecta; order Lepidoptera; family Noctuidae; genus Xestia; species Xestia xanthographa. The sequence continues at coordinate 27,633,067 of LR990644.1, read as the reverse complement.
AAGGTTGCGGGGATCCGCTGGATGCGAGTCGCACGGGACCGGCCAATGCGGTGACACCCGGGGGAGGCCCACGTCCAGCAGTGGATGTCTCTCGGCTGAAATGATGATGATGATCCGGATTCTTCTCCAATCCGATGCCCAATACCTCCAATTTCATGATTGTTAATTGCTTTTAATTTGATGTATGCCCAATGCTACCAATTTAATGGATCACATGTCCCTCGAAGCATCCGTTCCAGGACATACCGGTCTCCTCAAGATGTTTTCCTTCACCTTGTCAATTTAATGACCAGTAGCTATATTCTACTGCAATTCCGCTTCCAATTTAATGGATGCCCAATGCTTCCAATTTAATGGATGCCCAATGCTTCCAATTTAATGGATGCTCTTAACCTACCACGCGAAAACAGTGCGTGGTAAGTGTCACATGTCTTTCGAAGTATTTTTTCTAGGATCGGCGTTTCCTCAAGATGTTTTCCTTCACCTTTTCAATTTAATGACCAATAGGTATATTCTACTGCAACCACCGTCGTCCTTTGACGACTTGTCAATTTAATGACCAGTAGATACAATCTACTGCGGTTACTGTCAATTTAATGACCAGTAGATATATTCTACTGCAATAACTGTCATCCTTTGATGACTTGTCAATTTAATGACCAGTGGATATATTCTGCTGCAATAACCGTCATCCTTTGATGACTTGTCAATTTAATGACCAGTAGATATATTCTACTGCAATAACCGTCATCCTTTGATGACTTGTCAATTTAATGACCAGTAGATATATTCTACTGCAATAACCGTCATCCTTTGATGACTTGTCAATTTAATGACCAGTAGATATATTCTACTGCAATAACTGTCATCCTTTGATGACTTGTCAATTTAATGACCAGTAGATATATTCTACTGCAATAACCGTCATCCTTTGATGACTTGTCAATTTAATGACCAGTAGATATATTCTACTGCAATAACTGTCATCCTTTGATGACTTGTCAATTTAATGACCAGTAGGTATACTCTACTAACAAAAAGCGTCCACTGGTGATGAGTGGCATAATAACACAAAATGCCTGTCTGGTTTCGAACCCACGACATATGTCGGACAAGGCCATCAACGTTCTTTAATAAAACACAGTCACGTACGATTTACAATTTCATGTAGGTTCGCACTACCTGACACAAACAATCACGTACGATTTACAATTACAACTACTACTAGTGCACAACTGTCAATTGAATGACCAGTAGGAATGTTCTACTGCTTTTGGTTTCATATAGCACAAATCTAATAACCAAGCGTGAGGTCCCGGTTTCGACCTTAATTGTACTACCCAAATATTTAATACATATCTAAGGTGACATAGTACTTGCTTGTTACTTCGTAACCTATCTACCCATAATTTATTTGTAACATACCATCTATCTAATCGATTTAACTTATCCCAATTAATAATGAAATGTTACAAACTGGTACCCTTTTAAAAATTAATTTCTCATGTTCATTTCCACACTGTATTGGTACAACACCCATTGAAACTGCACCTTACACACTTCAAATCATTGCTTAAAAACTGAAACGGTTTTTATTTAGCCAATGACTGTGTGTTATTTACTTTACATTGCTCACTTTTATCACGTCAGTTTAATTACCAAAAAAGCTGTTGAGGATATAATTCCCCTGAATATTGTCAATCAGTGTCAATTAAATGACCAGCTATGCTGCTTCCATAATATCAATTTAATGATCAGTATAAACTGTTTACACTGCATAAACAAAACTAAAAAATAACTTTGCTATTTCAGGCACTACGCCAGCTTACTTGCTTCATTATGTTTTGAAATTATCCAAAGTAACCACTATTAAACACCACTGCCTATCTCTTAAATATAAGAGAAATAAAGCGTGATATTGATTTGATCATGATTTTTGTTAAAATAGCAGACGTACACACATCACACATATCACTTGGTGAGTTTTATAGGCGTGATTGTGATTATTTGCACTCCACATTACATCCACACAAATACCTTGTTTGTATTATAAAAACTATAAACCTCAGTAATAGTCAGTTTAGCAATAGATACCTACTAAGTACTAATAAAATAACCAAGTTAATCTTTTAAAAACACTGTTAGCAATGCAGCTGCGTACTGATCTAATGAGTCGTAACACTCTAAAGGCTGTCGTCACTTCCATTACTTATAAAATTGTTTTGGTTACTTGAATCATAACATCTCTTTGGTAATTGTAATAACACAATTATTTAAATATGATTATTTAAAAATCATAGGTAGGCTGTACTGGTCTAGATAAGGAACTCACCTGATAGTGTCGCGCACTTTAGTATTCCTCCCATGGAACACTATTATTTCACTTAACTCACCACGGGGTTTTTTTTTTTTTTTTTTTTTTTTTTTTACTTTACACTATACCCCACTTCCACTTAATTAAGTTTTATCCTCGTCGCCAATGTAAAATATGCACATTTAACAACACTAGTTGACTCGCCAACGCACCACCGCTCAGTCCGACAGTCTGACAACGACTGATCTCCCCACCACTCGGACCGGTACTTATAACCGAGCGACGTGTGCGCCCGAGGCAACGTCACAATACTATTATCGGTTTGTAGTGCGATATATATTGATATCTACATACACTACACCAGCAATATTTTTTGCATAAAGTGACTTTTAGTGTGACGTAAAGAATGCTTGGTTGACGGCTTCGTGATGAGTCTGTTAACACCCTGTAAAAACCCAGTGGAAGGGACACCGTTGCTAAAACGGTTACCACAAATTCAGTATAATTATCATTCTGAACAACACATATAAATTTTTCGTCGGTTATTAAAAAAAAAATTGTGAGCCGTCACGGGACGCCTGGCAGGTGTGAAACATTGAAATTATTTTGTACAAGTAATAAAAGAACAGATTACAACAGGAACTAAATATGAAAAAATAAAATATTACTATTTTTTCCCTGAATATAATAAAAAAACAAACACATAATAAAAACAAAATGACTCGATTCACAAAAAAAAATCCTTAGGCTGGAATCGAACTCGAAGTCACGAGATTGTAACCCAACGCTGTGCCCCGAGACCAGCTGGCTTGTCGTAAACCGTGGCGAATATATGCTCCTTCAACAGGTCGGTAATGTTCGGGATTGTGCGTGCCGTGTTGTCAACTTGACAGTTGGCGACGCGTCGCCACGCAAATTTTTGGTTTTACCCGCGCCTATACAGGGTGTAAAAGACCTCATCACGAAGCCGGCAATCAAGCATTCTGAACATCAAACTAAGTAACTTTACGCAAAAATTATTGCTGTGAAACGTCTTTTTTTTTTGGGTGAAAAATCATGTTTTGTGGTAGAATTCAATGTAACGCTCTCAAAACATTGTGCTGATGGATGGATTGAATAGTACGGTGGTCGTGGAGGAGTATAAAGTAAAAATCTTACATAAAAAAATAGTATTCTAAAAAAAACTTGTCAAAAAAAAATATATTAAAAAACCCGACTGCGTAAAAAAATAACTAATAACTTTAAATAAAAACAGAAAAGAATAAAATAAGTTCAAGAGACAGGACATATTGTTACGTCGTAGCCATACCTACAATATAAGTAGCTTCTAATAGTAGGTACCTACAACTAAGTAAGTAGATAGGTAGTAGTAGGTATGTATCGAATGATGTAGGTACAAATTCGCAAACTACCTATAAAATACATCAGGAAGTTGTCATTGTAATTTCGACCGTACGCCCAGGGCATAAAGTACTTATTTCTTTCCTTGGTACAAAAGTTGTGGAAGTTTCTCGTAGGACAATGACCTAGTATGAATTGCCTATAAGATTCTGGGAAGTTCTGGATCTTTCTCAAACGTTCGGTCGTCATATAAATAGTCGACGTGTTTGCGGGAGCAGGCAGTATTATTTTGGCTACAGTACGGAGCGAATCGAGGTGATCTAGTAAGTGCGATATCTAAGTGAATAGTGATCAGTAGTGTATTAGTGATTGAGTTTGAAGTGTTTTGTGATTATTAAAGTTATTCAGTTGTTTCATCGGTAGTAATTAATTTATCCCGTACCCAGCTCGTAACAATTTGGTGCCAGAAGTGAGGGATAAATTATGCCAGTTCTACCTAAGGACAACACGGAAGGTATCCGTACCAGGAGTCAGCGACAGCAGGACATGGACCAAAGGCGGTTTGGAGATTCTCCGACACAGACACCGGGTGGTGTCCAGCCTACGGCAGAACTGGTCGCTGGCCCATCCGGAGTTTCTCCAGCATCAGTGGCGCCAGACTTGTCAGCTTTAATGGCGCTGCTGCAGGAGCAGGCTCGCCGTCAAGAGGAGCAGGCTCGCCGTCAAGAGGAGCAGGCTCGCCGGTTGGAAGAGCAGTTGCAACGAGACAAGGAGGAGCAGGCTCGTCGTCAAGAAGAACAGATGATCCTCATAAAGGATCTTCATTCAACTTTCGGCAAAGAGCTGAAGGTAATGAAGGATCAGGTTCACCAGCATGAGAATCGCATCTCAGAAGCCGAAGTTCAGATCGCTGGGGTGAAGAAGGCTTTGGGGGAACTGAAGACTGGAGACGTGACTGTGGCTTCAGTGGTTGCTGCACCTTCAGCGCGGGGCTTTAAGGTGCCTCCATTCGATGGAACATCTTCGTGGTCAGCTTATAAAATTCAATTTGAGGCCGTTATGAAGGCGAATGGATGGACAAAACCGCAAGCCATGACCGCGCTCACCTTGGGTCTCCGAGACCAGGCCCTCAACATTCTTGAGGCGCTTGGCAAGGATGTAACCTACGAGCAGCTGCTGGAGGCGTTAGAGTCCAGATACGGCGACGCGCACCTGGAGCACGTATTTCGTGCTAAGTTGAAGGATCGTGTTCAACGTAGTGCCGAGAACCTGCAGCAGTGGGCCCTGGAAGTTGAAAAGCTGGTTCGGAAAGCATACCAGTCTGCCCCTGCACTTATCGATGGGAATCTGGTACAAGCGTTCGTTGATGGAATACGCGACTTGGAAGTTAGAGCCGCCGTGAGACTTGGGCATCATGAAACATTGAAGGACGCCTTAGCCCATGCTTTAGAAGTAGAGGCAGTGAGGCAAGACCACCGAACGCACCGCGTTAGGGAGGTTGTAGCATCACCGGTACGCGAGCGCCCGCAAGGGTACAGTCCTAGGTGCTACACTTGTGGAGAAAGGGGTCACCTTCGGTCAAGCTGTCCAAAGCGCAACACCCCGCGAGAAGATCAGCAAGGAAGGGTGGCTGAAGTGACTGCCCAGCCACAGCAGGGAAACGAGTAAATGCCAGGACTGGGGGGCGGGTGCTGGCTGGTATTGAAAGAGCCCCGAGAATCTTGATCTCGCAAGCACATGACGGGAACAGCCTGACCATCAGAGGCGAAGTCAACGGAACACCATGCAAACTGACGTTGGATACTGGAGCTTCTTACACGGTCGTTAACTCTCACCTAGCAAGTCGGTTTCTTGGGGACTACTTTGATAACCACGACCGTATACGATTACTAACAGCTACCGGTCAGCACATAACCGTCCGAGGCAAGAAGGAGGTGGAGTTAAAATTGGGTGACAGATTTTACAAGCACAATGTCATCGTGGCCGACATAGTGGACGATTGCATCTTGGGCTTGGATTTAATGCGGAAATATCGTTGTGAGATCGACGTTGATCAAGGAGTATTGAAATGTGGTTCAGAGGAAGTCTTCATGGAAGGTGCACCATCAGGGAAAGTGTACTGCTTGAAGGAGATTGTTCTTCCTCGCAGATCAGAAACGATTGTGCCAATTAGTTTACCACGGAAATCTGGACAAAAAGATCGAAGTGTTCTGATAGAAAGGGTGAACAATGACTTTCCATGGAAGATGGCACGTACTCTGGTCAAGGCCAAAAACGTCTCGGCAGTACGCATACTGAATCCAAGTGACAAGGAGCAAGTGATTAAGAAGGGCACCTTAATCGGCACTTGCGAGGAAGTAGCTTGGATGCGTCAATTGCAAAATCTGCCTACCGGAAATAAAATTCGTAGTACAAAGTTTGACGTGTCAACACTTTTGGAAAACTGCGATTTATCTAAAGAAGAAATGGACAAGGCTAAGAAGATGTTACTTCAGTACGCCGACATTTTCTCTTCAAATGATGCTGACATAGGGAGAACTGGACTAGTTCAGCATAAGATTAATACGGGTAACGAGTTACCAATCCGTCAGCGACCAAGAAGACTGCCAGTTGCACGTGAAAAAGAGGTGGAAACCATGATGGAGGGAATGATGAAGGACGGTGTTATAGAGCCTTCATCGAGTCCATGGTGTTCTCCTGTGGTCCTGGTAAAGAAAAAGGACGACAGTATGCGCTTCTGTGTGGACTATCGACGACTGAACGATGTCACGAAAAAGGACAGCTATCCGCTGCCTAGGATCGATGACACACTGGATACGCTGACGGGTATGAAGTGGTTTACCACACTTGACCTGAAAAGTGGCTACTGGCAAGTAGAAATAGACCCCAAGGATAAGGAAAAAACTGCATTCTCAACAGGGAAGGGATTGTGGCAGTTTAAAGTTATGCCATTCGGATTGTGCAATGCTCCTGCAACGTTTGAAAGGCTGATGGAGCAAGTACTCGCCGGATTGATTGGAGACGCATGTCTTGTCTATCTAGACGACATAATCATCGTGGGCCGTACATTTGAAGATCACCTTAAAAACCTCAACCAAGTGCTGTCGAAAATCCAAACAGCAAATCTTAAGTTAAGTCCGAAAAAGTGCTCGTTTTTCAGAAAACAAGTGAACTTCTTAGGACACATAGTTTCGGGGGAAGGTGTTCAAACAGACCCAGAAAAAGTAATCGCCGTCAAGGATTGGCCAGTTCCGAAAGACAAGACACAGGTCAGAGCATTTCTGGGTTTGTGCTCCTACTATCGAAGGTTTGTCAAGAATTTTGCCGACATTGCAAAACCTCTGCACAAACTCACTGAGGAAAAGCGGCAATTCTGTTGGGACGAGAACTGCGACGTTGCATTTCAGGAATTAAAGAAACGTCTGTGCAATACGCCTATCTTGGGATATCCTGACACAGAAAATGACTTCATAGTTGACACAGATGCAAGTAATACTGGAATTGGGGGCGTGCTGTCTCAACGGAAAGGAAACCAAGAAGTTGTGATAGCTTACTTCAGCAAGTCTTTATCCAAACCAGAAAGAAATTACTGCGTTACAAGACGGGAACTACTCGCCGTAGTAAAGACATTGCAGCACTTCAGTAAATATTTGTTGGGACGTAAATTCCAATTAAGAACTGACCATGCTGCATTGAAGTGGCTATTACAGTTCAAGAATCCAGAAGGGCAAGTGGCGAGATGGATTGAGCTATTGCAAGAGTTTGACTTCGTAACTGAACATCGCAGTGGAAGAACTCACGGTAACGCAGACGCCCTGTCGAGAAGACCTTGCCCTGAAGACTGTAAGCACTGTGCCCGGCAAGAGACTAAGGAAGTAGTGCCCGTGAGGATGCTTAAAATGGATCTCAGCGATGAATGGAAAGAAACCCTACAGCAGGCTCAGCAAAATGACTCGGACATCAAACCGATCTTCGAGTGGATCAAAGCTGGTGCTCCTAAACCCAAGTGGAGTGATGTGGCTGCGATGAGTTCCATCACGAAGAGTTATTGGGCGCAATGGAACAGCTTGGTGATCCAGGATGGAATCTTGTGCCGTAAATGGGAAAACGCTCGAGGGGACAGCTGTCATCTACAAATGGTTGTCGCTAAAGCTAAGGTACCGGATGTTTTACGGCTGTACCATGATGGATGTTCGGGAGGACATATGGGGGTAAAAAGGACTTTACTAAAACTTCGAGAACGCTTTTACTGGATCCACTGTCGAGATGATGTGGAGGACTGGTGTCGCAAATGTACCAGTTGTGCGGCCGTGAAAGGACCCCAAACACGCAGCAGAGGAGCATTAAAAGTGTACAACGTTGGAGCCCCTTGGGAACGGATAGCACTAGACGTTGCGGGACCATTTCCAGAAAGTGAGAGCGGAAACAAGTACTTCTTGGTGGTCATGGATTACTTCACAAAGTGGCCAGAAGTCTTCGCCATTCCTAATCAAGAAGCTACAACTGTCGCAGATAAATTGGTTCAGGAAGTCTTCTGTCGTTTTGGAGTACCCTTAGAAATACACAGCGATCAAGGAAGGAATTTCGAATCGCAAGTATTTCAGGAGACTTGTCGATTAATGGGTACCCACAAAACCAGAACCACCTCTTACCACCCACAATCTGATGGAATGGTGGAACGATTCAACCAAACGTTGGAAAGATATCTGGCAAAAGTCGTGGAAAGCAGACAAAGGGATTGGGACAAGCACATACAGCCGTTTCTTCTGTCCTACCGCAGCGCAGTCCACGAAAGTACGACTGTGACGCCCGCCTTCGCGAACTTTGGAAGGGAATTACGGTTGCCTGCAGATTTAATCACTGGAACTCCCCCTGATGCTCCACGCAGTGTAACAGATTACGCAAATGACTTGCGTAACAAGTTGAATGATGTTTATGAGCATATAAGACAATCCGGCCAACAGATGTCTGAGAAGATGAAGACCCGTTATGACCGGAAAGCAAATAGTAGGGGTTTCGACGAGAGTTCACTGGTGTGGTTGCATAACCCAGTACGGAGCAAAGGGAAGTCTCCGAAATTGCAAGCAAACTGGGATGGACCATACCGAGTCGTGACTAGGATCAACGTTGTCACCTACCGAATACAGAAGGGTCCACGAGGTGCGCCTAAGATTGTCCATATAGACCGATTGGCGCGATACTACGGGCCTAATGATGCTCGGGACGAGCATGTCTAAGGAGGGGGCAGTGTTACGTCGTAGCCATACCTACAATATAAGTAGCTTCTAATAGTAGGTACCTACAACTAAGTAAGTAGATAGGTAGTAGTAGGTATGTATCGAATGATGTAGGTACAAATTCGCAAACTACCTATTAAATACATCAGGAAGTTGTCATTGTAATTTCGACCGTACGCCCAGGGCATAAAGTACTTATTTCTTTCCTTGGTACAAAAGTTGTGGAAGTTTCTCGTAGGACAATGACCTAGTATGAATTGCCTATAAGATTCTGGGAAGTTCTGGATCTTTCTCAAACGTTCGGTCGTCATATAAATAGTCGACGTGTTTGCGGGAGCAGGCAGTATTATTTTGGCTACAGTACGGAGCGAATCGAGGTGATCTAGTAAGTGCGATATCTAAGTGAATAGTGATCAGTAGTGTATTAGTGATTGAGTTTGAAGTGTTTTGTGATTATTAAAGTTATTCAGTTGTTTCATCGGTAGTAATTAATTTATCCCGTACCCAGCTCGTAACAATATATTGACTGCAACAGTTGGGACCCATATTGAATGTAATGATTTTGGTCTAGATTATTTAATATTTTAATTATTTTTTTTATTTTACAGTTTTTAGTTACTTAGATATACCATTTTAAAATCCTCATGATGAGCCCTTTATCAAGCCGTGTAGGCTGCAGAGCGTGCCAAACATTTGAATTTGGCGCCAAAAATCCGCCATTTAGTTATTAAATTATTTTGATATACCCAGTGTCACTCTCACAGTAAATACGAATCTAACGATACCTCTCAAGCTAAAATCCATCGAACCGTACAGGCAACAGAGCGTGCCAAACAATTATACATACATGTCATACTCTCGAAAAACATAACCCTCCTTCTGGCGCAGTCGGGTAAAAAGTAGGAACTTTGACCCCCAATATCTCCGTAACTAAAGGGTTCCCAGGTATGGTGTAGAACAAAAAAAATGATCGCAATGACGGGGAGAACAACCCAAGTAACACAGGAAGCATTATAACAAAGGAATAGTAAACTTATTTAGAACTTAAGGTCCGTATAAACTCTTATTTGAGTTCACTGAGCATCTTGACGCTTTATATTGGTATTTCAAAACCATTATGATGCTTTACGATGCATAACGGTTGCATAACGGCATATGAAAATGCTTTTGTAAAGCCTTTAGTTTGAGTGCAGCAAACCACAAGGCAGCTGTATTGCTTTCAGCTGTTTTTAGTGCGTTTGGATCTACAATAGCATTTTTAAGTAGTACGATAATGCCTATTGCCGCTTAATAGCATAAACTTGTACCATTATAATGCACCTTAAATCCGTTATACAGCTTTGAGCTGTTTTTAGTGCCCTTTGTTGTGTAATAGCACTATTAAGCGGTAAGTAAAAGCCTAGTACCGCTGAACAGCATCAACGTGCTTGCATTTATAGAGTTCAACTGAGTTCTGTTGCACAGCTATCAGGTATTTATTCAAATACACGTGAGTTATTGTAATGCGTAAAGCTGTATATACATTCATTTCACTGTATTCGTAAAACCATTTGTCGGCCATATTGGGGAAAAGCACATATTATATGATCAACAAAACAACAGCCATTTTTAGGGTGGATTTTTTTATTTTAATTTCTTCTTGATTTTGAACTACGGTCGTCCGGGGTCCAACCATGCCTATGTCATTCGAATCTGTGTCTGATTTTTCTCCATTATGGATAATTCAAGTCTACTGGTATACCGGTGAACCCATATAGAGCTACTTTATAGACAATGGTATTACAGTGGCACATCAAAAGTCTTTTCTCTGGCCTCTAGCTTAATAATTGTTCACGTGTGAGTATTGATACTACCGGTGGCATTAATTAGCCTTTTTAAGGGCTCACCTGGCTCCTATAGATCGACACCATTTTGTAAATATTTTATAACCAAAAAATATTATCATTTGGACCTATTTTTAAAAGAAATAGACCTATATCATAATAATATAACTTTATTTAATACTGCTCAACCAATACTATTATGTTAATTATGCAAAATTCGTTCTATACTAGGAATACACAATTGTTTTGGGCATTTCACACATATTTTTATGTCACATTTTATATGAAAACCACAAAATAACGAAGGCGCGTGAAAAATTTGAATGAAACTTATATAGACATTTACAGTAAACTACATTGCGAATAATATTTACAGGCATAAAATAAGAAAAGAGTCAAAAACGTATCCAGGATTATAATTTTTGTTTTGATGCAAACAAATATGGTGTCATTCACTCAGTTTTGACCGTCTTCGTCTATAATATATTGCTTGACATAGTTAATTGTATTATAACATTTGTACCGTAGTATTAGAGATGTTTTTGCAATGATGTAGGGTTTATTTAAGTTCTAACTGTGAACACTTAGATAGCCTCAATCATTCTTTTAGAACAATCTAATGCTAGTCTAATGCTTTTGTAATGCAATTAACATCTTCATTATCAATAATATTGCTAATATAATGTTTCTGTAATGCAATTGGCAACTTCATTGTCCGTAATAATGTTTCTGTAATGCGATTGGCAACTTCATTGACCGTAATAATGTTTCTATAATGCGATTCGCAACTTATTTGGTCACACTAATGCTAATGTAATGCGCCTGTAATGCAATTAAACAACTAATTGTGAACTTATTTATGATCTAAAGCCGTATAATTTGTGCCCAAATAAGCATTACAGTAGCCGTATAAACGTTTGTAATGCTATCATAGAACTAATTCAAAATGCGAAAACGATACAGAAATGCTGCAAGTCGGCCGATATACTGCTTTGACGTGTTACTTGGGAAGTGCCTTTCGGCTTCGTTAAGAGGTGTTTACACCCTTTAGATGTTTCACATAAACAAAACAACTGTGTACTACAAAACTGCAATCCCTACACGGTCAAAATGTATGGAATAGCAGATTTTTTATTAAATTATCGATGCTGAAGCCTGTGCCATCCCACAGCTGGGCAAAGGCCTCCCCCATGACCTCCGATTATTTCGATCTAGAGCCAATGTGGATCACTGGTCGCTGGTTTGGCCAACTCGTCCCGCCATCTCCTGCGAGGTCTACCGCGTCGCCTTCTGGCTGTGTCAGGGCTCCACTTCGTGGTTAGTATGGCCCACAGCTTGTCGGGCATAAGGCAGACATGTCCAGCTCAGTCCCACTTCAGCGTAGCGGCGGTTTTGAGCAAAGCAACTTACGAAATTTGTGTTTTGGAGCGCAGTATGGTGTTGCGTATATGGTCGGTTAGTTTAACGCCTAGGATACTGCCTAGGGTAAATCACTATCACTACATTATTATAAAACAAAGGCCACCGCCGCGTCTGTCTGTTCGCGATAAACTCAAAAACTGCTGAACGGATTTTCATTCATGAGGAAGGTTTAAGTATATAATTTTTCAAAGTTTTGTGTAATTTGGTTGAAATATGACGATTTATTGTTGGAAGTGCCGGAAAAAGTCAAATCGCTTGTGAACTTTCATCGAAAACGCTGCCTGGACAGACAAAATGTGTATGTGCTGTATTTTATTTTATTTGTGTATTAATGCCCTACTAACCGTATGAAGCCGGGGCGGGTTGCTAGTAAATAATCTAATAACTAGGATAAATAAATAATTTAAATAATTATTTTGCTACGGTTTTCGTAGCACGATACCAATTTCAGATCTACATAGATGACATTCACTTTCACATTACACATGGAGCATTAGCACAGAGAACATTACACATGAAGGCACATAATTATCAAAACTATACCTTGAGTAATAACATTCAAATTGAACATTCTTGACAAAAATCTACATACTACTACGGTGCTACGGCATAGAGCCTCGCGTAGCTCGTAGCGCTACGAAGCTACGGTTTTCAAGGGCAACTTATGTATATTATTATTTTAGTTATCATGTAAATAGGCTCGACATATAGTTAGTTAATGGATTATCTAGCTAGTATAAGTAATTGTATCAACCAAAGGAATATTACTTAGTGTAAATTATAACTTTATTGATGTAGCTGTACATGGATATTTTGGCGCGTGGCTACAATCAGAATGAACACCGTCATCTTGTTTTCCAAAACAATTTCCACAGACAATTTCACACATGTTTACCAACAGAGCCAGGCAATGTCATTCATCCAAGTGCCAAAAAAAAACGTTCATGAGCTTGGTAGTTACACTATTTAGATCAAAATAGAAACACGACATGAAACATTCAACCGGAAAACCGGATCGGTCAAACTGGTAAATACAAATTACGATTGCGACATGTAGGTATTTCATTAAAATATTAGTATCTAGAGGTGTTCATGTTTGGAAGGGCGTTTGCAATTTGCCAGTTTGAGCGATCCTTTACCCAGTTTACCCAGTTGAATCCAATGGTGTCGAATCTGTTGTGCACAAACTAAACTTAATTTAGGCTATTGCTATCTTTTTCTCTCTAATGAAACGAGAAAGAGACGGACGTAATTAAGAGCTGTAAACATTTATTGCAACTAATATTTCCATACAAATGAAGGGTGTACGAATAAACATTTCGACTAAAAACACGGTGAAGCGCAAGGCATAAACTAGTTTGACATCTCTAACTTAGTTCATAGCTATAGCCGTCCTTTTCTCGCACTGCCTTTTAGTAAAAGATAGCAATAGCCTAAATTAAGTTTAATTTGTGCACAACGGAATCGACACCAATGCCAAATAAGCATTCATAAAAAAGAGCTTGAAAACACATATTTTTATGATAAAAAAAGTTAGCAATAAAAATGGCACAATGTAACTTACATTGTAAGCGTGTACAACATAACCAACTCACCAAAGAAAAACTCAGCTGATGAACTTAACGAAACTCTGCAGCCTTAGGCCTGGTTCCTAATATAATAGCAGAAACGAGCGTAACGGTCCACCAGTTTCGACCAATCAAAGAATAAAGAAGAGATATTCCTTTCAACCAATGTGATTGGTGGATTCTCCGCTCCGCTCGTCTTTAGACTATAGTCTTCGCCAGATAAGTAAGAATTAAAGGTCTTTGCTCTTTCCTTAATTTCTCTGCGTAGGTACCCCGACAATACATTATGAATCGTTCTTTATTACTAGAAAAAGTCAAGGATCACGATAAAAGTCGTTTCGGGTCAAGTTTATGTCATTATTTCTGTTTTCGGAATAATGTATTTGAATAAATGTATGCGGGTTAATGACCTTTAATTCTTACTTATCTGGCGGTGACTATTAGTAGAAACTGGCTGTTACTCCAAACTCTGCAGACTCGCTTATCATATTATACTTTGCAGTGTTAGGGTACTTGCATTATGGTACTAGGTTTTTGGCACAAAGAAATGGTGAGGAATCGATGCGGGTAAAACCACAGATATAGATATACTTAGATAACGCAAGTGTCACGATCCGTATGAAAACCAAAGCGTGCCATTTTTTGACTATGACGTCTTAAGCACTATATAATAGTCACTAAACAATCAAGTTACCATACAAAATAGACTACGTTTTTGTTCTTTAATTTGTCTAGAATTAGGTTCTTAAAGTTGTTGTTTTTAACAAATTAGCTTGCTGTTAGGTAGTCATGTTAAGCATTAAATGCTTAAGCCAGGCACGTGAATTACTGGGGTTGCGGGACTGTTCGAAAGAGATACCGTGGCCCCGGAACACAAAGGGCGATGAAGGAACATGGATGGGTTTTAGTCAGTAAAAGTCTGACACTACCTCCTGCTCCGCCCAGAGCGGGAGGAGTGATATTTCCCATCCGAAAAAAAAAAATACACGTGAATTAGGTGCTCTTGCGTTATTTAGATATATCTATTACTAGCTGACCCACGCAACTTCGTCTGCGTCACATAAGAGAGAAAAAGCTAACAAAAGGAATACATTTTCCCCGTTTTTGCAACATCTTTCATTTATGCTCCGCTCCTTTTGGTCGTAGCGTGATGTTATATAGCCTATAACCTTCCTCAATAAATGGACTACCCAACACTGAAAGAATCATTCAAATCGGACAAGTAGTTCCAGAGATTAGCGCGTTCAAAGAAACAAACAAACTCTTCAGCTTTATAATATTAGTATAGATACCTGTGTGTGAAACATTCCCATACTTTCTGTCTCATTTCTTTTTCCTGGTCCCGACAAGGATAAGAAATCTAGTATCTTTATGCAAGCAACCATACTTCAGACTCTGCAGCATTGCTCCATTTTCTACATCCCACACTCCATCTCACGCCAGCCCACCACTCATTCTCATCAGGTCGAACTGCTGCTCGCGCAGGTCCCCTTCGTACCGCGTCACGAAGCCGTCCATCGACGCCAGCGCGGACCCCCAGGCTGCGCCGGCGCACCATCTGCTGGAGCCCTCGTCTTCGGTGAAGGAGAGCCGGCCGCAGCTGAAGGGGCCGAGGCCGATTGGGTCTAGTGTTTCGGGTGAGTAACTTTTGAACTTGCAATAATAACTTAGTGTAAAGCGCTAAGCAGTAGGGCTATTACGTATCTCTGTTGACAGCTCCAAATGATAGTAACTGGGCTCAGTGTCCATCAATTAACTGTCAAAAGGTTAGTTTCGTATTAGGTATGACCAGTCGCGATCAATTATGACGTCATTGGCTGTCATCGTGGCTGATAGTCACCGTAACTCATTTTGACAGACGCTTTCGTATCGATACTTATATTATTTCGATTATGTAAGCATAGTGCACAACAAATTGATGACAACTGAGTTTGAAGTGGCTTTCGTGAAAGACGTTACACCGTACCCGGGCTGTTTATCACCGTAAAGTGTTATCCACTAAGTGTGATACGTAATACCAATATTATGACATTCTCGGTTATCATCAAAGTTCGGTGTACAACCGAAGCTTGATAGTCACTGGATATCAGAAAGATACGTAATAGGCCTACAGAATGGTGGAGTATATCTCCACTGTACAGACACGGACAATTTGCCATACAACTATTGGATGAATAACAATGCGTTGGGAACACCCAATGGGCAGGAACTACAGGAGCGGTCATTTCTGAACAGCGGACAAATACCCCATTATCTGCTCAGCGCCATTACAACAATATGATGATGATGATGATGATGAAGATTTTCCGCCGTTACCTGAAATTCGGTATAGCGTGTACTTTGTAAATGGCAATGGGCAATTCAGGAACACTTTGACCCTAAGTTTAACATCATCAGCCTAGCCTTTCCCCAACTATGTTGAGGTCGGCTTCCAGTCTTAACGGATGGTGCTGAATACCAGTATTTTAACTGGAGCGACTGCCTATCTGACCTCCACAACCCTGTTAATACTAGGTAATACGATACCGCTGCCGCTGTAAGACTGGTTGTCAGATTTTCGTGCCACTGACTACCTGTAACGACTGTCAAAGATCTACAAATGACAACCGGGACCAACGGCTTCTTTCATTGTTGAACTTTGCAATATTAATATTACTTCAAATGCATTCTGCATAAGAGAATTATCAGGTGCCGCACGGAACGTCTATTATATAACCAAAACTTCACTCGACCATATTCCAATATGGCTATAAAATCAGGTAACCTTTCAAGCATAACAGAATATCAACAAGTGGGCCAGTTACGCCCCGAAAAGATTGTTTTCAAAGCCTTGTCAATAAGGGTCAAGGTAACCATAGGCAAGTCAGTTTATGGCTTGAGGAATCTATATTGGTTCATTTCTTTATGTTTAGTCTAAACCCTACTTTAAACAGAGTAATAGTGGCTGAATAGATCGGCTCTGAATTTCGACATTATACGAGCAAGTCGTGACTCGTGAATTCAAACCGAACCCTACAGTTCTTTTTTGTGTCATTTATTTCATCAAACTCAAAGCATTATTTATTAAGCATAATATTTCAAATATACCCGTGACAGGCACTTTTGCATAGTCAAAAATAAACTACCTACACTCCAGTCACAAAACAGACAAAATCCTAGATCTCATAGACAAGAATGGACAAGAAACTCCGTGGACACTCTTTTCAAATCAAGTTACATATTACATAGTCCTGTGTACAATATTGTTGCTACTTTATGTCGACACAATGTGGAAATAAAAATAAAAAAATCAAATCTTAGAGATTAAGATACCAATGCTGTCATAACGAAATGAAGAAAAATATCGTGAGGAAAATGCCGTGTCCAAGAACCAAAAATTCGAAGACGTGTAATATCTACCAACCCGCACTGGGCCTGCGTGGTGGATTATAGCCCACTCCCTCCCTCTCATAGAGAAGAGGCCTGTGCCCCAGCAGTGGGAACATTATAGGCTGATTATGCATAGTCTGCATTACTTAATTTGGACCTTAAAACTGCAGAATAAGAGACATTGGTGCCGATTCTGTTGTGCACAAACTAAACTTAATTTAGGCTATTGCTATCTTTTACTAAAAGGCAGTTCGAGAAAAGGACGGCTATAGCTATGAACTAAGTTAGAGATGTCAAACTAGTTTATGCCTTGCGCTTCACCGTGTTTTTAGTCGATATGTTTTTACATGCACCCTTCATTTGTATGGAAATATTAGTTCTAACTAAATTTGACAGCTCTAAATTACGTCCGTCTCTTTCTCGTTTTATTAGAGAGAAAAAGATAGCAATAGCCTAAATTAAGTTTAGTTTGTGCACAACAGAATCGACACCATTATTCTTTAATAGAAATATACACAGAATTTGAACAGCCATTTCCCAACATGAATGTCTACATACATTTTTAATCAACAAACTCAATTACAAAAAGTAACTGTTGACTCAACATAATGAAATTCAACATGAGTTCTACACGAGTAACACAAATAAACAAGGTGTAGCAATAAAGTTATTAAAACGCATTTTCACCAACACTAAACAACACCTAAAATAATTCCTAAACAGTATGACTGTTGGAGCTCGCGGCTAAATAATAACAGACGCACGGGTCGATCTTCAAGGTTAAGCCGCGCTTACCTAGGTCGGTTTATGGATGGGTGACCATCACATAATAGGTTCCCTTCGTGCCCCGGAAAGCACGTTATGCCGTCGGTCCCGGCTGTCATTTGTAGTTCTCTGACAGTCGTTACAGGTAGTCAATGGCCCAAAACTCTGACAACCTGCAGTCTTACAAAGGGGTATCGTATTACCCACACAGTACTAACTGGTTTGTGGAGGTCAGATAGGCAGTCGCTCCATGTAAAATACTGGTATTCAGCTGCATCCAGTTAGACCGGCAGCCGACCCCAATAAAACTTGGAAAATGGCTCGGCAGATGATGATGTGTGTATGAACGCTGTTGAAACTCCAGCTCTCTGCACTGAGCTAAGCGCTTCTTCTTTATCGTGTGATTAGTGCGTAATCTGAACTCCTAGCCAAGTTACAAACGTTTCGTATCGATTCTCTTTCTACAATCGTAAACGCCTCGGCGTAAGCGATTGTAGAAAGCGCTACATTGGTAGCCAAGTTGACACGACTGAGTCGATCGCTCGTTCTCTAATGTCTGTAGAAAAAACCTACACTTTAGTTTATGGTGAGCGATCCTACCAATGAGTTTAGCGATCAACATTGTAGAAACGATAACATTTTAGTCTACCATTTTGAACGATGTAAACTTGTCTACGAATTTTCTATTCGTTTGTGTTGATCACGTGATTTAACGTTGAGATGATGTCATTCTCATTCATTTGAATAGTTTTCTACTAGCGTTAACGATTGTAGATTGTCAACTTGGCTAAGGGTTGCTGGTGTCAGTTTCTATGCCGCCCATGGGCCTCTGTCTTGGCTTTACTTGTCGTCGAGCAATATCTACCAGGCATGCGGGTTTGCTCACGATGTTTTCCTTCATCGAAGGAAGTGATAATCATACAATACGCTCATGAAACCGAAAAAATTGAGGTGCGTGTCTTGGGTTCGAACATGAGACCTATGACTTAGCAGTTCGACGGTCACGCCACTAGGCTGTCACTCTTTAAAAGCAACTGAGCAGCTGAGCGTTGAAAACCCAACATTCTTTAAGAGCCTCAAATTAGCAATTTTATTTGTGGTGGTTCAAACTTCGTTTGAAATACTGTTAGAATAACGTTCTAATCAGCTTGCACTACAAAGTGGTTGTTACGTCAGTCACTGCAGGCCGAATAGTGCGAAATAAGTGGTTTTTATTCACTAAAAAAAAACAAATTTTCGTCTTTTGGAAAAAATAAAAAACATAAGACCTGCTTTATAGTTAGTTCAGTTAATATGCAAAGCTTCATGATCTAATTTGAAGAACTGTTTGAATACCAGCGGTTTATTGTTCGATTTGGAGGTAACTTTGGAATTTTATTCTATCGAGAAAATTTTATGGAATCGTGTTTTCGCCAAACATAAGACTTAACATTAATCCTCAACTTTACCATATGTTTATTTCAAAATTAATGCTGCAGTATTTTAGGCGTAACGGAGGATCATGCTAAGCCATTTGAGGTAGTATAGGCCCTTAAGGCGTTCATTTAGGTGATGCCTAGTTTCAGCGCAAACGGTCATAGCATTTCTAATAACAGTAATAGCATGCCCCGAACAATGGAAGAACTTCATTCCATTTACGTAATGAATGTGTTGGCTAATAAAATATGGATATTTTTCTTTTTTACACAAGCCCCATGTGGGGTATAACTTTGTAGTCTATTTGGGCAAAGATGCATAAGTGGGATTAAAAAGTTTTTTGCCCTTTTTGTATGGAATTGTTAAGTTATTGGTTTCATACGGAGTGTTTGTGTTTTGTTTCTTTTGTTGCCAGAATTAGTTATTTCTGTTGTTATATGTAGAATTTCCGTAGAGGGAACTTTGATGCCCCAATACAATTAATTGTTTATACACACATCAAAAATGTTTGTGATCACTAGCATAAGCTGATATAATTATTTAAATTGAACTTTATCAAGAAAAAACCTTTGTTGTGTGCTTTTTTTAAATAGAAATACCCTCTTTGAAATTAAAAAATAAAACTATTTTTTATCTACACTTCTACACTAATAATATTATAAGAGGAAAGATTTGTATTTTTGTGTGTATGTTTGTAATGAATAAACTCAAAAACTACTGCACCGATTTAAAAAAATCTTTCACCATTAGAAAGCTACATTCACTCTGAGTAACATAGGCTATATTTTATCCCCGTACTACCACGGAACATCGAATTACGCGGGTGAAACGTGACGTCCGCTAGTTTTTTTTATAAAAACGTAACAAAAAGATTTCGAATTTTCAAAGTGATCACAAACTTTTTTTGATGTGTGTATGTATGTATTTTACTTTCTAGATGAGGAAACCAGCATGCCTGAGAGATATTTCTCGCCGGCATATAAAACCATGTCAGAAGCCTATGGGCGGTATAAAAACTCTGACACCAGCAGCAGGCCTATTACGTATCTTTATGACATCCAGTGACTATCAAGCTTCGGTTGTACACCGAACTTTGATGACAACCGAGAATGTCATAATATTGGTATTACGTATAACACTGAGTGGATGTCACTATAAGGTGACTAACAGCCCGGGTATGGGTAACGTCTTTAACGAAAGCCACTTCAAACTCAGTTGTCATCAATTTGATGTCCACTATGCTTACCTTTACCTATACTTTGGCCGCTGAGAGAATGCGTTCCTGACGTCTGTCAGTTGGTACAAAAATTTAGCGCGAAATTATAACATTTATTGATAATTCATTTAATGATATCGTTTTTAATAATATTATTTGTTAAAAGGGCAAAAAGGGTAATAATAGGTAAGTTATATAAGCAATAAGTTATCTACCATCACCAATAATACTAAAACTCGCGACCTGTCAGGAACGCATTCTCTCAGCGGCCGAACTTTAATCGCAATATTAGAAGAATCGAAACGAAAGCGTCTGTCAAAATGAGTTACGGTGACTATCAGCCACGATGGGCACCGATGACGTCATATTTGATCGCGACTGGTCATACATAATACGAAACTAACCTTTTGACAGTTATTTGATGGACCCTGAGCCCAGTTACTATCATTTCGAGCTGTCAACAGAGATACGTAATAGGCCTGCTGGTAAGGTACTAACTACACAATAAATAAGTTTCATAAATGGCACTTTTAATTAAACAGGGGTTCGGGATATGTCTTTTCTTATGGAAATCCTGATGGAAATATCCACCTTATGGGGCGTACTGCTGTACTCCTATAGAATGAATCCACATTGTTTTGGGCCGCAATAAACTTATACTGAATGTGAACTCGAGGCAAACAAAATTATACCTTACTATGGTTTAAAATTTATGCTCAGAAGCACTTAGGCCGTAAACAAAACATGCTGTACTAGCACCCCTAGCCAAGTTGACAATCTACAATCGTTAACGCTAGTAGAAAACTATTCAAATGAATGAGAATGACATCATCTCAACGTTAAATCACGTGATCAACACAAACGAATAGAAAATTCGTAGACAAGTTTACATCGTTCAAAATGATAGCATAGAATGTTATCGTTTCTACAATGTTGATCGCTAAACTCTTTGGAAATAAAAAAATAAATAATAAATAAATATTGCTGGACATTACACACAGCGCCACCTAGTGCCACACTAAGCAACGAGGCTTGTGTCGTGGACACCAGATAGTTGATATACTACATAGATACTTTTTGTTTGTAAATACATACTTATTATACATATAAACATCCATGACTCGGACACAAATGGCCATGCTCATCACACAAACATTTGCTCCGACCGGGATTCGAACCCGGGACCCTAAGAACGTAAGGCAGCCTCACTACCGCTGCGCCATTCGGGTCGTCAAGGAAGGAACGCTCACCATAGACTAAAGTGTAGGTTTTTTCTTCAGACATTAGAGAACGAGCGATCGAGTCAGTCGTGTCAACTTGGCTACCAATTTAGCGCTTTCTACATCGCTTACGCCGAGGCGTTTACGATTGTAGAAACATAATCGATACGAAACGTTTGTAACTTGGCTAGGGGTGCAGAGTTTATAATCTTACTAAACCAAATAATATAATGTAATTTCACATCTTTTATTTAGTGATAACTTAATTGATCCACATCATTTTACTCACCATTTTAAAATATTCCAGACTCCATATCCCTGTCTTCCCCGGTGGCATGCATGTCTCCGCGGGAGGATGTGATGGGCATTCCCATGCCAAATAACATAAGCGCCCTCCCGGAGGAGCACCGGTGCTGCCTGCTCGGCAAGGTGCCAGGCCTGAGGGTCAGGAGACGGAGGGCCATGCTGATCTATGTGTGCGCGGCCGATTCGCAGGGTAAGTGATTGACGGTAGACACATTGAAGATATTGCCATTTACTTTTATAGGAAGACTAGCTAACCGGTGAATATCTCCTTGATTGTCACTAGTACCATTAACAGTTCCATGATGGAACTACTGTTGTTTTTATTAATCACTAGTTCCATTTTGAAAGAATCTGAAAATAATGGAACTAGTGTTGATTTTTTTAATCACTAGTTCCACTAGTAAGATTAACAGTTCCATGATGGAACTACTGTTGTTTTGTATAATCACTAGTTCCATTTTGAAAAAATCTGAAAATAATGGAACTAGTGTTGATTTTTTTAATAACTAGTTCCACTAGTAAAATTAACAGTTCCATGATGGAACTACTGTTGTTTTGTATAATCACTAGTTCCATTTTGAAAGAATCTGAAAATAATCTTGCTGAAACTTCAATTTGGGACACTTTCCCTTCATGGTGTTCCTGTTTAGTACCTGAACCTTAACCTAACCTGTATTGAAAACCCTTTAAAACGTGTGAAAGCAGCTTGAAACACAGTGAGATCATAAAAGATTATGCCTAGATTCTTGAAAAAGGAATCTTGAACTTGAAAAATTATACAGGGTTACTGGATCTGGACCCGCCATAGAAAATTTGCATATAGAGGAGGTCATTTGCTAATTATTAGACCTTACTTTAGACTTTTTACTTAAGATTTTTTCGTGTTTTTTTTTTTTAAAAAAAGACTACAATCTTATTTTTTAACCCTAGTTTGAGGGAAGTTCCGAGGTATTTTATTCACCAATGTTTATGACTACCAACAAATAATAAAAAACTACTCCCTTCTCTTTCTCTCTTTTTCAACCTTTGGCCACCCAATGCTGAGTGTAGGTCTCTTCCAAATCTCTCCACTTTTGGCGGTTTTGTGTCATGGCTATCCCGTTTCCTCCGGCCACTTTAGTGAGATCAAACTCAAACTCAAACTCAAAGCATTTATTTCAATTAGACCATTACGGCACTTTTGAAAGTCAAAAATACAAAAAAGAAAATCAAAGCTACAGTCTCAGTCACAAGGCATAATAACTTGAGAAAGTACTGTAGTTGCCCATTCCCTAGCGTAGATCTCTATGGAGAAGAATGGGCAAGAAACTCCATGGACACTCTTTTAAAATCAAAATATTGTTACAAAATCTTGGTTACATCATTAATTTTGAGATTATACATATATGTGAGAACGATGTAGAAAGACGTGCACACTAAGAGCATCTGATCGTCTGTCCACCTAGTTGGTTGTCTTCTTACATTCCTCCGCCCCAAAAAAACTACTAAAATAATGCAAAAAAAGTTATGAATGCATGAAGGTAAAATTTTGGAAAAAAATCAATAAAGTATAAAAATTGACATATCTCCCAAACTATAAAACTTCAGCTAAGGAAAGTAAAGTTTAATGATTAGTAAATGCCTTCTATATGCGAATATGTTATAACGGGTCTAGACCCAGTATAACCAATATAAGATGAACGTTGATCGAGTCTTTACCTCTTTACTAAACCTCATTTTTCTCTACTATTTCCAGACTGTTGCGCAGAGAAAGGCGCGCTGCAATGCGGTGCGGCGGCCCGGCTGCGCGTGCGCGCCCGGCGCCGCGGCTGGCGCGTGCACGTCGCCGACCTGCACTGGCGCTCCCCGCTCGAACAGCAGCGCGACCATCGCTTCCCAGTGCTCTGTATTGCTGAGCTGGCTCGTAAGTGTCTATTGTACTGGTATTGTTAGCCTGCGATATCCCACACCTGGGAAAAGGCCTCTTCTCATGACTTCCAGTTCTTTCGATCTGGGACCAATGTGGAGACTGGTCGTTAGTTCTGTCAAGCTCGTTCTGCTATCTCCTACGAGTATCTATGATAAGTTGAAATAGAGACAATATTTGCAGTAACTATGTTCAAAACTTTATGAGTGTCACCGTCACCGGTTAGACACGCGTGCTGCCACAGAGACTGACAAAATAACATATGACAGATATTTCTTAGCTTAGTGCGTGGCACGATTCACTGAAAGGGAATACTCACGGCAAGGCAACAAATGACGCACTCGCCACGCGTGTCTTGCGTGGGGTCACAAACCAGAGTGTTACAGGAAAAAGTTAAAACGTTTGGGTCAGAAACGCTTTTCAGAAAATTAGTTATGACAATGAGGTGGGTTTCTCGAAATCTGAAAAAAAAAGTGCTATCTCGAGAAATGGAAAAAATGGCAGCAGGCAATAGAAACCGCTTGATCTTTTCTAATTCTTCACAGTTTTGGCTGTATTTCTGTCACACTTTTATTTTACAAGCAAAAACGTCCAGCAGGCCTATTACGTATCTCTGTTGAAAGCTCGAAATGATAGTAACTGGGCTCAGTGTCCATCAAATAACTGTCAAAAAGTTGGTTTCGTATTATGTATGACCAGTCGCGATCAAATATGACGTCATCGGTGCCTTTCGTGGCTGACTATGTAACTCATTTTGACAGACGCTTTCGTATCGATTCTTCTAATATTGCGATTATGTAAGCATAGTGGAAATCAAATTGATGACAACTGAGTTTGAAGTGGCTTTTGAGAAAAACGTTACACCGTACCCGGGCTGTTAGTCACCGTTAAGTGATATCCACTCTGTGTACGTGTCACGTAATACCAATATTTTGACATTCTCTCTTGTTGTCATCAAAGTTCGGTGTACAACCGAAGCTTGATAGTCACTGGAGATCAAAAATATGTAATAACAATAATACTGATCGAAATAACAGTAGTCCATACCAATACTTGTAAATCGATCCCGTGCATGACCTGTAGTCCACAAGCCTCACTTTGAGACCAGCCATTTACGATCCATCATTACCTTACAGGTCAATCAGACCTCGGAGCAGTGGTGCCGGTGCTGTTCCTGAACTCGGGGTTGGGTACCCCCCTGCTGCCTCACACGCTGGAGTGCGCGGACTTCAAGGCAGCGCTCGAGACCGCGGAGGACGAGAGCGATAAGACACTGTTGAATAAATGGTGAGTTCTAGAAGAAAATATACACTTAGAATCGCGAAAGCGAGTCTTCTTCTTTCGTGCCTAACCTGCCCTAGCCAAGTTACAAACGTTTCGTATCGATTCTCTTTCTACAATCGTAAACGCCTCGGCGTAAGCGATTGTAGAAAGCGCTAAATTAGTAGCCAAGTTGACACGACTG
The DNA here is from genome assembly GCA_905147715.2 of Xestia xanthographa. Lineage (NCBI taxonomy): Eukaryota > Metazoa > Arthropoda > Insecta > Lepidoptera > Noctuidae > Xestia > Xestia xanthographa. Next base: position 27,607,699 of record LR990644.1, on the reverse strand, counting down.
AGTCGATCGCTCGTTCTCTAATGTCTGTAGAAAAAACCTACACTTTAGTTTATGGTGAGCGTTCCTACCAAAGAGTTTAGCGATCAACATTGTAGAAACGATAACATTCCATTCTATCATTTTGAACGATGTAAACTTGTCTACGAATTTTCTATTCGTTTGTGTTGATCACGTGATTTAACGTTGAGATGATGTCATTCCCATTCATTTGAATAGTTTTCTACTAGCGTTAACGATTGTAGATTGTCAACTTGGCTAGGGGTGCTGGTGTCAGAGTTTTTATGCCGCCCATGGGACTCTGACTTGACTTTACATGCCGTCGAGAAAACAGAGTTATTGCAACAGATGGTCTGTTGAATTTCTTGTCATAATAATGGATTGCTCAGTTGCCATAGCTAGTATTTCCTGCGCGATTGCTGTAAAGTAACTCCATTCTTGGACAGAATGGAGAACTTGCTGATAATGTTGGTAGCAAACGAAATACTTGCCATTGGCAGTTTGAAAAAATTGGGTTTCATCATGTGTATATCGGTCTACTGCTGGACATAAAAGCATGGCCTCTCCAGTCGAGCGCCATTCAATTCGTTTCTCGGCAACTCTCATGCAACTGCTAAGGAGACTACCGTTAATATATTTTAACTTTATTAAAATTAGACTAGCCGTGTGGTATCCCGCAGAGTAGAATAAAACCAACCCGTTAAACTCACGGGTGTCGTATAAGGCGACTAATGTCTGAGGCAGAACACCTTGCGCCTCCGTAGACCAGAGAATGGGCAGCAGCGTTTTCTGTTAGTCTTTCATCACTGCGATCTCCAATCCGCCTGCCAAGCGTGGAGATTACGGCAAACTCCTTCCATCATGAGAGAGAGAGACCATGAGTGGACGTTATGGGCTGTTGTTGTTGTTATTAAAATTGGTGTGTTTTGCTACCAAATGATAGTCAAACTCATTCGTATCTACAAAGTTAACTTGCTTATTTATTTCTACAAGGCATCGTTAAAGTATTTCCTCGAGAGATTCATAGTTAATCTTCTAACTACTAGTATCATTACTTTTCTTCCAGGTACACACTAGACGCGAGCACAACGCCGCCATGCTACCGGCTGGTCCGGGGCGCGCCGGCGCGCTGGCGCCGCGAGATGGCCAAGACTCTCAACGTACTCGTGCGCACTCTGCCGCAGGAGGCCTGCGACGCGTATCTCACCACTGTCGTGGAACAGGTAGCTTTAGTTCTTCAGTTTAAATCTTGTTATAAATGCAAATGTGTGGATGAATGGATGTTTATTACTCAATCACGTCAAAACGGCTGAACGAATCTGGATGAAATTTGGCACAGAGATAGATTAAAGTCTGGCCAGTCTGGTATTTTTTTTTTCACAGTTACACTTTAAAATTTCTACGCGAACGATGTCGCAGGCAACAGCTAGTTAATATATTAAACACTGTGTGCCCTTGCATACTGGACAGGTCCTCAAATCTGTGTGGTTAATTCTTCAAAAGAGCATCTCGGACACTAATCTTCATAGTCCTCGTGTGAGTTGAGCAATATTATGTCTGGACTTCAAAAGAGACTATGACCTCTGAGTTTGTTTCGGCTGTTTCTTCTCAGAATAGTCAGGTACGAAACACCGGCCCCATCTAGTTTAAAAAAAAATACGTGTAGGTAAAACTGTTTGTAAAAACCAAAAATAAACATCATTTCGTCATCATCATTTTATTTCATTTCATAGAACCGAAGTGGTTATTAGTCACTCCATCGCCGTTTTGACGAAGTCTCGGCGCACGACAAAATTGGCATCGAAAACCAGTTTATTATCTAAGAATTTTGATCTGCTATTGGCCTCCATCTCTCCTAAAAGAAAGCGATGGATAAGATCCCTAAGATTTCCAACACACTTTTGAAAGCTTCACCTGCATCTTCGCCTAATGTTATTTATGTTATTCTTCAAAGCTTTATTTTCTGGTTAACACTTACTCAACTCTCAAACTCATCCCCAGGAGGTACAGCACACCGTCCTGATGAGCGTGGAAGCAGCCCGACGCTGCGTGTGGGTGTGCCGCGCGGGGGGCGCGGCGCCGGCGGAGCCCCAGGACTCCGGCGACTCCGCGCACCACCACGAGCTGCAGCGCCGCCTCAACAACCTGCAGAAGGACCTGAAGGTATACTTATACATCCTGGAAAAGCCGACTAAGGGCTTAGACAAGTGGCAATCACTTTAAAAACACATTGTATTTTTATATACAGCTTCTCTACCAGTTTTCCTAGGCCCTCTGTGTGCCACCGCGAAATCAATTTTGAAGTTTAGAAAGTATTGGTTTTTAACGTTTACAAAAAAAGAATAACTGCGCTCATCTACTGATCCTTCATAATTTGTAGTAAGAGAAATTTTACAGGAATTGGTCATTGGACTTTCGTCATTGCATTTTTCTGGCAAGAGCTTATGTTTTTCTACATTTCATTTCAAGTAAATCTTTTCGGTAACTTCTGCCAGTCCGATGAATGTTAAACGGTCAAAATGTTGTTCAGGAGCATTTATTAGGGTACAACAATTTGACAAAATTTTCCATTCCATTTTCCTTCAGTCATAATATCTTCTTTTATACGGCTTCAGTTGACGATCACCTTCTTAATTCAAAAAGTCCCTCTTGTATCCGCAGCAACACCTGAGCGAGCGCAACGTGATCCGCGCGAGCGTGCGCGGGCGGTCCGCGCCGGGCGGCGAGGACGAGTACACGGAGGGCGTGAGCTCCGCGCTGGGCGAGCGCCTGGACTCGCTGCTCGACGCGCTCATCTGCGACAACGACGTGCCGGCCGGCTACAACGGGATACCTACTAGGTAGAGAAATATATTTTCTGAAATCTTCTTCTGTGTGTGGCAATCTAGTTTGAGTCGGCCCTGAACTTGGCTACGAGTTTGGCGAAATGCAATTTTTTTAGGTATATCTATATCTAAGGGGCTGCCTCCACGAGCGACAGAATCGCTGCGATATTATCGTCCTTGCCACGTTTTTCTATACAGTCTCTTTTGGGCCGTCTCTACGAGCAAGAGAATTGCTGCGTTATTAACCGACTTCCAAAAAGGAGGAGGTTCTCAATTCAAGTGGTACTTTTTTTTTTTTTTATGTATGTACACCGATTACGCTGCCATTTATGATCCGATTTACGTGATTCTTTTTTAGTTTGATGCGGAATAGTTGCCATTTAGTCTCATAAAAATTTAACATGGTTTGGCCCAGTAGTTTTCATTTTATGAACATTTTTACGTCAGTTGTGTGGTATAATTTTTCATGTATGTTCACCGATTTCTCCTCGATATGTGTAGCGATTCCCAAAATTGTTTTTTAATTTGAAAGAATATACTCCTAAGATGGTCGCATTTAAATTTGGTGAAGATCTGATGCTGATCTTCGGAGATATACAATGGAACTCTTCAAAACTAGATGGTAAATCGATCGTGATTGCTGCATTCGCTTGGATATTTATTGTTTACACAACATCATGACGTAACATTACGCCTGTATGCTCTGAGGGGTACGCAGATGTGTACATTACACCCAAATTTCGACAGTTTAGGTATGTTAAGTTCCATTTATTGGGGATAAGCCTATTACCATGACATGTATTTTTAACAATGTAAAATCAATGCATAGCAAATATTTGTATAGGATATTACAACTAAAAATGGAAAAATAAAAAAACTTTTTTGCAAATTATAATTTTCGTATAGAAATACGTCAAATCGCCGCGATTCTCTCGCTCGTAGAAGCGGCCCCTAAGATTTCAATTTAGTACCTGTATATATTTTATTATTGTTTTAGATCTTATTTGTTGTATGTAAATATATTATTTTTTATGGACCACATTCAAAGTTCAGTTTAATATTAAGCTAGGATTTTTAATTGGGTGGTATTGATCAGTATATTTAAGATAACTGCCCGTTCCAAAACGTAGATCTCTATGGAAAAGAACGGGCGGGAAACTTCATGGATACTCGACTTACAAAAAAATCATGAGATTTATTCGTGTCTTTTAACGAAGTTCTGTGTCCAAATGTAAGATTCTCCAACAAAGATAAATTGTCGTCCACCTGTTGTAAAACTTATATTATACCTTACAATTGAAATAATCTCATTGCAGCGTGTTTGACGAGGTGAACGAGCATCTTGCGTTCTGTCAGAAAGCGTCGCAGTGTACGTCCAACAGAGAAATCACACTTAATGAACTCAAAACGTAAGTATTACTTACCCTATGCCAATAGGGAATATGCATACATTTTCTTTTTTTTATTTCGATACGGAATGGCAAAGTAAGTACTATAAAAATAATGACAAAAAGCGAAAACAAGACTTATATCGGCCAAACAACACAAAAGTTATAACAAATTAAATTAAATAAAATATAATATATATAAATAAAATTTAAACTTTTGTTTCTATCTCTTTCTAGATAAACGGAATTTAGTATGGATTTTCCACGTCGATACAGAGAATGACGTCATGCGCTTTATTGGATCTCTCTTTCTAATCAGCGGTTTCAAATGCTTATAACTTAGTATTTTTTATAGATATTAAAAAAATAATTTCACTTTGCTATTTCTGATGTTAATATGCTTTGTTTAGAGTGATAAAAAAAATCATGCATACCCTATTGAACTTGGAAATTCATCGGAATCATAAGTCTCGTTCTATCAGTAGGTATTTCCGTGCAGGGATAGCTTAGTGGTGACACAAATTAGGTCTCAAGTTGGAATCCAAGACGTCTGATTTTTCGGATTCACGTGCGAATTGTATAATTTTCACTAACTTAGCTTCGGTGAAGGAAAACATCGTGAGGAAACCAACATGCCTGAGAGATATATTTCTCGACGGCATGTAAAGCCGAGTCAAAGGACCACGGGAGGCATAAAAACTCTCCGACACTATAGTTAGGCACTAATTACACGATAAAGAAGAAAGAATAAGTGTTCATCATCATCATCATCATCACCGTTTCAACCAAAAGACGTCTTACACAGATATAGGCCTCCTCCAAGTGTCGCCACATGAAGATTCCCTCAACCTTTACCAGCATAGCTATTCACAACCCTTCGATTCGATTTTCGATTTTCGATTCGGAAAGTCTTTGTCTATCTCGCTCGATTTCGTATTGTCAAAAAAAGATAGACATACGACTTACCGAATCGAAAATCGAATCGAAGCGTTGTGAATAAGGGGCCAGGTCATCGGTCCACCTAGTGGGAGGCCTTCCAACGCAACGTATTTCCCTGATCTTCTGCTATTTGTCTGATCTTCTCTTTATTCTTAACTAACTGATGCCCGCGGCTTCGCCCGCTTGACAAATTCATACTAACAACCTTCCTCTTGAATCCCTCTATCTATTAAAAAAACCCGCATCAAAATCCCTTGCGGAGTTTTAAATATCTAAGCATACATAGGGACAAACGCGGCGGGCGACTTTGTTTTATAATATGTGGTTATGATAGTGATGTTGTAACAAGTAATTATTCTACGTCTTGATCAACAACAACAACAACAACAGCCCATAACGTCCACTGCTGGACATAAGCCTCTCCCATGATGGGAGGAATTTGCCGTAATCTCCACGCTTGGTAGGTGGATTGGAGATCGCAGTTATGAAAGACTAACAGAAAACGCTGCTGCCCATTCTCAGGTCTACGGAGGCGCAAGGTGTTCTGCCTCAGACATTAGTCGCCTTATACGACACCCGTGAGTTTAATGGGTTGGTTCTATTCTACTCTGCCGGATACTACACGGCCTTCGTTTTGATCGACTGTTCCTAACCCTTTTAGGTAGTGATGCTATAACTTTTGTCCAATATTCCAGATACATAACAGGCGACAGTAACGTGCCGCTGGCTCTGATCGGCGGCGCGGGCTGCGGGAAGGCGACGCTGGTGGCGCGCGCCGTCACTCTCGCGCATTCCTACCAGCCCGACCTCGCTGTTATAGTCAGGTAAGGGTTTGGAGCTTGCCTGCGGGGGCTGCGGGGCTGTTCGAAAGAGATACCGTGGCCCCGGAATACAAAGAGTGATGAATATGTGGACATGGGTGGGTGTTAGTCAGTAAAAGTCTGACACTCCCTTCCAGACCGCCCAGAGTGGGAGGAGTAATTTGTTGATTTCCAGTCCGAAATAAAAAAAAGGTGGTAAGGAGCGCTAAGCTGTCATGGAGATGAATGATGACAGTTTAACGCTCGTTCAGGAGACTCTGGTCGCCATTTTACAACATTACATGATCTATTCCTATTCTCTGTAGGCCAGAGGTTTGATATTGTCCATGCCGTTTTCTGAATTTTGTTTGTTGTTATTTAGATATCCGTACCCGCGTTGGATACCCACTAACGGGTAAACCCTACTCCTACCCAACCCTGTTACTCAGCCTCCGCAGTCCATCCGTCCGTACATCTATCTGTCAGCGGGCTTTAGCTCATGATCCTTAATTGGTAGACAGTTTAAATTTTCACAGAATGTTTATAACAACACATAATAAATTAAAAATTAAACAGGGCTCCCCGCCCTACTACAATGGTACGGAATCTTTCATGCGGGATAAATATTAATATATTATTAAATATATTATTATACATATATATATATATTATATAAGTCCGACTCGCACTTAGTTTTTTTTTTAATTTGAAGTTACCTCTTCAAACCCACTCAAAACATAAGGCAATCAAATCTTTGGGTGCAAGTAAAATTTTTATGTCTATTAAAAGCTACCAGTGTGAGAGAACTAGTTTTGTGTCCTACCAATAACTTCAATGAGTCGTCGTCCACAGGTTCGTGGGTCTAACGCCGGCGTCGAGCAGTTCCCACATGTTGCTGAAGTCCATCGTGGACCAGTGTCATGTGATCATGACAGGGTCGGTGTATCGAGGACGTAATGTAAGTCAACTGTATTTCATTAGGGAACGTTATCAAAGCAACTTTTAAACAGTTTTTTTAGTTGGTTCAAAATTATCGCTACAAAATTTTTGCGTGTAAAATGTTTCTAACAAAAATCCGATAATTGTTTTCTAGAATTATCGGATACTAATAATAGTGTGTGTCTAGAGTTATCGGACCTTTCCAAATGTGTGCATGTCAAAATTTAGGTATCAGGGTTTAATGTTTCCGTGTACTGAATCACATACTACAAAATGTTAGTGTCCAGAATTTTCGGAAACTGACAATGTGTGTGTGTTCGTGTCCAAATCGGATATTATAAGGCCGTGTTTCCACTATGTCGTGACGATTAATTTATCGTTGGTTTTTAGTTGGCAATAGTCGTGGACGATAGTAATCGCGTCGTCCTATATGCACCTCCATTTAAAAAATACACAAGCCACGATACGATTATCTGTCGCTACGACAAAGTGGGAACGTGGCCTAATTAAAACGTATTTTTTGTCTAGGATTATTGAATAATAAATAAGTTATTCCATGTTTGGAATTATACAACACAATTTTGCTCGTCTAAAATTACTATCGAACGCTGGAAATTTTGGTTACCTATTTAGTTTGTGTATTTCCAACCGCTTGCAAATCGTGTCCCAAATTATCGGTCTTTTGTGAGTAAGTTAAAACTGTGTGTCCGTAGGACGTATTCTCCCTGTCCGCGGCCCTGCCGACCCTGCTGGGCGGCGTGGGGCGGTCCCGCGGCGCGCTGCTGTGCGTGGTGGGCGCGGACGCGCTGCGGGCGGCGCGCTGGCTGCCCGAGCGACTGCCGCACAACGTCAAGATGATCGTCACCGTCACTGAAGGTACAGACATCCTCATATCTACAGGATACTTTATTGAGACGGTACTTGAGGCAGGATAGAGATTTTGACACCCATCAGCGAGCGAATAGCTAAACTCTCACGAAACGTCACCACACCCTTGCCATATCGGGCAGCTACCTCGGGCCTCAGGCACCGACTCAGTTAAGTGGCATGACTGTGAGAGGAAACAACAACAACAACAACAGCCCATAATGTCCACTGCTGGACATAAGCCTCTCCCATGATGGGAGGAATTGTGCGAGAGGAAAATTGGCGACATATTGCAACAAAATTATGCAAAGACGATTTTTTTTTTGACGACCCGAATGGCGCGTGTGGTAGTGAGGCTGCCTTACGTTCTTAGGGTCGGGTTCGAATCCCGGTAGGAGCAAATATTTGTGTGATGAGCATGGACATTTGTTTCCGAGTCATGGATGTTATATGTGTAATAAGTATGTACAAACAAAAGTATGGAAAAGTAACAAAAGTATGTATGTTGTCTGAATGGTGTCGGACGTAAAGAATAACACAATCCCATTTCTTCCCGTGGGTGTCGTAAGAGGCGACTAAGGGACTTACCAGAGAATGGGCAGCAGCGTTCTCTGTGCTTTTGTAACAACCGTACTGCGATCGCCAACCCGCCTGCCAAGCTTGGTGATTATGGCAAAACCCCCGGGACGTCTTTCGGCTGAGATGATGATGATGATGAAACAAAAGTATCTATGTAGTTTATCAACTATCTGGTGTCCACGACACAAGCCTTGTTGCTTAGTGTGGCACTTGATGGCTGTGGCTGTGTGTAATGTCCAGCGATATTTATTTATTTATTGTTTGTGTTTTTTGGGCCCTCATTTGCGGTGAAGGGAACTAAAGAAAAAAAAAACTAACTACTTTCCTTGCGGTCGTTGACTAATATAAATCATCAAATCGTTTTGTTTTCGCTTCGATCACTATACTTATTGCGGTTTTTCGCCAAATAATTCAATTTAACTCTTCCTTTCTTAGCCTGTAACAAACTTTAACCACTTTCAAATTCTTCCGCAGAAAAAGACGAGCCCTCAAGCTCAGCAATCATGGCAGTACTATCATCAGAAGATGGGCCCAAAGTCGTCAGAGCACCGCCGGTTGGGCCTGATGAGGCCAAGGCCGTTCTCACGGCTTGCGCCGCGACTTATAGCAAGACTGGGTCAACCTCTCCGCCGGAGTCCGCTGTGAAAGCCGTGCAAAAGTGTACTCTACCGCTTTATGCCAAGGTTTGTTTCTGATTAACTGTGTCGCAACGTATAGCAAGACTGGGAGGCCTTGCCACCTGATGTTACCACAAAGACTGTGCAAAAGTGTAGCCTTCTGCTGTACGCTAAGGTAGATTTTTGATTACCACTACATTAACATGCTCAAACGTGAATACGTCCTTTCAAATGACATTTTAATATGTCTTTGACTCCGCTTTCGAAGGCAATGTAAGTGTAACATTAAAACCAAACTTTACTGCTTCATATTACAGTTGTTTTTTTAATGGCAAACTTCAACCTCAAAACGATTTACCTTTTTTTCTTTTTTTTTTCGGATGGGAAATCATCAAATAACCCCTCCCGCTCTGGGCGGAGCAGGAGGGAGTGTCAGACTTTTACTGACTAAAACCCATCCATGTTCCTTCATCGCCCTTTGTGTTCCGGGGCCACGGTATCTCTTTCGAATAGTCCCGCAACCCCGGCAGGCATCGGTCCTTACGGACCCCTTCCTTTTTGCTGACTCTCTTTGAGGCGCGCGTGGAACACGAACGCGCCGTCGACACGGCCTGTCGTCATGAGACGGACGGACGGCGAGCTAGCCCATTGCCCACCGTCCACAGGCCCGCGCCTACGGTGGCCGGGGGCCACGTGGTGGTGGCCCCCGACGCCCGGGGCGTCTCCCGCGGTGGCCGGGACGTTGAGAGGTTCTCTCCCTCTCACGTTCCGCCACCTCCTTCTCTAGCATTACTGCTTCGCAGAAGGAGGTGACGGCGTCCCATTCCGTCTCGCTCCGGACCATGGCTTGCACCAGGGCCGGACGCGAGAGGTCGCCGCCGCCGATCGCCGCTTCGAGGACACGGCGGTGCTCCGCCCACGCGGGGCACACCTCCACCGTGTGTTCCACCGTGTCCTCCAGTCGATCCTCACAATGGAAGCACCCGGGCGTTTCCTCCCGCCCGATTCGGTGCAGGAACCTCCCGAACACTCCGTGTCCGGTGAGGACCTGCGTCAGGCGGAAGGTGAGGACGCCGTGGCGTCTCTCAAGCCACTCCTCAAAGAGGGGACTTATCGCCACTATTGTGGCGTGCCCTGCACGGGGTTGCGACAGTCGCTCTCTCCATGTTGCCATGAGATCCCGCCGGAGGTCAGTCCGCTGAGCGACAATTTGTCGCTGCAGCGGAGTTTCCCCCCGGCGTAGCGCCTCCGCGAACTTCAACCTCAAAACGATTTACCTGAGATGTCAATTCATTTTCCAGATCCTAGCATGGCAAATCTCGCTATCAGCTGAAACCTTCTCTGAACTATCGGAATCTGAAACCACCCCTGAGCTGGTCATCTGCGAGGACTTAGAAGGTCAGCTGACGCAGATCCTCATCACCACAGAGGCGGCCCTGGGAGCTGAAAGGGTGAAGACCTGCCTAGCTCTGCTGACCGCGTCCAGGAGGGGGCTTGATGATACCGAGATACTGGATATCTTGGCGCATGATGAGCTGTTTAGGAGTGAAGAGACTTACTGTAAGTTGATGATATTACGGAACTGTATTTGTTACTGGTGGAGAGGTTTTTTTAAGAATACATGTTGGTGTAGTTATTCATGAATCATAATGCTAAAATGATAATGTATATCAGAAACAAAGTTGGTCCAACAATGTTGCCTTGTGTGACACCGCATCTTGTTCTAATCACATAGCTAAAATGTTTTCCAATTTTAACAGACCGAGTACGTTCTGATAAATTATCGCTTGAATATTTCGAGTGGAATACCCCTGACTACACTTCAGTAACAGTTTCCATCTTGTTGAACAAAATGTAAATAGAGACGGTTTTGAATGCCTTGGATAGGTCTAAAAATATTGCCATGCGTTTTTTTTTTCATTCGAAGCTCTAACTGCAGCAGCCATTATAATTGTGGTGTCTTAGTATGAATATTGTTGGTGGATTATGGCTCTTACAGTTCTCTCTGTTCCCCAGTGCCGTGGGCCCCTGCTTCCCTGGTGTGGCCGCAGCTAGCAGCTCTGCTGTCCCCCTGGCTGCGCTGGGACGCGCGAGGGGCGGCGCGCTGGCGGGACGCGGCGCTGGCCAGCGCGGCCAGTGACAGATACCTGACCGACTGCGATAGGGCCGTGCGTCAGACGCTCATCGACTACTACGAGGTGAGGACCAAGCAGCTCTCGTCTCCCCCTGGCTGTGTTGGGTGGTTAGATTCTTGTATAACTACAGACCACTTAACTGCTCAACTCAGTCGCTCTCCCACTGACTGACGTCAACATTCCTCCCGCTGAACTCCTTTAGGCACCGTCTCAATTAAACAATAGGCTGGCAGGTGTTAGTAAGTTACACCCACTGCATTCGAGACTCAGTTCAGACTTCCATATTACCGCGGCAAATCTTTTGTGTCTGATCACTGATGCCAAAAACCATTTGGAAAAGTTTATAGATGACAAGTCGCGCGCTTATTAAAATAATGAAAATAAACATACTTAGTGAAAATGTTAATCAATATAATAATATGCCTATCCCATCATTATCTTCCTGTCTTTGGTCCATTTTATTTAGGCAGTCGGCACAACACATACTTTTCTTTCATTCTCACCGAGCTTATTTTTAATTATTTAGCGTCTTGTGAAAAGTTGCTGTAATAATTGCCCTTTATGCATGAATCATGTTTAACGGACTTTTCTTTTTGAGCAGGGTAAATGGTATTCAGAGAACGATGCCAAGATGGCTGGCCGTCTGGTTTCGCAGGAAAACAAGTTTTCTGAAGAATAGTAAGTAACAGTAATATTCCTAGCTTCAATCTTATTAGGTCCATTATAGTCGCTGGTGAGTAGAAGCCAGAACGAGTAAATACTAACTAGAGGCAATCACAAAACGTGACCACTATGCGGTGTCCATTTTTAAGGCTGCACGTAAATCCTCGTCAGAAACTAAACAACCAAAACAATCTTTCCACAGCTACAACACCCGAAAACTCGACGAGCTTCCCTTCCAACACTACCACATATACAGGGACGACCCGAAGACCTTCGCCAACCAGCCATACTTCACCCAGTTGGACTGGGTTCACGACAAGCTAGCAGCCACAGACTGCTGCCACTTCCTCGAGGACATAGCCTTGGTCCACATCGACCCTCTACCAGAACACCTCGAGGTCTTAAAAGACTTCTTCGAAACCCATTCTTACGCATTAGACTATGACCATCGACAGTTCTACGGACTACTCCGAATGACTATGGAGAAAAGACAGCGTGCTGGACATCAAATTAAGAGCAAAATTGTTCAGGATTGGATGAAGGATATAAGGGAACCTCCCGTGCCTACTTTATATCCAGAGAATCTAGATTTCTGGAAGAAAATGGAAACAAAGGAGAAGAGAGAGTACGAAATGAATAATGGATTTGATGCGAAGGCTTATGACCTGATCGTCAGGTTCGATAGCCGGGGCAAGTTTGTGGCGACTGTGTCGACGGATAGAGAGGAGATCTGCGTTTGGGATGTGTTGAAGTGAGTATAAAATGATTATTTCACCCTTTCAACAGTTTTGACTTAATAAATACATATGTATGAAACTGAATCCTATAATTTATTTATTAAAAAGAGGTCCAACAGCTAAAATAAGTGAGTAAAAATTGTATAAACGACACAGAGCCAATAATATGGCCAACATTCAGACACAATATTTCACAAACGAACCTTTAATGATACGAATCTTCAATCATATTTCTTTGAGCATAAGGGTGAAAAGTGGTTACACTCTGTAGTACGTAACTATCTTAATGTTACTCTGTTTCAGATGCCAAATGGTAAGGAAGATGGTCGGGGTGACCTATCCAATAAACTTGGTACCAATCGACGAATATAAATGTGTGGTGCTATGTCGCAGGGAGCTTAGAGTTTATAACTTAGATCAGGTAAGCTAAATTCTCCGTTTCTTACTAGACAAGTAGACTGGAGTTCCTTGTTCCCTAAGGAAGGCCGGTAGGAATCGGCTTTTAGGCGCCTTCGAGCCTGCCAGGTAGTTTATTTCTAAAAAAATAATGTTGAGTGCTGATTTACTTACTAACAAGCACTACCTTTGCAATAAAACCGTACAGTGACTAACGTATTTTTATTGTGACTGTTCGTACTAAAAGTTTTTATGTTTTGGATATTTAATGCTATTAGCAAAGTTCTCTAGATCGATTAATAAGAATCCCAAAATTTGTTTTTCGATAGACGGAGAATCTGGGTCTTACTTTTTCTTGGCTTTTAGGTAGTTATTTTTTTATCGACTAGCTGTTTTGTGTTCTACCCAAGTTTTCACAAAATTCATCACCGAGGGACCTTTAATTAGATTCCTAAGTAAAGGGTCCTTTTTTTTTTCGTTTGGGAAATCATCAAATGACTCCTCCCGCTCTGGGCGGAGCAGGAGGGAGTGTCAGACTTTTACTAACTAAAACCCATCCATGATCCTTCATCGCCCTTTGTGTTCCGGGGCCATGGTATCTCTTTCGAACAGTCCCGCAACCCCGGAAGTAAAAGATCCTACGGTGATGAATTGATGTTCTAATTCTTAGAACGTAGTTAACTGATTTTCCACTTGTCACCCAGGGTACATTCCTCGTAGCGTTGAAAGGCGTGATGAACCAAAAGATGCCGTACTACGGACTGCACGACCCGAACCATCTGGTGGCGCTCTCCAGAAACAGGATGTATGTCAACCTGATGAACATTGAGACTGGTAAGTGAACAGTACAGCAATACAGCTGGATAAATATCCTCGATGCATTAGTATGAATGTGGAGTCGCTCTATGTACAATTCTGGTATTCAACTTCATCCGGTAAGACTGGAAGCCGACCCCAACATAGTTGGGAGAAGGCTAGGCAGATGATGAGTATGAATGTAGCGGATATAAGAGTAGAGGAAGACCAAAGAAACGATGAATGGACTGTGTGAAGGATAATATGGGTAGAACCCCTGGTGTTTGATGAGATGACGAATATAAGAGAAGTATGGAAAAGGAAGTATGCTGCGCCGACCACAAATGAATTGAGATAAGGCCAGGAGAATGAAGATGATGAAATTCTATGGAAATGGAGGATTCCATGAGAACGTGTCTTAAATGTATGTCCAGGGCAGCGTACAGTCAGCCTTGCTGACTAGCCGGAAGAACACTTTTTTAAAATTTCACGGTTTTTAGGGTTCCGTACCCAAAGGGTAAAAACGGAACCCTATTACTAAGACTTCGCTGTCTGTCCGTCTGTCCGTCTGTCCGTCTGTCCGTCTGTCTGTCACCAGGCTGTATCTCATGAACCGTGACAGCTAGACAGTTGAAATTTTCACAGATGATGTATTTCTGTTGCCGCTATAACAACAAATACTAAAAACAGAATTAAATCAATATTTAAGGGGGGCTCCCATACAAAAAACGTGATTTTTTTGCAGTTTTGTCTAATGTTTTTAAATAATGGTACGGAACCCTTCGTGCGCGAGTCCGACTCGCACTTGGCCGGTTTTTTACTATACTTAAGGCGACTACATAAGCTAAACGCGAGTTTTATAATGCAAAAAAGCATATATGATTCACTGCAATAAACAAAATCAGAAAAATATATATGATATTCTTCAGGATCTAAACTAGTACGATAGTGCTGTTTTAAGCTTTCACGGTTCATAACTACCTATACTTAAAATGTCACTTACGGGATATCTTCCGTGATTATCTCAAAAATTAATCAATAATCACGGAAGATATCCCGTAAGTGACATTTTAAGTATAGTACGATAGTGTTTTGAAAACTACAACTAATTTTATTCGATAGAAAAAAATCACGAACTTATCTCTAAAAGGTTCTTATTGCGAGTACAAACCATAATAAAATACATGCGATCATTCCGATATTTTGGAAAATAACTCTACAAACATCATACATCATCATAGTGTTTCATCATAGTGTTTTATTTTTGTAGTCCAATCAATTGATTTTTTGTAAATCGAAAAAAACCACTCATTTCGCACTATTCGGCCTGCAGTGACTGACGTAACAACTACTTTGTAGTGCAAGCTGATTAGAACTTTATTCTAACAGTATTTCAAACGAAGTTTGAACCACCACAAATAGAGTTGCTAATTTAGCTCCTGTAATCGCCTTAAGTTAAAGTACTTACGGGATAATATCCGTGATTTTCTTTTGTTTCTATCCCGCCTGCATACCTCTTCAGTATTCGGGAAATATCGGGAGCTCATAGAAACAAAGAAAATCACGGATATTATTCCGTAAGTACTTTAAGTGTAGCCCGAAAAAGTACTCATAATAGATGCATTCAAAGACATTGGTGCCGATTCCCTTATTCACAAACTAAACTAAATTTAAGTTGAATGCATCTTTTTCTTTCTATTTCATTATGAAAAGGACAGAAGATAAAATATTAGTTTAATCCTGTCAAATTAGTCAGCAGCTGACGTAATTTGATGTAATTTTAGTAGTCAACTTTTTAATCGCGTCTAAAACTTGTATGGCACTGATTAATTTGACAGAACATAACTAAAATTTATCTTCTGTCCTTTTCTTAATGCAATAGAAAGAAAAAGATGCACTGAACTTAAATTTGGTTTAGTTGATGATGCCGATTCCCTTGTTTAAACAAGGGAATCGGCACCATTATTTTCATTTTTTTTTTCAAACTTCAGTTGTTACTTTTGTTACTAGGTGACTGTGTGACTACGTTCAAGGCTGGTGAAGATAGGTTCCTGAATTCCCTGCTGGTCTCAGGAGATGGAAGGTAAGAAACTTATAAACAATGTAATCGATTTTCAACTTTATTCTTTGAACATTAAGGCCGCGTTCCCACTTTGTCGTGACGATCCAGATAATCGTGTAGTTTTAAGTGTCGTGGCTTGTTTATTTAAATGGAGGTGTTCACATATAGGACGACGCGATTACTGTCGTCCACGACTTTTGACAACTAAAAACCAACGATAAATTAATCGTCACGACATAGTGGGAACGCGGCCTTAAGAGGGCCCTTCCCGGCCCGCCTTTCGTCAACGCGAGCATGGTCGAAAAGCTTGTTGTTTCATCCAGAGCCACAGCGGTGGTATTCTTTCAACTCCCCTGTCTTACCTAGCCCCGAACCCGCACTACTTGCCTCCCGCGTACCTCATACCGCCTAACGCGAGGACATTGAACGAAAAATATTGTTCGAAAATTTATAAAACTTGTTCCAGGAAATACGTGTTTTGAATTAGTCTTACAAGTATGTGAAATAAATATTTGTTATTTAGAATCTTCACTACATTTGCAAGGCTTCTACCAGGATGCTTTCTTTACTTTTACAATTTATAAGTACATTATGAACGGCCAAAGTTAAGGTAAAAGTTGTGCAAAACAGCAAATTTTGGAGGCTTATACTGAATTTGTTTCTACAAATTTTTATTTTCTGCTTCGATAGAAGCCTAGATATAGTCCACAAGATATCTATTAGTTTAAAAAAATTAAAGATATATGTGTAACTACGGCATAATCACGCACGAGCTATTGTCAAAATTCTCGCAAAAAGTATGGCGGGTTGGCCACTCTTAAGTCGTCTAGATAACTTTTTATTCTCTCTTCAATGAATAACTGTCTTATTTTTTGATGAAACAAATAGTACTAACTTGTCATGTTCTCTAATGCTTCAGAGTGCTAGTATGTGGAGATGAGACTCAGAAGCCATTCCCTCTGCTTGTATGGTCGCTCACATCTCGGAAACTGCTGTACGACTTGAGGATACCGCACCACGACTTCATCACATCTAAAGCTGCTATTACTTATGAGGGTAAGTTAGACGCACGATTTTGATTTTTAATCTCTGGTGGATCATAGACCCGCCCGACACACAACACGCGAGTATGGTGCTGTCTAAATCATGACCCATTCTCTGGACGGCACCAGCACTGCTATTAACGTGGTCACCTATTGGACCCAACTTTTATTTTTATTTATTTACCCCGTATTGTCCCACTCCTTGTCAAAGGCCTCCCCCATACCTTCTACTTCTCTCGATATTGTGCTTATTCTCACCAAGTCGCAGGGAAGCTCCGTCATCTTCTCTTAAGTCTTCCGTGACTCCATCTAGCCGTCTTAGGGCTCCAGTCTTGTGATATTCCAACTAAACTAGAAAAACTAAACAAAGACACGAAAAATTAAAAAAATTGTGAGCCGTCAGAGGACGCCTGCTACATGTAGCATCGAAATTATTTTGTACAAGTAATATGCATAAAACTACAGATTTCGACAGGAACTAAATAAGGCTTAGTGAAAAAATAAATCATGACTAATTTTCCCTGAAAATAATGACTGTTTATTTAATAATCATTTATTTTAATTAAATACAAAAATTAAATAAGTAAAAACAAAATGACTCGATTCACAAAAAGAAAATCCTTAGGCTGGGATCGAGCTTGAAGTCACGAGATTGTAACCCAGCGCTGTGCCCCAAGACCAGCTAGCTTGTTGTAAACCGTGGCGAAAATGTAGATCTTATGCTGCTTCCACAGGTCGGTAACGTTCGGGAATGTTCGGGCCGGGTTGATAACTTGAAAGTTGGCGACGCGTCGCCTTGGCATACGTCGCCGCGCCTTTTTTTGGTTTTAACCCGCGCCTATAGATGTTTCACCAAATATTATATAACCAAAACCGCGGTCAGAAGTTGTGATAGTAATCACTTAACTTAAGAAAGGGTCATGTCCAGTATAACCTCACTCCAATCAGTACTTACTATCATTTCCGAAGGGCTTAATAATTGTATTCCATTCCCCAGGTTCCTACGTCTGCGTAGTCTCACGAGAACTTGACGAGCCGAGTCCGAACTTCATCGTGGTGTACGACCTGCAGTCAGGCACGCTGTTCAAGAAGTGGAAGCCGGGCTGCGACACCGTGGCACTGGCCATCTCCTCCGTAGACGGGTGTGTGGTCTCCGGGCTCGCTGACTGCAGGATATTGGTGTGGGACTTAGTTACAGGTCAGTAGCTGTACAGGGTAGGGTCCGATCTTCATTAGGGTGTATGATTTGCAGTCAGGGAAGATGTTCAAGAAGTGGAAGCGTTGGTGTGTCTTCGGACTCACTGTCACCAGGATATTTGTGTGGGTACTAAGTTATGTAGCATTTTACCCCCGTGCTTCGGAAAGCACTATGTGAGTGAGGGAAAAGAGAGTGTATCTGTGTTTGTACACACACTTGTGCTTGTCCTGCATCGATGTCCAGTCTGCGCTGATGTCCGCCAAGGTTCAAAACGTTATTATATGCGGCTTTTTCAAAGTTTTGTCGCCCATTTTAATCTGTCCCTGATCAAAAAATAGTTCTGAGTCAAAACATCGATGTTGTTCCAAACAGCCAAGTCTTCTTAAGTTAATTAAACC
The DNA here is from genome assembly GCA_905147715.2 of Xestia xanthographa. Classification (NCBI taxonomy): domain Eukaryota; kingdom Metazoa; phylum Arthropoda; class Insecta; order Lepidoptera; family Noctuidae; genus Xestia; species Xestia xanthographa. The sequence continues at coordinate 27,589,321 of LR990644.1, read as the reverse complement.
ATATACTGACTTCATAAGTGATCTATCCGCAGGTAACTGTCGCCTTACCCTCCGCGGACACATAGCAGCGCCCTCTATGCTGCGGCTGGCGAAGTCGGGTGGAGTGCTGATGTCCACTGACGAGACCTGCAGGGACCTGTCCGTCAGGCTGTGGGACTTACATACCGGTAAGCACTAGCCATCCGAAATAGACTATTAATAGCGCGCTGAAAATACAGATCGTTTTGGTTTTTCAACTCTCGGCGCCAAACCGAACGTTGAAAATCCAGGGAGCGGTATAAAAAGTCGCATTTGAGCTGATTATCAAAGCCCTTGCAATAGACGAGTAGGCCCGATCTCTTACCATCTTTTTTTTAGGATGACAAAGGTTTTGCGATGTCTCCAGTATTGCAAATGTTGAGTTTCCCTCAAATATAAGCACCACACTTACTGACAACTTCAGAGAATCCATTAATCTCTGAAGCTGGCACTAGATGTGGAGATTATAACCAAGATTTCCCAATAAGATCCCAGAAGATCCCATGTAGACCATGAACCCAATTATTCCTTTCCACAGGAAAACTGATAGCGGTCTACACGCCACCAGAAAGGATAACATCCTGCGAAGTCCTCCTCGGCGGTTCAGTCTTGGCACTCGCTCTGGAAAACTACAAGGAAGTGCTATGTGTGAAGCTCCACGGTCCCGCCGTAGAGTCAGTCCAGAACGGGAAAGATTCGGAGTTCGATGTCCGCGATTACGGAGATGAGAATTTGGAAGGGAAAACATTTGATGTCAAAGGATTGGAGAACTCATAGCAGGTCCGGAAGTAAGGTGTTGAAGCAAAGGATTTGAAGTTTTGAAAGTCACTTTTTTGGTATTTTTTTTGGGGATGCCTAATGCAAAATTTTGCTGCCATTTTCTGGTATATTCAACCGTAACTCAGGGGTATTAAAACTAGTATAAGCTGGCCTTGTATTCTATTGGATTCCGTACTACGGTAGGCCAGTTAAAAGTCAAAGAGTTACCACTGACGCGCGGTAGACTGTACAATACAACAAGTCAGGCTCAAAGGCAACTAAGAAGCCGATTCCTGCTGGTAGAACTGCGCTGATTGCTACTGTGGTGTTGGTGGTACTGTAGTCAAGTAGTATATTTAACAAATATATTGACATCTATTACAAGCTCCGTAATTTAAAAGCTATTCGTTTCACCATGATCCTGATTTATTTATATATATTTTTTTAGATCTGACTTTGATGTTGTTTCGTTCGAACCGGCTCGGAAAACTTACGGACACACAGCTGGACAACGGACTCACAGACTCCGGTGTCAGTCGCAAGACTGATGACACCGGAGTCTGCCAGGAGACTCCGGTGTCATCAGTCTTGCGACTGACACCGGAGTCTGACAGATAATGTACAGTCACGAGGAATGCTAGACGAATAAATAAACACTAACAACATGTAAACACTTAGCCAAATTCAAAAGCGATTTTCTTGTGAAATAACGGTTTCTACTTTGAGGTAAGGCCTATTTCATAACATTATGGCTTCCAAAATACTAGGTTCTTGAAACCGTGATCAAAAAAAGCAAGCAGGGCAGCCTTTGGGGACTGCCGAAGTGCCGATAGAAGTGAAAACTAAGTAAAAGAAACTAACTAAAAGAAACTAACTAACGGGGGCAGTCTCGTGGGGAGTTGATTGGGGGGGTGAGGTAGACCTGAGGGGGAGGTGGTGTTTTGTGGGCCCTTCTCCCCCTCCCCTCCCCCCTAACCCGACCTCCCCCCTCCTCCTCTACCACTTCCCCTCAGGCACCGCCCCAGTCGTAGCACTGCTACGCCTAAGTGGTACTACGCCGTAGCGCATTGGCTACGAGTGCTACGAAGCGTGACGGACGGACGGGACGTAACGATGAGTTCAATGTTTTTCCTTCAAAATCACTTTTTAGAGGTTTGTATATCTTATATGTCAATAGAAGTACGTACATGTACATAGGTATGTCAGAGTCCGACCCTTAGCTCTCCACCATCTTTCCGAACTGGTTCGATCTCATGCGGCAAAATTCTGAATCTCAAATCCACCTAGAATTATGTTATCGGCGAAATTTTGCGTTGGGCATCAAAGTTACACAATAAAATCGATTGAAATATAAAATCGGATACCTGCATTGTCAAAAAACTATGGAAGAGACAAAAAGTCTCAACTGTGGAAAAACTAATTCATTTGTTTGTATTTACTTTTCCTATTTTTTTTGACAAAAACATGACTCCGCGTTCTAACCAAAGCGATTGGTCGCGGGATTATGCGATCGTCGCATTCTTAAGTCATTTGAAAGGGCGCGTATACACGTAGAACGCTGGCTGCCGGCGCTGACTTGCCAGCGCTTATCGGCATCGGTCCGCGCAGGTAGTCGGCGCAAGCAGACTCTACAGGGCCGATAAGCGCCGACAATTTCTGACGGCGTAAGCAGGTCGGAACCAGCCGGTAGCCAGCGTTCTACATGACATGTATACGCACTAAGTTCTAAGAACGGGCGCCCTCTGCTGGAGCTATAACGCGTTCGGCTTCGCCAATCAAAATAAATGCGACAATCACGTGTTCGCGCGACAACGGCTTTGTTTAGCACTCGGGGTGAGGCTTCAGAAATATCTATGAGTCACAATAAAAAAAAACAAGCAATCACAGTGGCTTAGTATCGCCGAGGTGACACGAAAAAAAAAGAAATTAATAAAAAAACAATTAATGTTTTGATCTATTACGCTTATTAATAATTACATTACTTATTAAATTAAATAAATTGTATTTAGTGAATTCTTTATCTGTAATGTTGATGTTTAGATGTAATTTTGTGAAAATAGGTTAAGGTTATAATTAAGTCTATTTCATTTTTGGACTCCCTTTTTCTGACCCTCATATTTTGTCTGTAGCTTTTATTCTATATTTTCTATCCTCTTGGCAATGGCCAATGAACTAACCTAATCATTCATTCATCGGGGTAGGAAAAATTCAAATTGACTTATCCATGTACGGTATGAGTGAGTCAATTCGCAAAGAAATCCTTGGGCCACCACCATGAAGCGAACCTTTTTTATGTAAAAGCATAGCTATACCTTGGCTGAACAGAGGATTTTTACTTCATGGAAATGTACCATACGAAATGTACGCATCACCGATGTGTAATGTCTATATGAAGTTCTTGTGCTATGATCTATTTACTTATTTCGCGGACCATGTTGTAGCTACAGTACCCGGGTAAAATGATATGTCAAACTTTAGAAAGAGACGACGTTCTTCTAAACTAATTTGACGTGCCATATTTACGCAAGTTACTCCATGTGTGGTGTGCGTGGCATGAATCGTATTTTACTTTCTCAAATTCGATTTTAGCGCCAAACGGCCAGAACCCGCCATTTAATTTTGACATCTGTCACTGTCAACCCTTAAGGTTTGATTCCATTACATTACCAATAGCCTGGATCAAATTCGGATATATTATAAAAATCTAGCTTAATATCACTTTTAGCATTTTATAACCTTTTATGAAAACTTTTTGTTAACACCTATGTATATTTATTTATTCAATTTAGACTTCCACTAGAATATCCTTGTAAATGCCCTCATTTTATTTCTACTGCCATTTTATACTTCTTATATTGTAAGCAAATAGAAAATAAAATATAGGATAATCATTCATGTTCGAGTATAGAGAATAATAAGGGATGCACACAATAGTTACCTAATGCACTTACTTTGTTTTACTTGTGCGCGTGACTCGTGAGGTAACATCGATGATTAAAACTATTTAAAACGTTTATTAACCTTTTTAACGCCATTGTCACATATACGTGACAATGCGTGCGTGTGCGCGCCCTGTACGCCAAACGACACAAATATGTGACAACGCACGCGCGTGCGTTTATGCTCTGGCGTTAGTGCCTAATGTATTTTCTGAATAGATTTTCAGATCAGGAATGTAAAAATAAACTGAACTGCTACAAGTCAACAAGTGTGGTTGAAATATAGAACCAAACCATGATATACCTAAATAATTCTAAATCACCATGTTGTATGAAGTTAAACCTATGAAATGCAGAATGCTCATTTATGAATTTAATGTTAGAATCCACAGTTTACTTACTTAATATTAAACTAGATTGGTTTTATGATCGATGTTACATCAATGCAGCCTATTTGTCATTAAATCGTGCTATTTGGGTACCTAACTACTTAGGTACTTCTGTCGAAAAAAAAAGGTAAACTTAGACCAAATAAATTGATGAAAACACGGGGTAAGAGGCATCAAGACATAAACTTTTCTCAAGGATTCAGAGGCCCTACTCTCTAACGTTTCGTCCGTATATTCGGATCTATCCGTCTCTCTCACTCGCACTCATTTGCAGACGTGCGCGAGAAAGACGGATAGATCCGATTTTTTTTGTCCGTTACACAAAAACTAGCTGCTGTTCCATACAACAGTACCTAGGTACTCGGTAAAAATGTATGGGACAGCTGATTTTTATCCAGAATAACATACCGAGTCCATAGTAAAAGTTTGTGTCCTGATATCTCTTACATTCTGTGTTTAATTCTAACACGTTTACTCAAAACGCACGCATGCCTTTTATAATTATTTGTTGGACGTTTTGGCTGGACTAAAGCGCTGTTAATTTAGAGATCTGTTTATTTTTTCGGTGGCTATAAAACTATATACGACCAAAGCAATCTATACCTACTATAATCTAGTTATAATCGTCTAGTTGTGAGATAAGTAATCACTGTTGTTACACTTCATAGAACCACACCTTAACCGGATATCAATCGTTATTTTTTTTCTTTTGCTTTTTAACAAAATAAATAAATTAAAATATATCTTAGTTAATAATTAACGTTTGCCTTAAAAAAACGTACGTACATTGAAAAGGTTGTTATTACTGATAATAATTTAAAAATAAAGCCAAATATTAATACGTAAATACCTCATTTGACTAAAAAAAGCGTATAATATTTGAAATAAATAAAAACTGAAAACACAAATTAATAGTATAAATTCGGTTTATTTATAAATAATAAACGATGACTACTTATCTCATTCTAAATCTAAATTAATTGAGTAAAGTGATTGAACTGAATCTTAATGTCTTCTATGTGATTTATTTAACGTAACTTCCGCTGCCATAAATAACTTCTAATTTTAAAATTAACTATTTGAATTTAAAAAAATAACAGTAATTTAGGCAGCTTACACACGAGTCAGTTGTTACAACCACAAACAAAAAACGGGGCTGTCTTCGGAGACGAGTGGCTCGCGTGTAGCCAGCCTTATTGTTTTAGTTTTAAGGGTTCCGTAAATCTTTGTTTGTTTTTGTTTGTCGTCCATTTTGTCCGTCCTCAGATTAAAATAAGATTAATTTCGAAATGCCTGGTGCATTTCCTTCCTGTTTGTACCTCTAACGGACCTTTGTTTATTTCATAGGATTCAAATATTTTATGCTGTTATGTTTGCTCAATGAGTTTCGTGATAGTATTTACGGAACCCTACAAGCATACATTCTGTATAGCTTGCCTAGTTATCTATCGCACAGAACGTAGCAGTATTGATTTTTAATTGAACCATTTGACCGTTACAGAGGGCATATAATTAAGCATTGCATGTGTACCACTCGTGTCCACCACTAAGGGTCAGCCACAGCGAAGTCACTTTTCATACAGTCATGTAACAAGCTTCCAGACTTCACGTGCGTCGTGTTTACGGCAAACTACTACTTTATAGAAAGTGACTGTCCCTGGCCACAAGTAGCGTTCGCAATTGGTGCGTGTGTGGGGGGAATTTTCCAGTGCTTTTTATGAACGAACTAGATGGCGCTGATCAACCTTGGGATTAATAAAATGCCTCGTTTTTATGTCCACAAAGCCTTAACTTGAAGTACGGAGGAACCTAACCTCGGCTCGACGCACCAGGAGTTTCGACGTAACGCAAAAACACTCAGAAGAACAATAGCAAAAACCATGCAAAAACTTGTAGTTCAGTGATGCAAAAGAACAGTGGACTTTTAGGTTAAAAATGTTTGACAGAAAAAAGGAACTCTAAGTTCTCACTTTTTAGACAACAATGAATAATAAAGAAATTTTACTATACAATGAGTTTAACATGTGTATAGTTTTTTTTTTTTGCCCTGCTAAAAGATTTTACCATTGGCTATAATATAATACGTAGTAAATTCTTTATTAATTGGATTTTACTAGACCGCTTAAAAAAATATTCCCAAAGCTGATTAGCGCCATCTATTGATATATACTGAAGCGTTGTGACAAACGTCAGTGGAAAATTCCTCACTAAACTGTGTTTGTTTATGGTATGATATTATGATTGATTCGGTCATGTCATAGCGGTCAATGAGTTAAAAATCAAAATATCCATTCTTATTTTAAAAAATGCGTTCCAAATTCGCTCGCTGGAGATCATATTCTGCATCGTTTCGAGCGAACATCAATGGGAAGCAAACTGTTGGCATACCAATAGAAAATTGACGCGAAAACTCAACAATTTTTCGACGAAAATGTTTTTAATGGTGTGTAAACAGTTATTTTAAAACTATTTATTTTAGCATTGATAATACTTTGTAGTGGAAACAGGCTGGTCCCTGTTTTACTGATATTCTATGTTAGTCAAAGTAGCGATCAATTTGAAGTAAAACCTAAGCGACTAATGTAACATAATGGATAAGGCAATGGTGTAATCGATTAAATTGTTAAAATTATTTATGTATTCTGGAAAGTTACGTATTACTTGATGTCCTGATTAAAATTATTGGAAAAATAGTACTTTGTTATTTATTTATTCGGTTATTCCTAAAACAACACTACGTTTTGCTACTTATAGGTACCACTTAAACAAGGTGTAAACAGACCCGTCACGAAGCCGTTAACCAAGCACTGTGAACATCAAATTGTATATAATCAAAGATCAAATTATACATAATTACAACACAACACACAACAACACACACAGTTACAACAACAACATACACAACACATAGTTACAACTCTACGCAAACATTATTGCTGGCAAACTTTGTATTTAGAAAACAAAAAAAAAACAACAATAATTAATAAATAACATCATAAAAAAAATCCAGTTCAAACTTATAAGGAACTGCATTTTACATACTTAGTCGTCTTTTATGACGGAAACGAAGTCGGAGTGACTTCAAATGGTAGCTTTTAGATTTTCAAAAAGCAGTGATGAACTGTAAATGCATTAATTATAATTAATAAAAAACCGGCCAAGAGCCTGTCGGGCCACGCTCAGTGTAGGGTTCCGTAGATTCCCGTCCGTCACAATAAGTGTTCCCACTTATAGAGTTTAAAGGTGGGTATCCATTTTGTAAAAATGCTTGCATACACGAATATACTACAAACTTAGTCCAGAAATTATTTTGTACAACTTTTTGTCTTTTTTGTACAAAAACTGTTGTTTCCATCAAGTTCAAAATGATTTTCCTAGAAAGTCCTTATAAAGTTCTACTTTTCAGATTTTTTTCATATTTTCTAAACTTATGGTTCAAAAGTTAGAGGGGGGGGACACATTGTTTTTTACTATTGGAGCGATTATTTCCGAAATTATTGACATTATCAAAAAATGATTTTAGGAAACCCCTATTCATTTTTAAATACCTTTCCAACAATATATCACACGTTAGGGTTGAAATTAAAAAAAAAAATCACTTCCCACTTTACATATAGGGGGGCTACCCTAATAAAACATTTTTTTCCGATTTTTATTTTACCACTTTGTCGGCGTGATTGATATACATATTGGTACCAAATTTCAGCTTTCTAGTGCTAACGGTCACAGAGATTAAGCGAGGACGGACGAACAGACATGGCAAAACTATAAGGGTTCCTAGTTGATTACGGAACCCTAAAAATAATTGTGTAAGTAATAATAATTATTTATTTGCTATAATTCATCATCTTCCTGCCCATGCATCTATCCCATGTTACTTGTGGTCGACGCAACATGTTTTTTTATTCCATTCTCCCCTGTCAACCGTCACACAATCATTTACACCTTTTTCATTCATATCATTCCTCACACAATCCATCCATCGTTTCTTTGGTCTTCCTCTCCCCCTCCATCCATCAACATTTATATTCATCACTCTTTTAGTCACATGCGATTCTTCCCTCCTCATCACATGCCCATACCAAGACGGTCGATTCCCTTTCAAATTTTCTGTAACTGGCGCAACTTCCAAACTTCCTCTAATTAAAAACGATCTATTTATTATATCAACTATCTGGTGTCCACGACACAAGCCTCGTTGCTTAGTGTGGCACTAGATGGCGCTGTGTGTAATGTCCAGCAATATTTATTATTTATTATTAAGTATTATTATTACTAGCTGACCCGCGCAACTTCGTCTGCGTCACATGAGAGAGAGAGGGTTAGAGAGAGTGTGAGTCAACCTTAAAAGATAGACAATAAAAAAATAATAAAAAAAAATAATGATAATGCTGTCGCGGTTTTTTTTTAGAACGTTTTAAAACGAACAATCCCCTAATACATGATTGTTGCGTAACTTTAAACCGTTTATGCAGCGCCCGCAAAGGAAGCTCTCAAAAGAAATAAATTTTCCTTGTTTTTGCAACATTTATCATTGATGCTCCGCTCCTTTTAATTACAGCGTGATGTTAGATAACCTATAGCCGTCCTCGAGAACTATTCAACACTAAAAGTTTTTTTTTAATTTGAACCAGTAGTTCCTGTAATTAGCGCGTTCAACCAACCAAACAAACTCTTTAGCTTTATAATACTACTAGATATAGATCCAACTGGGTACCTAACAATTTAATTTCTTAGATATATTTGCATTAATCGCTAAAATAATCTACTTATGTTTTTTTCCAAAAAAGGGCTTGCCTCGACAGCCTTACGTCTTCATCCTTAGACACTCGATGACAGCCATACTGCAGCTAGGTCGAAAGTTTTCATCAAAGGTGCAAGAAATTAGCCCAATCACGATTGTTCAATTATAAATAATAATAATAAATTATTTATTTCACCAAAGCCATCATAATTATAACAAGGACCAAAAACTAAGAGCATATAAGGCTTATAACTAGGACACAATAATTTTAATTCCCTGACTCCTAAACTAGGTGTATGTACCTGTGTCTTAGGAGTCAGTGATTCTCCATAGATAACAAGACAAAGCCATGGTATAATAAATAAATAAATCAGGACTTTAAAACAATAAGCAATTGGTGTAAAAGAAAACAGGATAATTTTAAACTATGTAGAGAAAAACACAAAAAGGAAAACGTATAAGTGAATGGTGAGGAGAATAAATGTGGGGTCCGAGTGTGTATGTGTGTGTGTGTAGTGAGTAAGTGTAGGATGTGTGTGAATGCGTATGTGGTGTGTAGGTGTAGGACGTGTGATGTGTGTAGTGAGAAAGAATGAGGTGTGTAACCATCCGTCCCTCAGTACACATCCGTTTTGGTTGGATTGGGTTGGTTGATGTATAGTAAGTACCTTATCATTGTGAATTACCCAGCAGAAGATCCTCAGTGTCATCATAATTTAATGTTTGGAGATAATCTTTAAGTATTTCTTTTTTATTTTTTTTTTATTTTTTTTTTTAATTTTTTTTTTAATTTTTAGTAAATTTTTGGGACTTAGTAAAATTTTGAGTAATTAATGGGACCAACTTTGAGATGTAACTACGCTTTTCACAAAAAAAGGACCATGTACGGACTTCTCTGTAAAAGTTATCCGTGGTCATATATAAAAAAAATACGCGTTGAATTGAGAACTTCCTTCTTTTTGTTTCGTCGGTTAAAAAACCAATCTTGAGGCTACTGACACGGGCGAGGGTCATTCGATTAAAAAAATGGAGTGAAACGAACAACGCCATCTATCGACCAAAATGTTAAACTGCTAAAGTATATTATGCTATGTATTTTTTTTAAGCCAGTCAGTCGATTTAAAAGTTATGAGCACATTTTTAGTCATTGGTACCATTTTAGTTCAACAGATGTCACTGCATGTATGTATCTTACATTTGATGATTAGTTCTTCTTGAAAACTTTAAGTTCATATATCTTTTGATAGAATTAACCGATTTCAATGAAACAAAAACTAAATAATACCCCAAGTTACACATAATTTTTATGTATAAAAGTTATCTACATTGGTTTAGTAGATTTTACGCGATGCTTGATCATCGAAACAGACAAACAGACAAAAATTCCAAAAATGCTGGAAATATTTTCTGTTGCTCATCCTTTAACACCCAGGCAATTTTTTTTCTAAATATTTTTGATGTACAAAAACGATTTTTCCACAGATTTATTAAATGTATACCTATAGAAGATTTTTAATTACTCATTCCTTATTTTATCCATTCTTGTCACACCACACATCCACCTCAACATTCTCATCTCCGCTACATGCAATCTTTTTTCATCCATCTTCTTCACAGCCCAGCATTCCGATTCATATACAGTACGACACGACAGGTCTAATCATGACTTGTATATTTCCCCTATTACTTGAGGAGCATCCGTGGGTCGCAAGTTGCTTCAGTGACCTGTCGCCATTTCATCTATCCTGAGTTGATCCGGTGCGTTACGTCACTACTTCACCATCCCCTTGGACAAGCGACCCGAGGTCGGTACCTCGGGTCGCTAGTCTTGTCGAAATCGGAACAGATCGGTATGGGCGTTCCGGCAAGAGTTATGGGCGTAGGACTGGAGAGACCGCCGAAATCACTGAATAAGTATTCTTTTTTGGACCTACTTAATTTCAGGCCAACATTATCCAGTCTACCACACCTCCAATCTGCTCTGGACCTCTTGGCCACTCTCGGCAACCAACACGTCGTCGGCAAACAGTGTACACCAGGGAGCCTCTTTCTGGATGTCCGACGTAAGTGCGTCCATTATCACCAGGAAGAGGTACGGGCTTAGAGCCGACCCTTGGTGCAAGCCAACAGCCACATTAAATCTGCCGGTAGTGCCCGCTGTAGACCGGACTTGGGTACTACATCGACTGTACTTCGCTCGAATCTGCACATACTTCCCAGGCATACCTTTCTCTTTCAGGGCCCACCACAAAACCTCACGAGGTACTCATGTGCGTGTGGTGTGAGCGCCACTTTGTTAAAAAATTTTGAAAATGTGCTTAGGATTTAGTGAACATTCCCAAAGAATTGTGAAAGTTGGGATCAGATTTTGTGAAAGTCAAATTAGCGAGTTATGGAATGCAAAGTTGGGCCCTCAGTTCTCACATAGAGGATTGAGGGCTCGCCCGTACCTGATAAACTATGAACACGACAGAAAAAGTCTTTATGCCTTGCCAAAGTCATAAGCTAATGCCAAACAAAATTAGTGAAAACAAAATTTTATCGCAAAACGCTTTCCTACTTTGTATATTTACGTTTAAAATGGGCCCTCAATTCTCATACACGTAAAAGTTTATAACGCAAATAAAATTAAACCATAAACTTACAGCTACGACTTGAAATCATCTAAGCTACGTACTAAATAAATTGTGAAAATTTGTGAAAGCATGAACAGGTCCCCACTCCTTGTTGTTTGAAAGTGACCTTGATAAAAATTCAGGCCCTCAGTCCTCCATTTCTTTTGTTTTCTTTTAAATAATTAATTAACCTAACGTATGAAAGATAAGACAAACACAAAATTGTCTTTTTGTGAAAAATAAAATTAATTGTACAACAAATTCGATATTAGGAAGAAAATAAAAGACCCTTTAATATATAAGAAAATTGAGTTTTATTCTCTGAATTAGGAAATAGGGTGACCACAATTTCTTTTAGATTGCAGTATAGCGGCACTACAAAAAGTACTACAGCTAAATTGGACAAAAAGTACTACAACGCCATTTATGACATGAATGATGAACTAACAAGCCCAAATCCTACATCGCACAGGCAAAGTTATCAGCGACATAAGACTATATACGAGAGCCCAACAACAGTTTTTGTAGTGCCGCTACAGCAGCAAATATTTATTGCACCTACTTTGTATTATCTCTGCATCACCCTAAGGTAGACTGGTAGAAAATGCCCAAGGCATTAAGTCCGCCTTTGTACAGTTTTTTTTGCTTGTGCATAAAGTTTTTATAAATAAATATAAGTAAATGAAGCGTCATAGGTTTTATTAAGCTTTCTTAGATTTGTATGGTTTTGTACCTCAAAAGGGAGAAACGGAACCCTTATAATACCACCACCTACCAACCTACCTTACCTTACCTTACCTTATATTCCTTTGTTGTCTGTCTGTCAGTCCGTTTGTCTGTCAAGACCCTTTATCTCGGGAACGCGTGGTGGTATCGAGTTGAAATTAAAACCACATACTCAAATCTTCAGTCCCTTAAAGGTGTGAAAAAATCTAACTTCTAAAACCTATGACACTACATTTACTAATATTTGCTGCAATGTAAAAGAAATTGTGGTCACCCTATTTCCTAATTCAGAGAATAAAAATATAGAACTCGATTTTTTTCTACATTAAAGGGTCTTTTATTTTCTTCTTCGTATCGAATTTGTTGCACAATTAATTTCACAAACACAATTTTGTGTTTGTCTTATCTTTCACACGTTAAGTGTAAAAGGAAAACATCCCATCCATCAATTTCTCCCATCATGGGAGAGGCTTATGTCCAGCAGTGGACGTTATGGGCTGTTGTAGTAGTAGTAGTAGTAGTAGTAAAGGAAAACAAAAGAAATGGAGGACTGAGGGCCCGAATTTTTATCAAGGTCATAACTTTCAAACCACAAGAAGTGCTTTCACAATTTATTTAGTAGCTTAAATGATTTCAAGTAGTAGCTGTAGTAAGTTTATGGTTTAATTTTATTTGCGTTATAAACTTTTACGTGTATGAGAATTAAGGGTCAATTTTGAACAACGTAAATATACAAAGTAGGAAAGCGTTTTGCGATAAAATTTTGTTTTCACTCATTTTGTTTGGCATTAGCTTATGACTTTGGCATAAAGACTTTTTCTATCGTGTTCATAGTTTATCAGGTACGGGCGAGCCCTCAATCCTCTATGTGAGAACTGAGGGCCCAACTTTGCAGTCCATACTCGTTAATTTGACTTTCACAAAATCTGATTCCAACTTTCACAATGAGGGATTTTCTTTTTAGCTCTTCCCTAGTCGCTGGATAAATGGCGCTAGAAGTTAGTATATTAGTGCAAGGAACGGAACCTACTATCTGATTTTAACAAAGCGCGAGAAAACTAGGTTATATTCGGAAGGTTAAGCAAATGAAAGTGTCAGTCAACGAGAGTATGTGACGTGAGTACGTGACACAATGTTTTTTTAGGGTTCCGTACCCAAAGGGTAAAAACGGAACCCTATTACTACGACCTCGCTGTCTGTCTGTCTGTCTGTCCGTCTGTCCGTCTGTCTGTCACCACGCTGTATCTCATGAACCGTGACAGCTAGACAGTTGAAATTTTCACAGATGATGTATTTCTGTTGCTACTGTTGCTGTTAAAAACAGAATAAAATTAATATTTAAGGGGGGCTCCCATACAACAAACGTGATTTTTTTATAATAATTGGTACGGAACCCTTCGTGCGCGAGTCCGACTCGTGTGGCTGACTCTGGCAGAGCCACCATCAGGGATTTTAATTTTGATAACACAAAAATTTAGTCGCTAATTAGTCGAAATTAGTCGCCAAATATCAGATTTGGTCGGTCACTGGTTCAAAAGATATAAGGGCTTATTGGTGGCCCTGCTGGAGAAAGCCTACCCCAGCAGAGCCACATTAATAACTCAAAAACTAGGGCACCTAGCGAAGATCTGTTTTCTCCCATATTTACTCGCTAATTAGTCGAAATTAGTCGCCAAATATCAGATTTGGTCGGTCACTGGTTCAAAAGATATAAGGGCTTATTGGTGGCCCTGCTGGAGAGAGCTTACTCCAGCAGGGCCACATTTATATCTCAAAAACTAGGGCACCTAGCGAAGATCTGTTTTCTCCCATATTTACTCGCTAATTAGTCGAAATTTGTCGCCAAGTTACAGATTTAATCGGGTCCTAGTTCAGAAGATATAATGAGTTCAATTATTAAGTTATAGTCCAAGAGCTAGATCGAAGAGTTCACGATAAATTGCCAAGAAAAAATATTTCTATTAATATGTGTAATATACTTCTAGTTTTATCGGTCTAAAGTCCTTAGAAATGACCAAGAGAGATAAATTCTCTATTAAATACATGTTTAATATTTTTAATTATTATGTTAGAGTGGCTTAAACTTCTTTGAAACCATTAAACCTTGCTCTTGGTCTATTTAGTGTCAAGATGTACAGTCGCATGCAACTGTTTTACTAATTTACAATGTTGAGCTCTAATTTACGTTAGAATAATAAATACGTTAAAATTATCGTACCTATCTTTAATAAATGTAATACTTAAACGTTGAAAACGTATTGTAAGTATGTAGGTAAGTATCAACCCATTGCTTGAAATACATTATAAAAAAATTCATACATAAATCACGGGCAACTCGTTCTAAGTAGCTCGTCTGTACACGCGCATCTATCTCTTTCTTACTTACCGTGTAAATGTAACGGAGCGCAGCGATCTATCTGCCAGCGACTAAATACAAACATTTTGTTCGTTACCTAAATAATTACATATATTTATTGTAGATCTTGTTTTTAGGTAATGAATACTGCTTTCCTTTGGTGGGTTGAAGTTATAGAATTCCTCCAGACATCGCCGTCGTATAGATACACCTGTCTAAAAACTACTTTAAGTATTTTGTACTTGGTTGTACCGCTGTATGGGGAAATTGAATTCTTTAATATCTTTTTAATGACACACCGACTGAATCTGTAACTTGGCGACTAATTTCGACTAATTAGCGAGTAAATATGGGAGAAAACAGACCTTCGCTAGGTGCCCTAGTTTTTGAGATATAAATGTGGCTCTGCTGGGGTAAGCTCTCTCCAGCAGGGCCACCTATAAACCCTTATATCTTTTGAACCAGTGACCGACCAGTTCTGATATTTGGCGACTAATTTCGACCAATTAGCGAGTAAATATGGGAGAAAACAGATCTTCGCTAGGTGCCCTAGTTTTCAGGGGTGGAAACTGATTCCATGGTCAAAAATACTGATTTTACTGACTAAAACCCACTAAAATACTGACCATTTACTGACCAAATCTCTAGAAAACTGACCCTTGGTCTGTCAACATGACATCGAAATACAAATGTTAGTTATTTATATATTATGTTTGAAACTGTTTTTCCGTCACTTCCCCCACAAGGTTCATTGGAAGACCAGCGTCAGACAGCATCACCTGTCTGGCATTAATGCTGAAATGGACCTTATTGGCGCAGCCGTGAGGCACACAGCACATATTATGTTTTCCTCCTTAATTTGTATCTTTTTATATTATTAGTATGTGTGCTATAATAGCTGACGTCAAATAAATATTTTTTCTTTCTTTCAGTTGCTGTTAGTTAATTAGTTAGGTTAATAATATATGGAGAGTAAATAAGTAAGAAAAATGTTTTTGTGTTTGGCCTCCACCATCCCTATAGCCAACCTGCACCTCCCTTTATTATTAAAAATAAACTTAAATTATTACTACATATTGAATTTATTGATTTTTAA
Organism: Xestia xanthographa; assembly: GCA_905147715.2. Classification (NCBI taxonomy): domain Eukaryota; kingdom Metazoa; phylum Arthropoda; class Insecta; order Lepidoptera; family Noctuidae; genus Xestia; species Xestia xanthographa. The sequence goes on along the minus strand of LR990644.1, from coordinate 27,573,679 downwards.
ACAAACAAACAATCTATTCGTTTTAAAAAAAAAAAGAAGTTATTAATTTTATTTCTTTTTTTCGTCATATTTTTGGATCTTTTCTGCCTCTCTAGTTTTCATTCCTTCCTCTTCTCTTTCCATTGCTAATGAGCTAAGCATCACGTTGGCCATATTTACGGCGATCATGTCGTTGTTCTTCAAGCCTTTTTTCTTATTTTATCTTTTTTGTTATTTATATATGACTACAAAATTGGACAATGTTTTTTTTTCTGCCGCTTTAAATTTCTGTGATATTACTATATATGTGAATTCAAAGCTGTCTTAACACTGTGAGCGGACTGTTGATTTCAAAATTAATAATTGCTGTTAAAGAAAAAAACATGCTTTTTTATTTAGTAAAATAAAAAGCCCCTCAGAAATGAGATAAATAAGTAAATACAGGCAATAAGCACATATGTGAGAACAATTGTTCTCAATAATTCATCACTGGGGCACGAGGCCTACATCACCTACATGTAGGTTATCTACTGATGGGAATGTAGCCCCTGATCCTCAAAATACTGACTTTACTGACCATTTATCGAAAAAACTGACTTTTACTGACCTTAGCAAAAAAAACTGACTTTTACTGACTTTACTGACCATTTTCCACCCCTGAGTTTTTGAGTTATTAATGTGGCTCTGCTCAATTACAAAGTAATACCAATACACAAGCCCATAAAAAGAACCGTACACAGAAATCACACGCAACGGTACAAAGGTCAAACAGCATTTCAGAAGGGGTTATAAAACCGAGCATGCTAAATTTTTTGACAAATAAAAATGTCAATAACACAGTTCCAGAGCAAAAAAGTGGCAGCAACGATAGCAATATATAGCAATTAAGCCCCCCCTCTTGCACGAATACAACAAATATTATAAATAAGCAACATAAAACAAATATTTATAAACATCTTCCAAGCCGGCTGGTCACCGTGGAAGAATACGACCAAAACCCTCCAGTAAAACCACAAAACCACGAAACCACCAATCAGAACAAAGAATCTAAGAGCAATATAAAAGTTGGAACCTATAATGTTAGGTCCCTGTTATCAACGGAACGATATCTAGAACTTACTAATGCACTAGAGAGTATAAACTGTGACATACTAGGCCTTTCAGAAATTAGAAGAATAGGTTGCCATATGGAAGAATATTCAAACTACATTTTCTGCTACATTGGAGAAACAAAAGGCCTATACGGGGTTGGCTTTCTTATAAAAAAGGCATGGAAACAAAATATCACAAAGTTTACAGGAATCTCTGAGAGAGTAGCTCTACTACAAATGAACTTTGGAAAATTAAACATTTCTATAATTCAAGCTTATGCACCGACAGAAAGATCCAGTGAAGCTGATATCTAAAAATTCTACTATGACCTAAAAAGAGCCCATACAACAGCAAGTGAGAAAATCCTCGTATTAGGAGACTTTAATGCGAAAATAGGGCAACCTAGAATAGAGGAAAAACTTATCACAGGAAATTATGGCCTAGGCCAAAGAAATAAAAGAGGAGAACGGTTATTAAATTATGCATTTGAATATAAATTGGCTATAATCAATATTTACTTTAAAAAAAGACTCAGTAGAAGATGGACTTGGAAGTCACCAGACGAAAGCGTCAAGAACGAAATCGATTACATCATGACGAATGTCCCAAAACAAGTCCAGAACTATGAAGTTCTCAACAATGTAAAATTCCGAACGGATCATAGACTAATACGAACAACACTCATCTTAAACCAACCGAAAAAGAGCAGGAAAAACTTCAAACCACTACCAAAAATCCCCAAGACTGAAAACGAAATAAAACTCTATAAAGCTAACCTCAAACTTTGTATCGAAAAGAATTTACAGGGTATTACAAGCGTACAACCTTACTATGATGAACTGGAAAAAGCCATAACATTTAGCCAAACCAATATAAATAGCCCTAGTAAGGAAGGAAAACAGCATAAAATACTCAGTGAAGAAACAATAGCATTAATAAATAAACGAAGTGAATTAGCAATAAAAAAGAATAAGGATTTAAATGCAAAGAAAGAATTAAGCAGACTATACAAAGAAACCAGCAAAGCGATAAAAAGAGATTATAGTGGGCACAGACGAAGAATAATAACAGAAAACTTAAACAAATTCAGAAGTACAAAAAGAGCATTTAAAGAATTGAATTTACGTAAAACATGGATACAAAAATTAGAAGGTAAATGTAAAGAAACCAATACGAGACAAGATATTTTACACCAGGCAACCGCTTTTTACCAAGAACTATTCAAAAGCAAAGAAGACAACGTCGAAAAAGCTACAGAAATAAATCAGGCTAATAACACACAGCCAATTATACTAGACGAAAAAGAAATATACTTACAGTTGAAACAATTAAAATCAGATAAAAGTCCAGGTCCCGATGGGATAACTAACGAAGTCTTGAAACTAGGCGCACCAATTTTACTGGGCCCTCTCACAGAACTATTCAACCTGATTCTAGAAACGGAAATAGTGCCAATTCAATGGTATATTATACTGTTACATAAAAAAGGTAATCCACTCGACATCAACAATTATAGACCAATCAGCTTACTAGCAAATGTTTATAAAGTGTTCTCATCAACACTTCTAAAACGCATAACACAAGACATTGATAACGCACAACCAATAGAACAAGCAGGTTTCCGCTCTGGCTTCAGCACACTAGACCATATACAGGCACTGGAACAAGTTATCGAAAAGTATGAAGAATTTAATAAGCCTCTATATCTTGGTTTTATTGATTATAGTAAGGCGTTCGACAGCATTAGCCATAGCTCTATTTGGGAGTCACTTAACACCCTAAACATCAACCCAAAGTATATAAACATCATAAAATATAATATATAACAACAGTACCAGTAATGTCAGACTAGAATCCCTAGACTGAAACTGAAATGGCAATGGGCTGGCCACGTATCACGATACAAAGACGGTAGGTGGACAGCTAAAACTACAGAGTGGAAAGGGCCAGATGGGAAATGAAGAAAAGGCAGACCAAAGAGAAGGTGGGCTGACGATTTAATAGATACAGCAGGAAACGATTGGCAGAATATTGCAAAGGACAGGGACAAATGGAAGAAACTGGAGGAGGCCTTCACCCGAGGAGGGGCCCATATCCCGGAGAACATACTAACATAGATTATAAGAAAAATCAAACTACTAATAAAGAAATAAAATATTGTATACATTTTTATCGTAATTTTTAAGGGTAAATGGGAAATAAAAGCTTTTTTATTTTTTATTTTTATTTTATAATGTGGCTCTGCTGGGGTAGGCTCTCTCCAGCAGGGCCACCAATAAGCCCTTATATCTTTTGAACCAGTGACCGACCAAATTTGAGATTTGGCGACTAATTTCGACTAATTAGCGACTAAATTTTTGTGTTATCAAAATTAAAATCCCTGATGGTGGCTCTGCCAGAGTCAGCCACACGTCCGACTCGCACTTGGCCGGTTTTTTTCCAAGCGTTATGGCTTTTTAAGTTCAACGTTATCTATAGAGTTCTTGGAAACTTAAGTATTTTTTAATACCTCAAAAAGAAAACCTCTCGTTCTTTCTTATTCTTTATTGCACACAAAAAATCATATATACATAAAAAATTGCAATTATATAGCTCATGTACAAAGGCGAGCTTAACCCAGAATTGGGTTTTCTTACAGCAAACCTAATTTTGATAGCGAGATTTGCAGAAGAGGATTCACTTAAGAATGTGCAATAACATTACTAAAATTAATTAATTTTATAAACTAAACTACAAACATACAATATAATATACGTCATACATACAGTATATACATACATACCTATAAAATAATATATATATATAAACCTACATACATACATATTGATCATGTTGACAGGAAATGTTCCCTTATTCCTCTCTTGAACACCTCTAATGAGGGGCTATCCCGTAAGGAGTGTGGAAGTGAATTCCAAAGGCGCACAGCACGAACAGTGAAAGATCCATCATACCGACTTGAGGAGTGGGAAGGAAAACGAAGGAGAAGAGATGACGATGAGCGACAAGGCTTACCTCTAGGAACAAGATACTCAAAGCGTTCCTGAAGATACGAAGGAGCCTTAGAATTGTGAAGAATGGAAAAGAGAAACGAAAGAGTGTGACAATCTCGACGCTGCCGAATAGGTAGCCACTTCAGCTGCTTCCGAAACTCCGACACATGGTCGTACTTACGAAGCCCGAAAATGAAGCGGATACACAAATTCTGCAGACGTTCGAGCTTATTAAGAAGTTCCTCAGTCGTATCAAGAAAACATACATCAGCATAGTCTAGAAGAGGTAGAAGGAGAGACTGAGCCAGAGTAATTTTAGTTTCAAATGGCAGAAATTGTGTCCGTTTCGACCGCGCGGCCACGGCGTTTTTTTTTTTTAAAAATTATGCTAAGTTTTTGTAAAAGTTTGAAAAAGTTTCTAAAATATAAACCTAGGATTTTTTTGTATATTTTTACAAATTTTTTACAAATTCAATCTGTTATTTACCTAAATTTCAGGTGTCTGCAACGCTTAGTTTTAAAGATCTCCGTGGCCACGCGGTTCTTCGCGTTTCGATGGCGCGGCCACGTTCAAACCCTTATAACTTTTTAACCATAACTTTGACAAATTTATGGTTTTGGGAATCAACTTTTACAAACTTTTACAAAATCTTGGCATAGATTTTTTTAAAAAAAACGCCGTGGCCGCGCGGTCGAAACTGACATCAGAAATTTCTGAAGACGCTTAAGAGACCGATACGAACAAAACACCCTCCTGCTTACTTCAGCAATGTGAACATGCCAAGATAGGTTGCAGTCCAAGAATACACCTAAATCTTTAACTTTCTTGGCGTAGGCTATAGCGTTACCATCGTACACAACAGGAGGAAGGGACTGATGATTTTATAAATTGACGAAGTATCTGCCACCAATAATGAGAGCTTGTGATTTTGTTGGGTTGACTAATAGTCCAAAACTTTTAGCCCACTGACTGATGTTCTGAAGATCATTATTGATGGCATCGATAGCTCTAGAAAGCTCTTCAAATTTAAAATGACGATAAAGCTGCAGGTCGTCTGCATAGAGATGATAATGTGAAGATAATACCTTGGTGACAGCGTTAATGAAAACGGAGAAAAGAAGAGGAGAAAGGACGCCACCCTGAGGAACACCCGCAGACAGATCGCACCAATGAGAGCAAGCCTCATTCAAGTGTACTGACTGCGAGCGACCCCGAAGATATGAATCAAACCAAGCAGTCACAGAAGGAGATATGTTTAGAGAGGAAAGGATACCTGAGAGGATGTCAAAATCAACTGAGTTAAACGCACTGCTAAAGTCCAATAGAACCAACACCGTAGGGAGTCGGTTCTCCATGGCCAATCGGATGTCGTCAGTAATTTTAATCAGGACAGAAACAGTGCTATGGCCAGGACGAAATCCAGACTGATATGGACTTAGCAGCAGTAGCGGCGTTAGGGGGGGGCGAGGGTGGGCGACCGCCCAGGGCGCCGGATACGAAAGGGCGCCGCAGGCGCCCCTTCATGTAAAGAAAAACAATGATCCTTAAGCGCTAGATTTTTACAAATTCCCTGGACTCCACACTAGGATACCCTGTGTCGTGGGGTCCAGTCTCTTCCCAAATAAAGTTTCATTATCAAATGCGTGAGAGTGAGGCAGGCCCGGACTGGCCATACGGGCAAATCGGGCAAATGCCCAATGGGCCAGATGTGCCCGACTGGCGGTCGACTTTATATTCTATTTTAAAAAAAACATCGCAATATATCGATTAAAATAACGTCCTACCGCTAAAAACTTAAACATTTTTTACAAAACTTTTTAAATTTTATTCTAGGCAAGATGTAATAATTTTAGAGCTCGCTTCGTTTGCTCTTGTAACCTACTTTCTCTTGGATCTTTACATTGTCTATTATAAGTCAACCAAGTAACTCCAAGAGGTCGAAACAATTCTAGCCTGTCCAAGGCGAGGTGTCAAAAAATTTTCGAGCTCGCTTGGCTCGCTCTTGCATTCTACTTCCTCTTGAATGTTGGCTTTGTTTGCAACTCGACCAAGTAACTCTTGTATAAAGGGTCGAAACATTTAACCTATCCAAGGTAGGTGTTTCAATTTGCGAGCTCGCTTCGCTCGTTCTTGGAGCTTTACTTCTTTTTGCACTCTAACATTTCAGCCTAACATTCTATTTTAGACGTTTCCTTCGGTTGATTCAAAATTTAAATTAGTAGTTTTCCTTTCTCTTGAGAGTGGAGGGCCGACCATCTCCTTAAATGCCCGGGCCGGTTTGGGTCCCAGTCCAGGCCTGGAGTAAGGTGTTAGTGTGTGGTCACGTCGAACTAGCGGCGGAGCGCGCAATTCACTCGCCTGGTGGCCAATTAATAAAAGAGTTCGCCGTTCTAAAGGCTAGAGTGTCCATGGAGTTTCTTGCCCGTTCTTCTCCATAGAGATCTACGCTAGGGAATGGGCAACTACAGTACTTTCACAGTTTTTGTCTTGTGACTGGGACTGTAGCTACATTTAATTTTCATCTTTGTTTCGACAATTCAAAACTGCCTGTAACTGGCTTAGTTGAAATAAATGCTTTGATTTTGATTTAGAAAAGTATGTGTTTATTAGTTAGGTACATTATACCTATCCTTTGCCTTTTTTTCGTATGGGTTTAAAATTGCAGTTAGGGGGCGCGCTAGAAATCTCGCCCAGGGCGCTGGTAGTGCTAAAACCGGCACTGCTTAGCAGGCTATTAGTAGAAAGGTAATGCGATAGTTGATTATTAACAACACTCTCAAGGACCTTGGACAGGATTGGAAGTATTGAGATTGGGCGAAACTGGGATACTGAAGAGGGATTTGCAACTTTGGGAAGAGGCAAAACGTAGGCCTTCTTCCAAGCAGAAGGAAAGGAGCCAGAGAAGAGAGAATCATTTACAATGTGTAAAATAACAGGAATAAGGTCATCAAGGATAGGAAGGAACATTTGAAGTTGCAGACCATCATCACCTACTGCTTTGGTAGAAATAGATGTAATGGCCCGCTTAATATCCCCTTCTGTAAACGGGTGAAAAGAGAAAGAAGTACATGTTGGCAGAGGAAGATTAGAGAGATTGTTAAGAGTGGAAGATTTAACGTCATCATCTAGACTAGAGTGACTGGTGATTTGAAGAAGTGTAAATTAATCGCATTTAGGTCAATATCAGGCGTGCTGTCATTCGCAGCTTTGCCGATTCCAAGAGATTTGAGAAATTGCCAAATTTGTGCTGTGTTGGAGTGTTGAATTGTGTCGTGTATGTGACGCCTTTTAGCATCCCTACACATACGACCGCAGCGATTACGCAGTTTCTTATAGAGAGACCAGTTCTCATCAGTAGGGTCCCTTTTGTAACGCCTTTTCGCCTTATCCCTTTTAGACATCTCCTTTTTAATTGCATCCGACAACCAAGGAGCTGGAAGATGCTTCACCCTGACCTTTTTCAGCGGAGCATGCACATCAAAAAGTTTCAACAGTATCTTGGTAAACTCGGCCACCTTAGTGTCCAAGTCATTGCGGGCAATATTGACTGGTCTCCTGTTTATGACTAAACAGGAGACCAGTCAATATTGCCCGCATCCTCTCCCAAACGCTTCAGATCAATGTTCTTGAAACTGCGTAGCAAGAGAAATTTTGATTTGCGTTTTGGAGGGCGAATTTTATACATCACATCATTTTCTCATTCTTTGGATTCCCAAAAAATTTGAAAATGTGCTTAGGATTTAGTGAACATTCGTTCACTAAATCCTAAGCACATTTTCAAATTTTTTTAACAAAGTGGCCCTCATACCACACGCACATTGGTACCCGGTCGTATGCCTTTTCGAGGTCGATGAACACCATGTGCAAGTTTTTTTGCGCACTTCTGTATTTCTCGCACAGGTGGCGGATGGCAAAAATGGCGTCCGTCGTTCCTCGACCAGGCATAAAACCGAACTGATTTCGTGAAATTTCGCTCTCTTCTCTCAGTCGTCTTTCAATAACTTTCTCCCAAACTTTCATACTATGTGCCATTAGCTTTATTCCTCTATAGTTATTGCACTCCAGCACATCACCATTGTTTTTAAAGATGGGCACCAGCGAACTCTTGCACCATTCGTCAAGTATGGCTTCTTCCAGCAACAACTTATTATAGCAATAAATTATTTGCTTTAATTATAGCACATAAAAAGCGAGTAGGTGGAGATTAGTCTTTAAAAATAAAATAATAATCTAGTCTTTTACGTAATTTTATTAAATAATAATCATTTTCACAGCGAATAAAATTAATACTACTCTATAACTGTTCACGTTTAGCAGGATTGGAATAGACCCTTCTTCTTCATCTCCTCAAATTCCTTTTCAGCATCGTAGGTCCTGGAAACAAGAGAAAATATTTTAATTTATTTCTGATCCTGAATTATTGACCCATGAGATGGGAAATGGGTAAACTTTCCATTACAAGTCACGGCACGAAACTCTAGCGCTGACCGTTATTGCGCAGAAGTAAAAAATAACTGTCTTGGGGCGTGCGTTGCGTCGATTGACTCTCCAGTCGTATAACATGCGCAGCTATCCCCTCCACGTTTCGTTCAGCGCTAGAGTTACGTGCCGCGACCTATAGGGAACGTGCAGGAACTATAGGTGGCAGCACTAATCGACAAAAGAGACACTATGCGGACAGAAAAGGAAACTTATCAATTCTCATCGTGCTTTCAATTTACGTAAACAAAATTATCTCTTCAATTATATTATTTTTGAATAAGCGAAAAGGCACAAAGTATGAATTCCGGTCTATCAATAACGATCGTCAGCGTAAATATAAATGTTTAATAATATGAATTTTATATCTTTCGTTTACTTTCTGATGAAAATTGTGGTGCATGAAGACATGGTGGCTGGCATAACTAAGATAGCTTTCTTATTTTCAACTCATGTTATAATGGAAGGGAATCCTTTATCAGCGAGAACAGTACCTATCTCCGGGCTCTAACAAATCAATCAGTTCACAATCATTTGATGAAGCAATCAATCAAATGCAGTCCGTAGCATTTAGATACAAAACTTAAAAAACCAAAGGAGTGCAGGCAACTAAAAACATTATTGTGGGTATAACCATGTTTATATTCTGAGTACATGTGGAGTCTTTGATTAACTGTTGAGGGATATTCGGTGTGAACTTTAGTGCGGTCTAGTAGAACACGTGTATGGTGATATACTTAAATGGTTCTGGTATGTTTGCATGGACGGTTGATTTTGAGGGCCGAGTGTAACAAAACAAGTTGTTTTCAAATATTTTTCTTTACTGCACCATTTTTTGCGTTTTTCACCAAAACATATTCGTATTCTTTGGAAAGTAGGTAATATAATTTTAGGGTTGGGTTTAGAAATTCGTAACCTGAATTTGAGGATACTGGCGGTTTAGGGGGCTCAAGGGACCTCGTCGCTAACCCTCCAAAGTAATTTTGGCTGCCGGAGTTGCGTCAAGATATTTTTAAACAATTTTCAAAATTACGTAAAATATTATTAATAATGCATGAAACGGAACGTAATTTCTATATTATCGCCATGTTTTTAAAGTTTTTCAAGTAGGATGTATATTTTAACACGTGAAACGAAACGCAAACTGTCATCTTAAATGTAGATTTTGACAGATACGTTGGGCGTCATTCCTTCCGTTGCTTTCGAGTTATCGTGAATGTGCTCCTGTGTTTTGATTTGTGTTTTTTGAAGACTTTGGTTTTATTTTTGGACTCTGATCGAATTCGGGACTTGGGGCACCCCGACTCGGACAGGTTTGGACACTAAAGGTTGGTTGGTTTGGGGTCTAAAGACCCCGCCATCCCCTTCGTGGTTATTTTTTTGTAAACCACGCAGAAGTAGGAGCCCCGCGAAGCGGGGCTCCGTCTACTGGGCTTCCATCGAGGTGAGTGGCATAGGGGAGGGAGTTTACTACCCTCCCGCACTCTGTCCCCTCATAAATTAGGTTTATTTTAACAAAAAAATGATAAAAACATAACCTCAAAATGAGATTTTAAATAATTAATTTAAAAAAAATGGTTTTCCGGCAGGCAAAAGTGGTGGGGGGTTCATACCCCCGCCTCCCCCCATCCCCCGCACCCCCTCCCAACCCCCTATTAAGGTTACGAATTTCTAAACCTTTACCTAATGATTAGTTAATTAATTTTCACTATAAAATTAATTCTGTTTACTTGTTAGAAAAGTCAATGTCAAGCATTAATAGAGCACAAGATTCGGATTGGCGACGCCAGTTGGCAGCACCGTCGTTGTGCACGTTCCCTATAAAGGACAACAATTTAAGGGGCGGCGGTTACACTTCTACCGTCAACGGAACGTGAAATGTCAACTTTGACGTCTACCTTAACAATTTATCCGACCTAAAAATTTGCAAATGGCGTGCTACTTTCCAATTTGTATGAAACATTAAAGAATTTAATCTCGTAAACCGTGGGCGTCCTGTTGAAAATTTGTATAGCTTTTTATTTATACATAGGTATGTACTATCTACAAAAAAAAAATGAATTTCGAAATCGTTGTCCTGCAAGGGAAAGTTTATCCGGGAATGTATTATGGTAGAAGAGGGCATGCTGTGCCAACTGCAAATTAATTGGGAATAAGAACAGGGGGTCTAAAATGGCCGCTATCAGAATCCTAATATGAATCACGTTAAGAAATGTAAATTCTTAAAATGGACTTTATAGTCATGCTCATAAAGTCCGTTTTAAGGATTAAATTTTTTAGTGAATTAAGTTATGATTCTGCTAAATGTGAATTCTTAAAATGGACTTTATGATCATGACCATAAAGTCCGTTTAAAAGATTTAATTTTTTTAAAGTGAAATACTTTATGATTCTGCTAAAGTGGCCTTTTTAGGCCCGCAGGTGGCCTACCATGACGTCTTAAAGCAACATTGTTTTTAATGTCACTCTAGTGTGGGAAAGTGACGGAGCTGTAGAGGACGTCTAGCGCTATCTCTTTCTCACTCTGGAATATGATTAAAGTCCTGCTTTGGTAGGCCACCAGGACAATGATGATGATGGTTTTCTGTTTTTTTTTGTGGATTCTAAGAATGGCGGATTTAGAGTAAACAACATCCTTCGCCTGTGAATTATATTGCAGTATACTACTACATAATTAATTGCGGGTGGAATACACCGACGCACTAATGCTTCCCATGTATTCAATACATCATTCCACGCAGAGATTTTTCCATGAGTAATTGAATGGGTATTTTTTTTTAAGATCTGATGTTTTCTACATAAATAAAATACCAACATGGTCAAATAGCACACAAAGATATATACAAAAAAATCTAATTAGTCCGTCGGATAGATTTCCAAAAAATATTGGATACATATCTTTTATTTTTTCACGTAAACAAAAAATGAAGACGATACAGCGCGTCGAAAACTAACGTCACATTTGAGTATAAAATGTACTCAAATGTGACGTCACACGCCCCCACTCATGATCTTTGGCACGTTTTATCTTCGTTAATTTTTAGGGTTCCGTACCCATAGGGTAAAAACGGAACCCTATTACTAAGACTTCGCTGTCTGTCCGTCTGTCTGTCACCAGGCTGTATCTCATGAACCGTGACAGCTAGACAGTTGAAATTTTCACAGATGATGTATTTCTGTTGCCGCTATAACAACATTAGTATAGTCAATGGTACGGAACCCTTCGTGTGCGAGTCCGACTCGCACTTGGCCGGTTTTTATTAATTTGATAAAACAAAAAACACGTATTAATATTTTTAGATAATCTAACTGACGGACTAAACCGAATCATTTTTTTTTTTTAGTCAGTCATCATCCCTATTGTATGGAACAGCAGGGCCCCAAGTCTGCTATTTTTATAAAATTCGTCATTCCTACACGACGCCATTGTCATTTTGGTAAAAGTTCATAGTCTGCTAAGTTCATAATGATAGATCACTGGTCGGTCAATGGTCTCGTGATAGAATTGTGTTGGAATGATATTGTTGTATTGCCATTTTTAAAACCCGGTGGTAGAAATGATTTTCGAAAAACTACTATTAAAATTGAACATTTATTCATGCCAGATTTCATTTTATATATTTTTACATATTATTTATTAGTGTTTTAAGCCATCTGAATTAATAAGAAGTTCGTAAATAGGAAAAAAACATTAAAATGTTCAACGCGGATTAATGTAAAACTTAATATTTTATCTGTATAAATGTCAAAGTCAAATGTGACATTATAGTTTACTCTCGTGTATCTGTTTTTGTTTCTAGCGGCCGGTGTTTTGTTATTGTATTTATTTTCATTTGAGTGTTCTAGTTAGATTTTTGTTTGTATATTTTAACCCTTATGTGGAGGAGCTCGTGGCTAAGTAATAACAGCCGCTCGGGTCAATCTTTAGGTTAAGCCGTGCTTGCCTAAGTTGGTCTGTGGATGGGTGACCACCCTTACACACCGAGTTTCCTCCGTGCCTCGGAAAGCACGTTAAGCTGTTGGTCCCAGCTGTCATTTGTAGATCTTTGACAGTCGTTACAGGTAGGTAGTCAGTGGCCCATATAGTCTGACAACCAGTCTTACCAAGGGGTATCGTATTTCCCAGTACTAACTGGGTTGTGGAGGTCAGTTAAGCAGTCGCTCCTTGTAAAATACTGGTATTCAGCTGAATCCGGTTAGACTGGAAGCCGACCCCAACATAGTTGGGAAAAGGCTAGGCAGGCAGATGATGATTTTAACCCTTAGGTAACATGCATTTACAATCTTGCCTGCAGTTGTTGAACTCTAAAGGCTGCTTTACGCCGGGGCAACGCTATGCGATATTGCAGCATGCCACATGGCCGCATGCTACAATATTTTAAAATGTTGCACATTGTGGCAAGAATCGTGTGGCTTGGCAACACCTTGCGTCATGCTGCTAAAGTTACTTCATCAGCCATAATCTACGGTGTCTTGTCCCCTCGATCAATCAAGTTGGTAGACCAAAACACTCCAATAAAATATACAGCATGATACTTTGAAAAAGGCACGATGTTGCCTCGGCGTAAAATACGCTGCCGCATACCGCAATTGCTGCTCTGTATCGTTATTTGTAGCACACCATAATATGGCGCACGCCACAACATGTAGCATGCTGCAATGCCGCACAGTGTTGCCCCCAATGATATTCTAAAGGTAGCTTTACGCCGGGGGCATCACTGTGCGGCATTGCAGCGAGCTACATATTGTGGCGTGCGTCATCTTTTGGTATGATGCAATTAACCACGGTGAGCGGCAATTGCGGTATGCCGCAGACTATATTACACCGAGGCAACATCGTGCCTAGATAATTTTCAAAGCATCCCAAATATAACCTATAAACTGTATGACGCACCAAGATTGTGGCATGGAATCCATAGTGTTTGGATAGAAGCTGTGACAGTCTGATACATGACGCAAGTTGTTGCAATGCCGCACCATGTGCAACATTATAAATTATTGTAGCATGCGCCTTTGTGGCATGCTGCAATGCCGCACAGTGTTGCCCCGGTGTAAAGTATAAACTAGCCATATTATACAGATATGTTATTACACCTACAAAACCACGGAAAAAAGTGTGCCGCGGGGCAGAGCCAGCTCACATACACGCAGTAACGCAGAATAAAGGCAAAACAGGCCAATTGGCGCGTTTTTGACTCTTCACGATTGCGCGCTCACAACATATCTGTTTAAGCATTTCAACCACCGCTTAGCTGGCGCGAGCGACACCATGTTCTTTTTTCAAATAATTTAAGTTTTTTTTTATAAAGCCTTGAAGTGTTAGTAAAAAGTTTGTAATTAGAATATCGTTGGTTGCCCCGGTGTAAAGCAGCCCTATGTAAAGCATGTGTGCTGCAAACACCTGCAAAAAATCAATTTACTTTTTTACCTAGCTGCATTTGGCATTTGGCTGCATTGGGACGACCCGATTGGCGCAGTGGTAGTCAGGCTGCCTTACGTTCTTAGGGTTCCGGGTTCGAATCCCGGTCGGAGCAAATGTTTGTGTGATGAGCATGGACATTTGTTTCCGAGTCATGGATGTTTATATGTATAATAAGTATGTATTTACAAACAAAAAGTATCTATGTAGGTAGTATATTAACTATCTGGTGTCCACGATACAAGCCTCGTTGCTTAGTGTGGCACTAGATGGCGCTGTGTGTTATGTCGAGCAATATTTAATATTTATTTATTTAGGTAAACGTAGATTAACTTATATTTAATTACTGTTCTTGACATAAACAAGAAATAGAGCATCTAAATTTATAAAGTAAGAAATTAATTCTATTTTCTATTTTTTATTCTAATAATCACTCATCATGAGTATTAAGAACAATTGCTTAGAATAATGCTCTTTATATAACGCTCTTCGTCAGTCCAACACGATCCTATTGTCATTTTGGTAAAAGTTCGTAGTCTGCTAATTCATAGTGATCGATCATTGTCCGGACAATGGTCTCGTGTTGTAATGACTTTGTTGTATTGCCATTAATATAAGACCCGTTGGTAGAAATGATTTTCGAAAAACTACTATTACATTTGAACATTTATTCATGCCAGATTTCATTTATTTATTTATTTACATATTATTTATTAGTGTTTTAAGCCATCTGAATTAATAAAAAGTTCGTAAATAGGAAAAAACATTAAAATTTTCAACGCGGATTAATGTAAATTTAATATTTTATCTGTTTATATGTCAAAGTCAAATGTGGCATTACTGTTTACTGACGTTTATTTGTTTTTGTATCTAGCGGCCGGTGTTTTGTTATTGTATTTATTTTCATTTGATTGTCTAGTTAGATTTTTGTTTGTATATTTTTACCCATATCTAAGACGACCCACTGACCGAGAAGCCTATATTTATTGATTTTATACAAAATGGTGATAATTGAGCAAATTTCGGCTCCACTTGATTATTTGGAAAACCACCAATGAAGGGCGAAGTTTATCGAAGGTAAAGATCTTGCAATTATTCGTTTTGACCATTAACGCCCCACTTTATGGGCAAAGTATGTCGCCCGATGTTACAAAATATATTTTTTTTTATAGAAACAGACCATGTACCCTCTCGAAGTTGCTCAATCAAGGCTGGATGCTATTGAAGCCAGGAACGAGGCGACTTTAAAACATGCTCGGGCAGGCCATCAACAACTCAGCTGCTGCATTGATGGACAGCTCCACCACAGAAAAAATGGTGAACCATAGAGGCCACTGTGTGCCAAAAAAGGTAATTACTAATTACTGTTGATTTATAGGCAAGTCATTCACCTTTAGGTAATGGTTTCACCCAAAATCGGAACTTCTACTCATTGTGTGTGCTACCAACATACCCACAATAAGTATTATGGAGCATTGAAAACAAAACAATAAAAATTATAATAATTAATATGACCCCTCCATCTAAGCTTATAAGCTTGTGTTAGGTTTAGGCTCAATCAGTAGTAGTACATTGGCCAGAATCTGACATCTTGATTGTAACTCTGATAATAAGCGCTAGGTTACACAACATGCTATAAAAGAAGTTGCAACTTTTGTATTAAACTTAATTTTGTTTTCACACAAACTCTGCAGAATTATAATGTCATGACAAAATGATTAAATGAAACAGTGTTTATAAAAAGAGTATTAATTTATTTTAACCTATAAGTATACCCGTAATTACAGGAACAACAATGTTCTGTTCCCGGGCTTGAAACGTTAAATCATATTTTGTCAATACTGTGGTCACTGTGGATCTGTAACAAAGAGTTAAATCATTTTATTAATACTTAGAGCATTTTCGTACTTCATTCGAACATTAAGGTAGGTTTACAGTACATACCTGCTAATTTAATTTATGCATTTCTCCACAGTCTGTCAAGAAGAGCCTGCTGCAGTGCCCGACCTTCAAGAAGATCCCGATTCACCCGTTGATGGTTTTGATAATTAGGTGCTGCATTATTATTTTCCTCCTAAATTAAAAAACAGATTAGTGATTAATGACATGACTTATTATTTTTATTAAAAGGTAATATTTGTGATTTGTTATTCAAATGATGATTAAAATTAAAATATTGAAGATCTTTTTGATTTGTATGAAGACTGATTTTGATTTGTTATTATTATTACATTAGATATTGTAACTTGTCTTTTGTTTTATGTAGTACTTATATTTACATTTCAGGTTTTTCAATTGACTTGAAATTCAAGTTTAAAATGTTAAATAAATATTTAGTTTATGAGAAATAAAGATTATTTTAAATATTGATTTTTAACATAGCAGTATTATTTTAAATTCCATCTTCATTCTAAGTGAAATGTGGAATGTAAATCACCTATTGCAAGCCAAGTACTTCTAGATAAACTTCATCAGGTGGCAACGGTGCTCTTGCCATGTATGGAATGTTGTGCAATATGTAACATGCATTCACAATCTTGCCTGCAGTTGTTCGACTATAATGTAAAGCATGAACTGCAACCTGAAAAAATCAATTTACTTTTATAAGTACAACCGCAGGTAACTTAACTTTTATTTAATTAATACTGTTCTTGACATAAACTATTGCATCTAATCATTGTTATTGAGTATCTAAAACAATAAATTGCTTATAATAATGGGTCTTTACCTGAAACATGCTTATAATACGCTGCAATGGGGAATGAGTTCTTCAATTTATTAACCTCCATATGAGTTCTTTCCAAGGCGAAACGACTTTACAAATTCCGCCTCGGGAATATCTTAAAAGGGTTCAAATAATCCCTTTAGGCTCAAAAGGTCTACTCTCCCAAAACATCCACTCTCCCAAAACGTCCATCATTCGCGTCAAGCGAAGGGCACGACGACGTCTTCTGCATTCCGCCCATTTTCTTTCTCTAGCATCCACTGCGTTGGCTAGCTCGAGAACATTTTATTCGTAGTGAATTCATTGTCTCCATTCAATATTCCACAAACACGATCGAAATAAAAGCAATGATTGCACAATGACGTTCCACTGATAGGTTAGTGATCAAAAGAACTGTCAAAACTTTAGCAGATTACCGCTCTATGTTAGTCATTGTGTACGAGATTACCATTCTAAAACAGTGGTTGTTCATTGGAAAGCCATAATGACGCCATTATATTAGTAGATTACCAAACTTGTCAAAATCAACAAATAGAAGATCAACGATAGATCATTCTGACACTATTGTAATAGCAGACTTGATTTGCGTTGGCTGGCTCGAGAATATTTTGTTCGTAGTGAATTCATTGTCTCCATTCAATAATCCACAACCACGATCGAATTAAAAACCATGACCGCACAATGACGTTTCAATGATAAGTCAATGATCCAAAGGAACTGTCAAAATTTTAGCAGATTACCGCTTATGTCAGTCATTCATTTGTCATTGTGTACGAGATTACCATTCTATGCCATTTCTTTCAATGGAGTGTCAGTGGTTGTTCATTGGAAAGCCATAATGACGCCACTAAATTAGTAGATTACCAAACTTGTCAATATCGACAATTATGAGATCAATGAACGACTATTCTGACACTATTGTAATAGCAGACTTGAGGCCCTGATATTTTTTTTAAATTTACATTGTAATAGTTTTAAGTGGTTTGGATGTTCCAATCGATTCAGAGCTATGATCCTTTTAGTTAAAATTCAGTTTCAGTTTAGTTTTCATGTGCACAACTTTTTTTAGATATTAACATAAAAGACGCTTTCGCTGTGTGGGTAGACACAGGGTCAATACTCATAATTTAGTTACTCCAAGTTTTAATTGATTATATATATTTTAAATTGAATTTTTAATGTTATAATTATATTTTATTGTTATTAACCACCCAACTCTCACTACATACTATTTCCAAGTCTTTCTGTGTTCACATTCTTCTTTCTACTTACTTTTCTACTATCCAACCATCTCTATGGACACTACAATGGCAACAAGTTTAGGAGATCTCGAGCAGCTGTTTAACTCGCGGATGGCTGAGTATGAGAGCAAGCTGAGAAATGCATCCTGGATCTGAGCCAGCACCTGACATCACAGCACTATCATGTGAGTTTGCTGAATTCAAAACTTTTTTGTGGCAGGCACTCTCAAAATTGAAATCACAAATAGAAATGCTTTCTCTTGCCTATGACAGACATGAAACTATGATGAGAAAAAAGGTCTTATTGTTTCATGGGGTTGCCGAGTTACCAAGTGAAAAGTTACATGATGTGGTTCACAAAGTGTT
This sequence comes from Xestia xanthographa, assembly GCA_905147715.2. Lineage (NCBI taxonomy): Eukaryota > Metazoa > Arthropoda > Insecta > Lepidoptera > Noctuidae > Xestia > Xestia xanthographa. The sequence goes on along the minus strand of LR990644.1, from coordinate 27,555,387 downwards.
AACCGACCAAATGAGCTTGTCCGAAGTAAAAAAAGAAAGCATTCATGTCTGCCACCGATTGGGATCTTCACAAGGCAAAGCTAGACCTATCCTGGTTAGACTTCACACCACTGAGCATCGTCACTTGATCTGGGAGAGCAAAAAGTCATTGAAAGGTACTGGCATCACAATCTCTGAATTTTTAACCCACACAAGACACCGTACTTTCATGGACGCACGCAAGCATTTTGGGGTGCCGAACTGCTGGTCGGTGGAGGGCAGGATAGCGATCGTCACTTCAGATGGTAAGCGTCACAAGATTGAAACTCCGGGTGAACTTCGAGCACTGGTTTCGCGGTTCCCCAAGGCCTCAGGCGAGTCTGGTGCTGCTGCGCTGTCGGAGGTACACACTTCTCCTATGTGTGCAAGCCCCACCGAAGTTCCCGCTACACCTTCAAGAGGCCAAAGAAAGGCACGCCGGCGTAACTAATGTTAGTACCACTGGATTGTTTGTTTACCAAGTTACTATGTAAATTAGCCGTATTGTACGATAACTTTTGATTTGTTCGGTACTTTTAAACGTCGCCGGTACTATAAACATTTTGTGTTCTCTGTACACCTTCACAGTAAATTTTTGTGTAGCTTTATTATTTAATTTATTAGAATAAGTTTAGTCGGTATGTTTACAAACTTTTAATGTCAGACTGTCAATGTCATTGTGTCATTAAGACATTCATTTTCATTCACGTTTAGTTAGTGTTCCATTAATGTCTGCGGTAATGCATATTAATAAGTGTGCATTGTTGCTCGAGTTACGCGAATATTTTATTTTAGTTTTCAAAATATTGTTACTTTATTTTTCATGTGTTCTTTTTTTTATATATTTTGTTGCTATTGATTTGTACAATTTCTTCCAACAAACTAGTGAGTTAGGGTGGTTGTATTTTAAAACAATCAGCCGAATACGTAGGTATATTTAATTGTAGTTATTCTTGTTTTTATTATAATATTATATTTATTTAATATTTGTATTTATCTATGAATATTCCAACTGACTTAGATGACAGTTTTTTCTCTTGTTCTGCCTCGACTTGCAGCTTCGTTAGTGCGGACAGTGAGCCTCCGCTTCGTACTTTGCGTGACAATATTTCCTCTCTTTTTTGTAACTATCCTAACAATCTGCATATAGCCCATATTAATGCTCAGAGTGTTCCTGGTCACTATTCCGATCTTCTGGCATCCTTTAGCAGTGTTCATCTTGATGCACTCCTAATATCTGAGACCTTTCTTAGGCCCTCTCTTCTTTCTACTCACTACGCACTTCCTGGTTTTGTCCTGGTCAGAAATGACAGGATAGGCAAGGGTGGTGGTGGTGTCGCCATTTACTTACGCGATGATATACCGCACAAAATTGTAAGTTCGTCTCCATCTCAGTACTCGGGGTCGGCTGAATCACTGTTTCTTGAGATCACCTTAAATCATACCAATGTATTGCTTGCTGTGTTTTACTCTCCAAACCTTCACATTAACTACTTTGACTCCTTAGAATCCTCACTTAACAATCTTTGCCCATCATATGAGCATGTCATTTTAATGGGTGATTTTAACACATGTTTAATTAAAAATGATTCACGTTCACTTAAACTCCGTTCGCTTTTATCTTCTTTCAATCTTGATATTCTACCTCTTTCAGCGACCCATAACTCCCCTAATTGCACGCCTTCTCTTCTTGACCTAATGATCGTATCTTCTTCTCACAATGTTGCTGAGTTTGGGCAGCTCACTGCAACCTTTTCTTATCATGACCTCATTTACCTTTCCTATCGTATCCGACCTCCAAAATGTAAGCCTCGTTTCTGTTTCCTACGTAGTTTTAATAGCATAGATCTGGAGGCTTTGAAACGCGATGCTGGTGCTATCGATTGGACTCACGTTACCGAAAGCACCAGTATCGATGAAAAGGTGAACAGCTTCAATGCCATTTTATTAGATATCTATGATAAACATGCCCCCCGTCGGCGTATTAAAATTAAACATAATCCTGCTCCGTGGATGACTACTGAGATTAAGAATGCTATTGCTCGAAAGGATAAGGCGAAGAGTAGGTATAGGCGCAGACCCACTGATCTTAATCTCACTCACTTTAAAGCACTACGTAACCGCTGCAATCGTCTGTGTCGAGATGCGAAGAGACGCTATTTCCACGAATCTCTCGTTGATCGTAACTCCTCCGATATCTGGAAATTTTTAAAGTCTGTAGGTATCGGCAAATCTCCTACGAATGCCTGTAAAGATGTCGACTTGTGCGCTCTTAACAGGCACTTTTCTTTACCACCTGTTTCTTTGGACCCAAGCGCTAAAGCTTCTACCTTATCTGAGCTGTCTAAGTTTCCGTTACCGCAATGTACACCTTTTAATTTCAGTCCTGTCTCTGAAGACGTTGTGAAAAAGTCCCTTCTCTCTATTTCCTCCTCTGCTGTGGGCCATGATAATTTGTGTTCGAGAATGATAATACCCATTATTTCAGAGCTGCTCCCCATCCTTACTCATATTGTTAATTTTTCCTTATTCTCTGGTATATTTCCATCAGCCTGGAAACAGGCTCACATAATACCACTTCCTAAAGTTAGCAATCCTTCTTCCTTATCCCACTTCAGACCGATCTCCATTCTTCCTTTCCTTTCCAAAGTTCTCGAACACATTGTTCATGGTCAAATTTCCAGATTTCTATCGTCTAATACTCTTATTTCCCCTTTCCAATCTGGCTTCCGTACTGGCCACAGTACTGTCACTGCTCTCCTGAAGGTTACTGACGATATCCGCTGGGCTATGGACAATAAATCTTTGACTGTTTTAGTGTTACTTGATTTTAGTTGCGCGTTCAACTCAGTGGATTTCGACATCCTTCTTGGTATCCTTCAATCTTTTATCTTCTCTGCCTCTACGATAGCCTGGTTTGACTCGTATCTGCGGGGTCGCTCTCAGTGTGTCCGCCAAGAAGAAATCTACTCTGATTGGTGTGATCTTACTGCTGGTGTTCCTCAGGGTGGCGTTCTTTCTCCTCTTCTCTTCTCTATCTTCATTAATACTGTTACCAAATTTATCACTTCCAGCTTTCACCTCTACGCAGACGATTTGCAGCTGTATCGACATTTCTTGCTGGCTGATGCGGAATCTACAATCAACGCCATGAATCATGACCTAGAAAGAATCTTTCAATGGGCTAAGTCATACGGCTTACAGATTAACCCTACCAAGTCGCAGGCCATGATTATAGGCAGCAGATACTATCGCAATGCTCTTGACTTGTCATCTTTAACTCCATTATCTTTGGGCTGCTCGACCATTGCCTATGCTGAAACAGCTAAGGATCTTGGTGTCTTAATTGACAGCAATCTTTCTTGGCGAGCTCAAGTGAATGAGGTTAGTCGTAAGGTGCACTTTTCTTTCCACTCGCTTAAATCCTTACAGAGCTTCTTGCCTTTTAAAACTAAAATTTACTTGGCTCAAACTCTGATTCAGCCGATCATTGATTATGCTGATGCCTGCTATTTGGATGCCACCGAAGAGCTGTTGAATAAGCTAGAGCGTTTGCAAAATCTTTGCATTCGTTTTGTGTTTGGACTGAGAAAATATGACCATGTCTCTCACTACCGCAAGGAACTGAAGTGGCTCCCTATCCGTCTTCGCAGAAACACTCGGATATTATGTCTCCTCTACAATATCCTTCATAACCCTGCATATCCCAGTTACCTGCGCGATCGCTTTTCCTTTACCCGTCCTCCTGATGCTCTGTGTAGATCCCACCTCAGGCATCATCTTAATTTCCCATCCCATAAAACCGAATTCTATTCGTACTCCTTCTCTGTTCACGCAGTACGTTTGTGGAACTCACTTCCGCCTAACATTCGAGACTCTAAAACTTTATTTATCTTCAAAAAGCAAGTCAAAGAGCACTACCTGTCTTCTATACAGTAATATTCTACATATATATGTATGTATATTATAGGTAAATATTTACTATACGAGTATTTTTTTTTTATATGTGTATGTATTTGTATGTATGTTTATTTCATATACCTAGATATATTTTGTTTTAAGTTTTATTTTACATTTCCTGTTTTGTCTTTTCTACACACTGTGTCTACATTTCTAATCGAACTTTCCTCTCGCAGGTCTGCTGGAAGAGATTTCTTATGAAATAAGCAGTACCTTTGTGCTCTTCTATCTTAATGTAATGTCCTGTTAAGTATTTTGTGTGTACATAAATAAATAAATAAATAAAAGACCTAAGAAAAAACTATTTTATTTAGATCACCCAACAAAAATATTTTGCACCATTGGTGTTTTGAGTTGACAAAAATAAAGCATTAAGTCAGCCTCCGTACTGCGGCTTAAGGCTGATGCTCCAGGGTAGCCCGCGAAACTCGATTGAATGACTATTTCTTGAAAAGGTCATTCAATCAAGTTACATGAACTTAGAGGGTTGTATTGATGATTTTGATTCTGTAACTACATACGTCTTACAGCCGCGAATAATATTTTAATCAACATACAACTTAGCACTGTCCTCCAAATTGCAAAAAACTTAAGAAAATTTGAATTTCACGGGCTGGTTGGAGCATTCACAACAATATAGAAGGAGTATGAACCTCACCTGTAGAACTCTGCATACTTCCTCTTGCGCTCCTTGCCAAGCAGCTGCTGGGTAGCAACTGCTGATACTCCGGCCAGCACCAGAGAAATGATCAGGTTTTTCTTGATCTGAGAGTTGAGGAGGCCCCTCATCACGGGCTTGCTTACGGTGGACACTGCCTTGTCTGCCATCTGTTTAGGGAAAGGGACTTATTAAATCTGTGACTTGTATTGGCTGTGAGTATATAGGGTGAAAGGGATATCAACGCACAAACGGTTACCACATACTGAACGTACTCAGTACATAATCATTGAACCTAAGAGATATATAAATGCAACATTTGTAAACTTTGCAATCCCATTTTGAAATACTATTATTACTCTATTATCATTCTGAACCAAAATAAAATAAAAATCTGCTGTTTCCTACAAAAGTTCAATACCTACCAACATGGTGAAAATGTATAGAACAGCTGTAATTTTTTCTTAAATTACTAGGGAAAAATTTCTCCATGGGGGGTTTAGAAAGACATACTATGTGGTTTGTGCGTCAGCCACCCTGTATAATTAAAAGTGAAGAAATTGACAGTTTACAAAACCAGAGACAGATCTTTACTTATGGGCGCTCCTTTGCCGGAAGCATTCGCTTGTAATGTAACAATCCAGGATTTGATTTTGTACAGAAACAAATGAATCTGAACGGTTACACTACAGGCGTATGCTCCCGGTGAGGGAACACCTCTAAATATAGTAATATTCTAAAGTCATACTCGGTCTGGTCATTGGTTTGTGCAAAGATGCAGGTGAAAAGCCAGTTTAATTGATATTTGCAAAGGCTTTTTAAATTGATTTTTGTCTTTAGATAGAAGATTAAAACAGATAAGTCCAAATGAGGAAGTATTATAATATTATAGATAGGTAGGTAGTTTTAGGCATACTTCCATGTAAGTACGTAATAAACTAGCTCTAGGGCGTTTTCAGCCTTGACTAATAATTTTAATAATTTTCACACTTTGAAGTGAAAAATTTTGAACATGAGTTAACCTTTTTCTCAATGAGTATTCCTATCATTATTAAACATAGTTTCACCTATAGACTTGGTAGGTATATATTATACTGCCGTAGTTCCACCCTTGCAAAGAGGGCTCAGGCACACTATTAAACATATTGTACTGTCAAATCAGATAAGATGATAGGTAACAGCGAGTCAGCGACTGAAATTAGAACATCATTCAAATAACTATCAACCATAGTTATTGAGACGTAGAAGTATATAATAGTATCGCACAAATAGCAAATTTTTTATTATGATTAATTAAGCGAATGAATGAGGAAAACTATTTTCATGAGTAACGAGTGTATTGACAACGTTCTTACATAACATTTTCATGCCATTTTTTTGTAAGTATCGAGTTAAAACTTATAGTTACATATTCCAATTACAAGTAAAAACATAAAAAGATGAAATATATTGTGATACTTACTTTTATTTAACTAGTTTCACGAAAATTCGCAAAGCACACGAGAACAGCAAGTTAAAACTTCAACTGTTTTCTATTGCATAAAAATGATTAATTGAGATTAATGTTGTCTTTGCCTATTGGTTCCTACACCAAATGTTTCGCATCAACCAATCACAAGGCTTAACAATGCCACAGGAAAGTTTTCTGATTGGCTGAGTGATCACGTGTGTTCTCGATAACATCGATTTTCCGCAACGTTCCATTTCAATGAAAATAATTTCATTCCTAAATATTATGTATAGAATGAAATTATTTTCATTGTGTAAAAACATGGTAACTATGCTCATGTGGTTTAAATATTATTGTTTTATAAAATAATAGTTACTATTTGCTCGAGAGCAACTGTAATCGGTGTTGTTTCGGTTCCGTTATGCGTATGTATGCGTTGTAATTATTAAGAATTTTAGATGGAACAGCCACAGAATTTATCTAGTGAATGGTTACACATGTGATCTAAGAAGTTTATTTCTTACAATATAGCTTGATCTCTGCGACAAAAAGTCATAAAACCATACCTAACAATTGAAATCATGCAACAATCGATTTCGACCAGTATTTTAGATTGATTTAAGTTGTAGTGGCAACCCCATTTGAGATCTATGGTAACCGGTATGGTAACAACATCCATAGCCAGTGTTGCTAGTTTATTAGTAGGTAATCTGGAAGTTGCCATAAACCTTTAATAGCTTACCTGTATTGGTCACATCTTGCAACTGAATGAATTATCAACCAGTTCCCTCCAACCAAATGGAGTTGTTTACGGCACCTTTTGTTCTGGTAACTTGGTGGTTTATTTATATTTTTATACGTTGCCCCATACAAAGAATTTCTCCTGTATCGTGGGTGCGTTTATATTAAACAAATGATGGTGTCAGTTTTGACTGAATCTTCTTTGATTTCGATTTCACAGCATTATTAATAAATCTCCCTCCTAGCGTAATTTATCGATTACTGGAAGGCAGAGTGGAATAGTCCCGAGTGTCACCATTGTTATTTATTTTTCTTCTGACTTTCTATTGCAGTCTCCTGAATCCCCGTAGCAGTGGCGTAGCGTGCCTTGGCGGGGCCCCGTATAAAAATTTGTTTAGAGGCCCCTAGGGAAATAATGAGAGGTTTTCTTTTTGAGGTATTAAAAAAAACTTAGTCTCCAAGAATTCTACAGATGGCGTTGAACTTACTATGATAGTTGGTGCCAAAGCCAAAACGCTTGGAAAAAAAAAACATTGTGTCACGTCACATACTCTCGTTGACTGACACTTTCATTTGCTTAACCTTCCGAATATAACCTAGTTTTCTCACGCTTTGTTAAAATCAGTTCTTTTAGGTTCCGTTCCTTGCATTATCGTACTAACTCCTAGCGCCATCTATCTATATTTCTGAAAAAAAAAAGAAATTGGGTAGTTTTTAACTTTTGCTTACTCGCGTTGGGGGCCTCCGTGGCCCGGAGCCCCGTATAATTGATACGGCATATACGGCGGTAGCTACGCCCCTGCCCCGTAGGGTTAGGCAGAGGTGTATCTAACAGTACACCCACATTTCGACAGTTATGTTTAAGTCCCATAATGTAATAGGGGGCGAGCCTATTGCCATCAACCGTGCAAAACTCCAGACTCCGTGGCTGCTACTAAGAAATTCCTGATGGCAACTATGATGCGATTGGCCTGTGACTGACACTGGCTTGGCCACCATCAGAGATTTTAATTTTGATAACACATACAAAATTATCGCTAATTAGTCGAAATTTGTCGCCAAATATCAGAATTTGTCGATCACTGGTTCAAAAGATATAAGCTAGGGTTTATAGGTATTTAATGTGTATACGCCTTGTATAGATTATCCAAATAAAATGCTTGAGTATCGAAAATATGTTTTAATCAGATAAAATGACACTTACAGACATTTAGTATAGCGGATGGAAAATTGGAGTGTGTCCTTGGGTTGCTAGCCCTACCTTTTTTAAATTCCCAAAATGGTGTTACCAGTAATTTAGATCACAATATACTACAGTAGTTATTGGCCCGACCCGGGAATCGAACCCAGGACCTCATGCTCAGTAGTCCAACGAGGCGATAGAGTAAAGCGGTGTGACTGACACTGGCTTGGCCACCATCAGGGATATTAGTTTTGATAACACAAATAAATTGTCGCTAATTAGTCGAAATTTTTCGCCAAATAGAATTTGTAGGCCACTGGTTCAAAAGATATAAGGGCTTATAGGTGGCCGATCTGGAGAGAGGCTACCCAGCTTTGCCACATTTATATCTCAAAAACTAGGGCACCAAGCGAAGATCTGTTTTCTACCATATTTTGTTGCCAATTACTCGCAATTTGTCGCCAAGTCACAGATTTAATCGGGTTTTAGTTCAGAAGATATAATGAGTTCAATTAGTAAGGTATAGTCCAAGAGCTAGATCGAAAGAAAACAACTAGCAGTTAGCTAATATAATAATAATGTTAATAGTTCGAAAAATAAGTTAAGAGTATTCATTCGATCTAGCTCTTGAACTATACCTTACTAATTGAACTCATTATATCTTCTGAACTAAAACCCGATTAAATCTGTGACTTGACTTTGACTGTGACAAAATATGGTGGAAAACAGATCTTCGCTAGGTGCCCTAGTTTTTGAGATATAAATGTGGCAAAGCTGGGGAGCCTCTCTCCAGATCGGCCACCTATAAGCCCTTATATCTTTTGAACCAGTGGCCGACAAATTCTGATATTTGGCGAAAAATTTCGACTAATTAGCGACAATTTATTTGTGTTATCAAAATTAAAATCCCTGATGGTGGCCAAGGCAGTGTCAGTCACACAGTAAAGCGTGCAACAAGTCTTGGTCCGCGTGTGTGTAATTGCGTGTATTGTGTGTGTAGGGGGTAATTCGAAAAAATATTCCACAATTAAAACCACAAAATATTTTTTATTCATTTATTAATAAACTAACTTTACAAATTTAATAATAGCAGAACAATAATATTCCTTATTTCTTCATTCGTAATAATATGATAAATCAGCATGACTCAACCGTACTTTTATCAATATAATTTCTTCAATCGTTATAATATGATGATAAATCAAGCTTGACTCATCGTACTTTTTATCAATATAATAATTATATGATTTTTAAAAATAATCTAGAAACGACAGTGAAAGCAACTTACAGAGAAAATAATGCACAATATAAAACTGAACTTCATAAAACTGCCAGCAACAAAAAATGATTACAGGCATCGTTTATCATTGTCCTAAATTGATTCCCCGCGGCGCGTGCCGCCCAACACGAACTAGAAAAAATATTACAAATAACATAAAGTTAACTTTATTGTATCAATTCTTTCATTTTACTATTTCTGCATGTATTTACAAGTTCCATAGAATGTAAACAAAACTATAACCTACTCTCGTGTGGTGTAACCCCTAAACTATATTTATAAGTGTTATTAAAACTATTTGTATTTCTCTTTCTTCATTGTAGATATATAAACGTACAATATAGATATTTTTTTATCGGCATAAATTACTATCATTAGTCGAAAATAAAAACAAAACAAATAAACTAAAAATGATAACTATACACCCAATATACACAACTAGTTGAGAGTTCATTCACCTATAATTATATGGTACAAGCTTGCAAGTCATACTTTTATATTAAGGCTTTTGCATGTCTACAGGAGTCGGTCCTCTCGGGAGCGACTCGCTATCTCCCACTATTTACAAACGCTACTCTCCCCAAACTAAATATGATTTTAAAAAGAAAACAAGTACTTAAAACGTAACATATATTAATATCCCCATCTATACATAAAAATTTACAAGAGATTGTACATCGGCCGGACCGATTTAGTAATTAATAATTTAAGAAGAAAACAAAGAGTTTGTTTACAAAACAGTTTCCCGCCGTCCAGCGCTCAGACTAGCCGCATTCGTTCTATACACTAATATTAACAGACAATTACCACGGCACACAGTTATAGGGCACAATTTATTCAGGCAATAAATTCATTACTAATTATTAAATTATTTTCTCATTATATCTACGTACGTACTATACACGTTATGTATGTATGCACTATCACTGTCAGACTAACATTGAACATCTTCAAAACAGGGGAAGGGGGACAAACAAACATACACTTCGGGAGAAATTATACAATACTGTAATGTACGGTTCTAAGCTAATAGTGTAAAAGCTGTCTAAAATGTGCTTTTAAATAAAATGTCACATCCAAATATTATTGCTTTGATTTGTCTTTGATCCTTACACAGGAACGAAACAAGTCTACGCGAACCATAGACGCCTACAGATGTGTCGCTCTACCACAGACAACCACGCATCGACCGATACAAATATTACCCATTACAAATAGATCTGTAGGACACCCCGTGTCGTCTTGTCCATCATTTAATTATTAAGTTTTATTAATTATGATTTTGTCAGCAAATAGTGTATTGCAAGGTTCAATTTAGCTACAACCAATCGTTATTGTAAATGATGAACATTAAGGCGAGCGAATTCACACGTTCCTTGTATACTCAAGTGTTTAACAATCGTGTTAAAAAACACTAGCGTCTATAAAACTAAATTCATTTGATAATCAAACTATGCTTAGTGCGAAATAGAAGCTAAGATTCACTGGTTCATTGTCTAGGGATTTTGTGTAAAAACTTCGGATTAAAATTAGTTGAATCGATGGTGGGAACAAAAGTCGAAAAATGGAGGGAAAACGAAATAAATGGGGCGTCAAAATAAAATTTTAGTTTTACTGGAAGCCCGAACAGACAAACTGGTATAACATTCAGTCGCGATTATTATCTCATTCACTAAGAAATTATCAAGTTCCACATTTAATTATTACAATTATTGGTCGTGAATTCTCTTAAATATAAAAACGCTAACGTTACATCGTAATAGCGGCCAGCATTTTGCGCGGGAGAACGCCGCCGGGAAACGGAACCTAACATCGATCTTACTCGGCCATTTCGAACGGCCGATGAAAACCGATGTTATCTTGGTCAACTTTTCATATTATATTACAAATAAAACACGCCGTCCTCCCGCCAAAACATTATAAAAACTACAACGCTGCGTTTACGTCACCGAATCGACGTCACGAAGTTACGTGCAAAAACGTATGAAAATATTTAACTTTATGCATTTATTTCATTCTCTTTATATCTCTCGGGTATTTATACTATTATAACAATGTGCCTATATGTCGAGTGCATTTTGTACAATAATGATACACATCTATTCACTATTAAACTAAGGCTCTCCACGGCGCAAACTCCACAGAGTCTTGCAAGTGGCAACGTTTCAAGTTCCCTGCAAACGCGCCAACTTTAGCATATCAATTAGTCGATTTATCAACATCACTATTATGTACCTATGGTTACTAAATTCTGTATTAACTACAACTTGTTTTGTTAATAAATCACCTAATTGACATGCTAAAATTAGTGCGTTTGCTTCCATACTTAAAGACAAACACTCTTAAAATTACTCGATAGAAATAAACTTACACTTAAAAGAACAAAAAGTCGAGTGTTTTTATAGTGAATGGTAACATTTGTTCACTAAAAATAAATTATACGGACAGTATGACTGCACGTATTTGATTGGGTCCGGCGTTATCGATTGAACGTTTCGTTATTGATAATGAATATCAAAAGATTAAGTTAGCAGGACGGATTTAGGAAGAATTAATTTTAGAATAGATTTCGTCGTTGTTTCGTAATTATGGACTGTATAGATTAATGATAAGTATGTCAATGATAATTTAGAACATTTTTTATTGCTGTGAATACTAGCTAGTCTTTTTAATTCTAGTAAAGTCACACTTAGACCTATCAATATTTTTGAAGAAATGTTTGTAAAACCTATCAGTTTAAGTCTAAAGTTGATAACAAAATGGAACTATTCTAAAATCAATTTCGCTAAATCCTTTTCTATTCGCGACCAGTAGCGACAGAAGAGATACAAGCGGCGACCGCGCGACCAAAGATCGTAAATATCTACTATTATCGTCAATTTGATACATTTTATACTGTCATTATATTGTATTGAAAATGTCTACGATAAATGTTGAATAAATAAAAACGAATGAAATAAAAAAGGAAAGTAGTAGTAGTAAAGTGGTGGTAGTAGTGTAGTGAAATAAAGTACATCTGTTGATATACTTATTTAGTAACTTGGATGGTAAAAAAAAATTGCGACCGATAGATTCGTTTTTTTTATGGTCGTTTTGTCTTTGGTTTGCGGTCGCATTTTGTAGAACTCTAGCAAAGAGCGGCTGACGACACATCCGAATTCATAAATACACATTAACACACAATTTTTATGTTAAATATCAACACAGTATCTCTCAAACGTTAGTATTGCAACTTTACTAGACTCCACACTTTGGTGTTAATTCACAATCGATTTAATTAATTGAGATTCATTAAAATGAACAATTACCAATCGCGGATTAGTGGAAATCACTTGGGATTAATTTTCAACTCGCAACGTACATTACAATTTAGTTAATTTTAGATACATATTATAAACGTGACCCAAACTGGTACAAAACAAAATCTTGAAATAGTGTACTCTTGAATGCGACTGCATGATGGTCAGTGAACGTTCTCAGCGCTCATGCGCTCATGTAGTCGTACGGAGTGTCACAAATTCTACTAGTTAACTAGTGTATAACGTTCGGCGCGCTTTGTCGTGCCACTCGTGCGGGAGACCAGACACGCGGACACCGCGAGCGTTACCTAGAGCTGCGCACGCGCCGGCCGCGCGGCGTCAGTCCGCCGGGGGCTCGGCTCGCGGCAGGGGCTGCTGGGGCTGGCGGGGCTCGCCGTGCTGGCCGGGCTCGCGGGGCTGGCGGGGCTCGCCGTGCTGGCCGGGCTCGCGGGGCTCGCGTGGCTCGAAGGGCTCGCGGGGCTCCGCGCGGCGCCGCCGTCACTTGTCCTTGGACGCGCGCCTGCGCCGCACGCCGGCCGCCGCGCCCGCGCCCTCACCCACTGCGCCCACACCAAACATACTACGTCAGCACCGCCCGACAGGGGGAAAAAGTGGCAACGGATCAGTCTGTATTGACGCGGGACTCACCGGCACTTCTCGTTTTCCTTCGGACGGGCGCAGCGGCGGGCGGGCCGGCGGGGCCCGGCGGCGTGGGGCCCGGGGGCCCGGGCGTGGGCCCGTGGCGCACGGAGCGTCGCGTACCCACGCCCTCGGCCGGCTTGCCGCGCGCGGGCCCCCGCACGGCCTTGCCCACCTTGCCGCGCACCTTGCAGATGAGCGGCTCGTCGCTGTCGCTGTCGGAGTCCTTGCGCTTGGTGGGCGGCGCGGGCGCGGGCGGTGCGGGTGCCCGCACGGCCTCCCGGCGCGGCTTCTTCTTGGGGCGCGCGGCGTCATCGTCGCAGCTGAGCGTGGAGGCGCCGGAGCTCTCGGACTCGCGGCGGCGCCGCTTGAGAGGCGGCGCGGGTCGCGCGGGAGCGGGTGCGGCGCGCGGACTGGTCTTGTCGTCGGCGCCGCGCAGACAGTTCTTGGGCGCGAGCGCGGGCGAGTCGGCGCGCTCGAGCTTGGTGTTGGCGGGCGAGAGGCGCGGCGTGCGCGGCTGGTCGGCGGGCGAGCTGAGCTTGCTGCTGGAGCGCGTGCGCACGGAGGTGCGCGCCACGCGCTCGAGCGCGGACGGCGAGGGCGACTCCGGCCTTTTGCCCGCGTAGTCCGGCGTGGGGATCTCGATCAGTAGTTGCTCCAGCAGGCTCTTGTCCGGGAAGTCCGCCTTCAGCGGTAACCTCTCGAGCTTGGGTTCTCTCTTCTCGTCGGGGTCGGGCCGGTCGGCGCTCGCGTCGCCGTTCTCGGTCCGCTCGGGGCGCTCCTCCTTGACGTCGTCGACGGGCCCGAGCTTCTCCTGGTTGGAGTAGGTGTAGAGGGGCGGCGAGACCCGGCTGGGCGGCGGGTCGAAGTCCTCCAGCTTGACCTTGTCGCGGTGCGGGTCGGGCGAGGCGGGGGCGGCGGGCGACGCGACGGAGGGCGCGGGCTGGGCCTGCGCGGGCTCGGGCGGGTCGGGCGTGTCGGCCAGGTCCGCGGGCGGGCGGCGCGGCGCGTCGTCGCCGTTGACGTGGTCGGCGTGCATCTTGGCGAGCTCGGCCTCGATGTCGCCCAGGTCGTCGATGTCGGGCGGCGCGGGCTCGTAGCGCGGCGCTCCGGCGCGGGACAGACGCTCCAGCAGCTCGTCGGACGCGGGCGGCGCCTCCACCACGCCGATGATGCGCTGTACCGATGCCGGCGACGTCGAGCGAGGCATGTCTAGCCGTTCCTTCCTACAAATTGTTTAATTTTATTTACAAAATACTCCTTTATTTTGAGATGGACACCAAAACTACCTCAAAGTATTCATGGTCAAATTGTATGAAAACACAGACCATGCAAGTAAACGTCTAGGAAATGGTCTTTTAGAGGCCAATTTGAGTGGTTTGAATGAAATAACAATATACAAAATATAGTGTAATTTACCTCGCAGGCGGCGACTGACTGGCCTGGTTGGGCGACTTCTCCGACAGCGCGTCCATGGACTCGATGCCCGAGTCCTCGCCCTGCGCCTGGCTGGCGGGCGAGCGGCTGCCGAACTTGTCGTCGGGCCGCGCTCGCTCGGCCACCAGCTTGCAGTACGACTTGTCCTTGGGCCGCTCCTTGCGGCGCGGGGAGGCGGGCGGCGAGCTAGCTATCGTGCCCACGTTCGTCGAGCCCGGAGGTTCTGGAACGTAAGCAGATTTATGTGTTTTCGTGTTCTGGAATGAGGTTGTGATGGTTGTATGAGGAAATTATCTTTTAAGCCGGTAGTTGGGAAAGAGTAGCAAGCATTTTGGATACAAAGACTTGCTCTTATTTATTGGAGAATGTTTAGTCTGAAGTGGCCTGACTATGTGGTGAACGAGTGAACTACGCGAGTAGTGATACTTGGGATACATTTTCGGGCTCGTGATTACACGCGAGTCCAGATACATGGAGCAACAAGGCGTCCAATACGATAGATGGTTAACAAATACTATTTCGCATTGTGTTGCAAGCAAGCAGCTTGAATGTTAACAAGTTTTTTTAGTGGTGGGCAAGCGTTTTGGTAGACCATAAGTTTGACTGTTTCTCATCTTAATGTGAATAAATGACTTTGGGTTTAGTTTTTTCATGATATTGAAACTCACCTGTACAGGAACTATGGCTGACTTTCCTCTTCTTGTCGGAGGCGAGCAGTCCATTGGGTGAGGTAATTGCACTTTCGGCGATTGTCCGTTTCAACTTGTTGTCATCGTCGGCAACGCGCCTCGAGTCATAGTGTTGCGATTCGGGCACGTCGCCACTTAGCGTCCACTCTAAGTCCTTATGACACTTCACCAACCTCTCACACTCACTAGCACCTGAGTTACACTGATTCACTTGGTTTGTTACGTCACTATCAACGTCTGATTGCACTGTTTTCCCCTCTGACTTTACACTATCACATTTCACTTCTGTTTTAGGAATAGGTAACTTCTTCTTTGCTTCGTGATTGTTCGGCTCTCTGTAGCCCTCGTTTTGCGCGTATTTCCCTTCCTTGTCTAACGTGTCGTTCCTCCATTCTTTGTCTCGCTCTTTGTCTGATGATTTGCTGCTGTCGGTGCTGAGTATTTTTAGTTTCTTTTTCATTTTGAGGTCTAAACTCTGAACTTTGTTGTTTAGTTTGTAGTCGTGTGACTTTGTGACTATGTGAGCGTTTTTCGAGATAGTTTTCATTCTGTAGACGACGTTGTTGTCGCCCGTTATCTCTGTCTTCACTCCGTCCGCTTCGTAATGGTTGTTGAGCTTTATCCCTTTCACGTTTAAATACTCGTCATCAGTCTTGTTCTCAGTACTTTCACTAGATTTTGAGGCTATTGACTCGTCGGAGTCCCTCCGATGTGACTTGTCGTCCGAAGATTCCGAAGATTTCCTGATTTTAATCTTCTTCGTGTGAAGGTCGCCAGGGCCGAACTTTTTCTTCTCTTTTTTCGAGTTCTTTATGACGGCTGAATTTCGTCCTCGTAAGCTTATGTGCAGAGGAGGGACCCTAAGCTCGCCATCTGTGGGTTTGTCACCTTTCTGTTGGTTTACGAAGCTGATGTCTGCTTTGTACACAGTTTGGACGGCGGGCTCGTTCTTGTCGAGCTTTAGCCTGAGTTTTATCGACTCTTTTTCAGTCTGCGGTGACTTGGGCGCGTCGAGGACGGGCGCGGGGAGCTTGAGGGGCGGGGGACGCGGTAAGGCAACTTTGGTGGACTTGTTCTCTCGGATGATCTTGTCCTTGAGCGTGGCGGGCTTCTCTTTGGCGCCGACAGTGCGGGGCTTGCCACCTTTCTGAGCGAGTTTGTCGTCTCGCTCTTTCTTGGCGAGCTTGTTCCTCAGTCGGAGCTCGTCGTCAGCTCTCCGCGTGTCCTCGTCGGTGGCTGACTTGGCGATGCCGAACATTTCAGGCGCGGCCTCTACGGTCGGCTCCTTCACCTCACAGTTGGCGACAGTGACCTCTTCGACTTTCTTCTCCTGTTCTTTCGGCGGCGGTACATCGTCGTCCCTCATGAGGGTTTTGATGAGGTACTGCTTGCTCTGCTCCTCGATTTCTTGTGCCGAGGCTTGTGAGCCGACTGTTGCTGTGGCGACGGACGTGGTCGCTCGTATGGGCAGCTTGAGGGGCGGAGGCATCGCTTGGCTTGCACTAGACGGCGGAGACCTGAACGCTGGCACAGAATTCTGCGTATGTTGCGCTGCATTATGATGTTGTATAATATTTTGATGTTGCGTAGTATTTTGCATATGTTGCGTCGCGTTTTGCATATGTTGCGTTGCATTTTGCATGTGTTGCGTTGCATTTTGCACGTGTTGCGTCGCATTATGCATATGTTGCACAGAATTCTGCGTATGTAGAACAGCGTTCAATGGATGTTGTACCGCGTTTTGCATGTGCTGGACAGCGTTCATCGTGTGCTGCATATGCTGCTGATGTTGTACTGCGTTGGGCATATGATGGACAGCATTCGGCATGTGTTGTGTCGTCGTCGCCGTGTGTGCAGCATTTGGCGTATGTACAGTCGTGGGGGTATGTTGAACGGGCGGCGTATGCTGCGCCGTCGTGGTCGCATTCTGTTGGTGTTCTGTGTCCGAGTCTTGCCTCCTGAACTTGGTGTGTTGCGGCACAGGAGGGGGCGGCATGAACGTGTCGGGCCCGTCGTAGGCGTCCGACTTAGAAGGCACGTCGTGTCTCGTCTCATAGTTGGTGGTGTAGTGGTCACCGGTGATGTCCTGTAGCACCGAGTCAGGGGTGTTGTTGTTCGCGTTGTTCCCTGAGAGGAGCATGTCTAGTTTCGCGCTGGCGTCTAGTTCTGAGATGGCGGAGAAGGCGCTCTCGTCGAGGTTGAGGTCGTCGCCGAGAGTGGGCATGAGGTGTTCGAGGTCGCTGTCGGGCAAGTCGAGCAGGGCGAGGTCCCGGTAGGGCTCGTTCCAGTCGGGCTGCGTGGTCGCGCGTGAGGCGGCGCGCTGACGGGCTATGTATTGCTGTTGATACCTCTGGAATTCCTGGAAAGAAGACAAAATGCGGATTAGATTTTTGCTATATTTTGTGATTATGAGTCTTCGTTTACGGTCATGAGCGGGTGTTATAAATTATATACACTCAATAATAGATGTAATATGGTCCATACAGTAGCACGTCATTGCTGTAATTACGAATTTGAAGTTGAGATCTTGCTATACTACTTTAAAGGCGATTCCTTCGACGTACCTCGCGGAATTCTAAATATCTTGCGTTGTACTTTACAATCAGGTGTAGGACTACTACATAGTCAAAATAAAGGGTGTAAAACACCTCTTAACGAAGCCGAAAGGCCTTGTTCTCCTTGTCATTGCGATCATTTTTTTGTTCTACACCATACCTGGGAACCTTCTAGTTACGGAGATATTGGAGGTCAAAGTTACAACTTTTGACAAGGTTTTTTTTTAAATACATGTTTTTATTGTAAGATTTTTACTTTAAACACCTCCACGACCCTCGTACTATTCAATCCATCCATCAGCACATGTTTTGAGTGCGTCACATTGAGTTCTACCACAAAACATGATTTTTCACCCGAAAAAGTCGTTTCCCATCAATAATTTTTGCGTAAAGTTACTTAGTGTGATGTACAGAATGCTTGGTTGACGGCTTCGTGATGAGGTCTTTTACACTCAGGTCCCCTATAAGGTCATAAGTCGTTCGTGCTGCGAGTTCCGACTAATCATATTGAGACCTTCCTCAAGGAAGAGTTTTGGCCGAAGGGTGTCGTGTATCGGCGATTCCGCGGAAGGCTACGCGACACCACGCAGCGCAACATGACGCCGTCTCTTCGTGTACAATAGTTTAATTAGGTTTTTGTAGTTTATATAAATATGTATGTTAGTCTGTAAGGTATATATTACGATATGGGTCTTTTGTTACCTGAATGAAATGATATATTATATTATTATAAATATAAACAAGACGTACCTGGAAACTAGACTGCGTCTTCTGATCCATAGAAGCCGTGGGAGGCGGCAACAAGGCCTGCAGGTCCTCGGGCGTGACCCGGGAGTGTTGCGGCGGGCGCAGCGGGCGCGCCGCCTGCGTGCGGTAGGGCGGCGGGGGCGGCGCGCTGAACGTGTAGCCCGCCCCGCGCGGCGCCGGCCCAGACCCCGACCCCGACATATGCTGGGGAACAACGTTCATTAATAAGGTATATGCATCATTTTTTTTATCACTCTAAACAAAGCGTATTTACATCAGAAATAGCAAAGTGAAATTATTTTTTTAATGTCTATAAAAAATAATTCTAAGTTATAAGCATTTGAAAAAGCTGATTAGACAGAGAGATCCGATACAGCGAATGACGTCATTCGCTGCATCGACGTACAAAATCCATACTAAATTCCGTTTATCTAGAAAGAGATAGAAACAAAAGTTTAAATGGTTATAACTTTTGTGTTGTTTGGCCGATTTATGTCTTGTTTTCGCTTTTTGTGATTATTTGTATAGTACTTTACATTCCGTATCGAAATAAAAAAAAAAAAAAATTATGCATATTCCCTATTTATTATCGTCTACAACTCGACTTCCAGCCCGCGTAGCATGGCGACGTAGAAACAGGGAAAGACTCGACAAATCTTTTGTTCATCTGTCATTTTGTCTATTCAATATCGACAAAATGACAGATGAACAAAAGATTTGTCGAGTCTTTCCCTGTTTCTACGTCGCCATGCTACGCGGGCTGGTCGTCGGCTGTCAGTGACACTTTACTACTTTGAGAATTACAGCAATATTAGTTTTATTTTCTTTTTTTTTTTTTTCCACATTATCGTTTCTTGCAACTGTTAAATTTACTATTTTAGTTATAGTTTACTTTTATGCACTAATTATACCATTGTTTCAAAAATGACACTACTGCACCTAAATGTACCTACATTTTTGGAATCCTTTTTTTTAATAAATAATTCTTATTCTTATTTCCATTGGTAAGGACATGAGCTTCTTCTAGTATGTAAAAGGTAGTCCATTCACGAAGCTGCAGCGAGCCAATCTACTGCTATTAGTTAAAACAGTAGGTACAGTCGTGATCTTTTCCGCCTGCTCAGTTAAAAAAAAAATCGCTTAAATTATGCGGAGGCGCCGAGCCACGCCTTCTTTAAGTTTAGGCCTATCAAGAAAGCGTCAATCTGGCGCGAAAAATAACAATAACTCTCGTTTGGTCGTCGTCGTGCGTCTTCAGTGCGCTCGGCCGATCGGTATTGTTTTTCATTCATTATTTCTATACAAAGTCAACGGGGCGGGACTAGAGAGCGTTTCTATGTTGTAAGGGCAAGCAAAAATTAGCTTAGTGGTGAACAGCAGGAGTGTCCTCGATAGTACATACCTGTACCCTGTAAGGCGCAGGAGAGGGGGGCTGCGGCCTCTGCGGCGGCTGCGGCCTGCGCACGAAGGGGGGCGGGCGGGGGGCAGCTCGGGGGGCGGGGGGCGCAGGCGGCGCGGCGCCCAGCGGGGAGCGCGGCGGCGCCGGCGGGCGCGGTCGCAGGTACTCCGCGAACGGCGGCCGCCCTACCGCGAGCTCCACCTGCGGAGACGAAGGTAGATGGGTTAGTCAAGTATCACTGATATACTTGTAAATAAATCTTGTAGCGCGTGGTCATAATAAGACCGAACGCCACCATTTTGGTTTGCAACTTTGTCATCGCCCATCTGACAATGTCCTCCAAGCTCCAAAAGATTCACGCAGCACCGCAACATCTCCTGCACAACGTGTACGCGGCCACGACTTATCACACGAATGTCCGTAATCTTGGCCGACGCACGAGTGCCGTCCGAGCATTTTTTTAAACAAGTCGTGTCCGTGTAGTGCGCGGGTTTCCTAAAGATGAACATTTCTATTCCAGAACTACATATACACAAAGAAAATATTTTAGGATGATCACTCACCTGCCCATCCTCAAGCCTATCAAGCTTTGCGGGATGCTGCGACGGCTTCGGCCTAGGCGTCGGCGCCGGCGCATCGTTCTGCAGCAGGTTCACCAGCAGCGGGGAGGACATGGCCACGGTGGGGGGCGGGGGCGGCGCGGGGGACGCGGGCGGCGCGGGGTACGGGGGCGGGGGGCCGGGGAACGCGGACGTGGAGGGCCGCGCGAACGGGCCGTCCGACTGCGGCCGGGGGGAGGGGGGAGGGCCCGCCAGACCTGGAATGTGACGTGGCTGATGAGGAGCTGGTGGACAATGTTTGTTAGTTTTATTTCCATAAATAGTGCTTTTAATCATACTCATCGTTTTTAATGGTGTACTTTACATTCATTGAAACGAGTTTTACTTTGAGACAATCTGCATAACTGCCAAAAAGGACTAGTTTCACAGTTTACAGTAGATTTAGAAGAATAAATATTAGTGTGTGAAACAAAAACATGCACTTTATCATGAGTACTTTCACTCCTGGAGGGATACTATCACTTTTATACAACAACTTCATAGAAATTTACATACATAACCGGATCAGCAGTTTCGAAGATTAGTCCCTACATTCAGATTTGAACTAAAGATTTAAGAAAGCAATGATAGAAAAAGTTGTAACCTTCCAACTCACCCATCGTATTCTCCTTGCGATGTATAACCCTGGCCTGGGTCATACTTCCAAAGGGGAACTCGCATCGATCCGCCGCGGTATGAGTGGGAATGTTGTGCGGTATCTTCCCGTCCATCGGGCACACGGTGTTGGGCGACTTGAAGCTGTCCGGCGTCGCGGGCGGCGCGGCCGGCTCCGCGCTGCTGCTGCCGGCGCCGTCCGGCTCCGCGATGATGCGACCGATGCCGCCTAAGCCAGCTAGGAGTTCGGCGTTGGGTTGCGATCTTGATGTACTTGCGTCTGGAAGGGAAGGGAGGATTAAAACGGGAAAGCCAAAAGAGTAAATATTATGTACTATAACAGTCAGAAGTCGACTGCCAATCTCGCAACACAATGGCAAAGCAATATTGGTGGTACTTATGACCTTCTTCTATAAGAACGTTTGACAACACTTACACATTAGCAACTTGTTGCCCGCTTAAGATTGTTATTACAAATTTCAATGAGTTGTGTAAGTGATACGGTGGCCAAATTGGTTGTTAGCGTTGGAACATCACTCACACGGATAAATATGCGTATGTGTGTATAGGCGCCGCCGCCCGTATAGCGCAAACGATAATGTGCATTGCGGTGGAAGTGGAATTTTGACCTTTGACTGTACATAATAATAGACACTTCAAATACTCTGTTTTAGACTTTCACGGTTTTACACTACACTTAAACAACAGCGCTTGCTGCTTGCAACAGCTTCGAAATATCAGGCCCTCATAAATAAAGAAAATCACGGATATTATCCCGTACGTACTTTAAGTATTTCAAATGCTCTCTGACATGGTTCGAACCATGCCAGTTGTCATAGAAACCTCCCTTGAGATTCACCAAGGTATGCTCCTGACATTTCACCTTTCTCTGAAATTATCTGTGATGCCTGTATCATAAGCCTTTTTAGAGAAAGTTGAAATGTGTATCCGGAGATCCGGAACAGTGCCCCGGTTCACAAGCCAAAAGTTATGGTGGGAGTTCCTCCATCACTAGACTCCTTCTTATTAATGCAGAGTCACCCCAAATAAACTGAGGACGGTGCAAGAAGAATGATGCCAAGCTACTAAGAACACTCACCATCAGGGTCGGTGTTGATCCTAAGTTCGGCGCCATGCTGCAGTCGCAAAGACACGGCCGCATCGCCGTCCAACTGCACCGACAGTATACCGAGCGCGCGCAACTGAGGCGCTCCCGCCGCCGCCAGTGCGCGCAGCCGGGCAGCCGCTGCGCGCGGCACCGACAGCGTTACGCGCACAGAGTTCCAAGGCTCCACCTAGAAAGACAGTACCAAGTTAACACAAAATGAAGCCTAGACTGAAGTCACGCAGATATTTTACAAGACCCACATCAAAAAGAGTTTTCACGTGGTATGGAACTGCAAGTGGATAGACTTATGTCCAGCAGAATTCCAAATGCATTTTAAAACAAAAGCACCAAGTCGGTTTTGATGATGATTTTCATAACTGCTCCAATTACTCAACTAACTCAACTAACATAATATTATGGTTGAGGCAGAATTCCAAGGACTTCAGACTTCCATAACTGTACTTTAGCACTGAATTCCTCTAGGGTCTCATAAATAAAATAACGTAAACGTAACGTCATCATCATCTGCCTAGCCTTTTCCCAACTATGTTGGGGTCGGCTTCCAGTCTAACCGGATGCAGCTGAAAAGCAGTATTTTATTTTACACTAGCGGACGTCACGCGGTTTCACCCGCGTAGTTCCCTTTACCGTGGGAGTAAGGGGATAAAATATAGCCTATGTGAATGTAGCTTTCTAATGGTGAAAGAATTTTTGAAATCGGTGCATTACTTCCGGAGATTACCCCCTACATACAAACTTACAAACAAATGTTACCTCTTTATAATAATATTATATAAAATAAAAATAAAATATTTTACATTGACAGATAAAGTAGTGAAGGTATTTGACTTCAAAACATAGCCACATAGGAAAAGTCATACGCCACGCTTCCATAGTACACACTGGAACTCCCCATGTGGTTAAAAATAAGAACATAAAACATTTTAGATAAATGCTTTCTATTATCATATTCGACAGTAGGAATACAACAGCTAAAGGCCTCTTCAAACAAGAATTAACATAACAATAGAGGTATAAACTATTAAATTTCGATATAAAAAGAAACGCATTAGTCAACTAGGAAGTGTAGTTTGAACCGGGAGAAACTAACACGTATATTGGCTCATAAAATTTTTGTAGCTGATTGGTAAAGCCCACCCAAATAGCCTTGCAAACTTAGCTTTTACGACGAAAACTCGAAGCCAATTTTATCGTGAATAGGACGTTTAAGTCGTGCGTGTCCCGCTTTAAAATAAGGACGTATAGATTTAACACTTCAATACCCGCAATTACAGACACAATTAAAATAACAATGCACCGTGCCTCTGGAGGCACGGCCGGGAGCATACGGGTTAATATACCTTTGCTACAAAAAAGAACCACTTTGTTATATTATAAGGTCTTAGTTACATACAAGAAAAATGTTATTTTTTTGTTTTAATTTAAAATTTGCATAAACTGCGTTCAACTTTGCCATTTGCCGGAATAATTTCCGCGCGATATTTTATTTAATTGACTAGGTAATTTAATTCAAAATCTAATTTGTGCAACACGGTCCATTTTAATAGTGTAATAAAATTGGTTAATAAAGTTAATGGAAATAGGAAGAATAAAGGTCAACGCACAATTAAAAGCACAGTACGGGATTAAAATCCCTTTGTGCCTATTGGACCTGTTTTGTTCTGTCTCCTGCTGATATGGAAGTGGAAATTGTGTATTGCCTTTTCCGTTAATCTTTTCTGATTAATTTCGTTGCGGGGTTCAAGACAGTTTAATTGTTTCTCTGGGACTTCGTCGAGCTTGATTGTCTTTGCGATTTTCAGGTGGTTGCCACTCGCCACTGTTGATTCTGGCTTTCAGGAGTTGCAAGATTTTGGAAATAGTGTGGCAGGCTTGTCCAGTCCATCACCTCGGATCGGGATCAGCTAGTGGAACTGAGGTGAGGTGATGTCGAGATGATTGTTGTCAATGACAGTCTTCTCTGGGTCGTTCGATTAATTTTAGGAGGGGATCGCGAATTAGCAAGCATAATGTAGCATGCCTTCAGGCTAAGTGGAGCAACGCGTCTTCGCAGAGTGTCTGGTAGTAGCAGCTGGATGCGAGTTGCCGAGAATCGAGCTGAGTGGGGTGCAATTGGAGAGGCTTACGTCTACAGAGTTAACTGACGGTCTGCCACTTTTCACCCTTATGCCCTAAGTACTTTTCACCTTTATGCTCTAAGTACTTTTCACCCTTATGCTCTAAGTACTTTTCACCCTTATGCTCTAAGTACTTTTCACCCTGATTCTCTGTTCCAGGTACTTTTCACCCTTATTTTATAAGTATCTTTCACCCTTATGCTCTAAGTACTTTTCACCCTTATTGCTCTAAGTACTTTTCACCTTTATGCCCTAAGTACTTTTCACCCTTATGCTCTAAGTAATAAGGATGAAAAGTGTTTGTCCGTCAGTGAACTCGGTAGTACAGCAGTGGGCGGATAATGAAGATGTCAACCCGATGTACACCTTATTGAAGGGATCCATTGTGTGTCGCATATCACAATGACGACAGATTTCTTCGGAATGATAAAATAAGATTGAATTGGAATTAATTAGAAAGGTTAAGTTCCGATGACCGCCACTTGACGCGCGTTTTGCACGATGTAACTTATTTAGCTGCGGTTTTGCTTTTATAAAGGTTTGTTTCAATCATATTTTTTTTACTTCAAATAAACTACCGTTGTGTCTTAGTAAAAAGCTAGTTTTGGTAGGAGTTTTAACTATGGAGGACAAAGAAATAGAAAAGTTTCATTTTTTTGGCTATTTAATTTTGGAAAGTAGCGAATTCTTATTAATTCCTTTGGTACTGGTTTTGTAGTAACTCTGCTGATACATAACAATTATTATTTTAAAAATTAAATTTTACAGTAAAACATAATTGTCCATGAAATTAAAAGTTGTATGAGTAAAGCTTTGCTTAAAATAAAAAACGGTTTTTTTATAGTCAACAGAAAATTACAAGCAATAAGAAATTATAGCTTTTACACACTTGCTCAAAATGCTTGTAAATCTTGCTTCGCACCTTAGCTAATTCCACTATAGAGAACTTAATAGCACGTGTCGACTTCCGCAACTAACTAACACTCACAACAAGTTGTCACTCACAACAAGATTACAACGCCAAATATGACAAAAAAAAATGTTTTTGTAAAAAAAATATGACACAAATGAAGAACTAATATTCAACATTCTAAATCGCGCTATTAAAATTGTCTGCGACTTAAGACCTTTAGAAAAACCCGACAACTGTCGGGCAGTAGCCCACCAGAGGCCCTACTCTCTAACGTCCGTCCGTCCATCCGTCTCTATCCGTCTCTTTCGCGCACGTCTGCAGATGAGTGCGAGTGAGAGATACGGACGGTCGGACGGACGTTAGAGAGTAGGGCCCCAGGCACAGCACCCGTCTGGTCGTAGGATCTATCTATGGTCGGGGGATGAAGAACTTTACACCCTGTTTTTCATAACCCTATAAATATAAGTTATCCATTGCACAAAAAATAACTTTAAAATAAAACCAGTAGAATCCAAAAGACTTCGACAGTGATTCTTGGGACTCCTTTTGGCTAAGATGACTGATGATGTTGACGATCAATTATGAGGAAAAACACTCCATCAAATTGTACACAAGATAGCATACCACCCAAAAAAAAAAGAACTGTACCTAATATCTCGCCTCAAAATAAGAGAACACAACAAAGATATTTCTGGGCATAAAATTGAGGGTCTTTGAAAGATAAGCTAATTCCATAGATTGGCATGAATTTAATAAAAAAATATCATCAGGAAAGAACGATACAAATCGTATAGCAGTATGCACGAGACTTCACTACCGTCGTCGCCGTGAAGAACCACGCAGAGTGATGTCATACGTGAAACGTGAGTACGGCATACACTTGGCGTGTCCCTTGCCAAGTGGGAGTCTATGAAGATAGTGAAAAGAGACACAGAACTCAGAAGTTTATGTAGTATGCTTATTTTTTTACGTGCCTGTCCTGTCTAGATTGGTCTACTAAAACCTTTTTTAAGACTTTTCACTCGTGCATGAACGAAGGCATAAAACCCATCTCAACAACATCAACAGCCCATAACGTCCACTGCTGGACAGCCTCCCCCATGATGAGAGGAATATGCCGTAATCTCCACGCTTGGTAGGCGGATTGGAGATCGCAGTGATGAAAGACTAACAGAAAACGCTGCTGCCCATTCTCTGGTCTACGGAGGCGCAAGGTGTTCTGCCTCAGACATTAGTCGCCTTATACGTCACCCGTGAGTGTAAATGGGTTGGTTCTATTCTACTCTGCCGGATACCACACGGCTAAAAACGTTTAAAACCCATCTATCATCATCTCATCTAATCCCAGAAAAAAATAGGAGTATCTTTTTAATTATTTGAATCACGCATGTCATGCTGGTCGGGTCTGACTAGCGAAAGAGCGATGGCCAATGGACAATTTTCCAGTGACGTTTGTCACAACGCTTCAGTATATATCAATAGATGGCGCTGATCAGTCTTAGGAATATTTTATAAGCGGCGTTCTAGTAAAATCCAATGAAAAAAGTATTTATTACGTATTATAATAGGTCAATGGTAAAATCTTTTAGCAGAGCAAAACAAAACTCTCCTAGATACTTATTTCTAACTCATTGTATAAGCTTTTGCATGGGTTTTGCTTGTTCTTCTGAGTGTTTTTGCGTTACGTCTAAACTCCTGGTGCGTCGAGTCGAGCTTAGGTTCCTCCGTACTTCAGTTAAGGCTTTGTGGACATAAAAACGAGCCATTTTATTACTTCCGAGATTGATCAGCGCCATCTAGTTCGTTAATAAAAAGCACTGGAAAATTCCCTATTATGGAGGAAAGGTGGATGCTAGTACTGGAGCGGACACCGAGTATCGGCAAGCAACCTGGCTTATGTCGAGCAGTAGATTAAAAAAAAACCGAGTTGATTGATGTTCGCGATGTACTTACAATGCCGCCACACTATTCACAAACCACTACAACTCTTGAAAGCCAGAATCAAAAGTGGCAGAAAAGCGCCAAGACAATGAAGCTCGACGAAGTCCCAGAGAAACAATTTAACTGTCTTGGATCCCGCAACGAAATTAATCAAAAAAGAATAGCGGGAGGAGTAGATGGTCACGTGCCTATCACCAAACAATAATACATGGAACTCCCAGGAGATACGTTCATTGTCACTACGAAGTTTACGTCACCCTATCACCGTACGGCGGCTGACGCAAAAAAAGTCCGTCATATTATATTACACCGCCGCCAACTAACTCGTACAAATGTTTACCGTCTTGATGAAGTGTCGTTAGGAAGCGTACACAATTATTAAATAGGAAGCTGAGCGTAGACAATTATTTTTAAAGCAGTGGCCACACTGGCCACACTCTTTGAGCCGGCCAGAAAGAGCTTTAGGGTCAAACGGATAAACTCGCGCGGCTGCTCGCTCGCGTGTCTGTGTTGTTAAAAAGTACTCACAGCGAATAATAATTTAACAGGGCGTCCGCAGCAGACACCCGCTACATTTTTTTTTGTATGATTGGCATCTCTCAGGTCAACCGAGGAGGTTGTCGTCTACTTAACTGGACTATCCTGTGGGTGCCTTGAGTGTTAAGCCTTCAGCCTGGGCAAAAAACATCAAACTAAGCGACTAAACGCTAAGGGCATCCCCTGAGGGGTACAAGCCTCGGCTTAGTGCATCGCTGGGGGGGGACAGGCTGGATCTGAACGATAACACCCGCTCCGAGCACCCGCGCGAGTTTTAGCGTACGCCCATTCCGTACGGTCATTGAATAAAAGCGAAAAAGACGTCATTCGCTTAATTTCGGTTAGAACGACGAGATTAGATACCGCATGGGACTATTCGCTTTAATTGCATATTACATTTTAAAGTTTGGCTGAATGGCTAAAGCCTATTCCGTATCGATACGTGTGGTCACTCGCTAACAATAATAAGAGAACGGCAGCTGAGCGCAGAAAATTATTTTTAATATCTTTTAAATTATTTTGATTCGATTAGCGTGCATCTTTGTTGTAAGACGAGACATGCAAACCGCTCGTCAGCACTAAGCGAACTTTTCTTTAATTTAATGTAGACATGCTGAATTGCTAATGTCCCTAAACTAAACAGTGAAATGAGCCAGCCCTAGCTAAACATGTATTTTCTTAATCAGGTACAAAGTTTCAATTTGTTTATTTCACTCTGAAATCCATTTCGGCCAAAACCTGCATGAAGTCATCAAGACTTCTTAGGGTGGCTAAGAGAGATTGGGTGTGCTGCTCTCATGCGACTAGCATATCCAAGATAGGCCAAGAAACTCGGAGCACAAAGTGGTAATATCAAGCACCATTGACAACATTATAAGTTATAGTTTTAGGTGGTCTATGTCTTGAAGGTCATCGCATATTTTCTCTAATTCTAACCTCCTTCTTTAGCCATGTGGTATCCGGCAGACTAGAATAGAACCAACCCATTACACTCACGGGTGTCGTATAAAGCGACTATAATGTCTAACGGCTATACTACACGGGCGATTCTCCCGCCGCGGGAATCCGCTCGACAAAGCTCCCGCAAACCAACAAACTACACGGGACGCGGTTTACCGCTGTGTTTTGTGTTCATTTCAACATGGATCCGCCAATGATAACTGCGCTTGCAGCTCTTATATTATTAGAATTATTAAAAAGAGAGCAGAAGGTCCCGCGCAGAATGACGCAATTGCGGATAACCGCCCGTGTAGTTTTAAACGGCGGTTAACAGCGGCAGTTTGACGCTGCATGCGGCGGTCGAATTTCTCCCGCCTGCAAACCGCGGCGGGAAACCGCGCAGTGTAGTTTGTAGCATACAATGTCCATATATAATTGAGTCTAGTGCGGTTCAGAAGCGGATTTCCGCGGCAGGAGAACCGCCCGTGTAGTATAGCCCTAAGGCAGAACACCTTGCGCCTCCGTAGACCAGAGAATGGGCAGCAGCGTTTTCTGTTAGTCTTTCATCACTGCGATCTCCAATCCGCCTGCCAAGCGTGGAGATTACAGCAAATTCCTCCCATCATGGGAGAGGCCATGTCCAGCAGTGGACGTTATGGGCTGTTGTAGTAGTAGTAGTGTAGTAACCT
This sequence comes from Xestia xanthographa, assembly GCA_905147715.2. Taxonomy (NCBI): domain Eukaryota; kingdom Metazoa; phylum Arthropoda; class Insecta; order Lepidoptera; family Noctuidae; genus Xestia; species Xestia xanthographa. Next base: position 27,525,854 of record LR990644.1, on the reverse strand, counting down.
CCTTCTTTGACCAAAAATTATTGTAAAATCAAAGGGTAAGCAGAAACAGAGTACATACCTTGTTAACTTTGAGCGTGTGCGGATGCGGCTCGGCGAGCAGCGCCCGCAGCTCGCGTAGCAGCCGGCGCAGCCGCGCGGGGAAGCGGGGGTCGCGCAGGTCGCCCTCGCACGTCACCACCACGCCGCACGAGCCGCCGCCCGCCGAGCCTAGCCCATCGCTGTCCGCTGCCATGCTGTGGAACGAAATAAATATCAGAAAAATATTAAAACTCTCCCCGCTCCTATTACATGGGATTTTAAAGATATCTGGCAAAATGTGGGTGTACTAGAAGGTACTTCTGTCTAACTCTTTGGGGATTATAGGTGGGATATCATGTTATGTTTAAAACTCTTGTATTTATGTAAGTTTATTGTCGGTCGTAAAGGTGAAACGCGATTTGACGATATCTAGCCTTGGTAGTGTACATTTAGGTCGTACGCTAAAACTCGCGCGAGTACACGGAGCCAAAAACTAGTCGCTAGTTTTAGCTTACATCCGTAGTTACAGGTCGCGGCACGTAAGTCTAGCGCTGAACGAAACGTGGAGGGGATATCTGCGCATGTTATACGACTGGAGAGCCAATCGGCGCAACGCACGCCCCAAGACATTCTTCTTTTTACTTCTGCGCAATAACGGTCAGCGCTAGTTTCGTGCCGCGACCTATATGTAAGACGAATGTAAGGCGCGTCGCGACTAGTCACGAGTTTGCAAAGAATAGCGGTGGCGCTCGCGCGTCTGGTCTCTCATGTGTGAGAGATCTTTAGTCAAAATTATTCGGGGTAAACAACGGATAAATATGATTAGGAACAGATTAATACATGTTGCCGAGGAGTTTGTCGCGCCATTTCTACCCAGCCCAAACCCTAGGAAAAGGTTAAGTGGTTTGGAAATTGTTTTAATATCTAAGTTAAAAAGATCCTAAACAAATATATTTTAGACTGAAAAAAAAATTAGCAATATCTTAGACCATGAGCATGACAATTTGGAAGTCCCAAACAGTTTCAAATTCGCACGTTTTCTTAATACATCCTTTGTACGTCAAGCCGCAAATCATAATTGCCGCGTATTGTATCCGAATACTAGGGATTCTGTGCGTCATTTCATACATGCGTCAAGATCAACTGATTAGATTCTGTTGCAGTGATAGTAGTTAATCTGCCTCATGCTGCATAGGTTGCCAAATGTTCAGCAGAGACTACGATGTACGCCGCAATATTTTAAAATGCCTTTTAGGCACTATTTCTTTTTACTTTTCTATATTTAAAGTGTTTAAAAGTAATAAAAATGTTTAATTTGTACAGCAAATTGAACTTTGTTTAAATTAAATAAGGCCCTTTTTAAAAAACTCATGACTGGAAATGAAATTGCGAACGTAGCTTAGTATTATTAGGGTTCCCAGATCTATAAAAAAAGTTTTCCGGGGAAAATTCCGTACATTTCTTTGAAATCGTGCATGAAAATTTTCTATCGCGAATCTTTTTCAAAGTTCATGAATTAAGTTATGGAAAGATTTGTTACAGAAAATTTGCTTGTATTCGAATTACAAACGCTACTTACATAAGATTATGTCTACCTATGCTAGTTAAACTATTGATTTTGTTAAAAATAATTTTATTTTGTTAGGGATTAGCTGATGCCCGCGGCTTCGCCCGCTTGACAAATTTTATACTTAAACCTTCCTCTTGAATTACCCTATCTATTCAAAAAACCCGCAACAAAATTCGTTGCGTAGTTTTAAAGATCTAAGCATACATAGGGACAGACAGACAGCGGCGGAGGACTTTGTTTTATTTATAATATGTAGTGATATAAACTGAGTCCTAATTTTCACATTTACGGGAATACCGGAAGTATTCTTAGAATTCCTCACACATTCTGATTACTGATCCAAAGATAGGACTTTTCTGGAAAATTCCGGACGTATGGCAACCCTAAGTATTATAGACTATTTTTACTGTGACACGAGGTTAGTTCGGTGTAAAGCCGGATTAAGATAATAGGGTGTTTTTAGTCATGCGTGAAATGTCACGGTGAAGAAACCCTCGGCACGTGTGCGGGAAAAACCGGAAAAAAACTACCTATTTTGATTAGAAAATCATAATTTTTGAGTAACAGATGACGAAGTGCGACCGGGTTACCCCGCAGAAATAATTTCATACCAACGTGCAATGGCCGCGATATAACACTTTGAAGCTTCGCCTCAGAGCCCCTACTCCCTAACGCTTCGTCCATATATTCGGATCTATCCGTCTCTTTCGTGCACGACTGCAGATGAGTGCGAGTGAGAGAGACGGATAGATAATATAATATACAACAATATAATAATATTTTTATTCAAGAAATGTCACAGAATTTTACAAATATCTTTTAGGCTATATTTTTCACAACGCAAAAGAATTTAACATCTGTAGCCGAACTCGGCAAAAGCCTGTATTTCGACTACCAGTGCCAATCCCCTCAAATAATTTTTAATTAATGGCAGCCATCAAGCAGAAATGTTAACCTTAGTGGGTTTTAAACAAGCAAATTTTATCAAAATCATAAAAAATAAAATGTTTAAAATTAAGTTAATACAAATAATGAAATAAAGAAGATCCGAATACTTGGATGAAGCGTTAGAGAGTAGTGCGCCCCTGTGGCGCGTCTTTCGTACTAATTCGGAGGCACGAAGAAAATCAAAGCGCAAACATTTTCGAATGACTGGAAATTCGTTTTATAAAAACGTTACCAAGAGTTATTTATTATGCATTGAAAATTTGCAGGACTAAAAACGTTAAACCTAGATAATGTGAACTTTTTATTTGTTATTTTAACTTTGCTTGAGTTTCGTGCTTTTCAAATTAGTTCGATTAGAAGACTTTTTTTTTCAATTAATAAAAAAATAAACATGAACATAGAAATATGTCATCTCATCCAGATCATGACAACGATGATGACATACTTTTTACGATTATCTTCAATTTAACTTCTTAACTAATATCGTGACTGAACGAATTTTTATCACAACCTTGAAATTTGGTACTGGAACTTTAGCAAAAATCTTGAATACCAAAAACTAGCTGATGCCCGCGGTTTCGCCCGCTTGACAAATAATATACTGAAACCTTCCTCTTGAATCACTCTCTATTAAAAAAAACCCGCATCAAAATCCGTTGCGTAGTTTTTAAGATCTAAGCATACATAGGGACAGACAGACGCACGGTATTTCGCCTAGAACATGCTAGGTGGACAAAATTCAAGTTTTCATTTCGAGGAAATCTTAATTGCATAACACAAACAACACCCCCAAACTCCAAATTCCGAGAAAAAGTTGTTTTTCAAATGCTTAACGGATGAGTCCTAGAGTTCAGAAGTCAGGTAATGAGTTTAATGCAAGCGTTCCGGTCAATCAGTTGCAATTTAGCGACACTTTTGTGCACATCTCATAGTGGTTTATAGTGATATTGTGAAAGTTTTTTGTGATGGATATTAATACTGAGGGTATGTACTATTATTTAATATATTATTTTTATCAGAATCTATTAAAATGATTTTTTAGCATTTTTTTAACTTAATGCATAAATTTTTGCGTAATTTTTTTCATAAACAAAACTTTGAACGTTCAGGAAATACATTGATTCGCCTCTATTCGGGCTAGTTTTTAGATATATTGTAGGTATAACTGTGTAGTTTGTAAAAATACACATATTGTTCAGCACACTTCAGTACAACATATTTTATTCTTTTTTTTTTCAGAACACGTTCACTCTATTTCAAGGGTAGCCTTTTTTGATGAGTGGTTGAAGACACGAAGAATGATAAAAGGTCGCGTATTTATGACTATCTTTCTTCAAAATTTCACTTTGGTGACATTACTGAAAGCAGCCAAAGAGAAATAAAGTTGAAAATATCCAACTTTTCTACTAAGATTGAACCCAAATGGCTGGCTTCGGGAAAATCGAAGGAGCGTTTTTTGATTAGAAATAAGACTTGGCTGGATGAAGGAGACATACAGTTTACTGTGAGTTCTTTAGCCCCACAACCTTCGACATCGAGTGAGGCTGTGATATCTGCAGGAAGACCTCGCAAAGATTTCGAGGAATCGTCGTTTAAGACGAAGAAACGTCGAGTCGTGGATCTCGTAGAATCTCGAAGTGCCAGTGAATTAGTGACTGCTGCCGAAATTGCTATGCGTTCAGCAGGGCAAAGAACTAGATAGATAGATAGAACTAGAAGACATTACCTTAGTCTCTATTCGTGGTACTATATGCCTGCTACTGTACATAAAATATTAGTACACAGTACTGAGGTCAGCAAAGCGGCATTGCTTCCAATTGGGCAGCTTTCCGAAGAGGCTCAAGAAGCACGTAACAAAGATTGCCGCAGATTTAGGGAGTACAACACCCGCAAGTGCTCACGTGTTGCCACGAATAGAGACTTGCTGTCCATGTTAATAATAACATCTGACCCTTTGATCAATGGCCTTCGTGAGATTCCCCGAAAAAAGCCGGAAAAAATAATGTGCAAGTATTCAAGTTAATTGTAAGCCCGACCATAGTAGCATCAAGACCGGAAACGTCATCATATTGTCGCACATTGCCACAAAATGATGACGATTCACCAGAAGATTTTGATGATGACTATGATGATTAGGTTTAGGTTAAGTTAGTTTGTACAGTAGGTATTTATTTATTTAATGCATTTTTGTTGTTTGTTTATTATTTTTAAATATTTTTTTGTTTTTATATATATATTTTTTTTTATTACAAAATCATACCAAAAACTATCAATAATGCCTCAATATGACTACTTATATATATATATATTTTTTTTTTTATTCAAAAAAGGAACAACAAACAACTGCAATATAAAACATAGACATAAGAAAAATATACAAAGCTTATAGACAATATTGCAGCCCACAACGCTGTTCACGGATTAACTCTAAGGTACTTGACAGTGAAATAATCGCTAGGGTTACAAATGCGAGATATATAAAATGTTGTAAAAAAAAAGAAAAACAGTGTAAGAAGGTGTATAAATAATTAAGAAAGTTCTTTAAGTATAAGACGTTTAAACTTATATGGAGAACATGCAAAAATGTCAATTTGCTCGAAAGTACTATTGTAGGAATCGACCATTCTGCGAATAGGCGAACGCTGGCCAGAGTTGGACTTGCAAGTGCCCACGGAAAATAATCTGCCAGCGCGCACCTTTCGCTTGTGGACCGTCCTAGGAACCGCATAACATAACATATTGGACAGTTCAATACAGTCAAATTTATTTCGAGCAATATTATATAAATTCATAGCTTCTAAGTACCTACGTCTGTTTTCGAGTGTTGCGAGCTTATACTTAGCAAGTAAATCTTGGTACGGCAAATAATATCCGTAGCATCTGTAATGCATAGCTCTCAAGAACTTGTATTGAACACACTCAATCATTTCAACGTACTTTTTGTAGTAAGGACTCCAGACGGACGCGGCGTACTCTAGTTGAGATCGTACAAGAGACTTATATAAGCATAAATAAGAAAAAGGCTTTTTAAAGTCGACAGTTGAACGCATTACAAATCCGTACATTTGATACGCTTTATTAACAATTTTTCCTATGTGTAGATCTAAGCAAAGCTTAGAATCAAGAATAACACCGAGATCTCGAATAGAATTCACTTTAAGTAGGGGGGCATTGCACAACGTATATGTATAGTTAATTTTGATTTTATTTTTTGTGAAGTTTAAGAAATTGCATTTAGGTAAACTTAGTTGCAACTTATTTTCCTGACAATAACAGGATAGTCTGTCCAAATCTTGCTGCAGCAGAAGGCAATCACTTGGTTGACGTATGGCTCTATATAATTTGAGGTCATCGGCATATAATAAAAATTTGGTATTGCGAAAGCATTGGCTGATGACTGATGTCATATAAAAGCATCGTTAAATATCACAAAATAATATTGTCCACCTAGCATGTTCTACGCGGTACACTGTGAGACGCGGCGGGGGACTTTGTTTTATAATATCTAGTGATAGTGATTAAAATATGTAAGTACTTATATATTTTTTTTTAATTAATCCATCAAAATAATTGTAGGTACCTATTATCATTTTTTTTTTAAATAAAATAATCATGTCATTCAAACATGTTGTTTTAATTAATTTACATTTTTAGATAAACAATAGTACATTGTTCACCGAGAGGAGAAAGTGACCGATTACCGTCGAGGGTGTCGTTTGAAGCCCGAGCCGTAGGCGAGGGCTTTAAAACACCCGAGATCGGGAATCGCACTTTCTCTCGAGTGATACATAGTGCGTTATACTACACCTACGAGGAAAATAAAAAACGAAATCTTTACTAATTGAAATTTATATTGATTTCACTTTTCCATTGCAAAAAATCGTCATAAGTTTTATTATATTTTTTAATTGATTTCTGTGGTAAAAGGTTATCAATCAGTATTTTTGCTGTTTCCTTCAACTGCAGCGGAGTTAAAAAATCTTCATCATCACTATCACTACTTATCATTTTGATAGTTTTATTTTACTTTCTACGAAAACTGAATCCTCAAACAACACACAAATTGGAAATGGCGCCAATGGCGTCTGCAATTTTCACATGTTCTTTTTTCAAATTGTTTATCCTGCCGCCCGCAGGGTCGCACTGCCAGCCCGACACCATCCAACACACAGCTAGTGGCGGTGTCATTTTGCGAACTTGGAGATAAAAACTCACTGTAAAAACTTTTTGGCTTTTGATATTTAGGTTACCGGCGCATAGTCTTACCCAAAATTAAAAAAGAAAAACTACGTAAGAAATGGATTTTCATACACTTTTCTCTCCCGCTCAGATGCGTTTCCTCCCCGCATATTTGTTCGATATGCAATGATGCTTTCTACCGTAAATTTGATAAAGTATCAAGGTACTTTCCCAGCAGGTGTAGTATAATATAAATAAGTGTTAGTTATAATTAAAATCATTAATAATTATAACTCTTTCCTAATTTAAGGTTTTGCTATTGGTTTCCATCATTTTACCATAATAGCTGTAAAACATAACATTAATATTATGAAATAAGTCTATAATCTACAAGAATATTTAGTTGTTTACATGCAAAAAATAAAGGTATCTACGCACTAACGCAGCACGTGCATAGTTGCGTAACATTGCACCGCGTAACTTAACCCGCGCGTGTGCAACGCGGCTACACGTATAACATCGCGCCGTAACCCGATGCGCGCAAAGGACGCCCGATCCGCGGACTTTGTGACGAAAATGTTAGTCTCTAAACTAATATTATTAAGAAAGATTTGAATTTTTGTGTGTGTGTGTGTGTGTGATTGTAATGAATAAACTCAAAAACTACTGCGCCGATTTCAAAAATTCTTTCACCATTAGAAAGCTACATTCACCCTGAGTAACATAGGCTATATTTTATCCACGTACTCCCACGGGAACGGGAACTACGCGGGTGAAACCGCGTGACGTCCGATAGTTTCAAATAAAATAAAGGTATATCATACTTTTTTAATTAATGAGTTCCTTCTTTTATTTAATACTATTATTTAAATTTTACGTGGAAAAGAAACTCCATAGATAGCAAAGGAAACTCTATTGATGTTGGTTGTGATATGTATCTTAAGCGGATAAAACAAAAAAAAATACTGACGTTCTAAAGTCGTATTTCAAGCAACTATCTACTTGCGGTCATTGACCCCAAAAAAAACATCACCAAATCATTTTCTTTCTGTTTTATCAAATTAATTATATTTTAATCGACATCTGCAGAGTTTCTCTAGGTTAAATAAGACCCAGTATTATTGTATCTCACTGTCAAATTGAAATCTTAGCACTTCAGTGCTAAGATTTCTACTACTACTACTTTGTTTTGTTTTAAAACCCCTACAACATACTTTCCTTGAATGATATTCTACAACAAAACTTTTTAAATGTTCACTGTTGTTATTATGCAGGTGTACATCACTCAATCCACCCTAACCACCTGTTACGCTAGCCACAAATGTAGGGGAACTTATTTGTTGACAAAACATAATACAAAGTGTTATTTTTTTGTTATTGTGCAATGTTTTACGATTTTTTCTTTACTTTTTCTTTTCTAATAAAAGGCGACAACTAAATAAAAGCGCACTGTTAGTTTATGAACAGAGAAATAATATTTTGGCATTGATTTAGGTGACGCTTTGTGGACGTTAAAATCGGCATTATTAACTTACATAAAATTTAGGTTTCAATTGTTTAAAAATACTGTTTGTCTTCATAATTTTCAGACACTGAAATCAAACAAAAATTGACTTTTTTTTACAAAGAGATTTGACATTTTGAAAATAAAAGATGAAATTTTGATATCCGTATTTTTTTAAATGATATTTTGATATCCGTTTCGTGTAACACTTACATAATATTATCAATATCAATAAAATAATTATTAAATAAGTCAGAAACAAAAGATTAACTTTTAATCAGTTTTTTTTTTAATGCAGGTTTTGCAGGTAGGTGTGTTCTTGTGAAACTTCACGCTTATTTTGCAATTAAGGGTTAGGCAGTAAAGTACAGAGCACACCCACATCTCAAAACAATGCCTCCAGTGTCAATTTATCAATAGTTTATTAATCGTTTGTATCAGTTCTGTTTTAAAAAAAAAACAAAACATTATTATTTTTATTTTTGGTGTGTTGTTTAATTTTGACATTTTGTTGAAACCTGAAATACTTTCATAAGTTTCCTTTAGTCAGTGGCAACAGAATTTTTTCCCCTACCGCATCTGTCTGTCCCTATGTATGCTTAGATCTTTAAAACTACGCAACGGATTTTGATGCGGGTTTTTTTTAATAGATAGTGATTCAAGGGGAAGGTTTTAGTATATAATTTGTCAAGCGGGCGACGCCGCGGGCATAGTTTATCATATAGGAACTTTTTGGACATTAACCTCATCAATCACCAGTGTTTATATTTTTTTTATAAAACAACCATTAGCATGCCATCAATTATAAAGATTAGTCATCAACAAATATTAATTGATCATGACTTCCTTTGTTACAAAAAAATATTACATTAAATGTGGACATCTAAACCATGTTCAAGAGCTATCAAAGTCAATAGTCCATTGCGATTGTAACACTGACTGCTCAGTGCTAATTAATTAATTTCTGATTGTTTTTTTTTTTTCTCATCACCGTTACTATGGATTTAAAAATAAGGCAAAATTTAGGTGTACCATTAGATACACCTCTGCCTAACTAACCTTACAGTTGATTATTATTAATGATATTATGTACATAATTATACTTTTAGTACTGATAGATACTATGAATATTAATTATTAATGTATCAATAACCAAATGTCAATAACAACAGATAGAAAAATTAATAAAAATGATTTACATTTTCTGATTAGTTTCCATAAACAAAAACAGGCATGACTGGAGACAGTTATTCCATGTAGAGAATATTTGCATGCTTATATTTAGACATTAATTTAGCTGCTTACTAATTTAATTTAAATAAGGGCATTTAGCTGCTCCCTAATTTAATTTAAATAAGGGCATAAGATACAGATTAATTCTAAAAACTAATTTGTAATTATAACAATACGGAAAGAAGAAATGGTAATAATGGTATCCTAGCATTTTCCTTAAGACCAATTTGGACTTATCTACCGTAGTAGTAAAATTGTTATTATTTTTAAACCAATTAAAACTAGTAATCAAGCGGGAATGACATCACACTCTACATCATATTGTGATAAGAATTTATTATTATTATAATAATGGGGAATTATTGTGATAGTGTACATTATTGTGATTGGGATATGGTCTATTATCATATGACAGTGCAGTTTGGTTTTGATTTGAGTCATTCAGGAATCATGTTTAGAAAATGGTTATTTTTTTTCTTTCAAGGTCATCTGATAAATGATGTTTATTTTGCAAGTAGGTTTTTACAAACACTTTTACACTTCATTTTTTTAAAACTAGATGGGGCTGGCTGAACATACTGTTTTTTATTTCGAAAACACTTGAAATATACAATACTTGGTATTTATTTATCTAAAATCTTGTGTTACAGTGATTGCTTGACCGATTTTAATTTAAAAAAAATTGTGTATATTTGGTAGGTCTGAGTATAGGTTGTAGGATAATTTTTAGTCTCACACATACATGTAAATCAAAATTTCCACGCGAACGAAGTCGCAGGCAACAGCTAGTAACTAAATAAATGTAAACGAAGTGATCATTCTGATTAAATTGTAAATGGTATTAATTTAAAAAATATACAACACTGCACACGCTACTGAAAAAAGCCTCTCATAATTTTTCCTCATCCCCAATTCAAACCAAATGAACAAAAAACCAGGTAAAAAATATTTTCCCTCTGTTCATAATCATAATGATAACTTAAACCTCAATACTTATAAAAAAAAACCATTTAAATATATTGTTTACTACCTACTTTTTTTATTCTGTACCTAATTTTGTAATGAATTTTTAGTTAGGTACCAAAACTTAGTTATTAGAAGAAAATTACCTTACAAGTTTATAAAAACTTTTGCAAGGCATAATATTTAAATGCATCCAAAAAAGTTAACATTTTGACTGATCATCATCATCAGCCTATAATATTCCCACTGCTGGGACGCGGCCTTTGAATGATATTCAGCTTTATCTAATTACAGTGCAACCTTACCCTTATTTGAGTATAGGACTTGGGTCTATGGTCACAAATTGAGTTGGAGAGAGATTTGGAAACATAAAACAGTAATGGCAGATTGGCCAGTGACCTTTGCTCAGCACTGGTTTCTGCTAAAAGTTTTTATATCATATGTATAGGGTTTTAGGGTGGAAAATATAATTTGACTAGAAATATGGCTATTAAAGGAAAGAAAACTGTTTGTAGTGCTCTTTCTTCTTATAAAAATAGTAGTAAAAACAATAAATAATAAATTTGTAAAAAACAAAAAGAGCAAGCTACATTTCAATCACAGGGCATCATAACTATGGAGAAGAATGGGCAAGAAACTCCAGTCTCTTGATCAGGGGTTAAAAAACTCAATGATGGTAAAAACTTTTCTTAAATTTGTCTAAAATAGTCTAAGGGGCATATCATAAAATCTCTTGGGATTTAAATTTAATTTCCAAACAGTAAGACAAATATATGCTTTTAAAATAATAACCTTAAAGCTTACACATAAATTTCATTTTACGCACAACTTAATTAAATTAACCTAATTTTCAACGTAATAAAGATCTTAATTATCTAAACTGTAGCTGGGAAACATGGAATTATATTTTTGCAATGAAATAATTTCAACAGTTAGTCTAATATAGTTTCACCTGTGAAAACTTGTCCATGGAGTTTCTTGCCCATTCTTCTCCATAGAGTTCTTTTTACAGACCTTTCACAGTTATTATGCCTTGTGACCAAACTATATCCCCATTTTTTTTCCTTCTGACAATTCAAAGGTGCCTGTTACTGATCTATTTGAAATTAACCCGTATGCTCCCGGCCGTGCCTCCTGAGGCACAGTACATTGTTATTTTAATTGTGTCTGTAATTGCGGGTATTGAAGTGTTAAAGCTTTGAGTTTTTGAAGAAAAAAAAAAAACATTTTCGACATTGAAAAAAAATGTATGCTTATTACAACAATTTTTAGGTATGAGTAATACCTTAGTTTTGAATCCGTGATAGGTTATTTACCTTATCATATAATTGATAGTCCCAACTTCCTGAAATTATGGATGTGGTTTAATGCAAATTCTTGGTCCTGTTAATTTTATTACCCAACTGAAAGTATTAAAATTTTAATTGATTCACTGCGAGGTCATTCTGATGAGTGGCAGTGTAGAACTTTACTGACTATGCAAAAAAGTAATTTCTAAAATAATTGGCAAGTCATAAAGAAAGTTTGGGCATACTTTTTCTGGGGCAAACAATTTTTAATAAAAATCTGAAACAATGTTTGTTTTTTTTTTTACAGTGTTTTTTTTTATCTTTCAAGTACTAAGCCTGGTACATTTTAGTATGTGTTTATTTATATTTTTCACAATTAATATACCAATTATTTCCTAGTAAAGTAATAAATTTAAACGAAGAAGGCTGTGTATCTCCATCAATTAATCACTAATCCATCATGTGTTATATGAATAGGTTATGTGTATTGTCTATGGTTATATCCAGTAGATAATTTTGTGAATATTAGCACTCATTATCCCTTCAGCAGCTAGGCTATCACTCTTCTAGAAGTCTAGAATCACTTTGGAAACTTGTATGTAAAGATGTTGTGTTGTTGAGTGCATTACTGAACTATTAACCTCATAACACATATTTGACAGATTGCACTATTTGCAAACATTAAACAGGTAATAGGACGAAAATAACACTAATGTTACAGCAACTTTGGTAACACCTACGGCTGAATATCCTTAGCTGAAACATCGCGCTCGGCGTGCGTGCTAGCACGACTACGTATCGACAACACGGCGGCATGTTACACAACTTCACAAAACCTAATACTGTGACACTAATGCAAATTTTTGGGCTGTAATCGCCGCTTTCAGGCGGGCGCCGCGCAGGGCACGTCTTTGCCGGCCGACCGACGTCCTGTCACCCACCAATGTGTCCATTTTGTAATGAACATCGAACAACCCAACACCCCGCGGAATGTAAATAAACTAAAAAATACACTCACCTCTCATACAATGTCACATTCCGCTCAATTCCACACAATTTCTATTCCCTTGTGTCCCAAATCATGATGGAAAATCAAGCGCAACATTACCGTCCGGCTCGGACGCAAAGCAATATCGGTCCTATGGTCAGTGTCCACTCTACACCAAAAACATATGACACACCACTACTGTCCCGCTTCAGGTGCACCCGGGAATCCGTCCGGGGCTTATTTTCGCTTTTTCACAGACGATCACACGACTAGAATCACTACAATTTCATCACGAATCGAATCCACTGAATTATATTCCAGTGACGCAAAGCTCATATATCGTGAAGAGCAGCAGCCATTTTGAAATGTACGGGGAGAACAGTCACAGCATGGAACATTCGTAAATTACAGTCGTTCCCGTCTTTAATTAACACTTTAATTCTAGAGCGATAGTTGAAAAACTTTATGCAGTTTCCATTTTAACACTTTAGGTCACAGAACTTCACTCCATTTTCTTATTGAAACTATCCAAAACAACCTAAGCGACATCCGATAATTCCAGCTTACCCCATTTGCATGACACACATAAAATAGCAAAAAAACACTAAAAACACTTAAAATCGTACATAAAACGTGTCGCGCCGAATTATGAGAAGTTAAAGCATCGCATCAATATAACAGTCCATTAGAAAAATCGCTAAAAAGATTGGTATATAATTTACAAATAGTTAATTCGGTACGAACAATAACAACGGCCGCCATTTGCAATTTTCAACTTGACATGCGCACTGACTCGCAGTAGACAAACATACGTGACGTAGCTTTAGACAAGCGTATGTTTTTCACATTTTTTTATAATAATTTATTGATGGAAAAAATTGCATTTTATTGTGGGCACATAAAATAATTAATGAATGATTTCAGAGCTATCAAAGCACCAATTTGGTGTGTGATTATATTATTGTGTTGATTATCTTTGAATTTTCTGCGCTGTTTCAAAGTCATGTCATCAGCCTTTCATGCTCCACTGAAGGCTATCTTTGATTGGTTGATGGTGTTATCTCCATGTTTTTTTAATAATACACAGCACGTTGATTGGCTGCCGCCATGAAAAATGATGAAACGAATCACTTCCTGTTGTACATGTTTTTTTTTTAAATGGGAAATACATAATTATTTTTTGGAGACCGAACGGCATGTCTTTGTTTCCTTGGAAGATGGGTAGGCCCTTAGTATGGGACGCAACTTGCGTCGATACTCTTGCGCCTTCTCATCTTCCAAGTACGTCGTGCTGTGCTGGCGCTGCTGCTGCGGCTGCAGAGAACCTCAAGCGGCGTAAATATAGAAACCTTTGTGGTAACTATATTTTCGAGCCGTTTGGGGTTGAAACTCTAGGGCCGTGGGGTCCGAGTGCCCATAGCCTGTTCAAAGAACTTTCAAAACGCTTAGTTGACGCTTCCCGTGACCCAAGAGCTGGCTTTTACCTTGGTCAGAGGCTAAGTGTTGCCATACAACGTGGCAACGCCGCCAGTCTCTTGGGCACATTACCAGCTGACAGCGTTGAGGCGTTTTTCGATGCCCTTCTAAAGTTTGTTGTTAGTTTATTCATTTTAGTTTATTTAGTACTTAGTTTTTAATTAATTAACATTTCTTTACATAGATGATAAGTTTTTTGGAGTAACTACCACTACTAATCAATACATATCCTGCCTGTATTTAGTATTTTTCAACCCCTTTTATGTAAAGGAATCATAAAGGTTTGCGAATGGGGGCTATCGTTTTTGAGCTCACCAGATGGCGCCACTGTCGAGTAAGGTCTTGGTCTTGTCAATAATTCCATTTTATACTTTCTTTCTGTAACGTGTGGTTAGTGCCTAACCTGGTGTCAGAGTTTTTAAGCCGCCCATGGGCCTCTGACTTGGCTTAACATGCCGTCGAGAAATATCTCTCGGGCATGCTGGTTTCCTCACGATGTTTTCCTTCACCGAAGCAAGTGATTTTATTTTATGCATGACGCCATAAAAAGTTTATTTTATTACGTCTAACAACATTGTAAAACTTCAGATACATAATTATTTATTTACAATTCTTCGTAAAATTATCAAGCATGAAACATAAATCATTCTGCCTCCAAATACTAACAAATAAGATCCTAGGTTGCTAATTATAATCCGCAAGTCATAATTAATCCGGAATGGCTCAGTCTAGAACACAGTCGTGAGTATTATTAATAAATACGTGATAAAAAACACGCAACGCGCGAATACTGTATGACATCTGACATTTTGGAAGACCTTTAGTCTACACGAACGCCTCTAGCGACGAATTCATGCGCGATAGCCCCCATTGCATCCATCTGCACCTCCAAGCAGAATTCGGCTACCCTCCCTAAAGCGCCTACACACGGCCCTAAAATCCGAGGCAATATCGGGAGAACCAGGTGATTTGAAAAACTTTTTAAGGATGGATATTGAATGTTTTGAAGAGCTCCTCAATTTGGTGACACCATTCATACAAAAACTTAAGTCGGCCATCGTAGTGTCTTTACCGACCTCTTCATTGTACACTTGTAATAGCATTATATAGGCCTCCTGCCTCATATCACGGTTAAAATACTGTTGGCACTTCAGTCGCTCGCGCACTGCAGTGAAATCGGTTTCGATTTCGCTACACACGCACGGGCAACGCTCCCTAGACGATAACCGGCCATAAGCGCCTACACACATTATATAAAATGTACTCTGTCAACTCTGTGCCTACATATGGCCCTAAAATCAGAGGCAATATCGGGGAAGTGGTGGGGAGCGCCCTAGATCGCTCCCTTGATCGCCTCGTGAGTAGGCAAATCATAATCAGTATTATTATTATTACCCCTAATAGTGCCTACACACGACCCTAAAATCAGAGGCAATATTGAGAGAGTGGTGGTGGGGATGAAATCGGCCACTACTCTACACACGTCCCTGCCAGTTAGCCTACGTAACCCACCGTGCAGTAAAGCGCTCATCGATCCAAGATGCCACACTCTTAAAAAATAAAAAATATGCATCGCTATGGCACTTGCTACGGTGCGACCAAAAGAAAAGAGAAAGACCTGGGTTAAGTGGTGGTTGATGTCGGCCATCGTAGTGTTTTTACCGACCTCTTCATTGTACACTTGTAATAGCATTTTAAAGGCCTCCTGACTCATGTCGCGGTTAAAATACTCTGTTTTTTATCTCTTACATACGACAAACCCTTGAAAAGATCAATTGTTTTCGTCCAGGCACGAAATAAGAATTGATTTACAAAAACACGTCCCTGTTGCCACTTTTTACAGTCAGACGCGCACTGTGGTGAAATCTGTTCCGATTTCGCTACACACGCACGGACAACGCTCCCAAGACGATAATCGGCCCTAAATCGTAAGCTCGCCCGAACCAATTTCCGAGTCAGGGGTAATAATAATAATGCTGATTACAATTTGCCTGCGATCAAGGGAGCGATCTAGGGTGCTCCCCACCACTCTCCCGATATTGCCTCTGATTTTAGGGCTGTTTGTAGGCGCTTTATCTCAGAAACGAAATTGGAACCGATTTCACTGCAGTGCGCGAGCGACTGTAGTGGCAACAGTATTTTTCATCCCATCTATTCGAAAAGGACGACTTGGTTCGCCTTTAAGTGCACCCAAAGGTGGTGTTTTCTATAAGAAACTTTTAGCGGGCAGTAATGAGTTTTTAATCCTCTTTATAGATGTTCCAAATTCAAAAAGTGCGCCGCAAAGATAATTGCGGCGCACTTTTTGAATTTGGAACATCTTAGTGTTCAGCGCCGAAAGAAATCGAACGCAAATATTGTTTGAATAAAGACTGGCTGGTACGACGGCCCAGTCGCGCCACCGGCCGCCGCGCTGACTGAATAAAAAAAAGAAATCAAATTAAAAACGCGCGAACTACAGACCGCGTTTTCGTCAATTTTCATGAATTGTTAGAAATTCATGGTTTTGTTTTGAAAAATGAGTTCTTCAAGTGACAGTGAATAAAAAACACAATAAAGTGAAAAATAACTTTAGATCTTCAGAAGTCGGTGACCTTTGTTTGATTCATTTAGTTTTTTTTTGTCACCGACTTCTGAAGCTAAAGTTATTTTTAAGGTTTTTGTGTTTTGTGAAGTCGGTTTTATTTTTTGCAAAAAAGTTTTTTTTTCCATTTTTAGTTGTAATATCCTATCCAAATATTAGATATACATTTATTTTACATGTTGAAATTAGACCACACGACTGAAGTAAAAATGTTCATAAAATGAAAACTACTGGGCCAAACTATGTTACATTTTTATAGGACCAAATGGCAACTATTCCACATCAAACTAAAGAATAATCACGTCAATCGGCTCATAAATATCAGCGTAATCGGTGTAAATACATAAAAAAAACAGTCGAATTACCTCCTCCTTTTTGAAGTCGGTTAAAATTATGAGGCGCCTTTTATTTTCTCATAGTGGGTGATGAAAAGTAGAGTGTATCACTCGAGCGCAAAATTTTTTTTGGCTCGGGCGACGTACTTTGAATCCCTCGCTACGTTCAGGATTCTTATTAAAGAATCCCTCGCTACGCTCGGGATTCTACTCTAGAATCCCTCACTTCGCTCTGGATTCAAAAAAGCGCCCTCGCCGTAAAAATATTATTTTGCTCCCTTATGATACAATCTACTATTAACCACGATATGAGGCAGGAGGCCTTTAAAATGTTATTACAAGTGTACAATGAAGAAGTCGGTAAAGACACTACGATGGCCGACTTAAGTTTTTGTATGAATGGTGTCACCAAATTGAGGAGCTCTTCAAAACATTCAATAACCATCCTTAAAAAAAATTTCAAATCACCTGATTCTAAATTTCTCATCGCGTTCATGTGACTCAATTCATGGCGTTTCATCAACCACTTCTTAACCCAGGTCTTCCTCAGAGCGATGCCTATTTTTTGATTTTTTGAGAGTTTAGGAGGCATCTTGGATCGACGAGGGCTTTGCTGCACGGTGGGTTACGTACTAACTGGCAGGGACGTGTGTAGAGTAGGTAGTGGCCGATTTCAGCGCCACCACCACTGCCTCCCAACAGTGCCTGATTTTAGGGCCGTGTGTAGGCGCTTTTGTCCTTCTTTGAGTTTAGTACAATCTCGTCTCCAAAATCACTATCGTTCAGTTAATTATGTTCCCGACTTCCCGTTTGGTCTCTAACAGAGACTGCATGATAGCGGACAATAGCGGCGGTAGGACGTGAGTAGTATGCTGTATGAGTTTTTTTGTGGAAGATCTAAAGAAAAGAGTGCTTTTTACCAAAAACTTTTTATTTCAATCGCATTGGAGAATCTTCTACAATATTTCGTTAAAATAAAGTTAATCATTATGAGGACTTGAATAATTAAGAACGTAATAAAAATCAATTATAACCCTTGGCAACTTCTTTTTTCTCTAAGGGAAATCTTTCAAAGACTCTTTTGGCACTGCTTGAAATAATCCTTGTCTAGCCATTTCATCCGCCCAATCTTCAAAACAGCCTCTCCTGAAAAATTTAGGTTTTTTTAAAAAAAATCTAATTTAATTAAAAACTTACTACCTAATTTAGTAAGAAGTTATCGACTGAATAATATGTTATCGACTGATTAGTTAAAAAATGTCAACTATTTAAAATTATTTGTATTGTATGAAGCTAGCAACCAAAGAGTATAATAATAATATGGGAGCTAGCAACCCTGTCAATCCCGTACAGAAAAAAAATGTAAATGAATGAAGATTGAAGAATAAGAAACGAAATTATTTTGTTTGAAGTAATTAAAGAAAATATTCTTCTAAAATAATTATTGTCATGTGTTAAATGGTGACCCACTTATATGGGTACTCTACTTAGCAGAGTACAATACTTTGTCGTCACAAAACAAACAAGAACAACACTGCCAGTGTTTTGTTCTAGTCACAAACTGACGACCAGTCTATGCATGTAAGTATTAATATTATTTCTTGTGTTAATTAATGAAATACTAAGAAAGTATTAATAATGACATATTGTAAGTACTACAAATTTTAATGTACCCTTGTACTACATTTAAAGGCTTCCTTTATGTCATAGAAATATCACTTTAAACTTTCCCGAAGCATAGATTTACAATTCCGCTTTTCTTACAATAATGATCTATCAACTATTTTATCACGAATTATGTGACATGCTCATTTTACCGAATACAAAATAACTGAAGTACACCAAAAACCATCTCCCAGAGAAAAATGGAGAATCATAAACATTAACTTTCAAAGATTCTTTAGTGAATGCTTTCTTTTAAAACAAACAGCAGGATTAAAAAAAACTGATTATGACCACCGTATTAAACTTATTAGTTATTGTAACAGTTAATTCAGATAAGAAATCCCTGTCAATACATTTTTTTCTCTGAACTTGGAGACTTGGAGAAATTCCCATGCAGTTTTCAGCCAAAAACTGTTTTTATATAGTAAATAATTCATAGTTCTTCATACTTAACTTTTCTCTTAAAAAAGATTTTATAAAATAATAAAACTACTACACTAGCGAATTGTACAACTATCTATGCAAGAGGAAGTGGGAGAAATCACTTTCAAAAACTATTTATTAGTCATTTATAAATGACGGAGCATAATACAGTATGCAAATAATTTGCATCCAACAACACAATGATTACTTGACTTGCAAACTATCTGATAAGTAGTCTGTTTCATTCATTGTTACAAGATAGACAGTTTTTCCAAGAGGTATCATCATATTGTATTGTATAACGGGCTGGTGTTCACAACTCCACGTATTTTGCATACGGTTTTATCACATTAACCAGTTACCGAGTTGTGGAGGTGTGATAGGCAGTCACTCGATATGAAATGCTGGTATTCAACTATTGATTAGACTGGAAGATGAGCCAAACAATAGGGAAGAGGCTAGGCAGATGATTCATTGTTATAAGGTCAAAGAAAAGATGAACAGACTAAGTGTTATAAAATAAAAAGGAGTAGTATTTATCGTGTGGTTAGTGTTTAACCTGGTGTCAGAGTTTTTATGCCACACATGGGCCTTTGACCTGGCTTTACATGCTGTCGACAAAATCTCTCAGGCATGCTGGTTTCTTCACGATGTTTTCCGTCACCGAAGCTAGCGATAATTTTACAATACGCACATGAATCCGAAAATACAGAGGTGCGTGTCTCTCGAGACCTAAATCATAGGTCTCGAGACTCTCAAACAATGGATGAATAATGTATGCCTATGGGAAAAGGACAATCTTGATAACATCCTGTGTCTAACATACTATCACTACAGATAATCAGCAACTGTTAACCCGTATGCTCCCGGCCGTGCCTCCAGAGGCACAGTGCATTGTTATTTTAATTGTGTCTGTAATTGCGGGTATTGAAGTGTTAACCACCAAGATTGGGAGGATGTATTAATGTGGTGCCAACTTAGGGCTCCTACTGTACAATTCCTGATTGCAGACCACCACACTGCTGAAAAGATTCAGATAATCGCAATATTCATGATTGTCACCAACCAGACTATAGCTCAAACTTCATCCTCTGAGATTTAAGTTATTTGTAGCAGAATCAGAATATAATAGTCAAACTGCTGGGACACAGACCTTACACTAAGAGAGGCCATGAACTAGTATGCAGGCCCAGTGCGAGTTGGTGAACTTCTACTCCTGAACCAGTAAAAACTACCATCGACAAAACCATATCATTTTCCTGGTCCCTTAGTCGTCTTGTCACGAGTTCTCCGTTCTGTCTATAATGTTTCACATATAACTAAAAAAAGACATACCTATAATATTCCGCGTAGGCCGCTTTTCTCTGCGCACCCATAAAGAACATGGCCGCACCGGCGGCTAAGGATAGTAAGATCGCCTGGGTCAGAATGCGCTTGGTCTGCGCCCAATGCAGGCCGCGCATGAGGGGCTTGCCGCGACAGGGCGGTTGATCTGAGGGCGGCGGGCATATCTGCGGGCAGGGCGGGTAAGCGGGCGGGGGGCACGGTGGGCATGGAGGTAACTCGCAGGCCATATTGCTGGAAATGTGGGAGAGTTAGCTGTGAGGAATCTCTTTCTGCGGGACTATGTGCTAGCTAGCGTATGTTGTGTTCCACTGCAGGGCAAGGGTCTCCCCTTTCTCCTTCCAAACCTCTATTTCTTGTGCGATCTCTGACATTGCCCCGCAAACTGAAATCAGATCGTCACACCACCTGCTCTGCGGTCGTCCTCAACAACGATGTTCTTCTATATACTATTTTAATCTACATCTTTTCCTCAGATCCTATCATCATAAATGAAAAATGGCTCAAAGCTCCCACGGAGGCAGTCACAGGCGGAGCAGAGACCACGATGGAGGAGCTATGCGATACACAAACACGGACTGGGAGGCCAAAGAAGCCCTTTACCAACGAGAACTCGATGAAGCCAGGGCTAGGGCCACGCAGATGGAGAAGACCATGCGATGGTGGTCCGACTGCACGGCCAACTGGCGCGAAAAGTGGAGCAAAGTCCGCAACGAACGAAACAAGGCGAGAGAGGAGTCAAAACAACTGAAGAACAAAGTTGACACACTTTCCAAGGAGCTGTCCGCCTCCAAAACAGAAAAGAACGACCTAGAACAACAGCTAATCGAACTGAAAAGAGACAACGAAAAGCTTTTAAGTATAGGAGAGAGCAGGATACTAGGAGGCGATCTCACGACTGAAGACGGGGTAGAGTTGAGGCGAAAGAATGTAGGATACTTGTCCCCCAATGAACCTTCCATGCGGCAGAGAGCATCCTTAGACTCGCACAAATTTTCTAACGTAGACAATGTCCTCGCCAACAAATTGGCCGAATTAAGGATGCGATTAGACGAGACTTGTAAAACCCTTCAAAGCGAGAAGGACGAGAAAACATTCCTCCAATCCAAAATCGAAAACTTAACTGCAGAACTACACAACATTAAATTGGACGTGACTCACAGCGATAGAACTTTAGGGTCTACAGATTCCAGTCATAGCGAAGTTGAAAGGCTTCAAAACGAGTTGCAAGACGAAATAGCAGCCAAACAAGTCCTAGAAGAAAAGATCGCCGAACTAAAAATGGAGATTGAGAGGCTGAAATCAGAAAACACAATACAGTGGAGCAAGCGAGAATTACTAGAAACTGAAAATATAGCAATACTAAGAGAGAACAAGAAGTTGTATAGCCAAGTGTGCGAATTAAGAGAACAGATACACAAATTAAATCGGATATCCGACGGCAGCGCTTATTTCAGCGACCACAACAGACTAGACTCAAATATACTTTACGTTAGAAAGACTAGCGCAAGTCCAAGGTCCCACGAATCAAGTAATGGGTCTTCCGAAGCCAATTTGCATTTTGACGCCAAAACGAATACTTCCGGCGAAGACGACGAATTAGCGATAGTAGAACGAAATGATAATTGTTAAATAAATTACCTTAATCGGCTTTTTACGTGATCTTTGAGTTGCAAAAATGCACGTCTAACGAAGTTCTGTCAAATTTGAAATAAGAAGGCATAGTTTGTGGTACCTATACGTAATTTTATTCTTCTTTGAATTTAGAGTTTGAAGTGGTTGAAAGAGGTTGTGTTTGAATATCGTTGTTTGTTGTGGTTCTCGAATGCGAGTGGAAACGTAGAATTTTAATCTCTTCTATTAGGAACTTGGAATAGCGATCTCACTAACTCATGATTGTAGGTTTCGCAATCATCTTGCATCCATAAGAAGGACGAATCCACTTTCGACTATTTATATTAATACAGGGAGAACGGTTATAATGATTTTTGGATAGATTTCAGTAAAAATATAGTTGTTTTCTGTATTGGAAATCAACTTCAATAAAAACTGAACACAGTAGTCCTATAAAATAGTAAATCTTTAGGAAAGCATTTTGATCATTAATAAAAAGAGATTTAGCAGTAGCAGTACGCCTCGACGGCCTAGATTATTTTATAGTTCCGACAATCGTTAAAATCGTCAATGTTGTATTATAATAATAATAATAATAAACAAGGTGCGCGCCTTCAATGGTTGGGTCATGCCGGTTTTAATGTACTCTTTCGGCATACTCAAATGGACTCAGACCGAACTCGACGCCCTGGATAGAAGAGTTCGTACACTGCTGACCGAAAGCCGGATGCATCACCCACGATCTTCGGTTATGAGACTGTACATCCCGCGGAAGTGCGGAGGTCGAGGCTTTTTAAACGCGAAGACCCTCCACAACCGCGAGGTGTGCAGTCTCAGAGAATATTTTTTAAAAGCCGAGGTGGGTATGCACCGAGATGTGGTCGCAGTGGACAAGGGACTCACCCCGCTGTCCATGGCTAAAGAGAACTGGCACAGACCTGAGGTACTTACCACCGATGACCGCAAGGAAGTATGGCAAGGCAAAGTGCTTCACGGGCGCTTCTACCGGGCTCTTCATGGGCCCGATGTAGATTTTATAGCGTCCGTGTCCTGGTTACGTTTCGGCGACCTCTTTGGGGAAACTGAAGGTTTTGTCTGTGCGATTATGGACGAAGTTATGTTGACGAACAACTACCGGAAATATATTATGAAGGACGGGACGGTTGACGTGTGTCGGGCATGCCACCTTCCGGGTGAGTCCATCAGACATATTATTTCTGGTTGTTCTCGTCTGGCTAACGGCGAGTACTTGCACAGGCATAACCAAGTAGCCAGGATTATACACCAGCAACTTGCCTTGGAATATAAACTTGTGGAATCTGAGGTACCGTACTACAAGTATGTGCCCGACCCAGTTCTCGAAAATGACCATGTCACGCTGTACTGGGATCGGTCCATCATTACTGACAGGACTATTGTCGCCAATAAGCCTGACATAGTGATGATGGACCGATCAGCGCGCCGCGTAATGATAATCGATGTTACCATTCCGCATGACGAGAACCTCGTGAAAGCTGAGAAAGAAAAACAAATAAAATATCTCGACTTGGCACACGAGGTTCGCGGCATGTGGAATATGAACTCGGTTATCATTGTGCCGATTGTCGTGTCGGCCAATGGCCTTATAGCCAAGAGCTTCGATGACCATCTATCGAAGCTCTCTTTAGGCGGTTGGATCAAGGGCCTGATTCAGAAGGCAGTACTCCTCGATACGGCTCGCATTGTGAGGAGGTTCCTGTCTCTGCAGCCCTAACCACCGGTGGCTTGGACCCTGCTCCCGACACCGGCGGACTACTATTTTTTTATATTTTTAAGTGTTTTTTTTTGTATCGTTTTATTTTAAGAAATACTTAAAAATGTAAATAGATAAGGATATAAATGAATAAACGGAATAATAATAATAAATTGTTTTTATTCGGAACAACATAGGAACCATTTTTGTTAGTACACACATAAGACTTATAAACTAGGATTAGTAGGTAACAAATCAAATAAATAACAAAGAAAAGCATATTAGAGGCCGGTTAATGAATCATGTACTTACGAGGCATTTCATGCGGACAATGATTCCGCATGAGATGCCTCAGTACAGGAGCTCCCGGGATCTCGGCCACGACTTTCAGGATGCTATTGCTACTCCCCCGAATCCTCCTCACAAGCGATGCCACCTTTTTCCTGATGATGGCATGGAAACCATCTGTACGCGATTGGGCAAACATCCCTGAGGCACTACAGAAACGAGGTAGTCTCAACATCATCCTGAAAACATTGTTATATTGGACGCGCAAGGCATCTAGCGTCCCCCGCGAACAGCTGAACCACAGACTTCCCGTGTACAGGCCTTGACAGTACGCTTTAAACAAGGTTATTTTGACCTGATCGGAACAACGAAAAAATCTGCGTGCCAACATGTTCCCGCGGACCGCCAACGCCCTGCGCTCCCTCTCCACGTCATCATCGTCTTTAAGGTCGTCGACAAGTATATGGCCCAGATATTTAAACTTGGTCACCTGCTTTATATTAGCGCCGTTCAAGGTAATTAAAGGAATGGTATCTGGGCACTTGCTTCCAGCCTTAAAGACCATGAACTCTGTTTTTCTAACATTATAAATAAGACCATGTGATGCGGCGTATTTTTCACAAACCTTCAACATTTCCCTGATTGACCTCGCAGTCGGGCCCAGCAACACCATATCATCCGCGTAGCTGATATTGTTCACACAAACACCCCCCACCCGGCAACGTTATATTATGTTATACGAAAATTCATAAACAGCATAAAATGATCCCTCTGTTGGGAAACTCCTATCTGTAAAAGGGAGTGGCCACGCGGTCTCGTGAAAATTACTCAAAAAGCGTTTAAAATTATAGAATGCATTTAAAATCATTCCATTGCGTTTTTAGCATTGAACGTTCGACGACACATCATAATTGAATATACGTAATAATAATAAAAAAAATACAAATTTATTTAGGTACTTACGCTCGAAAACATGAGTTTTAGCGATATGCTAAACTAAACGGCGCAAAGTAAAGGTTACGGAGAACGGAAACTAGTTTTTAAATCAACTTTATTAATTTACTAATAGTTAGCAGACAAATGATTTTATTATTGTAATTCGGGTGACTCCTGCTCAAAAGTTCAACCACTAAACGAGATAAATTATTCCTAGTAAATGGTAGACCAGATAATAAAAAAAAAGTTATGATTTTCAAAAAATCAGAAGGAACTGAAGTTGTTTAGTATCGTGGTCTGAGTCACCCACCACAAACCTTACCCTACCTGGGGGTCTAAAATGGCCGCTTTATCAGAATCGTAATATGAATCACGTTAAAAAAATAAAATTCTAAAAACCGGCCAAGTGCGAGTCGGACTCGCGCACGAAGGGTTCCGTACCATTATCTATACATTAGACAAAACGGCAAAAAAATCACGTTTGTTGTATGGGAGCCCCCCTTAAATATTAATTTTATTCTGTTTTTAGTATTTGTTGTTATAGCGGCAACAGAAATACATCATCTGTGAAAATTTCAACTCTCTAGCTGTCACGGTTCATGAGATACAGCCTGGTGACAGACAGACGGACAGACAGCGAAGTCTTAGTAATAGGGTTCCGTTTTTACCCTTTGGGTACGGAACCCTAAAAATGGACTTTATTATCATAATCTTAGAGTACATTTTAAGAATTTTAAATTTTTGACGTGATTCATATTACGATTCTGATAAAGTGGCTATTTTAGACCCCCTATACTCCTTGTATCGGCCGCCGCATGATGTGAAAGAAAAGGGTCTTGAACTCTTCACAGACAGACAACGATGAATGTCTACAGTGAGGTCTACAGGCTACATGTATTCCAGAGAAAGAAATCAATTAAGAGCGGCCAACCCGCCATACTTTTCGCGAGAATTTTGACAAAGCTCGTGCGTGAGTATGCCGTTATTAGACATAGGTATATTTTTGAACTAATAGGTATCTTGTGGACTATATCTAGGCTTCTATCAAAGCATAAAAAAATGTAGAAACAAATTCAGTATAAGCCTCCAAAAATTGCTGTTTTGCACAACTTTTACCTCAACTTTGGCCGTTCATAATGTACTCATTAATTGAAAAAGTAAAAAAGGCAGCCTGATAGAAGCCTTGCAAATGTAGTGAAGATTCTAAATAACAAATATTTATTTCACATAGGTACAATATCAATTTTCGAACACTATTTTTCGTTCAATGTCCTCGCATTAGGCGGTATGAGGTGCGCGGGAGGCAAGTAGTGCGGGTTCGGGGCTAAGTTAGACAGTTAATACCACCGCTGTGGCTCTGGATGAAACAACAAGCTTTTCGACCATGCTCGCGTTGACAAAAGGCGGGCCGGGAAGGGCCCTCTTAAGAGCGTAACTTTTACTTTTCGTCGTAAATATTACTCTTTTATGTGAAGAATAGAATCAGTTAGGTGTTACATATTATACGTTAGTGGTTGTTGATCATGTGATAGTCTAGTTTTACTATAAAGGACGACTTTAGATTATTTACGCCCCGGATACGTGACTTTATCAGGGTGGGAAGCCCCCCCGACCCTATAATGGTGTTAATTTATAACATTTTTCGACTTTGTTTTGAAGAGTACTGTTGTAATAATTCAAAATATTTATGTATAAGTTTTTCTCCTAGACATCTAATGGTTTTGCAGGCCAGGATCAGAGCCATTTAGATTTTTTGGAATACCAATAACATCCAAGTTATATTTTTGTACTACAATGTTACTGGCGCCAACTACCCGATTCAAATATTGTCTTATTTTACAATATATCAATACTTTAATAACAATTTTAATACAATGCTTAAATAAGGCCTAATCCGCACTTATTTTTGTATATTTTTAAGTTATTTATTTGCTTTATTTGCCCGTAAGATCAGCTTTATATTTTTGAATTTAAATCTTTAAGTGAATTACTTTTCAAGATATTGTAAGAATAATTTTTAGGGAGTAACCATACTTATCGATTCATAATCGACCAGCGGGCCTAAAATGGCCGCTTTATCAGAATCATAATATGAATCACGTTTTACCTTTAAAATTCTTAAAATGGACTCGAGATCATAGACTTAGTATGACCATAAAGTCAATTTTGAGATTACTTTTTTTAACGTGATTTATATTATGATTCTGATAAAGCGGCCATTTTAGACCCCCAGAGCGGGTCAGAAAGTTTTGAAAATCTTAGCAACAGAAGCGAAAAATACTCGTTTTAGTTCGGATGACGCGACTCGACACCGCGTCAGACTATTCACTATTATTGCAAGGACATAAAGCTTTTGGCTCGACCCGATTCCACGTCGATAAGTGTGCTCACTCCCTTATGAATTTATTTTTTATTGGAACCCTTTACTTGCATTGGCCTAAGAAATGAAGTTCAAACAAAGTGTCCTACGATGAATACGATATTAAATTGTATAGTAAATATTATAATGTAGGTACCTAATTATTAGATATCAATAAAGAAATGTGTATAACAATATTGTTTTTGTTTTCTTGTATTTTTCAAGCGCGACTACTGAGCATGAGGTCCTGGGTTCGATTCCCGGATCGGGCAAAGTGTTATTGGGTTTTTCCATCAGGAAGTTTTCAGTAGCAGCTACAGAGTCTGGATTTGAGCCCGATTGATGGCAATAGGCTCGCTCCTTATAAAACCCCGTTAGGTACCTACACCTCTGCCTTACTCTTCAGGATATAAGGCATGATGTTACGTCATGTATTTTTACAAAGACATCACTGATCCATCCACTGTTTTTTTACCCGGTTCGGACCCACGCTAAGAGGGCAATCACAATTTTTCTTGTATTTGAGTGTTCGACTCTTAGGAGCCTTATCACACTAGTGGATTCCAAGCGGAGCGGGCGCGCAGCGAATACGCTGCGCAACGCAAACTCAATTTTCAACGCTAGACTTTGCAGCCTAACGTTCACAATAGGGTAGGTATATTATGCATGATTTTTTTATAACTCTAAACAAAGCGTATTATCATCAGAAATAGCAGTGAAATTATTTTTTTAATATCTATAATAAATACATGCTGAATAGACAGAGAGATCCGATACAGCGAATGACGTCATTCGCTGCATCGACGTACAAAATCCATACTTTCTAGATTAATTTCTATCTCTTTCTAGATAAACGGAGTTTCCGTTTATCTAGAAAGAGATAGAAATAAAAGTTTAAATGGTTATAACTTTTGTGTTGTTTGGCCGATTTATGTCTTATTTTCGCTTTTTGTCATTATTTATAAAGTTCTATAACATTCCGTATCGAAAAAAAAAAAAAAAATTATGCATATTACCTATTGAGTGCACTTTCACACAGCTATTCGTTGCCTGCCCGCTCCGCTTTGAATACGCTCGCAATCCGCTAGTGTGATAAGGCTCTTAAAGGCTTCAAAAGCTTGTACGCCACACACTCAAATAAGTACAAGAAAAAATTGTGATAGGTAGCAGTTGGTCCCGGTTGTCATTTATAGACCTTTGAGTCGTTACAGGTAATAAGTGGCCTGAAAGCCAAGCCTGACAACCAGTCCTTACTGTGACAAGGGGTATCTCGTATTACCCAGTACTAGTTAAGTTGTAGAGGTCAGATAGGCAGTCGCTTCATGTAAAGCACTGGTATACAGCTGCATACGGTTAGACTGGAAGCCGACCCCAACATAGTAGGGAAAATGCTAGGCAGATGATGTGGAAAATGAGAGTTCTTAGCAACAGGCCAAAGTTTGCGGAACATGGCGCCCAATCACCGAAGGATAAATTACCCGCATCTTCGTTCGGCCACCCTCGTATTTACGAGGGCAGCCGAAGATCCAATACCCTCGGAAGTTCATCATCATCAGGCTATTAATGTTCCCTCTGCTGGGACACAGGCTTCCTCTCTATGAGAGGGAATGGGCTATAATCCACCACGCGGGCCCAGTGCGGGTTGGTAGATGTCACATGTCTTCGAATTTTTTGGTTCTAAGACATGCCGGTTTCCTCACGATGTTTTCCTTCACCGTTTTGAGAGCACCGGTGATGAAATAAATTACACAAAGTAATGCGCCTGTCTGGGTTCGAACCCACGACTTCTGTTCGTAAGTCGGGGCCGCCACCATTGGGCCACCGCTGCTCGGAATTTACAAAATAGAAAATACAATATTTATTTTAAAATGTTTATTAATTTTACACATACCCCTATTATACAAAATAACCCTGTTTTACACTTCAAAAGTTTTAGAATTAATACAAAAAAAAACCTAATTATTATCACAGAAAATATGAATGAATTGAGAGAAATAAAAAGTTAAGACGGAACTGCGAACAGAGAAGTGAGGCCGGTTTCGTAAACATGTTGTGCATTTATTGAGGCGTAGTTTAATGTAAATGTGTGCGTGTAAGCGTGTATGAACAGAGCGATAAGTAATTTGACGGGCCTCACTTTTCTGTTCGCAGAGTTCCCTCTTTACCTTTTTATTTGGTCCGAGCTTACAGGGCACTCGCTTGCTTGTCACGTATACGTGACATGGTGTCGATTCTGTTGTGTACAAACTAAACTTAATTTAGGCTATGTATCACTGTATCCACACAGTATACATAAAATGAATGTGAACCACCTCTAGAAGCAGAACACAACAAATATAAACAACTCAAGAAAATTACCAACAAAAATTAAGAAACAAAATAAACAGTTTTTCTTACTAACTATTATTTCGGGGAAAGTAATGTTAGACCAGTAGGTATTACTTACTCCTGTACTAATCAATGTTGAAATAACAAACAGTTTGTGTATTATTATGTAGAACTTATGATATTAAATTATTCTAAATAATCTGATGTAGGTATTTACTAAAAACTAGTCTTAAAATACGAATATCCATTACTCAGAATTGCTCTTACATACACAATAAAAAGTCTGCAAAAGACATGATCCTTATTTTGTTGACGATAAGGTAGATATTGGGTTGCTGATGTCAGAGGTTTATACTTTATATTCTATGAAAGGACAGTACTTACTTGATTCTTTTGGCAATTGTCTTTTGAGAATTCAGCCATTAGTATAGAGTAGATGACACCATAAAACAATAATTCCAAGACACCAATCTCTAAACAAAAAACAATTTATTTTGGGCCTGAAAACCCACTTTATTTACAACTAGCTGACGTCCCGCGGTTTCACCCGCGTAGTTTCCGTTCCCGTGGGAGTACGGGAATAAAATATAGCCTATAGCACTCACGAATAATGTAGCTTTCTACCAGTGAAACAATTTTTAAAATTGGTCCATTACTTCCGGAGATTACCCCCTACACAAACACACAACACAAACTTACAAACAAATGTTACCTCTTTATAATATTAGTATAGATTAATTGCAGCAAATTCGATTTTTAGTTGCTTTTAAATCACTAGATAGTTGAGTCATTGAGTTAAATAAACAGTGACGTCACAGTTTGCTATTGCCATACAAAATCAATGAGAGAACCGCGTTTTGACAGCTCTTAAAAAGTTTCTCAATGGGGAAGGCTGG
Source organism: Xestia xanthographa (assembly GCA_905147715.2). Classification (NCBI taxonomy): domain Eukaryota; kingdom Metazoa; phylum Arthropoda; class Insecta; order Lepidoptera; family Noctuidae; genus Xestia; species Xestia xanthographa. The sequence continues at coordinate 27,495,182 of LR990644.1, read as the reverse complement.
TCAAAGCTGATTGTAGATGGCGTGTCTATAGCTTAGTCCCAATCTGTCCAATGAGGACAAGCTATTTTGAAATTTAAAATGACATTGGTGTCGATTCTGTTGTGCACAAACTAAACTTAATTTAGGCTATAGCTATCTTTTTCTCTCTAATAAAATGAGAAAGAGACGGACGTAATTTAGAGCTGTCAAATTTAGTTGAAACTAATATTACCATACAAATGAAGGGTGCACGTATAAACATGTCGACTAAAAACACGGTGAAGCGCAGGGCATAAATTAGTTTGACATCTCTAACTTAGTTCATAGCTATAGCCGTCCTTTTCTCGCACTGTCTTTTAGTAAAAGATAGCAATAGCCTAAATAAAGTATAGTTTATGCACAACAGAATCTACACCATTGACAGATTTTCAACCAATGACGATGCTTGGTACAAGCTATGCTAGCGCCATCGCCATTAGTTCCACAGTTGTCATCCCCATTGATTGGTGTGTCATCTACCCCATTATAGAAAAGACAAATACTAAGAATAGTTTGAGGCAGTGAATTTCTTCCATAATAATATTATATTTGGGAGAATGATATGGATTTAATTACTCTAAAACTATGGTTTAGTTTATACACACATCAACACGGTCTAGGGATATTTCATACTCAATTAAATAACTCGAAAAGTACTGGCCGCATTGGAATCTTTTATACACCGATTTGTTTGTAATTTATCTCAGACTAATTCCAAATTCAAATTTTTGAAAATTCTTTTGTTTCGGTGGCATAAAAATGTCTTGATGTATAGGAGAGGGAATTTTCATTTGTGCGAAATTTAGAAAACAATACGAATTACGTTTAGTTACAGTTTTTTTTCATTTTTAAACGAAAGATAAAGTTAAAATTGAGGTATTGTAGCCATGCAACGCCGACATTTGACGAGGGCGGAGATGTTACGAGCTGTGGGAATGCTGGAAGCTGGATCTGTTCAGCGTAATGTTGCTGAGGCCATAGGGACCCATCAAAATGTAATTTCAAGATTGTGGACACGCTATCGTGCCACAGGTGAAGTAGCGGAGAGGCACCGGGGGCCAAGTCGCATCACTACCCCCAGACAAGACCGATTTTTGCAAATTACTGCGCGAGCACAACCAAATGCAACGGCGACTCAATTGGTCCAAAGGCTGCGAGTGGAACACCAAGTGCTTGTGAGTGACCAAACTGTAAGAAGGCGACTGCATGAAAGCAATCTACGCTCTCGTAGACCACTCCGGGTCCCACCTTTACGGAGAGGCAATCGTGGACGACGATTAGAATGGGTTCGGAACCACGTGGACTGGGGCCGTGACCAATGGTCCAATGTGCTGTTCACGGATGAATCCAGGTTCGGCTTCCATCCAGATTCACGAAGGACGCGTGTTTGGCGAGTTCCTGGACGATGGAGCCGTCTCCAGAACCCTCAGGAAGTTCACCCATACCAAGGAGGAACAATTATGGTTTGGGCAGGAATTCGTCTTGGAGGACGGACGGATCTCGTTTGGGTGCGGGGCAATATGACGGCAGAACGATACGTCCAACAGGTGCTGGGGCCCGTAATCTTGCCCCACAGAACACAAATGGGGCAAGATTTCCTGCTCATGCACAACAATGCCCGGGCACACACGGCGAGAACGGTAGCAGCTTGGTTACATACACATAATGTTAGGGCCTTAGACTGGCCTGCTCAATCGCCAGATCTAAATCCCATTGAGCATGCGTGGGATATGCTGCAAAGAAGAGCTCTGAAGGAAGTTCCTGAAAATCTGGCTACAGAAGATCAACTTTTTGCGCACCTCAGAAGGACATGGGACAATATTCCGCAGCAAGACATTGACAACCTTGTTCTGAGCATGCCGAATCGTTGCCGATGTGTTATGAACATCATGGGCGCTTTCTCAGACTACTAACTTCAAGTTTATAAACACAAATTAAATGATTTTTCTATTTTTTTCAGTTTTGACTCACAAATTAAAAGTTCATTCATATACGGTTTCCGTCTATGCTTCATTTTTTTCTCCATAAAATCCTGAAATTTTAATCTATACCTTAACCATTATTAAAATAATTAACACATTGATAGTAATTCGCTTTTTTTTTAAATATCCCTAGACCATGTTGATGTGTGTATTATGCTGAAATACTGTAGGAGAAAATAAATAGGTTTTTATCTCCTCCAATGACATTGAAGACTTTATAGCCAGTAACTGAAACTGCAATTTAGCCTAAGCAAGCGGGTGTGAGGAAATGCGTACAATTTTGTACTTTTTGGCACCTACCAATGTTTTAAAAAAAAACGTGTATGCTGTCTTCTCTCCATTTAGGAGCCTATAAGAAGTTAATTCGATTTTCCGTTATGCTAGTGCCTAGTTTAATTTAGAATTGACATCCTGAAATAACGAAAATTGAGCTTGAGGCAGTGCAAGTTAAGGACGGCTATAGCTATGAACTAAGTTAGAGATGTCAAACTAGTTTACGCCTTGCGCTTAACCGTGTTTTTAGTCGACATGTTTTTACGTGCACCCTTCATTTGTATAGAAATATTAGTTCCAACTAAATTTGACAGCTCTAAATTACGTCCGTCTCTTTCTCGTTTTATTAGAGAGAAAAAGATAGCAATAGCCTAAATTATGTTTAGTTTGTGCACAACAGAATCGACACCATACACAACCTATAAAGTTCACATTTGTGTAATCGTAAATAATTATTCTTGAAACTAACTATCACCTACTAGATAACTAGAGTAAGATCCCAGGGCCGCCAGACATTACTTTTTTTCTGATTAACAAAATGGGTGGCATACTAAAATAGTGTTATTATGTACTGTGAACGTTTGCATACCAGCTAACTTGTGCCGACGGCCAATTTTTAAATATCAAAGTTGCGTAAAAGTAATATTAACTTTTCTTAAAGCCCGAGTGCTGATTTTATTTCAATGTTATTTAAAAAATATTATTAACACCGCCATATACTCCCCGTCGACGGAAATTCCTACCAGACACTTTAAAGCACGGAAAACATCTGATATCAGTAGGCCTATTACGTATCTTTCTGATCTCCAGTGACTATCAAGCTTCGGTTGTACACCGAACTTTGATGACAACCGGGAATGTCATCATAATGGTATTACGTATCGCACTGAGTGGATATCACTTTACAGTGACTAACAGCCCGGGTACGGTGTAACGTCTTTCACGAAAGCCACTTCAAATTCAGTTGTCATCAATTTGTTATCCACTATGCTTACATAATCAAAATAATATAAGTATCAATACGAAAGCGTTTGTCAAAATGAGTTACGGTGACTATCAGCCACGATGACAACCAATGACGTCATATTTGATCGTGACTGGTATACTTACATAATACGAAACTAACCTTTTAACAGTTAATTGATGCACACTGAGCCCAGTTACTATCATTTCGAGCTGTCAACAGAAATACGTAATAGCCCTACTGAAATCTCATCAGAAAATAAGTAATGTCTGGCGGCCTTGGGACCTTGGACTATACCTACGGCTAACCTAAGTCATCATTAGCATCAAAATTAGCCACAGGCAGCATACCCATCCTCTTAAACCTAGATTTCAATATCGTCTTCTTCAAATCCCTTTTATGTGTATCTGGAGTTTCTTCATCAGATAAATCAACTCCTGAAGTCGAAGGCTGGACCATATTGTCTATGAATTCTATTTCGCAAGGCTGACCTTCTCTTAGAGCATCTAGGGCTTCAAATTCCAAGTCAGTGAGAGTATCTTGGTTATTTCCTTGATCGAATCTAGTTAAATCTAGTTCCTCGTCACTTAATAGTTCGTCTGCTGTTGCAATGTCAGAATTTAAGTCAGAACTGTCTTCCGAAGTGTCTTCTGAACGTCTACGTTTTTTGCCTCTCTTGTTTTTGGTTTTCGATGATTTGTTTTTGGGAGAAGTGTCGCTATTTTTGCGTTTTGATGAGTGGTCTGATCTGTGGGGTAGAGATATGCTGTTTTCAATACTATGTGGGTATAAAAAAATAAATCATATTTCCAATATAACTGGAAATATCGTTATAAAAGAAATAAAAAATCGTTATAAAAGTATTTGAGATCATTTAAATAAGGCCTAATAGGCTTGAGATCTGAAAAAATCGAATCAGTCCATCAGTTAGATTATCAAAAAATATTTGACACGTATTTTCACTTTTGTTACGTAAACCAAAATTGACGAAGATAAGACGCTTTTAAAATTCTCAATACGTCACGCCGTGCTAAAATTTTTAGTGCGTTGTGACGTCACGAGCCCCCACTGTCGAGTTTTGATGCGTTTTATCTTTGTCAATATTCATTGATTTACAAAAACAAAAAATACGTGTCCATTATTTTCCAATACTCTGACGGACTAAATAGATTTGAAATTTATTGATGGTGGAAACTAGCCTATTCTGTGACGTATATTACGCCCAATTTCACTTCAATATGAAGTATTTATTTTATGGTTTTATTATAGTTATTTAGGCAACTGTTGTATAATGAGGGGTATTAAAACACGAATGTGGGTTTATCACACGAGGCGAAGCCGAGTGTGATAATAGTATCACATGAGTGTTTTAATACCTAATTATGTACAGTTGCATACAAGACTTTATCTACATCCATGATATGAATCCTCCATAAAAGGTTCTGAAACCATAGGGTGTTGCAGTGTTCTAAGAAGTCTATGTAAATTCATGAAAAGTTTAATTGCTTGTATTTAATACAAACAAACCGTGTAGTAATATAATTATTTACATTTTGGGTTGTTCAATTATCAAAATTCACAAAGCTTGTATCACTCATTTTTGTAAACAACAAAGTACATAATGCAATACTAATATCCAAATGTCGAACAAAAATGGCGGGATACGACGTGAATTCGAATTAACCTATAAGTTTTTTTTTTTATTACGGCGCTGTGGTAGTGTATCGCACGTGCTAGACAATGTTCTTTTTTTAAAACGAGTTGCATAATGAAATTCAGTACAACATTATAACACCCGTTTGGGTGTTATAATGGTTATTATGATACTGGCTGTTTTAATGTTGGCCATAAGCTAACTGTTTCAGATACCTTTATAGAGGATTTATAGCATGGGTGTAGATAAAAATATTAACAATGCAACTACTTTCCAAGCCAAGACCGAGATCTTTAAACGTTACTTAGTCTTTGTTTTAGCCCACACTTGTTCCCGTCACTACCTTGTAGTTGACAGTAGTACAGACACCAGAACATCAAGGTACCCGAAACTGTAAAATTTTCCCAATCAAGTTTAAACCTAATACTTCAGCGATAAAGATGAAAATCTATTAAAGAAATTTGTCAGATTGTAGTAGCTTGATGTACTGGCGTTTGTACAACAATGACAAGAATTAGGCTTAACCAAATACGAGCTACGTAAAGTTTATAGATCAAGGCCTGAGATCGGCCGAAAAAACATACTTTAGAGCAGGGTTTCTCAAACTTCTGGCTCCACGCGTACCCCCATTCAAGTTTCCAGATGATAGCGAACCCCCAACCTTTTCTTGTTGGGGGGAGGGGGGGGGGCCTCCCCCCAACAAGAAAAAAATAACATTGTACGTATTTATAGAATGAAATAAGGTTTATTAATTGAATAAAACGTAACAAATACAGGCCAAAAACAAATATCTTATTAATATTAATGCGATGGATGGGCTTGTTTCTTGTCACAAATTGAGTCAATTTTTGGAATAATATTGGACAATTTAAGCCTTAATTGCGCGCGCGCCTTCATGCTTTCCGCACGCGCCTGCCAGTCACCCAGCCGCCATTACGTAAATTTTGTCGCGAACCCCCTACCGTCGCATGGCGAACCCCTAGGGGTTTGCGAACCCCACTTTGAGTAACCCTGCTTTAGAGTAACTATTGTAAAACTAATAAATTTTTTAAAAATACATACCCCTTATCGGCGACTGGAATCAGATGCCTGATAGGTTTCACTTGAGCCTTCATCGCTCTGGCCTTGAGGTCCTTTATAGCATCAATCTCCTCATCTCCTGGAAAATATTGAGTGGAGAACGAACTTGTAGAAATAGGTAGAAACTGGGAATTGGGACCTCCCAGTCTCAAAACACCCATTTAAAGTGTGTAAAACACAAGTGATGTTGCCGTCTAATTTTTTAATTGTTAGCCTGTTTGAGTGTCACACTGTTGGGCAAAGGCTTTCCCTTTCGCCGTCAAAATCTCTCTGTCGTGTGCAATATCTGGCCATGTTAACCCCGCAAACGAGATCAGTAGGGCTATTACGTATCTTTTTGATCTCCAGTGACTATCAAGCTTCGGTTGTACACCGAAATTTGATGACAACCGAGAATCTATACGTAAAATCTATATATACATATAATAAATCTGTAGAAAAATCGTTTTTGTACATTGAAAATATTTTGAAAAAAAATTGCCAGGGTGTTAAAGGATAAGCAACAGAACACATTTCCAGCATTTTTGGAATTTTTGTCTGTTTATCTGTTTCGATGATCAAGCATCACGCAAAATTTATACAACCAATATAGATAACTTTTATACATAAAAATTGAGCGTATCTTGAGGTATTATTTAGTTTTTGTTTCATCGTAATCGGTTAATTCTATCAAAAGATATATGAATTTAAAGTGTTCAAGAAGAACTAATCATCAAATGTAAGATGCATACATGCATCTGTTGAACTAAAATGGTACTAATGACTAAAAATGTGTTTGACGTTTAAATAAATCATGATTTCCATGCAAATCATTATAATTATGTCTATATTTTATTTAAGGTTGAGCTCTCTCTCTCTTATGTGACGCAGACGAAGTTGCGCGGGTCAGCTAGTGTTAAAATATATGTATTACGTATTACATATAACATAGTGTATATCACTTTACGGTGACTAACAGCCCGGGTACGGTGTAACGTCTTTCACGAAAGCCACTCAAACTCAGTTGTTATCAATTTGATGTCCACTATGATTACATAATCGCAATATTAGAAGAATCGATACGAAAGCGTCTGTCAAAATGAGTTACGGTGACTATCAGCCACGATGGGCACCGATGACGTACATACATAATACGAAACTAACCTTTTGACAGTTATTTGATAGACACTGAGCCCAGTTAATATAATTTAGAGCTGTCAACAGAGATACGTAATAAGCCTGCAAATCGTCACACATGAAACAATAACTTGGAAAAATATTAAGAATCTGGGAACTGGGACCTCCCAGTTTCTGCCACCATCATCATACAGTCTGCTCTGGAGTGTTAATATGATGGTGGGCCACCAACGATGGAGCACTTGATATGAGTCCTGTTGTTTGTTCTCTACTGTCTCTACTACAGGAACTGATGGACGCTGCTGAAAGCGCCAAACTAGTAGCTCAATTCTGGGCCGACATGATTTATATAGCCAATGGCCATCAAGACGCTAAGGGGCCGCCTCCACGAACGAGAATCGCGGCGATATTGTCGTCCTTGCCACGTATTTCTATACACTCTCTTTTGGGCCGTCTCCACGAGCGAGAGAATCGCGGCGATATTTCCGTATAGAAATACGTTGAATCGCCGGGAAGGAGAAGGAAATTTATTATATTAAGTTTGGATTCTTACCACCATCTTTGTCGCCCTCATCAATGATCCCGTTGATGATCTTCTTCAGCGACGAGTCTAGCTGACTGGCGAAGGTCGTATCCAAGTAGTTCAGGTTACGGTCGTCACGTGGCACGCCTGAAAGAATAGCATATTCACCATCTGCCTCGTCTTTTCCGAACTATGTTGGGGCCGGCTTTTAGCTAACCGGATGTACTCATTATAGTTTTATTATATATATATTTTTTTTTTTATGCACGCGCTCCAGAACGCAAATTGCCGACGTGGCTTATAAAGGTAAGCGTCCACCTGTCCGCATCGCATCAAACGGATCGTAGTATTGTTTGTATAGAAAGTCATTGATCCGCACCGTACGGATCGCTCGAATCTGTTCAATAATACTGCGATCCGTTTGATGCGATGCGGACAGGTGGACGCTTACCATAAAGCTGCGATACTGAAATGGGACTGGGCAGAGGCCATGTTTGCCGGATGCAGAGCCGTCGGAGGCACAGCTGTGGTGGCCCGAATATCACAAGACTGGAGCCCTGAGAGAGCTAGACGGAGTCGCGGCAGACCGAGGAGAAGATGGCGAGAGACACCTGAGACGGCTTCCTCACGAATTACACGAAACACACCATCGCGAGGAGTGGAAGGAATGGGGGGGACCTTTGCTCAGGAGTGAGACAATACGGGCTAAATATAAAAACATGCACGTCATGTCCCTGCGACAAATAAATATTTTTTCTTTCTTTCTATACTTACCAGGGATATTCTCTTTCGCCGTTTTGTACCGCACGGTGAGGTTTTTTATTTCTCTGATGATATCCAGTTCTGTGTTCTGTCTGTAGAATACTCCTTTGGGGCGAATTCCTATTTTATTTATGGTATCACAGCCTGGTGACAAAAAGTACCTATATTAGTTTATTTAAAAGTTTATTATTGGTAAATTATAGTTGGATATTGATTGTAAGGGCTGAAATGAATTGGCCCTTTACGGGGCCCCGGTATGGGCGCGTTCATTGAGGCGGCGAGCCGCCCACTACCTGAACGCGCCCCAATAGGTGGTAGCCGTAAGGCTGGCCCGGGGCTACCGCACGATTGCCCGCGAGGCGGCGAGCCTTCTTGCCAGATTGCCGCAATGGGATCTGGAGGCGATAGTCCTCGCGCGCCTGCATGAATGGCGCGCGGAGGCGCTACGCCGGGGGGAAACTCCGCTGCCGCGACAAATTGTCGCTCAGCGGACAGACTTCCGGCGAGATCTCATGGCGACATGGAGAGAGCGACTGTCGCAACCCCGTGCAGGGCACGCCACAATTGTGGCGATAAGTCCCCTCTTTGAGGAGTGGCTTGAGAGACGCCACGGCGTCCTCACCTTCCGCCTGACGCAGGTCCTCACCGGACACGGTGTTTTCGGGAGATTCCTGCACCGAATCGGGCGGGAGGAAACGCCCGGATGTTTCCATTGCGAGGATCGACCGGAGGACACGGTGGAGCACACGGTGGAGGTGTGTCCCGCGTGGGCGGAGCACCGCCGTGTCCTCGAAGCGGCGATCGGCGACGGCGACCTCTCGCGTCCGGCCCTGGTGCAAGCCATGGTCCGGAGCGAGACGGAATGGGACGCCGTCACCTCCTTCTGCGAAGCAGTAATGCTTGAGAAGGAGGTGGCGGAACGTGAGAGGGAGAGAACCTCTTAACGTCCCAGCCGCCGCGGGAGACGCCCCGGGCGTCGGGGGCCACCACCACGTGGCCCCCGGCCACCGTAGGCGCGGGCCTGTGGACGGTGGGCTATGGGCTAACTCGCCGTCCGTCCGTCTCATGACGACAGGCCGTGTCGACGGCGCGTTCGTGTTCCACGCGCGCCTCAAAGAGAGTCAGCAAAAAGGAAGGACCGATGCCTGCCGGGGTTGCGGGACTGTTCGAAAGAGATACCGTGGCGGCGCGGCGTGGCCCCGGAACACAAAGGGCGATGAAGGAACATCGGGATGATGGGTTTTAGTCAGTAAAAGTCTGACACTCCCTCCTGCTCCGCCCAGAGCGGGAGGAGTTATTTGATGATTTCCCATACGAAAAAAAAAAAAAAAAAAAAGGGCTGAAATGAATAGTTAAACCACTTTCATTGTAGTCTTAAAAATTGGAGAAATAGATACTTTTTTAACACGATTTGCTTTTATTAGCTTCAACTGTAACTGTGTAAACAAATCTTAGAAGTTAAATTTGACCCACTTTCCGGTTTCTGATTGAGCTGAAATTTTCCATAGATGTTTAGTTTGGATGACAATGCATGGTTTTCTAAATGACGTCATTCTAAATCCAATATGGCGGACTGCAAAAGTTGGAAGATTAGTTATTTTTTATGCATTCCCATGATAATTATGAGTAAAAAATAATAATTGTACTGTACATTACACACAACGCCATCTAGTGCCACACTAAGCAATGACGCTTGTGTTGTGGACACCAGATAGTTGATATACTACATAGATACTTTTTGTTTGTAAACACATACTCATTATTCATATAAACATCCATGAAAACAGATCTCGGAAACAAATGTCCATGCTCATCACACAAACATTTGCTTCTACCGGGATTCGAACCTGGGACCCTAAGAACGTAAGGCAGCCTCACTACCGCTGCGCCATTCTAATGAAACGTTCGCTGAGAAGAATACGAGAAAGTATATTTAAGGACAGTGTTTGAGATGCCCCAAAACAAAACATGGTTGTGACCAACCAGTCGATGTCCAAAAAGGCTCAACTGGCTTTTCACAATGGTGCCTACTCTTATGTATGGAAGTGACAATCTTGCTATTACATTTTTAACAGACTTCAAAAAGGAGGAGGATATCAACGGAATCTTTTTTTTTATGTATGTTCCCCGATTACTCGAAGATAGCTAGACCGATTTGGATTTTTTTTGTTTTGTTTGAAAGGTATACTTCCCAGGTGGTCCCATGATCATCAAATCAAGATCTGATGATGGGATCCTGGAGAAATAGAGATAACTCTTCACATTTTATAGGTACACTTGAAACGATTTGGGTAGTTTTTGAAAGAGTACTTTCTCGGAGTTGATAAAGAACTTTGGAGATCCCCAACTGAACTCCTCAATAAAGGATAGCAAATGGACTGGGATTGCTGAAATCTCATGACTGTCTATTGTTTACACCAGTTCATAACATAACATCACGACGGTACGCTGTGAAGGGGTAAGCACATGTGAACCACTAAAAAGTGAAAAATAGTTTTTTGCAAAAAATAAAACCCAAAAAACACAAAAAAGTGAAAATTAACTAGCTTCAGAAGTCGGTGACCTTTGTTTGATTGCTTTAGTTTTTTTGTCACCGACTTCTGAAGCTAGTTATTTTTCACTTTTTTGTGTTTTTTGAAGTCTGTTTTAATTGTTCCATAGATACCTTCCAAATACTTCCTGATGGGATACTCCATGCCCCTCTCCCGTGGCACAGCATGGTACTGTACGGGCCCCTGTATAAGCACTGAGCCTAACACATACAGTACATCTTGTCTTCTATCCCTTCGGGCCACTAACTCTATGCGTTGTATAGCTGGTATGTCTTCCTGGACTATACGGAGGGAAGCGAAGCCTGCGTACGGTTGGAGGTTCATTAGGCTGTAGACGAGGAAGAGACCCGCTACTGATTCCTGGGGAGAGATGTGTTTTACGATTAAGGCCCTGTCTAACCCTAAAATTAACAACTCTATTTGTAGTAGTTCAAACTTCGTTTGAAATATTGTTAGAATAAAGTTCTAATCAGCTTGCACTACATAGTGGTTGTTACGTCAGTCACTGCGGCCGAATAGTGCGAAATGAGTAGTTTTTTGCGATTTACAAAAAATCTATTGATTGGACTTAAAAAAATAAATAACATAAGACTTGCTTTATGGTTAGTTCAGTTAGTATAAAAAGTTTCATGATCTAATTTGAAGTATTTTATGATTGTCAGCGGTTTATTGTTCAGTTTAGAGGTAACTTTGGGTTTTTTTTCTATCTAGAAAATTTTAAGGAATCGTGTTTTCGCCAAAAAAAAAAAAAAAAAAAGTAACGACACGTAGTACGTGTGTAGTTAATTAGTAAATTTTTAGTTATAGTTTACTATTATGCATTAATTATACCATTGTTTTAGAAATAACACTACTGCACATAAATGTACAATTTTGAAATACTTTTATAAATAAATTATTCTTATTCTTATTCTATTCTTCTATTCATCGGAGGAGCAATAGGCAAAAATTACCACTTAGTGGGTACCAAGTAGCAGGAAACGACAACGCAGCCCAGACGGAGATGGCGGGATGAGCTGGACTCTTTCGCAAAGGATTGGCCTACAATCGCACTAGATCGCGAAATGTGGAAGGAGGGAAGGGAGGCCTTTGCCCTGCAGTGGGACAATATACACACATCAAAAAAAGTTTGTAATCAAGCACAGTTTGCAGTTTGTGCTTAAGCTGATATAATTATTTAAATTGAACTTTATCAAGAACAAAAATTTGTTGTGTTTTCTTTAAATAAACCCTGTACCCTGTTTGAAATTAAAAAATAAAACCATTTTTTTATCTACACTTCTACACTAATATTATAAAGAGGAAAGATATGTATTTTTGTGTGTATGTTTGTAATGAATAAACTCAAAAACTACTGCGCCGATTTAAAAAAATGTTTCACCATTAGAAAGCTACATTCACTCTGAGTAACATAGGCTATATTTGATCCCCGTACTACAACGGAAACGGGAATTACGCGGGTGAAACCGCGTGATGTCCGCTAGTTTTTTTTTTATAAAAACGTAACAAAAAGATTTCGAATTTTCAAAGTGATCACAGACTTTTTTTGATGTGTGTAGGCTTATAATAATAATTCATCAAGGGGGCAACCTCCCTTGAAAAATGTACTACCTCTTTAATTTTTCAAAGGGCTGGTCAAGTGGTTCGTGGTTTCGCAACCCGCAAAGATAGACTATTTAATAAAAAGTATTATGAAAATAAAATAACAATCATAATTTATGGATTCACAGGCCAAACTGCCATAAAAGCAGACCATAAGATCGATCATCATCTGCCTAGCCTTTTCCCAACTATGTTGGGGTCGGCTTCGTCTAACCGGATGCAGCTGAATACCAGTATTTTACATTAAGCGACTGCCTATCTCACCACCACAATCCAGTTAGTACTGGGTAATACGGTACCCCTTGGTAAGACTAGTTGTCAGAATTTTTGGGCCACTGACTACCTGTAACGACTGTCAAAGATCTACAAATGACAGCCGGGACCACCAGCTTAACGTGCTTTCCGAGGCACAGAGGTAACTCGATATGAGAGGGTGGTCACCCATCCATTGACCAACCTAGGCAAGCACGGTTTAACCTAAAGATCGACCCGAGCGGCTGTTATTATTTAGCCACGAGCTCCTCGATATAATATTATAATAATAATTTATCAAGGGAACAGCCTCCCTTGAAAAGGTACTACCTCTTTAATTTCCAAAAGGCTGGTCAAGTGGTTCGTGGTTTCTTTTATATTTAATAAAAAAATAAATAAAAATAAACAAAAAAAATTATTGATTCACAGGCCAAACTGCCATAAAAGCAGACCACAAAACCGATATACAAGCAATATTTAAATATTAATTACTAGCGGACGTCACGCGGTTTCACCCGCGTAGTGGGAGTACGGGGATAAAATATAGCCTATGTTACTCAGGGTGAATGTAGCTTTCTAATGGTGAAAGAATTTTTAAAATCGGCGCAGCAGTTTTTGAGTTTATTCATTACAAACACACACACACACAAAAATACAAATCTTTCCTCTTTATAATATTAGTGTACGTGTATCAGCCAGTAATCCCATTAACGGAAGATATCCCGTGACAGTGTAAGTTTAGTTTTAACCATGAAAGCCTTAAAAAGAAAAAGAAAAGCAGAAAAAGAAAAGCCTTAAAAGAGTTTATGATTAATCATGTCTTTTCAATCTAAATACCTCAAAATTGCTAGTATCAGCCACCATGTAATGTTTAGCTATGTGTAGCACCTCTTCAGATAACTCCGCTAGTTCTGCGCCAGAATTTCTTCCCCTAAAATAAAATAATAAAATAAATAAAAACATTTATTTGACACCATAAAAATACATGTTACAAGCCAGTCACAATAAGAAAGCACACGAGTGTATTTCCACAAATCTGATCCTAACCCCCAAACTAGGCCTGGACCTGTATTTTAGGGGTCAGCGTTCAGCCATGGATTCTCTTAACAGCATTCAGAGTGTCGCTTCAAAGTTAACAGGCAAGGTTATTGCCGTTTACACATATTACTTAGTGAAAAGAAAAAAATAACTAAAGGAATTACAATTATGATAATAAGTAATAAAACTAAAGCAAAGTTAAAAATAAGAACAATGTTTTAATGTTATGGGTTTACTTGTGTTTGTATGTCTGTTTGTGAAAGTGTGTGAGTTGATTAGTGTTTGTGTGTAAGTGTGCATGTGGTGGAAGTGTGTTGTGTGTGCATAGGGGAGTGAGTGAGTGTATGGTTTGGTTCGCACCTTTCAATCTGTGTAAGGACGGGAAAGAGTAAGAATGGATGACAGTGTGTTTGGATTTTGGATAAGATTATATTATGTATGTGAAAAGACTTTCAGTCTCCTGATAGTCCATCTTTAGGAGCCAGTCTGCTACTTTCTTTTTATTTCCTGCCGACACATTTTTACTAATGTTTAGCTTTTTGTTTGCGAGATTATACAGTTTGCTGCTTAAGCTATTAAACTGATGTTTGGCAAATGAGGTCCGGCAGGGTATAGTAGGGCAAACGGAGGTTTTGCTACGCTTATTTGGGTCGGGTAAGGGAATACTTCCTTGTCTTCTTTGGGTGGATTTGAGCACATAGAGCTGACGGACAGTTAGAACTTTAAGTTCAGAGAATAATTGTGAGGTGGGGAACCTGTACGGTTTCTTGGTCATAACCTTGAGTACAGCTCTTTGTGCTCGCTCCAACCCGAGCAGATAGGTTTTGGCAGCACCTCCCCACACGGTTATGCAGTATTGGATAATGGACTGACATAGGGCTAGACTAATTTTAGATTTCGCAGTGTTGCAGATTCCCTAAGGGTCCTGAATACATTATAAAATAAAGATATTATTCTATTACAACAAATTTTTTTTTTAAACATTGCTTCTCTCTAGGAATTATTTCTGTATTGAGGGTGCGTTTACAAACATTTAAACTCACTTATACAAACAGCCAGACCCGGAACAACTATCTGTAGCCCATACAAATATTTGTTCCGTGTGGGAATCGAACCCGCGACACGCAGCGGCGCAGGCAATCGCTCAGCCACTGCGCCAACCGCACCGATAAATATTTGTATTGTTCTTAACGATTATTTATGGTTGTGTGTTTTAGGGATTTAGATAAAAAAAAATTGAGGGTGTTTGATATTTTATACCTAGATTGTAAAATGTTTTCATACATAGACCTACTTAATAAGTTTTCAAGTTTTTGTGATTTTACTATTCCAATTTGGTATAAAATATTGTATCACATTATGCCAACTTCTACAGGAGGCTGGGTGTTCTCGCAAAGGTGCGAAAGTACTTAGTAGTAGCGAGTTCCAGCCAAACACAAACCTATCTAATATATTGAACTGAATTAATTAATTATTTGTATTTGAAATATAATGAACTCAATTTAATGGAACACAAATTAAATTGAAACAAATATTTAATGGAATTAAAATAATTTGTATGTAATTAAATGAAATTAAGATAAATTTAACTGAATTAAATAGAAATTAATATGTAATACATCAAATACAGCTGTCACAGAAAGCTTTGTATTCTGTAAAATCTACCCACAGAGTACACTGTATATATACTGAAACCACAGTCTGTTATTCTTTTGTTAAGACGTGGACATTGATGTGGGTTACATGTTTGTAATCTTTAGTTTATAAGATTTTTTTTTGTATTTTCTGTAGCATGTAACTGTTTTATGTCCCTAATAAATAAATAAATTTAGCAATAAAATATACAGTGGAACATAGAACCCGCTCTTTTTTTTAAGTCAGTTAATAAAAAAATAGAAGATTCGCACTCTACTTCATGAAGGGGGGGAAGGGGTGTGTGAGACTTGTCCTTGACAGCCGGTGAAACTTCGTTGAACATTTCCGACGTTTGGCCCCTAAACTGGAGCGGACTGGGGCTGCCTTCAGGCGGCTCCTGCCCAATCTGGGGGGGCCAAACGCCTCCTGCCGGAGGCTCTACGCGGGAGTCGTGCGGTCCATGGCCCTTTACGGGGCCCCGGTGTGGGCGCGTTCATTGAGGCGGCGAGCCGCCCACTACTTGAACGCGCCCCAAAAGGTGGTAGCCGTAAGGCTCGCCCGGGGCTACCGCACGATTGCCCGCGAGGCGGCGAGCCTCCTTGCCGGATTGCCGCCATGGGATCTGGAGGCGATAGCCCTCGCGCGCCTACATGAATGGCGCGCGGAGGCGCTAAGCCGGGGGGAAACTCCGCTGCCGCGGCAAATTGCCGCTCAGCGGACAGACTTCCGGCGAGATCTCATGGCGACATGGAGAGAGCGACTGTCGCAACCCCGTGCAGGGCACGCCACAATTGTGGCGATAAGTCCCCTCTTTGAGGAGTGGCTTGTGAGACGCCACGGCGTCCTCACCTTCCGCCTGACGCAGGTCTTCACCGGACACGGAGTGTTCGGGAGGTTCCTGCACCGAATCGGGCGGGAGGAAACGCCCGGGTGCTTCCATTGTGAGGATCGACCGGAGGACACGGTGGAACACACGGTGGAGGTGTGCCCCGCGTGGGCGGAGCACCGCCGTGTCCTCGAAGCGGCGATCGGTGGCGGCGACCTCTCGCGTCCGGCCCTGGTGCAAGCCATGGTCCGGAGCGAGACGGAATGGGACGCCGTCACCTCCTTCTGCGAAGCAGTAATGCTAGAGAAGGAGGTGGCGGAACGTGAGAGGGAGAGAACCTCTCAACGTCCCGGCCGCCGCGGGAGACGCCCCGGGCGTCGGGGGCCACCACCACGTGGCCCCCGGCCACCGTAGGCGCGGGCCTGTGGACGGTGAGCTATGGGCTAGCTCGCCGTCCGTCCGTCTCATGACGACAGGCCGTGTCGACGGCGCGTTCGTGTTCCACGCGCGCCTCAAAGAGAGTCAGCAAAAAGGAAGGGGTCCGTAAGGACCGATGCCTGCCGGGGTTGCGGGACTATTCGAAAGAGATACCGTGGCCCCGGAACACAAAGGGCGATGAAGGAACATGGATGGGTTTTAGTCAGTAAAAGTCTGACACTCCCTCCTGCTCCGCCCAGAGCGGGAGGGGTTATTTGACGATTTCCCATCCGAAAAAAAAAAAAAAAAAAAAAAAAAGGGGTGTGTGATCCCATCAAGATCAATTTAGGTTTTAAATATTATGATAACAAACTTACTGATATATACAAGACAGCTGCATTTCCTTCCAAATGTCAGAGAATATCTCGAAGGTGAGGGGTCCTGCTAACAGGCAGCGGTGCATGAGCTCATCGCAGTCATCTGCAAAGCCATCCGCTATGTGAAATCCTTGTGCGTATGACATGGCTGGAACATGAACAAAATGGTTGAATTTGATGATGACTGCATTGACTGCCTTCAAAGCAAGAGTGAACAGGCATCTTTTGGGCATGCTCGTTCCATCATAGATCTCATCCATCGCTTTCCATCAGGCGTGATCGAGGTCAAGAGCGGGCCCATATTGTAACAAAATAATAAAAAAAATGGCTTTCTAGGGTGGTTGTTGAGAGCTTTGGTGTACTGCTCTTTAATGTGCTCTTGAGTAACTAGCATATCCAACTGTGGATGAAATACCAAGTATTTAAAGTACCTGTCTACTAACTATACCTAAGTACAGCTTCATCTACTCACTCTTAAGTACTTTGGATGCGGCCAGAAGGGTCTGTAGTGATACAGACCTTGTAGAAGATGGTTGGGTGAACTGGACAAAACCAACACTAAATATTTTTACAAGAGTAACCATGGAGAATCTTTCCGGTTGTCCTCCATAAGAAAAGACTACTCCAAACCGTGCAGCTATCTTACCGGGTCTAAAAGAATTAAATTTTGCAAAAAAGTTTCAAGTGCTCTTTTTTTAGTGTGCCTATTATATAACCTTGTTTTGCAAAGAAGGTTGAATTAACAAATTATAGATACCCGAACATGTAGGAGTACAAGGATAATTCAGAGAAATACCCTTGAAGACTACGGGACTGTAAAGTTGGGAATTCTCAGTTTCTAGGTAATGTTGACAAACATTTATCCAAGAGTAAACTCCGATAACTTTTCATATTTCATGACCAACTGTACAATAAGTACTTACCGTTTTGTTTGTTGAATATTCGGTATCGAAATTAATTAATTTCACGCATTCCACGCTTCACAACAAACGTTATTTCATTTAGTTTTTGACAGAAATTGACAAGAATCAAGAATTTGAAAATTTTAAATTACGAGTTTTAAAATTAGAGAGAATTATCGATTTATCGAATTCAGTAGGAAAAAAAAAGAGATAAAGAGCTGATTGATTTCTGAACGACCAATACGAATGTCACATTGACACCAATCATTAGAGATGGACACGTGCAAGACTTACTTATTTGTTCAAGAATTTAGTCGATTATTCCATATCGCTAAGACTTTTTAGTCGAACATTGTTAAATAGTTTCAACACTGCCTTGTTCATCATTGTAAAAACACTGTAGATGGCGATCATTTAGACCTGTGGCCTGATTGATCCTGCTGAACCATTCATCGAAAAGCGAAAGTGTGTAGTGTAAGCCGTAAACAAGAATAATGGGTGTCAAAAGATTTACACTATTTTAGACCATGGCTATGCAGGCTATGCTTTACAAAGGCTCTGGCTTAGCATACCCCGTATCGTACGTACGTACCTACCTGTAACTTGGTGCAGCAGGGATGCGGGTTACTTAAGAATATTTGGTATTTTATGTGCCTGAAAATAATATTGAAAAATACCGGATGCAAAAATCTTTTCAATTCGTGGAGTCATGTCCATAATCACACATACATCTCGGATCAATAACCGTAAATCAATCTACTTTGTCTGATCCTGGTAATGATAAGTTTGTAGATGAAACAAAACAAAGGATATTCCCTTAACATTGGACAACTTTTATAGCAAAACTCCTGAGTGATGGTAAGTGTGGCATATACTACACACAAGGCAAAAGCAGTGGTTTTGCCACCCACAGTAGGCTTTGCGACGAAAGGTATACATTTTTTTTATAATTTCGGATGGGAAATCATCAAATGACTCCTCCCGCTCTGGGCGGAGCAGGAGGGAGTATCATACTTTTACTGACTAAAACCCATCCATGTTCCTTCATCGCCCTTTGTATTCCGGGGCCACGGTATCTCTTTCGAATAGTCCCGCAACCCCGGCAGGCATCGGCCCTTGCAGACCCCTTCCACGAAAGGTATACATCAAACCAACTTCAAAAAGTTTCTTTGATTTTTCTTTATTACAGTGCTCATCTCATTTAACACCACGGTCGAATAGTATGGCATGAAAAACATCAAATGTGCACCACACCACACCTGTCCCACCGACAAACAGGAAGCGACTACTTTGCAGCTCAAGAAACGTACAAAATTATGTAGGTCGCGGGTAAGGTAGAGATAATAGTAAGTAATACCATATTCATAAATGGCAGATTATTTCCACCACCAAGACGAGAACTCTAACAAACAACTTGTTTTCAGTGATATAATTGTTTCATCTTCATCGTAATCGCTGGCGGTGGTACAAGTGATAAGCTTGCTCTGGACGGAAGTCAAAGGCCCAGCGCAGCGCATTTGAAGACAACAATTTAATAAAAACCTTAACTAGTAGTTAACTACCTTGATATACGGTCAATATCAGAATAAATTCGCACGCGGTACTCGGAGCGCCCTCAAGCTACTCCAAGAGCATGCGCGCGACCGTATATCAAGGTACCTAGTTAAGGTTTATATTAAATTGTTGTCTTCAAATACGCTCCGCTGCGCCTCCAGCGGTGCGCTGGGCCAAATAGGTACCATCACCAAAAATAAAATTGACTACGCCGTAATTTAAGTTTGTTTATTTAACTACACACTGACAAAGTGAATCCAACAAATACACAACTAACGGCAGGCAATAAAACACATCTTTAAGTATGCTTACAATTATTTAATGATTTGTCGATTTTGGTAATATGTTCAACTAACGCATCTTCGATTGTTATTATTTTATACACATGGTAACACAGACCATAGAGGAAGTGCGATGCGCATTATTGCGTGTTACACCACTACTATAGAAACTAAAATATTTTAAGACGCGTTTAGACAGGCTGCTTCTCGATCAGTTTGTACCAGTGACCGCACTCGCAGCGGCGGGGGTGATCCTAAAAAAAGAAAAAATAATGAATGGGGATGGCAATTGTGGAACTAATGGCGCTAGCATCGCTTGTACCAAACATCGTCATTGGTTGAAAATCTGTCATTTTATATTTCAAAATAGTTTGACCTCATTGGTCAGATTGGGTCTAAGCTGGTGGATGGACGCGCCATCTACAATCAGCTTTGACCAGCCTTCCCCATTAAAATATTATATTTTTTTGCACTAAATTGGCAACACATCATTTTTACAAAGGGGATTTTTGGTATTTTAAAACTTTTTGAAGAGCTTTTTAACAATTGTAACTCTTGCAGTTTTTGCTATGATTTATTATTATTGTATCTGTTGTCGCCCACAAACACTTGCAAACATTTCTCCACAAAAACTAACTTTGATAGAGATCCACTACTACTCATCACACTACAGTAAGAGCGGCTCAAATATTCACACTGTATAAGCATAAAACAGTATTATAAAACAGTGAGTTAAATTACCTTGTGTAACCAGAGCCAAGTGACGGCTGTGGCGTGCTCTTCACCTGAAAACAATAAGTCGTTGGTTATAAACATTGTTACTTTGATAAGTACCATTACTATAAAGATTACTTCCAAACGTTATTTAGGAACATTTGGATGTTTTAATTTTCGTTTGATTGAATCTCTGAAAAATGTTTTTCTTTTTTTTGGAGCATTTTTTAGGGTTCCGTACCTCAAAAGGTAAAAAGTACCCTTATAATGATCACTTTCTTGGTTTCTTGTCCGTGTGTCCGTCCGTCTGTCACTACCGATTTTCTCAGGAACGGGTGGATTGAGTTGAAGTCAAGTTGAAATTTATACCAGATACTGAGGTCTATAGTCCCTATGAGGTGTATAAAAATCAAGATCCTGAGTCAACATGATAAAAAGATATGGGCAAATTTAGATTTTCGCGAAAACTTGTAAGTAAGTACCAAAATTTCCCTTAATTTTCACCTTTTTTTATTTTGCGGTCTTTTACTTGTGCTGTAAGACCTTGCTTTTAACAAAATTGACAATAATTCTAGGTCAACCGGAAGTACCCCATAGGTTTTGCATCGAAATCCTATATGGTAGTTCCTCTTGTGGTAGTTCCCGTTGACCTAGAATCACGAAATTTGGCGAGAAGCAATGTCTTACAGAACATGTAATGGAAAAAATCTGAAAACCGTAAATACACACATCAACACGGTCTAGGGATATTTTTAAAAAAGCGACTTACTATCAATGTGTTAATTATTTATATGACATGTATATATTTAAAAGGTACGTTATTTAATATTCTACCATTTTTTAATAATGGTTAAGGTATAGATTAAAATTTCAGGATTTTATGGAAAAAAAATGAAGCATAGACGGAAACCGTATATGAATGAACTTTTAATTTGTGAGTAAAAACTGAAAAAAATAGAAAAATCATTTAATTTGTGTTTATAAACTTGAAGTTAGTAGTCTGAGAAAGCGCCCATGATGTTCATAACACATGGGCAACGATTCGGCATGCTCAGAACAAGGTTGTCAATATCTTGCTGCGGAATATTGTCCCATGTCCTTCTGAGGTGCGCAAAAAGTTGATCTTCTGTAGCCAGATTTTCAGGAACTTCCTTCAGAGCTCTTCTTTGCAGCATATCCCACGCATGCTCAATGGGATTTAGATCTGGCGATTGAGCAGGCCAGTCTACGGCCCTAACATTATGTGTATGTAACCAAGCTGCTACCGTTCTCGCCGTGTGTGCCCGGGCATTGTCGTGCATGAGCAGGAAATCTTGCCCCATTTGTGTTCTGTGGGGCAAGATTACGGGCCCCAGCACCTGTTGGACGTATCGTTCTGCCGTCATATTGCCCGAGATCCGTCCGTCCTCCAAGACGAATTCCTGCCCAAACCATAATTGTTCCTCCTTGGTATGGGTGAACTTCCTGAGGGTTCTGGAGACGGCTCCATCGTCCAGGAACTCGCCAAACACGCGTCCTTCGTGAATCTGGATGGAAGCCGAACCTGGATTCATCCGTGAACAGCACATTGGACCATTGGTCACGGCCCCAGTCCACGTGGTTCCGAACCCATTCTAATCGTCGTCCACGATTGCCTCTCCGTAAGGGTGGGACCTGGAGTGGTCTACGAGAGCGTAGATTGCTTTCATGCAGTCGCCTTCTTACAGTTTGGTCACTCACAAGCACTTGGTGTTCCACTCGCAGCCTTTGGACCAATTGAGTCGCCGTTGCATTTGGTTGTGCTCGCGCAGTAATTTGCAAAAATCGGTCTTGTCTGGGGGTAGTGATGCGACTTGGCCCCCGGTGCCTCTCCGCTACTTCACCTGTGGCACGATAGCGTGTCCACAATCTTGAAATTACATTTTGATGGGTCCCTATGGCCTCAGCAACATTACGCTGAACAGATCCAGCTTCCAGCATTCCCACAGCTCGTAACATCTCCGCCCTCGTCAAATGTCGGCGTTGCATGGCTACAATACCGCAATTTTAACTTTATCTTTCGTTTAAAAATGAAAAAAAACTGTAACTAAACGTAATTCGTATTGTTTTCTAAATTTCGCACAAATGAAAATTCCCTCTCCTATACATCAAGACATTTTTATGCCACCGAAACAAAAGAATTTTCAAAAATTTGAATTTGGAATTAGTCTGAGATAAATTACAAACAAATCGGTGTATAAAAGATTCCAATGCGGCCAGTACTTTTCGAGTTATTTAATTGAGTATGAAATATCCCTAGACCGTGTTGATGTGTGTATGTAGTTTAAAAACCAAAAAAGACGATTTAACTATTAACTTATTATTTACGGTTGGTGCGATAGCCGTTTCATGGGATCGAACAGGTTAAGTTTGTCCTTTAAGGCTGCGGTTCCATTGAGGCGGAGCGGAGCAGAGCGGACCGCGATTCACCAATCACATAGGGAACGCGCACAACGACGGTGCTGACAACTGGCGTCGCCAATCCGAATCTTGTGCTCTATTAATGCTTGACATTGACTTTTCTAACAAGTAAACAGAATTAATTTTATAGTGAAAATTAATTAACTAATCATAATGCATTGTTGCATTTCTGGATGTAGGTACCAATACATCCACAAAAATGAAAATAAATCACTTAGCGTAAAATTCTATTACTTTCCAAAGAATACTATACTATCATACCATGTTTTGGTGAAAAACGCAAAAAATGGATAAACGCAGTAAAGAAAAATATTTGAAAACAACTTGTTTTTGTTACACTCTGCATTGAAAAGGCCCTCAAAATCAACCGTCCATGCAAACATACCAGAACCATATTTTATACTTCACCATAAACGTGTTCTACTAGACCGCACTAAAGTTCACACCGAATATCCCTCAACAGTTAATCAAAGACTCCACATGTACTCAGAATATAAACATGGTTATACCCACAATAATGTTTTTAGTTGGCTGCACTCCTTTGGTTTTTTAAGTTTTGTATCTAAATGCTACGGACTGCATTTTAATGATTGCTTCATCAAATGATTGTGAACTAATTGATTTATTAGAGCCTGGAGATACTGTTCTCGCTGATAAAGGATTCCCTTCCATAATAACATGTGTTGAAAATATGAAAGCTATCTTAGTTATGCCAGCCACCATGTCTTCATACACCACAATTTTCATCAGAAAGTAAACGAAAGATATAAAATTCATATTATTAAACATTTATATTACGCTGACGATCGTTATTGATAGACCGGAACTCATATTTTATACCTTTTAGCATATTCAAAAATAATATAATTGAAGAGACAATTTTGTTTATGTGAATTGAAAGCACGATGAGAAGTGATAAGTTTCCTTTTCTGTCCGCATAGTGTCTCTTTTGTCGATTAGTGTTGTTCCTGCACGTTCCCTATCGCTTGAAATCCACATCTATTCTCCACTCCTGCCATGTGATTGGTGAATCGCGCTCTGCTCTGCTCCGCTCCGCCTCAATGGAACCTTACCCCGCATTTACTACAAACGTGCTTGCTGCTTTTTAGGGTTCCATATTACTGATGAATAATGTATTGAAAGACTGGAGTTACTTTATATTATAGTTAAGCAGACTTGAGGCTTATATTACATGGTTTACTTGAATGTCAAGAGTGCTAATAGGAAAATCATTTGTTTGTTTTATTATCAGTAAAGCACTTGTGTTTAGTACTTAGCCTTAGCTTTACATTTATGTGGCATGACATTTTTCAATCACACCTGTACTAAAATAGAATACCCAAGTGGTATACCAGACCGTCTTACGATAATAGTAAATCATAATTATCTTTTTATCATCATTGATGTCACATAACAATATAGAGATATTTACAATCCTATTTTCAACAAAGGTGATAATTTGTAAGCTTTTCTTATTCTTGTCTTTTATTCAAATCTGAATAATATTAATTTGTTTCAGTAAAATAACTGCATAATAATGTAGTTTTTGTTTACAAAAAAACCGGCCAAGAGCGAGTCGGACTCGCGCACCGAGGCGAGGGTTCCGTTCAAACTTTTTAAAGGACAAACTTAACTTTGCTGTTCGATCCCTAGAAACGGCTATTGCACCAACCGCAAATAATAAGTTTGTAATAGTAAAATCGTTTTTTTTTTGTTATTAAACTACATATTACGGTTTTCAGACTTTTCCCTTTACATGTTCTGTAAGATCTTGCTTTTTTTCCAAATTTCGTGATTCTAGGTCAACGGGAACTACCATATAGGTTTTTGACCCAAAACCTATAGGGTACTTCCGGTTGACCTAGAATTGTCAATTTTGTTTAAAAGAGGTCTTACAGCACAAGGGAAGAGTCCGAAAAAAAAAATTTTTGTATTTACGTTTTAAGTTTATTAATTTAAGTTTTCGCGAAAATATAAATTTGCCCATGTCTTTTTAGCATGTTGACTCAGGATCTTGATTTTTATACACGTAATAGGGACTGAGAGGGGAGAGCAGCGGTGGCCCAGTGGTGGCGGCCCCGACTTACGAACAGTAAGTCGTCGGTTCGAACCCAGGCAGGCGCATTACTTTGTGTAATTTGTTCATCACCACTGCTCTCAAAACGGTGAAGGAAAACATCGTGAGGAATCCGGCATGTCCTAGAATCGAAAATTCGAAGACATGTGACATCTACCAATCCGCACTGGGCCCGCTAGGTAGATTCATTCCCTGTCATAGAGAGGAGGCCTGTGTCCCAGCAGTGGGAACATTAATAGGCTGATGATGAATAGGGACTATAGACTTCAGTCTCTGGTATAAACTTCAACTTGCTAGGTCCACCCGTTCCTGAGAAAATCGGTGGTGACAGACGGACAGACAACAGACGAAGAAAGTGCATAGAAGGGTACCCTAAAAATGAGTAAGCCTTTAATTCCGTAGTAACTGCCCCTACCTAAAGAAATTAAGACCAAGCGATACTTACATATGCACCCAACAATACGGGCGTCGAAACAAGAGGGCACTGGAGTGGGGTTATCACGGGTACCTGCTCCCTTCTTGATCACCTTCATGTTGAAGGGATCGTCGTTGCCGGCTTGCATGGCCATCAGCTCCTTCCTCTCCATGCCAGTGGCGTGCTCCAGGGGATCGGGCATCACTGGCGGGAAATATCATTATGTCAAAATATATAGTCTATTGTCACTGCATAAGGACAAAACCGGGAAACCCACAAATGTAGGTATGGAGAAAACTTGGAGGGTTAGAAAATGTATTTTGCTTATTTGGGTCAGGAACATTTGTCGTTGAAGTTTTAACATCACGTAAGTCTTTTTTTTATTTTATCTCTTTTATTTCGGACACAAAAAGATCCATAGAGTGTTAGTAACATAATTTTAAATAACTTATTATCTAGTGTAGTACCAATTACCCTCTGCACAAGAAAAATTACAATTGGAGAGCTGTAGCACTCCACTACAGTTCTCAGGATGCTGTTGCGACTATCTCTCACTTGCGACCATCGCGTGAAACCCGTCGGTACGAGCTTGCGCGAACATCCCCGACGCACTGCAGAAGCGAGGGAGTCTCAACAACATCCTGACATTTTTGGCAGTTTTAACACATTTTGATTTTTGATGCCGTTTGCAGGAGAATCGGAAAACGGATTGTTTCAGCCAATCACAGATACAAGCAATGTCTCTTATCTTATTTGAAGCAAACACAAATGATAACAATGTATTGTTACAGGTTGCGCTCTGTGACACTTAGTTCGCTAAACTCCCTGATGTAATGTAATGCTGGAATCTGAACTGTTACATTACAGGCAAATGGTTCCTGCGAGGGAGAGTGCCTTTTAATGTAAAAAATAAATTGTTTTACTTTTACTAGTGGTTTTTTTTTAATACATATTCTAATAAGAATCTTTTTTCAATTAGAAAATCTGCTAAGAGATATTTAAGGTGTCAGATGCAAGAAATAAAACATTTTTTTTTTGAGATTGTAGAAGTAGAACTTGTGTAAGTTGACAAACTATTAAAAAATGCTCTCTGTACTCATTATCTTTTTGTTTTAGTAATAGTATGAATAGGTGACACAATTGTTTTATCTTATAGTGCGAGAAAATATGAAAGAAAATGCTATTGAAATATCTTTTTCTGTACCAAAACAAATTATTACTGGGGTGCATGATTATGTCACACAATCAATGAATTTTAGTTAACAAAATATATGTATATTTGGAAAATATCAATGAGGAAGTTAGAATACTAATAAAGACCTGTTTGGACGAAACATACATACAGGAAAATTGAAACTAAAACCAAAGTAAGTATACATAAATGACTAACAAAACATGTCTTTTCAAAGCATTCAATGTTAAAAAGATAGTTAGGTAGTCCACCAAAGAAATGAAGAACTAGGTTAGAGGATGAATCAGGGTCAGACATCTGCCTATTGATTTTTCTCAGCTGTCAAAAAAGTGAATGACCTTGTGACATTATAGTTTTCGTAGAAAAGATTAATTGAGAATATAACATTGTATCAACTACAATATAGCGTAGCTACGGTTCACAATCAGAGATTATTTTGATAAGAAAGATAACCTAAAAATCAATTTTAAGATGTACTGGCAAAAGGAAAGTCAATTAATTGATTGTAATTGCAATTTAGGTGAACAGCCTTTGAGGTGCAAAGGTGATGAGTAACTTTTTAATTCATAATCGATGATAATAACAAAAATAATCAATAAAAACGTGCATGACATAAAAAATGACGTCTTTATTTTCAACTTTACTGTAAAGTTTTCATAGTAAAATTTCTAATTTTAGTAAAAATTTAGGACTTTTATCGTTCATTCCGGGATAAACATAAAAATAGTTCAAATCAGACGTAATTTTTCGGGAAATTTGACATTACGTAACTTTAGTGACAGGAGTGGCGATATTCATGAAAAACTTGAACTGAAAATATCATGATTTCTTACTTTTGTCGGCATATCCCCGTCGGGCAGTGGAGAACAGAACACTTTTAAATGCATTTCCCCTTACAATTTGCCTGCATAAGGATGCCATTGTGCCAAATTTCTCACAAGACCGCTTTTCACGAATGCAAGTGAAACAATTTTTTTCTTACAAGTTAGAGAAAGGAAGAATCGTACTTTTCCGTTATTGACAGAAACCATCCGGTAAACCGGTAATATGTGCAAATTCCGGTAAATCGATCCTGTTTTTAATATTTTGTGAAAATAACTGTTACATACACTGTAATCCATTAAAATATCATTCAGCAAGCCATTTCTCTGGTTTATTCTTTAAAACATGTCATTTTTTCAGGAAGTTTATGTACGCCATCTGTGGTTGAAAATAGAAACATGTTGTTAGTGGTTTCGGCTATAGTCTGGCCAACGAAAGCTGTCCAAGAAAAAAGGTGGGAATTTTAAAAAATCAAGAGCTGTTAACCCTGGATATACACTGCTTAAACGTTGTTGATACTATTTATTATTCAGCAAGTAAAGTCTTTTTTATTTATGTTTTATGAGCTGTAATTTTCAAGTGTAATGAAGAATATTAAATAAAAGAGTATGTACTTTTAATTCTGCCTTTTTATTATTTTCAAATAGTTCATAATTTTATGTTCACGTTTCCACGCCACCTGTGAGGTAGTGTCCTTAAAATTCGTTTATTTTGTTTCTTAAAGCTGAAATATCAAAATTATCCAAATTGGGAGGCACACGCAAAGCTGTTTGTAGATGGCGCTCTGAACGACTGTACTTTGTTTATGTTAGATCTCTTATTCTAGCGTTGTGATTTTTTAACAAAATACTGGTAAATTAATACAAAATGTTCTCTCTGATGACTGTATCTCAACTTAAAGATGAGCTTCGAAGAAGGAATGCGTCAATTGCCGGAAAAAAGGCTGATTTGATTGAAAGGTAAGCATTTTAAATATTTGAGGTTATTTTCCTTCTTCAAGCTTATTTAGTATGATTTGTAGACTAAATATAATGATATCTTTACAGACTAGAGGCGTATGAGCGGAACCAAAACTTTGGTACGGATTGCGACATCCAGGATGATAGTATATATCAGTCTCCAGCCTCGGATCAATTCAAAGACATAAATGCGGATTCGTCACTTCCAAGTATTACCAAGCAAGAAATACAAGAATATTTTGAAAGATACAATGCCAAGCCAAACGGAGAGCTTTTATATGAATCTCGCCATCTTATAACTGCCCGTTTTTGCTTGGACAGTGTGCACACATTTTTAAAAGGAGAATGCAAAGCTAGTATGAAAAAAGTGGCATATGTGGTTGATGTGAAATTGAGCTGTGATGGTGTGGAAGAAAGCCATTGTGAATGTGCAGCAGGGAGTGGTATTCATGCATGTTGTAAACATGTAGCTGTCCTTTTGTGTGGTGTGCATGATATAGTGCAGAACAAAATTATTAAATTACATCAATCAAGTACACAAAAGCTGATGATGTTTAATAGACCTAAGAAATTATTTTATAACTCTCCGATTGCTGCTCAAAATTTACCCCACAAGAGAATAAAATCGTTTAATTATAATCCTTTACGAGAGGAAGATATAATGAATAATTACACAGATTATGTAAGTAATTTAGCCATAGGTTATGGGGAAAGTTCTATGCCTATTTTACAGACCCTACAACCCGCTAATCCTCATGGTATTGAATGGGACCATTACCCATGTTTGAAAGAGACTCCACATGATGTACTTTTAGAGAATTTACTTTTAAGAAATGTGACCTCTGCAAAAACTGAACAAGTTGAAAAAAACACAAGAGCGCAGGCTGATTCTCCGGAGTGGCATGAAAGAAGATCATGCAGAATCACAGCCAGCATGTTTTATACAGTGTGTCACAGTAAAACATACAGTGACTCCTTGATACAAAGAATTTTAGCACCTAAAGCTGTCCATACCAGAGCAGTAGTACATGGAAAAGTTCATGAACCTATAGCGATATCCCAATATGAAGAAAATTTTGGAATAATGGTTGAGAAATGTGGTTTATTTATATCAAGTAAATATCCTTTTTTAGCAGCTTCTCCGGATGGATTAATAGGACAAGAAACATTAGTGGAGGTAAAATGCCCATATGCATCAAGAAACAGCCTTATTAATGAAGTGACTGTACCATACAAAGAAAAATGTAATGGACAGCTTTTTTTAAGGAAAACCCATCCATACTATGCTCAGGTTCAAGGACAGCTGTTTTGTACTGAGAGAAAGTACTGCAATTTTATTGTCTATACATTTAAAGACATGAAGGTAATTTTTATTAATAAAGATGATGTTTACATAAGTGAAATGTTAATTAATTTAATAAATTTCAACCTTCATCATTTGGAGCCTGCAATTCTTAAGAAATATGTTTATAAAAACTATTTACACTTGATTAAAAAACAATAATGATGTAAAAATTTGTTTTATTTCACTTTTTCATAATACATTCCCTAAAATTACAACACATAAAACATATGAAGAATATCTTAGTTGCAATAGGTATGTAGCTATGGTCTAGGTCATTCTTTAATATTTTATAAGTTTTTGTTAATCCTATTATCCGTTCAATATGGACCCTCTTATTAGCAAGCTCCCTGTCTTTGATTAGGGTGAGACCAGGTAACTGAGATTTCCCTTTTAAAAAAGTTGGTATTTTGACTGTCCCATTTCTGTCTGCAAACATGTCTTGAATTGTGAATCCTCTGTCGGCAAGGATGCTGTCACCACTTTGGCATTCGGTCATAAGGTCACTTCGTTCAACTACTTGTCTATCACTTACTGATCCTGCATATGCCTCAGAACAGTATGATAGCAGTCCGCCAGGTGTAGCACCAACTAATATTTTCAGCGTATTTGCATGTTTATAACTGCTCCATGAAGCTTGTTGTGATTTTGGGTTCTTTGGTTTTTGAACATTGATTTCAGTGCCATCCAAAATCACTCTGACATTGTTGTCATAATGTTTAAAGCTTTCTGGCATATAATACTGCACCATTTCTTTACTTGGCCAAATATTTATTTTTGTCCATAGCTGGTAAATAAAGTTAACCCAAGTTATAAATATATTTGAAACAGTGGTCGGACTTACATTGAAAAATTTGCTAAGTTCAAAATTACACTTCTGCCTTAACTTCATCATGGTTAAAAAGAACTGATTTTCTGTACTTATATTTATGACATTACTGCCATAGTATTTAATTTTGTGAGCCATAGGACTAAGAGTAGAGTAAACAAAATAAAAAAATTTGTAGGTTTCAAAGCCTGTGTAGAATTTTATGGCTTCATCATCTTCTTTGTATTTACTTATTGATCCATACATATGCTCATGGTCAACTTGAGTATGTTTTGATAAAGATGTAGTTATATTAGGTGAACATTCTATAGGCATACAATGTGTGCTAGTGTCTATTGTTGTTACAATTTCTTCAGAAGCAATTTCTGGCATCAAATCACAGTCCTTTTCGTATTCAGAGACAGCTTTGCTGGTTGAAGGCTGTGGTTCTTCTTGAAAAAGTTTCCTCTGACTTCTTTTCTCTAGACGTTGCTGTCGTTCGAGAGCTGCTGGATTTTCAGG
Organism: Xestia xanthographa; assembly: GCA_905147715.2. NCBI lineage: Eukaryota > Metazoa > Arthropoda > Insecta > Lepidoptera > Noctuidae > Xestia > Xestia xanthographa. The sequence goes on along the minus strand of LR990644.1, from coordinate 27,464,084 downwards.
TTTCACCTCAGTAAAACAAAATATAGATGGCACAGCTGACTTCCTAAGAAATTTTGCTAGTGGTTCATAAGCTGAAATAGCAAACAGGCACTTTTTAGCTAATATGTACTATCCAAACTTACAGTACAGGAAATAGATTTAGGTTACAAATTCAAGTATCTTCCTTTTAGACGAATCAGAAAATAGGGCTCAATATAATAGTAAATCCCGCAGTGCTAGCTTACCTGTATAATTGCTTTTTCCAAAATAATCTTCTTGTTTGAAATGTGTTGCACACAATCGTGCAGTATGGCTTGCTTTAAAGTTTTGGATCCGTAAAGCAGATTCCCATTGTTTTCTTCGTGTAGCATCCTTAGGGAACAGATGAATCCCTTTATTTTTGCAGTCTAAAGCAGAACATTTAGGCATTTTAATCCACAGAACATATTGTTTTAATCTAAAATAAATAACATGTGAAAAGTAAACAAACAAATCCATACAATTTGACAATCGTTCGTTATGTCAAATCAATGACAGCCGGACAGTCGATCATGCGCCACCTAGCGTGATAAAAAGTTAGTTTTCCTCCCCATTGGAAACTGTTGCTGAATGTGGACGATTTTTCCCCGGAGTATTCCACTGTCCTTGATTGTTAGACCCTTCAGTTTAAATTCTTTATAATTATGGTCTTCACACTTACATCTGAAGGGAACAAATACAATAAATTATGTAACAGTATATTATTACTAATCAGTCATTAAAGTAATAAACCATAATAAAATACAGATAGTAGAGTTTATTATTTTAGCCATCCATACATTATCATAAATGTTTAAACCCTTCGAAGTAACTGTTAAAAATCTATAATTTCTAAAGTAATACCTGTCATTGAAGATATCTTTACAAAATAATGAGATTCACAGGTCGACATTTCATTTTTTTCGAGTCTTCAATTTCTTTACTGCTTCCACAATTTTAAGTTTTGCCTCCTCGTTGTTAATACTTCCTGAAAAGTAGATAGACCGTGAAAAATATTGCGATTTGTTACAAATAGTCGAAAAGTATCAAGGTATTTCATTAGAAATTCAATAAACTAACATATGAAATGATTGAATCCAGTCGTAGTATTTTCTCTGCAATTTCTGATTCATATCACTTTTTATGTCTTTGAATTTGTCAATCATAGTAAATAGAAGCTTCCTCGTCGAACTTTTGATTGTTTTCGGCATTATTTTAAACAAAACCAATAAAATTATGAAACACGTAAACACAAGATGACTCAAGTATGAAACGTAAATATGTCAATTTTGACAGTCCTAAATTATTGCCATATCAAAACTTCTGAAAATATGTCGTGGACAGCTTTCGTTGGCCAAACTCTAGAGACTTCTATCCGAAACCACTAGCAACATAGTTTCTAGATAGATATTGGACTGAGATTTCGTTGCTTGAAGTCAAATACTCAAAAAATGAGTGGACAACCTATTAGGATTGGTTCCCTATCCATTTGCATAAAATTTTAAGACCTAATATAACTTGGCATACTTTTGTTACTACTAATTATATTTTCACATAACATTATTTACGCATAACAGCTTACAACGCAACGCATATTTTTTTTAAGCGTAATTTATCTAATCATAATAATGATTAAGCATAACATTGTTACGCATAAATTGATTTACGCATAAACTAAACATATTTTTTATAGGCATAACAAAGAAGCATAATCCTAAAATGTTAGACATACCCTAATTGGATATACCAATTTATTTTGACGATTGGAAAAAAAACATATCTCCGAAGCAGGTAATACATAACATATTTGTTTTGAACATAATTGATTGTGAACGTACGTGAGTTTTTTCCCTGTAAGAAGCATGCAAACAAGCATACACCATGCATGCAGCAAGCATAAAGCAAGCATGCGCTCAGCAAGCACGCAGCATGCAAGCAATCATGCAGCAAGCAAGCATGCAGTATGCAACATGCAGCTGGCAAGGTTTCTGTCAAGGCTCCGCCCGGCGCTGCGGGGCTCCGGCGGCGGTCCCACGCGAGCTTATCGTCGCAGATGTGTTTTACGCTCACCACCGCAGCTTCGGCTTGCTGGTCGGCTTCGCAGGCCGCCTCGCCCCTCCGCGGGCTTAGATTACACTCTAGGGATAGGGCAGACAAGACTACGTGGAGTCGGTTTTGCAGCGATTCGTTTCTGTCACTAACGTTTGTAGCACAACTTAATGAATTTTTAATTCAAAATAAATACGTAAAAATAACTCAAATTTGATTCCGGTATTTATATTATTTGTATGCCTAAATACTATTATGCTAATAGTCATTATGCCTAGTAACATTATGCAAAATTCAATTTATGCCAAAACAAATTAGCCTTCAAAATGATTATGCCAACATAAACAGTATGCCAAAAAAATATTTGGCAAAGTATTATTATGGCAAAACAAATTATGCCAAAACAGTTATGCCAAAGTATATTAGGAAAAAGAAGATTATGCAAAAAAAAGGGATTTCATTAGGATTTTATAGTAGTAGGATACTATGACAATGACAAAAAAGTAAAACTACCCACCACCGCGCCGGCACCCAAGCCGATTTTTCAAATTGTCATAACACTCGGTGGTGGCACCACCAAGACAATGGAGAGTGGGAAACCAATGTATGGGGTCTAGGCCCATCTTTCAATAGTAACATTTGATATACCATTGGATAGGGATTTATAAGTGGAACATTCATTACTACTAAAACTATGGTCAAATCTTAGTACTTTCGGAGATACGACGTCTTAATCGTAATACTAAGTTTTATTCTGCACTAGCTTCTGACCGCGACTTCGTACGCGGAACCTGTTGCTTATGCCAGCGACAACGGGGTCGTCAAAATCGAAGATCTGATACGTCTGATGTCGAAGCGAAAGTCTCTATCCGTGAACGTCTCCGACTCGCGAGACAATGCGTGACGTTCACGATCAGCAGTCAGTCGCGCATCACGTTCCCCACTTGTCTCTAGATACCTAGAAGTCGATGTGTAGATACGCTGAGAACTCAATCGTAATTCTCTTTCCGTAACGTCTCCAACTCGCGAGACAATGCAGACGTTCCCGATCAGCGGTCAGTCGCGCATCATATTCTTCACTGGTCGCTAGAGACCTGGATGTAGATGCGTAAATACGCTGAGAACGCAGGCGTGCTTCGCGATCCGAAGAGGTTTCCACGGAGCGAGTTGAAGCCTGATGTTCTCGAACAGCATCAAGTCTCTCCTGACGCTCTTCGGTATATTCTTGGGATCTTAATAAATGATCTTCAATCTTTTAGCTCCTTTGGAACATTGGGAAAGATTTTACCTCTTTCTTGGCATGGTTATAGTTTTATTAAAATCTATGTGACTGCTCCGCTGCGTTACTGGGTATTCTGCATAAAAATACCTATTCATTCATGAGTATCTTATTGCTATCGAGAGGTGGGCCCACCATTCCATTACTCATTGTCATTTAACGAAGTATTATTTATTTTATTTGGTTCAATCATCTAGAGTTACGAGGGAAACGGACAGACATAATTAACTGTCAAACAATGATATTTAATTAAACAGATATGTTATGAGCGCGCAATCGTGAAGACTCGAAAACGTGTCAATTGGCCTGTTTTTCCTTTATTCTGCGTCACTGCGTGTATGTGAGCTGGCTCTCCCCCGCGGCACACTTTTTTCGGTGGTTTTGTAGGTGTATAACATATCTGTTTGTTAGAATATCATTGCTGTCAAACACACAAAAGGCTTTTGGGTTTAGCCGCAGTCGGTTAAAAAGTAACAAATAAAAGCTCGTTATATATGTAATAAATATTTTATTGCTCGCATTTCCCAGTTTTATGTGTTTTCGCTAATTATATGACAATTTAAGAAAAACAAATGTTTAAGCCATTTCGTTATATTCTAGATGTTGTAAACTAATGCGTATAGCTGGCTGGGTAGCTGGTTATCGGTGTCGCTTTCATTTTGATACGTTTTAGAAGTATTTAGTGCGTACGCATGTACGTATCTTCACCGCGTGCTGTACTTTATTGTAAAAGGTACACGTTTTATGTCTATTACCTACACTTTAATTTATTGTTAGTAATGAAGTAGTCTAATTTGCGCTAAATCATTAATGCGTGACAATGCGGGTAAAATAATTAATGTGGTGGCGAAAAGAAAGCATAATTATTAAAGGTATCATCGGCTTATAGTTGTATGCCTTCGAAATGCATTAACTGTAATTTAACTGTTATTTCAATCAGTCTCGTACAAAAATTGTTTAAAATATTTTCCGTATCACACCACTGAAAAATGTGCCTTCTTCTGTAACCGTGGTTTTGAAGAGCTGAAATAAAAAAATATCATCTTGAGAGTACCTACGTAAAGTAAAGAAAAAAAAATGTTACGAACTGAGGTTACTAAAGGCACTAGATAAAGTTGAACAAGGCTCTTTTCGCACATTCCTAAAATCGGAACTAACACCGTTATATATATTTTAATACAATTTGAAGAATAACAATTATATGTTTACCAACAGAAGAAGGTCCTTACTAAATAGCACTGCAGATACTTTTAATACTTACTAGTAACATAAAACGCACTTTTCGATAGATTTTAATAATCTTATTAGCGCTTAGTACCATTAAAGATACTATTTTTGGACGGAATCAATTTCTCGTTCGACCACTTCTTTGTATGAAACATCCCTTGAAGGAGTTTAAACGGACATCGATTTCACCCTCCTCGAGCTGAAATACATTATAAAAGAAACGTTTAGTGTTATTACAATTTTATATTATTTTATACAATTTTATAATTTCAATAGCCCCAAACATAAGAAACAATATTTAGGCTTCTTCTTTGTGTTGCCGGCAAGTAGCACGGCACTGCACGGCAGTATTACTTTTTTTTTTCTGTCAGCGTTTTAGCGACTTCACCACTTCCGCGGCGTCGTCGTTGGTTAGAAGTCCCTTGTCTGAATGTTTGGGCAATAAAGGGCCGTACATTTAAAATAGGAAATTTATAATATCACAATGTTCTAATTAGCCGAGTGCAAAGACATAAAATACTCAAAAGGTGGAACGAAGTTTATAGTGGTCGGATTTTCATGGGATTTTTTTTATTGAGTTTCTAGAGGAGTGGAGAAGAAAGTTAAAAAAATTTCGCCGCTCGTGACTTTTTTTATTTTTTTTTCGTTTATGACCAACTTCAAATTCGACGAATGCATATTGCAGCGTAATAGTGTGACCTGTGTGCACCCATTTAATGCTAATTTAGTCTGTTTCTTTGTTTATAGTAGTCGATGTAATGCAATATTTCAAGCCTTTTTTGAAAATGTCCTATTTTCTGCAATTATTTTTAAATTTTTGAATTTTAAGACCAAGATTTCTTTTGAAATTGGTAACTGATACTTTTTCACAGATAATTGGATGTAAAAATATTCAAGAAAACCATGTTTACGAGTAAAGTGACTAAAACTGTATTCACAATTATCAGGAAATCGTCTATATAAAAGTAAAGAAGGCCATTTTTCTCAAAAGATTTCTATGACGATCAACGTCAATATTATCCTCAAAATATCATTATTATGTCTGCTATCTATAGATAACAAAAACTAAAAAAAAAATTGGTGGTACTCGATAAAGGTTGATTAATGCTGACAAAGGTGTAATCCCCATTACACCTTTGTCAGCAATGGTAAATTTACAAAAATTATCGTAATTATAACGTAACCATTTCTCACGATTTCTATCTGAGATAAGTTGCAAGCTTGGGTCTCTGCGCGCAATTTAATATCAATACCGATACCGATACCACTCCCACTTCTTAGCGAGAGAGGCCCTTTTGTCATGATTTACTTTTCAGCAGTAACCAATATTTAACAAGAATCCTTAAATATTTTTGCAGTTAATAAGTATCGTTAGATAGATAATAAAATGAGGATTATGAATATAATTGAGTTTCATAGTAGTATTTGGAAAAAAAATGCTTTCATTAACATACACGATTTTCTAACATTTCCGAATGAATTTTAAGTCACTACACTCATGAAATTGGTCATCATTAATACTTTCTGATCCAGTTATCTGTGAAAAAGCATCAGTTACCAATTTCAAAAGAAATCTAAGTCTTAAAATTCGATATTTTAGAAATAATTAATTAATTAATTGCAGAAAATAAGAAATTTTCAAAAATACTTGAAATATACTTTAAATCGACAACAATGAACAAAGAAACAGACCAAATTAGCATTTAATGGATGCGCGTAGGTCACACTATTACGCTACAATATGAATTCGCCGAATTCGAACTTATTCATAAACGAAAAAAAATATTTCAATGAAAATTCAAAAAAAAAGAAAAGTTGCGAGCGTCGAAATTTTTTTTTTTACTTTCTTTTCCACCCCTCTAGGAACTCAATAAAAAAAGATCCACGAAAATCCGACCACTATAAACTGTGTTCCACCCCACCTTATTGTCTACTTGCACTCGACTAAGTATATAATACTAAATTACCGCATCGGTCAGGTAAAGTTCCCGGTAGCAAGAAGGTGAAACGCATTCCCTCACGCAGCGTGTTTTAAGCAGCCCCGTAATGTGGCTGCAAGCTCCACTTTGTTCGCACGCAGTTTCGAATTCTCTGAACGTCATCTCCTGCAAATGTTTGTATTAAAATATTAATATTTATATTTAACACTCAGCAGAAAAAAATAATAATTTTTCAGCCAAAATGGACAAGTTAGTTGAAATTTCAACCTTACTACGCAACGTAAAAGTATTAAACAAAATAAATTCTAAATGTTGTTTCTAAGTGAAAATAAACAAATTACGGATGTTAACCTACGTTTTTTGGTGAATCTTTGTATTGATATTCCTTGAATGTAAAAGTCACCGGAGTTTTCTCAGCAAACGTGTCCCGTATCCCATATGTACCAAAAATAACATAACATCCTAAAAAAATGTTATAAGTCGACATTTTGCTTTTAGCAAACAAGCGAGCTCTAGACACCGAATAATCAATAAAATTTTGTGGTGGTTGCATGTTGAAAAATTCAGCTGAACTGAAAGTTTACTATGAATTCATTTCCATTTGCTTACTTATCATTATAAAATGTAAGTTTATCTCCATTATTGGCAAAGTGAGTTAATACCTGAATAATTTTGAGCAGACATTTTCCGTCGACAGAAAACCGTAACTCAACAGAACATACCAACACTATAAAAATCAATCTGGGCCAAATTATAATCTGTAGTATTCGATTATCTGTGGTATTTTTATGTTCAAGTTCAAAAATAGAGATGTTACAGCGACGGACCATTTTCCATTGAAAACAATTTTCAAAATCGACTAAACTTTGATTTATCATAGTTTTAGGAAATAACAAATTAATATTTGAATTTGAGGCTATTCATCACAAATATAATATTACATTTTGAGAAATTAAAAAAATAATAATTACAGTAATCAACTAATAATTCCAGTGTTTAGTAACATTTTACAAAGAAGTACCAAGCACTACACTTCATCTGTCAAACGAACGAAACGATTGTGGTGGGACTGTGTGGTGTATTGCAGAATGGATTTTGTTGATTTTTTGATAATTCTTATTTGATTTACGTTATTTCACGATATCCGGAACTGTCTCCTGTGTCAAATCTCAGTGGTTTGTGTGTGCGTTATTTGTTTTGTGTTTTGTTGTGCAAAAAGAGGAACTTACTTTCTGATGATTGACTGAGCAGACATCACAATAAACAATAAGATTTGGTAAGTGGAATTTATATAATGCTGATATAAAATGTAGGTTTAGTTGCTGACGGGCATTTTGTAGCAGAAATAATTAGCTAGACGGTGAATAAACCAGCATTGCATCAATAAAATATGTGATCATCAGACAATGTATGAATGTACTTTCTCGTGTATCATTTCGATATGGCCACGGTTCGATTTATGTTATTTATTTTTTTAAACGTCGAAAATATTTAAGCAAAGGTAGGAATGGAAAACTATTTACACAGCCTCTGGATACACTTCACCTTTTTGAATAACAATCTCCATGGTAATGCAAATAGCATTTTCATGGCATACATTATTGAGAGTGATTGTCTAAGTAAAAGGCGAACAATGAAAGCTGTTAGTTTTATGCTTACTCAAGTGTCAACTACACTTAAAAGTAACAAATCATGCCTAATTTAAATCAAATTCTAAATGATGTTAATTGGTTGTTACCGGGGTATTTGTGAGCTGTTTTTGTTAGTTTCGTTTGTATAATGTTTTTAATAAAATTCCAAACTAATTGCCAACGTAAAAATCATGACCATCATGCCTGTATCTCTATTATAAAGTAGAATACATTATTATGAAGTCCCACGTCATTATCATCATCATTTCAGCCGAAAGGTGTCCACTGCTGGACATAGGCCTCCCCAAAGTGTCTCCACATTGTCCGGTCCTGTGCGACTCACGTCCAGTTCCCATGTAATAGGGGAAAAATATGTACTTTGGACATGGACTTGCAAACACCAACAAAATATACAATATAATATGGGGAAATTATAACAAAAAATAAGCGAGCTGTCGCGGGACGCCTGCAGATGTGAAACATCAAAATTATTTTGTACAATTATTATGGTTAAACAAAAATGAATATAAAAACAAACACATGAAAGAAAATAAAAACAAAATGATTCGATTCTCAAAAAGAAAGTCCTTATGCTGGAATCAAACTCTGAAGCCACCAGATTGTAACCCAGAGATCTCTAACCCTCCTCCCTATTTAGGAGACTGGATGTAAAACCTTACCCATCATTTTGACAGATTGTTAACTTTATTGTAATAAGAATTATGATCATTATAATTTTGAAAGTGATGCAAATTAGAGGTATATTTGAACAGACTGTACTTACATTCTGTCTACTTTGGAATGCTATGCTACAGTCCACTCACTCCGTATTCAAATTTTTAAATCATTCCATCATGTTCCCCATTGACTAAATATACCAAAAACAAAATAGTTCCTCCTAACATGTTGCTTGTAAAATTGTTATGTGCATGTAAAACATTTTACATGGTATTTTGGAATTCAATGTGTTTGTTTAACCACGCAGCTAGAAAATAAATATCTGATCTAAATGGAGAAGTAAGGTGGAAGAGCCAGGGTATCCCACAAAGTTGAAATTTTCTTGTTTTTTGCAATTTGCAATTGATGTGTTGAGTTTAATTTAGTACAGTTGGCGATGTATGAATTTTTAATAGGTATCTTGATGACTGATGGACTATGGGTTGTAGAGGTCTGATAGGCATGTAAAATACTGGTTTTCAGCTGCACTCAGTTAAGGACCTTGCTCACTATGCAGCTTGCTTCAAGACTGGCCGCTATCTTGAACAAAACTGGTCGGGAGCCTGCTTGTGCGACCAAATATAAGAAGAATAAATAAATAAATTTCCTTTCTGGTTCCGCCAAAAAGCTGTTTTTGCGGCCAAAAGTCGTGGTTGTGACCTCGTAGTGCATGAGGTCCCTACGACAGGAAGCAGACTCCAGCATGATTGGGAAAAGGCAGTAGGTATTTGGTGTCGGTCCGAAACGGTGAAAAGATACAAATTAGGTACTTACGTCTTATTCGCTTTCGTTGGATAGATATTTAAAGCCCTCACTACGGTGATCTGACGTTGGACAATCATCATCTGCCTAGCTGCATCTGGTTAGACTGGAAGCCGACGTCCGATCGTCGGCTAGTAGTACTGGGTAAGTAATACGTAACCCCTTAGTAATCTAAAGACTAGTTGTCAGACTTTCGGGCCACTGGCTACCTGTAATGACTGTCAAATATCTATAAATGACAGCCGGAACTTAGGTAATTTCTTTGCTTTCCGAGGCACGGAGGAAACTCGGTATGTAATGTGCGGTCACCTATCACCGGACCAACCTAGGCAAGTGCGGCTTAACCTGAAGATCGAGTGGTCCGGGGATCCGAGCGGCTGTTATTATTTAGCAACTAGTAACTTTAGACAATCTTACAGCGAAATAGGTATTTAGTTCGCACGCGTCAACCATTTTAAGCAAATAATCGGACCCAATGACGTATTATATATAGACACGTCATGAACCAACATCGCGGCGCTTAAAAACGGCGAAAATACTAGAACTACTTATAAGCGTGAAGAAAGAGAAAGAAAATATGACACCGAACGGCGGGATGCCTGTTGCGAGAGGGAGATAAATATACATCTTCAGTCACGTCACAGGATTTATTAAATTATAAACAAACGTAGCGTCGCGCGACAGGTTGGTGCGTAACTAAGCGCGATGTGGCCAATAGGCTTCATTTCATGTTGAATATTTTAGAGTGCGGACAACGTATCTATAGTTTATATATCATTGATCGGACCACATTAACCTCGCACACTTAACCATGCATGACAAAAAAACTCCAATTTTCACTATCAATCCAGCAATCTAAATAGCATTTTGCTCGGTAATCATAATCAACAAAAGTGTAGGTAGGTACCTATACAGTTTCATTAACTAGATACTTATTTGTATTATAATTATTATAATGTAATGCGGTTTAATAGTGGTCAGATCCATGTCACCACGGCCGCAGGATAAATTACCTGACGTTCTATACATTGAGCTGGAACTGAAAAAATATTAACCGCTTTGTTATGATCAAAGATCGGAATCATCATTATCATCATCATCAGGCTACAGCAGTCCACTGCTGGACATAGGTCTCCTCAATCGCACGCCACTCAACTTGATTTTCAGCAACTCTCTTCCAGTTGCTCAAGATCGGAATCGGTACTTAGAGTTTTTATCAAAAGCTGAAATGTTTACCTACGTACATATTCCGTTCTTATAATTTCGTTAATTTTATGTTCAACTACAAACAACATCAACAAAAATCAAAATTTTTGAGGTAATTACATAAATCATCCTTGTCGTAAACGAACAAAATGTCTTATCGATGAGTGATCTACTACTTCGTCGTGTCGATGATTCCCACAAGAGCTCATCTGAATCGATGTCCTATTACCTATTATAATATGACTACAAATCTGTACACACGCATCCCGCACACAAATGGACAAAAACACTTGGTATCCGAACCTCCTTTGAAGTTGGGTATGATCATCACGCTGTGTAGCCTACCTCAATAATAGATGCATATTGATTTTATATTTATTTAAAAACCTTTTACTTATCCCTTTTTTTTCGGATGGGAAATCATCAAATGACTCCTCCCGCTCTGTGCGGAGCAGGAGGGAGTGTCAGACTTTTACTGACTAAAACCCATCCATGTTCCTTCATCGCCCTTTGTGTTCCGGGGCCGCGGTATCTCTTTCGAACTGTCCCGCAACCCCGGCAGGCATCGGTCTTTACGGACCCCTTCCTTTTTGCTGACTCTCTTTGAGGCGCGCGTGGAACACGAACGCGCCGTCGACACGGCCTGTCGTCATGAGACGGACGGACGGCGAGCTAGCCCATAGCCCACCGTCCACAGGCCCGCGCCTACGGTGGCCGGGGGCGTCTCCCGCGGCGGCCGGGACGCTGAGAGGTTCTCTCCCTCTCCCGTTCCGCCACCTCCTTCTCTAGCATTACTGCTTCGCAGAAGGAGGTGACGGCGTCCCATTCCGTCTCGCTCCGGACCATGGCTTGCACCAGGGCTGGACGCGAGAGGTCGCCGCCGCCAATCGCCGCTACGAGGACACGGCGGTGCTCCGCCCACGCGGGACACACCTCCACCGTGTCCTCCGGTCGATCCTCGTAGTCGAAGCCGGTGAGGACCTGCGTCAGGCGAAAGGTGAGGACGCCGTGGCGTCGCTCAAGCCACTCCTCAAAGAGGGGACTTATCGCCACTATCGCCAATGACGTATTATATATAGACACGTCATGAACCAACATCGCGGCGCTTAAAAACGGCGAAAATACTAGAACTACTTATAAGCGTGAAGAAAGAGAAAGAAAATATGACACCGAACGGCGGGATGCCTGTTGCGAGAGGGAGATAAATATACATCTTCAGTCACGTCACAATTATAAACAAACGTAGCGTCGCGCGACTGGTTGGTGCGTAACTAAGCGCGATGTGGCCAATTGGCTTCATTTCATGTTGTCATTTTTGAGTGCGGACAACGTATCTATAGTTTATATATCATTGACTATCGTGGCGTGCCCTAACCTTTTATCCCTTGTGCCAATTGATATGTCGAGTTTAATTTTAGAAAAATGAAAATGAAAAAAAATGAAAATGAAACAGAACAGAACAGTTGGTGATGCATCTTTTTTTTTTTACAATGCAATAGCTACAAATCAGCACACACGCATCCCATGACCCATCCCGCTTACGTTCGCGCCATGTTCCATTCCGCCTCAATTATGCAGAAGAACAAAATGGCGATGGGGATAAGGTGAAACGTCGGGCTTATATTAAAGGTAAAATTCGCGATAAATACCCGTTTACATCATGTGTATTAAAGGTGAATATGCTCCCACAGAAAAAAGTTCACAGTTTCACACCTCTTTAATTACCTACCTCAATACCTATTCAACGATACATTTTCAAGCTAATCTCGCGCTCTACTTTAGGTACTTATGTAGCGTCATAGCCAAAAACATCACATTAAAAAGTTGAGAAAAAACTATAAAACTCATTACTTTAGTTCCACTTAAAGTTCAGCCAACTCTGACTTTCCTACAGTAGGTTATTATTATTATTAAAACCAGAATTCTGATCTACGTACGTAGTCATATAAAACGTTTTTAGTTTTATTCTGCAAATAAATTATGTGACCATAAACAATTAATGTTGAGGTTTTTTCCTCCTCCAACTTTTTCTACCTCTGCGTCAACATCAACACTCAACGTGGTTCTCAGTGCGAACTCAGTGCAAGCGCACTCACGAAGACTGAATTTCAAGCTAAAACCCACTTAAACCCAAAAGGAATACAGTTTATTTTTCCGTGTGGAGGAATACTTTCATGAAACCCGTTGTCAAGGTATTTTGTTAGGTATTCCGTTAGCAAGTAGGTTGGTATTCTATTGTGTATTGTTGATTGAATTACGTTCATTGTGCTAGCTAAGGTTGTTTTGCAACGTTACAGTCGTTTTTTACATTAATTGGCTTCGGTTGCCTACTGAAATGTGTTGAATCGTTGTTATCGTTGGAAGTTTTAGTTGAACCTTTGTATTAGTTTTCGGAGTTGGTTTAATTAACAGAAACTTTACATAGGTACAACGAAATTAGGGTTCTACAAATACGAACCTTTTATCAGTCTTACCAAGGTGTCGTATTACCCAGTAACTGGGCTTTGGAGGTTAGATAGGCAGTCGCTCCATGTAAGATACAAGTATACAAGTAGTCAGGCGCATCCGGTTAGTAGTTCAATACTTTATTCCATAGTTTTGAATTTTTGATGATGTTTTTGGAAGGCAAAGGATTTGTTTATTTTTCATCTGCCTAGCCTTTTCCCAACTTTATAGGGGTTGACTCTCAGTTTTTCACCTGATGCAGCTTAATCCCAGTATTTTTACATGAAGCGACTGCCTATCTGACATCCACATCTGAGTTAGTACTGGGTAATACGGTGCCCCTTGATAAGGCTGGTTGTCAGATTTTCGGCCACTAATTAACTGTAACGAATGACAAAGATCTACAAATGACAGTCGGTCTCTTTAAGGGGATTACCTCGCTCAAATCCTGAAAATACCGTGGATTTAAAGAAGTTTGTAGATGAATCCTTTTGTGCGTTTTCAATATAAAAAATATATTTTAAACTAAAGGTCATCACAAAAACATTGTGTTGTTGAAATTTTAATAAACTTACTCAAATTTTATCAAAAAATCGTAACAAATAGGTCCTTTTTCAACCTAAATTGAAAATTTTCTCTGATAACGGCTCAATAACTCGGCATGAATTTTATACCAAAAAATACGTAATGACGTATTTAACAATGTGTATTGATTTTTTTCTCGTATTTCTTTTAATATTTTAAAATATTTAATAAAAATCCGAAATTTCGCGAAAAGCACTACGTCACTCCCGCATTAGTCCCTCTCTCTCTCGTCGTTTCGTCGTAAGTTAGTACGGGGCAGCATGCTCAAGGTCATTGGGCAATGTAATGCCCTTAAGTCTGTAATCCCCTGAATAGATTACTCATTCATTTATAAATGGGGTAGAACGATTCTACACGTTTATGCCATTCTCTCTAATCTACGTTAACGTTTATACTCGAGTATCCAATTAATTTAATTCATCACGTGACGCGAATCCGACTAACACGTCTACACGCTTTTCAATTAATATATACGTACTTAGTTCAGCCGATTAAATTGTGTCTAGGATTCGTTCGTGTATGGACTATGGATGAAGATTTTTGTAGATTTTTTTCACTGCCGCTCATGTTTTAGCTGTTATTTTCTGAATATGTGACAATACTTGTCCTGATTTCTTGAATCTTGGTGAATTCTGCTGTCGAATTTGATGTACGCTTCTGTCATTGGTTGAAAAATAACGATCAATGTATACACCTTGTATAGCCTGAATTCCATGTATTTCATCATCGTCTTCATCTAAAAATGTTTTGTTCTGGAATGAACTAAAAAACTGCAAATCCAATCCAGTCATTGTTTTATCTGGTCTAATCGTCCTCTTCCATCCATCCGTTTCAACTACCTATCCTATGTTACTTGAGGTCGGCGCAACATATTTTCTTCTTGGTCTGCACTAAATAATGCTAAGTATTATATAAGCATCAGGATACCGATAATCACTATTCTCTAAACATTCATATTGGAAACCTCTTTTACCGTGATTCAGTCACATGACCTTGTACCATGTGGCCCCTCGCTTTCCCGTATCCGTAGAATATTATCACTGCCTAACCATTAACGAATTCAAACAGTCGAACAATTCGGGAATGACGTAGTAAAATGGATGGGTTGGCCCATGATGCCTTTGGCTTTGTTAATTAATTACTTACTTTCTGACATGCGTGTCTCTGGTGTGCGTGCAAAGTCATAGGCCTCGAGTTCCAAGTTTCCAACCCAAGACACACACCTCTGATTTTTCGGATTCATGTGCGTATTGTATAATTATCACTTGCTTCGGTAAAGGAAAAGATAGTGAGGAAACCAGCATGACTGAGAGATATTTCTTGTCAAAGGCCCTTTGATAGCATAAAAACTCTGACGCCAGGTTAGGCACAACGACCCGATAAAGAAGATATGCGTGTAATATAATTGAGGTATTCCATGAAGCACACCCAAACGAAGCACACCCAGACGAAGCACACCTAAATTATTCCACTTAGCACACCCGTAGGTGGGCTTCAAATAAAAATTTAAAATAATTAATTTCCTATTCCACGAAGCACACCTACGAATATAATTTCTTAGTCCCCGCACTATGCGAGTGATATTCGTAGGTGTGCTTCGTGGAATAGGAAATTAATTATTTTAAATTTTTATTTGAAGTCCACCCACGGGTGTGCTAAGTGGAATACTTTAGGTGTGCTTCGTCTGGGTGTGCTTCATGGAATATCTCATATAATTATATAGTTACAACTATAAGGGTCTTCGGGTCCTTAAAGGGATCACTGACAGTCCCCTGTGCAGAGCATGTATGGAGGCGGAGGAAACGGTGGCGCATGTGCTCCTTGAGTGCACAGGCGTTACCAAAATTCGCGAGGAGACCCTGGGAACACCAAGATCACTTGCGGATGCCCTGAGGAGACCGGGAAGTTTGATCTGCTTCTGAAGGGAGGTGGGCTGGTTAGAGTAATCGGCCACCATGGCTCACGCACAATGGTCCACTTCAAGGACTAAGTGCGGAAACCTATACCCCCATGATAGATAGGGGTGTCGATTCTGCTGTGCACAAACTAAACTTAATTTAGGCTATTGCTGTCTATTTCTCTCTATTAAAACGAGAAAAAGACGGACGTAATTTAGAGCTGTCAAATTTAGTTGGAACTAATATTTCTATACAAATGAAGGGTGCACGTAAAAACATGTCGACTAAAAACACGGTGAAGCGCAAGGCATAAATTAGTTTGACAGCTCTAACTTAGTTCATAGCTATAGCCGTCCTTTTCTTGCACTGCCTTTTAGTAAAAGATAGCAATAGCCTAAATTAAGGTTAGTTTGTGCACAACAGAATCGACACCATTGTCTTCGAACCCAACGTGTTACGTTACGTAGCTCGTTAATTACAATAAAGATGATGGACAGGTCATTAATTTACCTACGGTTACTGCGCACATTCACTTCACATAAAGGGTGCTAACATAGATAACCTGGTAATTGCTAATAACCGATCCTAAGGCCCTAAAGGTTCAGTATCACTTGCACGTCATGGAACGACAAGATCTGTTTGTCAATGTGAATGTTAGATGCTTTCAACCTAAAGGGGTCAGTTAAATTATCAAAAAATATTTGACCCTTATTTTTTCTTTTGTTACGTAAACCAAAATTGACGAAGATACGGCGCTTTTAGATTCTCAATACGTCTCGCCGTGGTAAAAAATTTAGTGCGTTCTGACGTCACGACCCCCCACTCCTGAGTTTTGATGCGTTTTATCTTTGTCAATATTCAGTGATACGTACACAAAAACAAAAAATACGTGTCCATTATTTTCCAATGCCTTTTATTTTTATTTTTTTTTCGGATGGGAAATAATCAAATGACTCCTCCTGCTCTGGGCGGAGCAGGAGGGAGTGTCAGACTTTTACTGACTAAAACCCATCCATGTTCCTTCATCGCTCTTTGTGTTCCGGGGCCACGGTATCTCTTTCGATCAGTCCCGCAACCCCGGCAGGCATCGGTCCTTACAGACCCCTTCCTTTTTGCTGACTCTCTTTGAGGCGCGCGTGGAACACGAACGCGCCGTCGACACGGCCTGTCGTCATGAGACGGACGGACGGCGAGCTAGCCCATAGCCCACCGTCCACAGGCCCGCGCCTACGGTGGCCGGAGGCCACGTGGTGGCCCCGGGGCACACCTCCACCTTGTGCTCCACCGTGTCCTCCGGTCGATCCTCACAATGGAAGCACCCGGGCGTTTCCTCCCGCCCGATTCGGTGCAGGAACCTCCCGAAACAACCATGTCCGGTGAGGACCTGCGTCAGGCGGAAGGTGAGGACGCCGTGGCGTCTCTCAAGCCACTCCTCAAAGAGGGGACTTATCGCCACTATCGTGGCGTGCCCTGCACGGGGTTGCGAGTGTTGCGACAGTCGCTCTCTCATTTTCCAATGCCTTAACTGACGGACTAAATATATTTGCAATTTATTGATGGTGGAAACTAGCCTATTGAAACTGAATCTGACCGGTACGTCTAAACCGTAAAGCTGTACGGAAATGCGTACTGCTGGCTAAACCGGGGCAGAGATGTGTGTACAAGCTACTCACACCCAGTTTATCGACCTCCTCTTGTCACCGCTATACGCTGCTGCCCGCTTGCCCGCCGAGTGCAGAGACTAGCCTAGACAAGTATGAGACCTCTCCTTTCCTCTCTGTTCAACTGCTTCTACTAAAGCTAAGCGGAAACAAGAAGTGTAAATAACGAAATTATTATTGATTATTATTGGTGGCTTACAACTCATCTTCTCTCCTCTCCTCTCGTCTCTACTCTGGTGGAGTCTGGGCCTGACACTGGGTGAAGTTTCAAATGACTACACATTTGTTTAGGCAACAGCTTTTTACGGATGCACAAACCACTGACGTAGAATCGGTAGAACTCATTACTCGTACAACTAATTGTGCACGTGCTGTTGACGCGTCTGGGGCCTTTGCTGATGTAGTAAATCTCAATGAAGACCTGAGAAATGTAGGAATGACTCATTGGGATTGCGTAGACGAAGCGGTGTTTGCTTGTAGAGTGTGATATGCTGCACATTTTGCTGACAGATGCATCTAATGGCATCGTACTGAAAACTGCCAGGCTTTCGGTTCTGTGAATTGTTTTTGAAATAAATTTTGTGATAAACGAGGTGTTCTTGGAACAATTGTTGACTGGAACTGGATGCAGCTGTTGTATTCGGACTTCTGCTTTGATAAATCGCAGTTCAGGCTCATTGTTAGATTTAGCTGACTACATGACTACCTACCTGATAGCCGGATGACAATTCGCTAACGCTAGTATAGCTTTACTCTCACCAGGGTCCTCAGGTTTTAGATTTGCATGTTGTGTCTCGAAATCATATACATGTATAATTATTTTCAAAAGACCCCACAGGTCCATTTATGTATTTTTTGTCTAGACTGCTCACCTTTTAGACATGATACCACGGAAGTACAGAAAAAAGGGGTATCCTGTTATGCAGTTAAGTACTGAGTTTTCAAAGTCGCTCCATGTCAAATACTGCTTTTCAGCTACATCCGGTAAGACTGGCAGCCGACCCCAATATATTTGGGAAAAGGCTAGAGGTAGATGATGTATCTGGCTAACCAGCACATATTTTAATCAAGATTACATGTAAATATAAACAAGAACATCATGTTCGATTACAACAATGTATAAAAGAAGCACGTACTCGTAACACCGGATAGCTAAACGATAAACAGCCTACCAGTCTATACGGCTTCAGGAAAACTGGTAGTTGTTTATTTACTACGTTATAATGGTCTATAATAAGATGGGTGTAGTGAACAAGTGCACTCAAGGCTGTGGGGCGGCCTTGGACTCTAGCCCGAAGCTTTTGCCGATGTTAGTTCAGAAGGGGCGACTATGGGTACGGTTTGAATATTGATCCTTATTGGAACGATTCTGTGCAGCTGTTGTGGGTCGGTTTATGATAATATCTGTGTTTGTAATAGGAAAATTGGGATAGGACTTGATAATAAGAATTTAACTTGAAAGTCACTAGAATTCGTGTTCAACTCAACGAATTCAACTTACGGGATATCTTGCGTGATTATCAATTGTTCTGAGCTCCCTGATGGTAGGCTAATTGATATAATCAATCGCGGAAGATATGCCGTAAGTGACAATATAAGTTTAGTTGTAAACAGTGAAAGCCTAAAACAGTTTTAGAACGAATTCCTTTTGTTTTAATCCATTAGAAGGTGCAATTAAAATTCCACAATTCTCTTGATGTATTTGTGAGAGAGCGAAAGCAGGGTAAAGTACGGTATTATGCACAAATAAGTCGCTCGTTGAAAATAAACATAAAACTCAGACTAAACCAAAATTGACAAAAGTTCGAGAAGATGCAGATGAAGAATTGACACTTGTTAAAAATAACGCCGTCATGGAAAAATCTTAATAGTCAGAAATATGTAACCATTGGACTTTAGACCATCGAGTATCCGACGGCAAACTAGATATAAATATTCATCGAATATGTCTCGGTATTGTCTACTATATCGATCTTCGCACTTTCAACGTCAGTAGCACGTGATTCGCACATATTATATTTATTTATTCATAATATGTGTTATCGAGTCGAGTTCTCCTCACCTTGTGTGAGAAATGTACTTAGTTGGACGCTTTATGGCACCTGCAACCCCTGTTGTATGTGACCCTGGCCGCCTTCCTTTTGTTTCTTTTGTATGTAGCTTATGGCTAAATTTATTCTCTTGCCTTTATATTAATTTGTTTGGTTAACCTTTGGCTTAATGTTCTTTTATTTTTTAGTTTATCAGTCTTCGTTTTCGTTTGCGATCTATCTCCATCAAATCATACATACTTCCATAAACCATGTCTTTTTTCAGCCCTCCACCCCCCCGCCCCCCTCCCTGGAAAAGGGGGTAATTCGAAAGTACCGCCATCTGCTATGCACGCTAGTTGCAAGTAGTGCAAGTTGTTGCTAGTTGCAAGTGGTCTTTCTGAAAAACGATTTGTTTAGGTTATTACTTTGAAAAGTCTTTTACGACGATTCAATATTTTTGTACGAAGATCTCAATAAAATTGTGCTCGTGGTTTCATTAAAAGGCTTAATAGTTTACCTCGAGTATGCTATAGTAAATTGTAACAGTCCCATAAGTCGTAGCCGATTAAGCAATTAACGAACTGTAAAATTAAGAGCCTGCCACACCATCATTAAATACTCAACACAAAGAAAAAAAATGTATTGCTGTGTTCTGCTAGTCCCACCAATTCAAACTCATTTTCTGTTTCTCTGAAATAATTTACAAGCACTTTGGAGTTGTCAAGAAGTCGGTCAGTTAGTCAGCCTCAGCTCATTCAAAAACATAGATTTATATGGAGAAAAACGGGCATAGATATAGATACTGCAATGCAGCATGACTGGGCAGGACAAAGACCTATTTTCCCCGCATTGCACTTTCTACATTATCGCTGTCTGTGACCTATCTGAGCAAAGCTAGGTCGTCTCGACATCTTCTCGGAGTTATTGCCCCTGTTTTATTAGGCAATGCTCAGATATAATGTGCAATGAGTACTTTTGTCATTTTTTATCTCCACAATCCGTATCTACTAATCCTCAGCGATGAAAGGAATGGTCTTGTGAATTGAAGGTACCTGAAGTCACCGACTTACCATCCACTATATATACAGTACAGTCGCCAGCACATCAATATACCACAAACTGTCAAACCATAACCATAAAATGTTAAAGGTTCAAAATCGAATGAGAAAATTTGACTGTGGTAACTTGATGCCCTGGCGACTGTACATAGATGTTTTCCAATTCCTTTGCTATCTGATACAACGAAAACAGAGCAGCCACAGTCATCACATAACATTTTATGACAGCCACACTTGATAATGTAATCACAATAAGAATCCCTGTAATGACTGGGTTTTCCAATGACTTATCAGATGAAACTATTCCACTTTCCGGCAGTTTTGGAGATAAGTGCTAGTATTTGGAAGATATAATTGTATAAAGTTTAGAGATATGATCTGGTAAGCCCCAGTCCCCTTGCGTACCGTGAAAGTGTCGAAAATATGGAATGCTTTATGCAGAGGTCAGTATTTGCAATCTGGTCTTAAATAAAATCATAGGGAGATAATATGTAAGCCTCTCTCGAATTGTATCACAAAGAGTCTTAAGTCGGTTGGTCCTGTGCCGGATCTCTTTCCGGTTTTTTCGGTCCTCTTTTGGAATGGCATCGGACTATGAGAAGAGGAAGGAGAGAGTGCACTTGTGCACAAAAATATCACCTGAGTCTATGGTTAGTCTCCGCTGATATTGACCGTCATGACTGAAACTTGGTCAGGGGGACTATTATTCTCAATTTCCACTAATAAATCAACTTCAGAAGCCGCCAATACAAATATTTTGACAATACACTCCAAGCTTAGATTCTCTGATTATATCTCTTGTTGCTAAGTCACTAATTGCTCATTGTATTATTTGTACAGTGCGAAAACATCTGTGATCTGTGTCAACTATATCTTAAGTTCTTTCACTATCTTCCTTAATATTTAAAATTTTTACTTTTCTTGGAACATTCATGTAATTATGCTCAATGAGGTCATAGGTGTGGTTTCTGATAACGTTTGTTTTCGTTACATTTATTTTAATGCGCTTTTTGCTATGTATTTTGGTTTAAATGAGGTCTTAGCTATCTTCGTTGTTTTTATGTACTGCTGTGGAGGTTCGAGAAACTTTTTCTTCTATCGATTCATCAGTTTACCGTCGAAAGCCTTAGGGAAATCTTTAAGTGCAAAGAAACGGTATCTATTGTAAATGAAACAATAGCCACAACGCGGTTAAACGACAATTTGCAATTGTGAAATTGTATTGAATAGCAAAATGTTGGCGTTTTTTCCGGTTTTAACAACGCACCAATAGATGTTAGTACAACTGTAAAAGCATTATTGAATTATCCTTGACTAGCTTATGCCCGCGGCTTCGTCAGCGTTCAGTAATTGTCTCACGGGATCGTATTTTTTATTATGAGCCTGATGTGTCGTACTGCAGGAATGCCCCAGTATTCCCTCTTTCCATTTATCTGTCTTTGGCTATTTATGCCCAATCCTTTTGATCGTATTTCCGGAATAAAAAATATCCTATGTGTTAACTATCTGTGTGCAATTCATCGTCACTCGTAAAAAAGTAACATACGTCCAAATGTACATTCATCCTCATACTATTGTAAACTATCGCATTTATAATAGTAGTCTAATAAGATTGCACTAAGATCGAAATGTATCTTTCTGTAAAAAATAAAGAAAATGAGGTTATCTACCTTTTTACAGTTCAACGAGCTAACTTTGAAAAGACCTACAAATGAAAACCGTTAGAATAATGATGCTAATTCATCTCACTTTCACATGCATGAGTTTCAAATTCTCCGGTGCATTGAGTGCAGACGAATCCTCTATTATATCTATGCTTATCGGAGGAATGAGGAAAATGTAGTGAGTAAAATGTTGATTTTGAAGTAGATGGCTATAAGAGTAGAGGAAGACCAAAGAAACGATGGATGGACTGTGTGAAGGATGATATGGTTAGAAAGGAGGTGTCTGATGAGTAATAGATGACGAGTAACAGAGAAGTATGGAAGAAGAAGACATGCTGCGCCGACCACAAATAAATTGGCAATAAAATCGTTCGACCTGATTAAATTTCAACGCACTGCTCGAACCACTGGCCAAATCCGTCTAAAATTTGGCATGCAGAAAGCTACTATGACTTATATGCGCCAAGAAAGATTTTTGGAAAATTCAACACCTAAGCCGGTGAAATAGAGGTTAAAAATTTGTATTAAAATCCGTCATCGGGCAGAGCTGGTAAGGATCGGCAGGGCTTATGTATGTATTATAAAGTTTACGAGTACTGAATGAATTTAATGATGACCTTGCAACTAAAATGGTTGACAAGTCACAGTACGTGGAGGGTAAAGCTAGTGCATTCGTACTTGTGCCGTGTATCACGTAAGGACGACTATCTAATCAATCTAGATTGTATCAAACTTAAGTGCAATTGTGTAATTGTATCATGTTTTGAAAAGTTTACTAGTAAAGCATTTACGTAAGAGGCAAGGCAAATGTGATACCCTATTTGCCTTGCCTTTCCCCTCGACGTTGGGTTCGGCTTTCTGTCTTATCGAATGCAGCTGATTACCAGGATTTTACACGGAGCGATGCCCAATCTTACCTCTACAACCTAGTAAATGAGTTACACGGGTTCTCTATTGTATTACCTAACTTTTTTATTCATAATTTAAAGTGCCATAACTTTTTTTGTCCTAATCATCATTTGTCCGAATGATAACTTACCCGAACTTATTATCACATAATATCACATGCCATAAAATTGAAATCCCTAAATACAATATGCTCTAAACCCGTTTGTCATAAATATTACAATCAATAATATACAAAACACTTAAAATCGTTTTCAATAATAGTTATAAATCCTAAATTAAAAAAAAAAATGTTAAGATCTTAATCATATTTTTAAAACAAACCGGTATGTTATCAGACGTTCCCAAAAGGGAACAGAACATTGTTATTTTAATTGTGTCTGTAATTACGGGTACCTACAGTAAAGTAAGTATTACTTAGCTTTTGCTATGCTATGAACTTCTCTCAACACAACACATTTTTATACAATATTGCTCTTATGAAATTTGTAAGAATTAAAAAGTAGAACCATCATATCGCAGAAAGTCATAGTTAGAATCTTCTTTTGTTTTGGCATACATTTCACATAAGTAGTCACTAAAAAGCAGAAAATCAATCCATCGAACCGTCAATCATTATAAAACAGTTGAGTGTGAACATAATTATGTGGATTTTATTTTTCCCTGTAATAAGTATGCAAACATGCAAACAAACATGCAGAAAGCATGCAGCAAGCAGGCAGCAAGCATGCAGCAAGCATTCAGCAAGCATGCAACAAGCTTGCAGCAACCATGCAAGCACGCATACAGTATGCAAGCAACCATGTAAGCGAGCCAGCAACATGCAGCAAGCATGCAACATGCAAGCACGCATACAGTATGCAAGCAAACATGCAGCATGCAAGCGAGCAAGCAACATGCAGCAGGCATGGTTTCTGTCACGGCTCCGGCGTTGCGGGGCTCCGGCGGTCCCACGCGAGCTTATCGTCGCAGATGTGTTTAACGCTCACCACCGCAGCTTCGGCTTGCTGGCCGGCTTCGCCGGCCAGCCTCAGCAGCGGCGGCGAGTGTTACAACCACCTGCTCCTCAACTCGCGGGCCACCTCGCCCCTCCGCGCCTACGCGATTTTAAATTACACTCTAGGGGTAGGGCAGACAAGACTGCGTGGGGTCGGATTTACAGCGATTCGTTTCTGTCACTAAAACCTAATTTTTAGCAAATGTTTTAGGACCAAAAATTTTATTACACTTATATGAACATTAGGAATAATACACATTATGTAATATAATACTTAGGATAATTGACTTTATGGCATATAAAATTAGAAGATTCAATTATTATAGTATTCGATATTATGACAGAACAGTTTTAGAAATAAAGATAATTATGTAAAACAAAATTTCGGGATTTTGAACATTATGGTAACTGAAGTTTATAGCAAACGTTTTATGGATAATGATTTTCGGACAAAAATTTTTAGGAGATATAAGGGAGTACCGTTACACGCACACCCCTTGGAATAACTGGTAGACAGACTTCAACATTCGAAAGGTTTCCATAACGGACCAAGATCCCAAGACCGCAAGACCTACGTCTTTTTTATAAAATCTGATTTCTCTGGAAGTACCTTACTATAGTGATAGGTAAAAAGAACTGGATATTATGAAAAGTCGGTCAATGGTGGCTTTGGCAGAAATCAGCATGCTTAGCATTACCACCGCAGAAACGGGTTTTGTTGATGGAAGAATCGACAAAATATAACAAAGGTGTGCTAAATAGCTGCTTAGTTATGCCATACAAAGCGTGATGTTTTGATATTACATAAGGGCTAGTATGATTCACCCCCTCCACTCCGAGACATTTTGTTTAGTGGAAAACTGCCGCCAGACACCTTTAAAGTGTGATAAATTATAATTGAACTGAATAAGGGTATGAATCAGGGCATTCTTCGCAGTTTCATGCATTTCAAATTTCTCGGTACATCAAGCACCTTTGTTATCAGTCTAGATCTTATCAATGTAAACAGCAATGAATGTCTGCTATTGTGTTTTGATGTCTAAAGATTAAATGGTTTAGTTATAATGTGCGTTTGATTTAAGTTCGTAGATAAAATTGTCGTTATCATTGTAGTTTCTCGGTGTTTTGTCTTTGCAATTGCAATCATAGTAAATTGCCGTAGCCTCCATACTTGCAATCCTATTGTCAACAGCATTGAATTCTTTAATACCGTCAGATAGGATCATTGCTAATACATCGATTCGTTCTAGGCTTAAGAAACCAACCTTGACATAGACAATTCTTGGTTGAATAACCTTTAGGAAAGATTTCGTCTCGGAGAGCCAGTATCCCACATTTATGAGAAGGGTCGCGATAGTAGGTATGTAATATTGGGCAGCTATAAATCCCAAATCTGCGTTCACTGCCCCGACCTCTAAAAAATGTTGTAAAACCAGAATAGAAAATGGATGACCCAATACCTACGCATATGGAAGGAATTGGTGTCTGTCTGAAATATTTTGGTGAAGCTTGTACTGAACGTGAAAGGCCACTAACTAAGGGTATTTATAAGGCAGATATGAGTGGCAACGCCGGGAGAAATACATTACACTGACCTTATTGGTGAGGTTTTTCAGAAAGGTAAGTTGCGCAGGGCTCGCCGGCGTGAGTTTAAGACCAGATGTATGAACATGGATGACGCGAAGACCAGCATGCCTGAGAGATATTTCTCAACGGCATGTAAAACCAAACCAGAAGCCCATGGGCGGCATTAAAAACTCTGAAACCAGGTTAGGCCCT
Source organism: Xestia xanthographa (assembly GCA_905147715.2). NCBI lineage: Eukaryota > Metazoa > Arthropoda > Insecta > Lepidoptera > Noctuidae > Xestia > Xestia xanthographa. Next base: position 27,438,250 of record LR990644.1, on the reverse strand, counting down.
AACCAGACGATAAATAAAGAAGAACAGGTTCTTCAGTTTCTGCCTACACCTGTTGTTAACGAACGAGAGTGTACGTATACTTAATCATCATCATTCATCCATCAACAATACTTTCAGTGTTTGATCTTGATGTCACATTTTACAAAACGGTATCAATTGCCAATTGTGTGTCCGCTTTCAGTGCAACCGGTGCAGTTGGTGCAAACAATTATGTCGGTGCAATCTCGGTGCACGCGCACTGAAATTTACACAGGCGGTGTAGTTGTACTCTTTATTATGGAAATAAACAGTCACCCATTCGGTCCACTCGATGTTTATTGTATAATCAGACGCCTGTGTGGTCCGGGTATGAGTAATTTCGCGGTTCGCCACGTCTCTTTTTAACTGATGCGACTTCGAAAGGACTTTTATTTCGATTGTTTTTTTAGTTGTGTTTTGTATTTAGGACCTGGATAAGTTGGAAAGATTTTTGTAGGTCCAAAAAAAATAATGAACTCCTCGCACAAACTTTTAGATGTCTTTTGTGGATGTCGCTCAAAATGACTGAAGTAAGACTATCATAAGGACACTAGCATCATCATAACAGGGGGTATCAAATTGTTGGTTGTAGTACTTACCTTGTACTGCATTCGCCAATATGTCTGCAGTATTCTCTTAATCAACCTTTTCTTAAGTATGGTTCGTCGTGTCGTTTAACTACTTTTTTTTTTTTTTTTTCGCATGGGAAATCATCAAATAACCCCTCCCGCTCTGGGCGGAGCAGGAGGGAGTGTCAGACTTTTACTGACTAAAACCCATCCATGTTCCTTCATCGCCCTTTGTGTTCCGGGGCCACGGTATCTCTTTCGAATAGTCCCGCAACCCCGGCAGGCATCGGTCCTTACGGACCCCTTCCTTTTTGCTGACTCTCTTTGAGGCGCGCGTGGAACACGAACGCGCCGTCGACACGGCCTGGCGTCATGAGACGGACGGACGGCGAGCTAGCCCATAGCTCACCGTCCACAGGCCCGCGCCTACGGTGGCCGGGGGCTACGTGGTGGTGGCCCCCGACGCCCGGGGCGTCTCCCGCGGCGGCCGGGACGTTGAGAGGTTCTCTCCCTCTCACGTTCCGCCACCTCCTTCTCTAGCATTACTGCTTCGCAGAAGGAGGTGACGGCGTCCCATTCCGTCTCGCTCCGGACCATGGCTTGCACCAGGGCCGGACGCGAGAGGTCGCCGCCGCCGATCGCCGCTTCGAGGACACGGCGGTGCTCCGCCCACGCGGGGCACACCTCCACTGTGTGTTCCACCGTGTCCTCCGGTCGATCCTCACAATGGAAGCACCCGGGCGTTTCCTCCCGCCCGATTCGGTGCAGGAACCTCCCGAACACTCCGAGTCCGGTGAGGACCTGCGTCAGGCGGAAGGTGAGGACGCCGTGGCGTCTCTCAAGCCACTCCTCAAAGAGGGGACTTATCGCCACTATTGTGGCGTGCCCTGCACGGGGTTGCGACAGTCGCTCTCTCCATGTCGCCATGAGATCCCGCCGGAAGTCTGTCCGCTGAGCGACGTCGTTTAACTCCTTGAGTTGTAAGTCGAGCTTCACGATAACTGACAAATGCTTGCACTGACTAGACAGGTCCACTCAAATCTGTGTGGTTCTTTCTTCAACAGACCATTTCAGACACTGATCTGCATGGTCCTCAAATGACTTGACTTTACAAGAGACAGTGACCTCCGTGTTTGTTCCGGCTGTTTGTTCTCAGAGTAGTCAGGTACGAAACATCGGCCCCATCTAGTTTTTAAAAAATATGACTTGTAAAAGTGTTTGTAAAAACCTATTTGCAAAATAAACATCATTTATCATTTAACCAAATCAGTATCGCAGTACGCTGCTGGACATAGGATTCTCTCAATTCCTCTGCGCCACAACACCATGTGCTGTGCCTTTCGCATCAAGTCTGTCCCTGCCAGTTTTCTAAGGATGTCGGATAGTTTAGCATCATTGTAATGTGGTATACTCACTATCCATGATGAAATTACTTAGGAATCTAGGAATACCTCACCGTAGTTCACCATCATGACCTCATTACCTCTTCTTTCGCCACTTTTATCGCTTTCCATTCAATAAATTGTTTTACTCGTTATTCTAATCGATTGTTCATTTGTTCCACGTCGTAGGTACAAATTGCGAACAGAAACGGTTCGGTACATTGAGTGCGGTAGCACTTGAACACATGAGGAAAGTCAGGCATTGCGTATTGTTCGCAATAAAAATAATTGTGTGAAGTATACCTACATTTTTTATGTAAAGTTTTGATGAAATAGGTAGAAATTGTTTGGAGTCTTGTATGTTTATCGCTTTTGTCTCTGGATCAGCGATATTATCATTCAACTGAAATAGATTAGATGCTGGACTTAGATCTCACACGACCTGTCCTGTACCTCCCTCTGTTACCGGATTCTATGACCTTTATCAGGTATTTCGTCATCCTCGTGTAGGTGTTTGTTGTTTCTGATTAAAACGTTCATTTCAAATAATTAATCCGGGTTTTTTTAGGCTCAAGGGTTTTGCCAACAACGACGAATTTGCGGTTTTATATGAAAGGATTAATTAAGTGCTTCATTTTATACAACAACACTAAGCTTATCAGTATCGGATCGATATCGTTATCAGTTAATGTGTAATCGTCCATCACAATAACTAGCGTGGCTAGATGTAAATATGGTCTGGTAAAATCTGTTGTTTAAAATGAATCAATTGTTTTAAAGCTTCCATCGTCATCAGCCTTAATCTTCTCCAATCGCACACCATTTCACTCTCTCCTCGGTCTATTCACTGCTACCAGCCACTCTGCTCGTACTATCGCTCTATGATGGCACGAGCCTAATTTCATTCCAACCTACATTGGTGGTTGTTGTCTCCATTTAAGAACACGTCTTCCTCCTAACATTATCCTATTCTTCTTCTACAGACTGCAGTTACTATTGACAGTACAGCTTGCTCACAATAAGGTCCTGCTGCTGAGAGAGGTAAAACATCTGTGTCATCTCTAAATACATAATTACTAAGTTGTGGTTGGTTAAAATTCATTCATTAGACAAGCCTATTTATTAATAGGCAATGCTGGCAATTAAAGTTATTAGTCATTCACAATTATAAATTGGAATGTGCTTTACGCGGATGACGCGGATTTGTTAGGACGAATGCATAATCCGCTATTACCTAGTTTTTTTGTAGGTACTATTTTGTTACGTTAGAAATATGTTTGCGACTAAGGCGGGCTTTGTTTGCTAGAATATTGCAAAAGAAACTTCGTCATTATGTTATTTAGACGTCATATGTCAGAGTGGTTAGTGGTTTCATTACTTATTTCTATTCTACTAGCGCCCGTTCGTACTGGCGTTTTAAAATATTTGATTACAAAGTACTAATTTATAAGTATAGATAGGATAGGATCTTTTGAACCATCGCGCTAAAATCGGAACCACGTCGCCATCTTGATTTTATCACACATTTCCTATACCAACTTTGTATCAATGTATGCTGTACGTTCTATTTTGCGTTGTTTTTAAAGTAGCTAAATTGACACGGTTTTTTAAGACCTAATAATGACATGATCAGTCTTGAGAGATAATTTAGTGTCGTTTTTTCCCTCGTCGTGCTTCATCCGCATCTCACAATCTATTTTCCGAAGTAGACCTTCAAAAAACGAGTGTTTTCATAGATTTAGCTAAAAAAAACATCCTCAAACCCAGTATAAAATCCGTCAACACTTACTAAAGCATAACAATTTATAGCCGATAGCGTAAACTGTCGATGGCTCTGACAAAACATTGTGAACACACCGAAACAGATGTTAGGGTTCCGGGAAAACACCAAGAAGTTTACATCATAATATAGTAGAAAACATGGTTTTTAACAAAGGTGGCAAACACTGGTACTCTTAATGACGTTAACGAACAAGAACTGGTAGACTCGGTGCAACGCAAAGCTAAAAGGCTTATAGGCGACGAGACGTTGGTAGCTTCGCTTCACAGCCTAGCTCATCGGCGTAATGTTGCCTGCCTGTCGGTCTTCTACAGACTGTACTTCGGAGAGTGTGCGCAGGAGCTCCACGACCTGATCCCACCATCATACTTTTACCACCGGACTAACAGACGTACTGCGGCGTACCATCCGCACTTGGTTGATATCCCGACGAGTCGTACTAAGCGCTTCTCCTTCACTTTTATTATGCGCACTGCCAAAGTGTGGAACTCTCTGCCTGCGTCTGTGTTCCCACCTCACATTTAACCCGCCTGCCTTCAAAGCAAGAGTGAACAGGCATCTTCGGGCACGCTTTTTCCATTACAGACCTCATCCATCACTCATCATCGGGCGTGATTGAGGTCAACAGCAGGCCCATTATGAAATAAATATAATAAAAAAACTTAAAAATGTAGCATTTAAAAATATTAAACGCCGAACACAATGGTGAGAAACTTGAAACGGTTGTAAGCTCCTAGTAATGAAAGCGAATTTTGATTAAACCCCGAAGTAGTCATAAGCATTGCTTGTGTAAGTTATGCTTCATCGTCGTCATTTTAATGCCTTCTTTTGTCTTCTTCTTCCATACTTCTCCTTTACTCTTCATCTTGTGAGTCACCTCCATTCACGTGTGTAATAGCTTCAGTGATGATAATATCTCAACTCTCAACACAAGAGACAGGTCTGTTTTTGAATGACTAATTTAGCAGTTTATCATTGATCCGTACTCATAAAATGTTTTTCTTTGTTCACTTGTTTCGTTGTTGTGTATTGAATGGAGCATTTTCATTTCAAACTTGAAGTTTATAAATTACTTTGGAAGAATGTAATATATTTGTAAGTACAATAAGCAGTAGGGTACTCGCGCACTTGGCAGCCACTTTGATGTATGATGGTATATTGGAACCCGCGCCCTAGGTGGCAAAGGATGTCTGAAAAAGAAGCGATATTATTGGTTACTTGATCATCTCTGCAATGGTGGAAACGCGGCCTTAAACGCGCATGGTAACACAGCCAGAGCAATACAAAGCGAATGTTTGTGGCTGCCTTCGGTCCTCGGTTGCAGCACCCAGACCATACTGCCTATTGCGAAGGTGCCTTTTTTTCGGATGGGAAATCATCAAATGACTCCTCCCGCTCTGGGCGAAGCAAGAGTGTCAGATTTTTACTGAGTAAAACCCATCCATGTTCCTTCATCGCCCTTTGTGTTCCGGGGCCACGGTATCTCTTTCGAACAGTCCCGTAGCCCCTGCAGGCATCTGACCTTACGGACCCCTTCCTTTTGCTGACTCTCTTTGAGGCGCGCGTGGAACACTCCTGCGCCGTCGACACGGCCTGTCATTAGGAGACGGACGGACGGCGAGCTAGCCCATAGCTAGCCTACGGTGGCCGGGAGCCACCACGTAGCCCCCGACGACGCCAGGGGCGTCTCTCGCGGATTGCGAGGGTGTCTTATAGCACCTTTTCATGTGAGATTAATAACGGTATAAATAATATCAATACGTTTTCCAATCGTAGATTCTGAGTATGTCAATAAAGGCGCAGGAATGAAGGAACTCGTAGCCGAGTAAAGCCGACTCAATTTAGATAGTAACCGACAAGTTGAAAAGAAAAATGAAATAACGACGGCATAATCCCTTTTTAATGATATAGACCGGTGGGTGAGGGAGAACCATCGCTCATCAAACGATAATAGTTTCTCTTCAATATCAAATTAAAGTTCTGACATAACATAACTATAATATATGGAGGTTGTGTGGGGAGTTGAATTCACAGCTGCTTTACCATTTTCCTTGAGGGTTGCTAAAGCATTAATTTTAACCTTATTATATCTGTATCAAAATAGAACTTGATTAACAGCGACAAAAACAAACGGAGTGGAGTACCTAGTGTACCTACATCAAGTGACATTCTATCAGAGATTACGATGACAGAAAAGTTTGAAATGTCAGGAGATATATCAAAGATGTCGATAGTTCGATAACGATGCCGAGCAGGGGGCCTAAAATGAAAAAAAAAATGCTAAATAACGGGCTATCCTGGCCTTTCACCTTTTGTCACTTTGATTTTACGAATTGTAACATGATTCATAATATCCTATTTTGATTCTGCTAAAGTCGCCATTATAGGCCCCCAGGTCAAGTTAATCCTGTTAAAAGTCCTTAGAAACGCGTAAAAAGTGGCTGCCACTTGTATAGCTCTTAGGTTAACCAATGTCAATCGAGTGTTTGCACTGCAATATTGGCAATTGGTGGCCAACATTGTCGCCAAGGCTGCACGTGACGCTTCACCTTGGCCTTGGCAAACGTGTGAATCGATTGAACGGCTGGTTTATTTGTTACTGCTATAACGATTACCTTTGTGCTGATCGATTAGGTGAAATGGAAGGCGGGTTGAAAACTATGCCATCTTGGGTTCAATACGCTTTATAAACAGTTTTATTCAGTTATTCGATAAGACGTATGTTCTTGAGCTAGATAAATTAATAACTATAATTCAGTCAAATGCGCTATTTTGTCTTCTTCGATTGCAGACAATTTGATCATTTTAGTTGGGGCCAAGAGTTTTTTTCGTAATATTTAAATTTTCCAATCTGCTGGGTAGTTTTTCGCTCCCTAGCTAAAACAATAGTAAGAGGTGAACGGCGGGCGTTTTGGAGGATTGTCTTGTGTAATTTGATAGCCGAAAAATGCTAATTGTACGGTGACTTTCGACTTAAGTGCGTACAACTTGTGACAGGCCAATGAACGGTAGATTGCGAAAGGCCGAAATGATTCATTAATTTTAGTTGATTACTGTCATGCCTGATGAGTCCCAACATACGTACATACTTACACTTTTTGTAATAGCCATATATTATATACAATACAATACCTCTCTTAGCGAGCCTAAACCGAGAAAAGATAATCTTACAAATCCGAGGAACCTACCATAATCATAAGCTATATTGCGTTTACCAATACTCGCATCCGTTCCTCTGAAATACTGTTGTCTGTCATTTGGAATAAGCATTTATGAGTCCTATTACATTTTTTTCGCAAATTTTTGTTTTTTACTTCCTGGATCAAATTATTTCGATCGGCGTACACGAGTCGATAATAATAGCGATCTCCGGACGATTGTCGGTTGTTATTGACGAAAATTAGAGACGAGACTGACATGAGACTGAGGTGCGAGCTGAATTGACGCAGAATTATAGTACTTTAATTTGATTTATTGTAATTTTGTCTTATTATATTGACAAACGAAAACTAATTAAAAGTTTTCATTGTAGATCGAAGTTTAAAATCATATTAATTTATTTGATAAAATTGAGTTTATTTGGAATATAATGGACACTGAATCAAGACATTTATGGCTTAAATTACGCTTTCTTTTCAATTTTTTCCGTGAAAACTCAAGCAATTTTAAGAAATTTTAGAACTCCAATACACAAGTAAAACATTCAACTTATCTTTTAGTAATTTTAGCTTTTATAAGAATTCAATGTAAAAATGTGAATTTGAGCGTCAAAGTTCCATCACCGACGGTTTTTCTTGCAAACTGAGTTCGTAAAATATTTATAGTAAATTACACGAAAAGAAAAATGAAAATGTGTAACTTCAACTTACAAGAAAGAGAATGGCACTATCGTTATCCATAAGCAAATAATTAAAATATCTTACTGCTGCTGAAAATTACTGCGTCAAAAATCATGAATTTGCGCAAAAAAATAAATAGGACTCTTAATCAACCACCTGCTGAATTTAACAAAAGACAAAGGGCCTGCGCAGACGAGGGACAATTTGTCTGCGAATAATTTGCATCAACCAATGGACGTAAACCAATAGACGAAAAAACAACACAACAACCAATGCGTTCATTGGTTGTTGTTGTGTTGTTTCTATCCGGCGGACAAAAGTCCCTTGTCTGCGAAGGCCCGTTCAGCATAACTAACTAGCTAGAAGATTTGCCGTGAGTCATATCCATTAAGAATAATTCCCGTGTTCCATTTCTTCAGTCTAAAAAACACAAAACCATAAGCAGATTTCTCAGAAGATCTCAATCTTTCTTACTATCGCCACTTTAGTAGGTCCTCGAGGCAACAAACAAGTTTGAAAGAACCTGTCGTCGAAACATTAGTGGTCGCGTCAGTCGCGTGACAACTGTTTGTCCTCTGTTCCTTGAGAAACTGGTTCTTGTTTAACAATTATTTGTCGGCTACGTCAGCTTTGAATTTGTTGTCTTCCTTGTTTTGTATTGTTTTCTAGTAATTTGTTGCCTATTCAATTTGAGCTTCTAAAATCAATCTTGGTTATCAGTACCTTCTGTTACCTGTGCTGTGTTAGTTATTATACCTTTACACTTTGTGTTTACACTTTTAGGTGCGTAATACATACAAAACATCACGCCTGTAATCTCTAAAGGGTTAAGCAGAGGTGTACCTACACCCCCACACCCACATTTTCCAAGTTATGTTTAAATCGCATGTAATAAGGGGTGAGCTTATTGCTAACAACCAGGCACAAATCCAGTCTGGCTGCTACTAAGACATTCCTGATTGAAAAACCCAATGACATTTTGCACGACCTGAGAATCGAAACCGGAACCTCATGCTCAGCAATCGCGCTTCCGACCACTGAACCAACGTGGCAGTCTTTTTTTTTTAGGACAAGCCCGTCACACTATTCCCAAACCACTTACAGTGGTTTGGGAATAGTGTGGCGGGCTCCTGAAAGCCAGAATCAACAGTGGCGACCACCAGAAAAACGCCCAATACACAATGAAGCTCGACGAAGTCCCAGAGAAGCAATTTAACTGTCTTGGATCCCGCAACGAAATTAATCAGAAAAGTATAGCGGAGGAGTTGGAAAAAAACGTAATTTCAACGAGGCAGTCTGCATGGTATTTCGTAGTAAAGTCCTGCAATCACACGCCAACATCCCACTGCTCATACGATTAAAAACAAATGCTGGATGAAAGTGCCGTGTGAACCAACATTATACAGCAAAATATCGTATACTTCAACGCCGGCAAACGAAGTTGGGGTTAGGCTTACTTGGGGTTGGGGCAACACGTTTCCTTCATTCATTCCCCCCTATGTCAGCCGTCACGCTATAGTTCGCTCCCTTCAACCACAATACCAATCTATTTCTAATGTGGTAATTGTTTTCACAAAAGGTCGACTCGCAACGTAAACTTAACTTATAAAAATATGAAGAACAGGCTGTAAAGTTCGTGCTGCGGGACTGTTCGAAGGATATACCGTGGCCCCGGAACACAAAGGGCGATGGAGGAACATGGATGGGTTTTAGTCAGATAAAAGTCTGACACTCCCTCCTGCTCCGCCCAGAGCGGGAGGAGTCGTTTGATGATTTCCTATCCGAAAAAAAGGGTGTAAAGTTCGTCATCTTCCATGGAAACAAGACCAGACGGGTCTGGTGGGCTACTGCACGACGGTTATTGTTGGGATGTTGAATATAATTATGGTAATCTTGCGTAATCTTGCTTGTCTAAGTCCATATCCATGCCCGGTTGATGGATATGGACTTAGACATACAGGTCGCGGCACGTAACTCTAGCGCTGAACGAAACGTGGAGGGGATATCTGCACATGTTATACGACTGGAGAGCCAATCGGCGCAAGGCACGCCCCAACACATTCTTATTTTTTACTTCTGCGAGCTGCGCAATAACGGTCAGCGCTAGAGTTTCGTGCCGCGACCTGTAACTGGCGATTAGGTTCTCGTCTGCCTAATCCTTTGGTGATAACAGGCGTGATATTATGTTACAAATATGTTTCTAATACTTCATTTCGTACTCCAGCTATAATTTTCAGTGCGAATGTAAACAGTAACTCATACTGTATTGCAATCATGTGTGGTATGTCCGCGTTAACGTTTATTGGCTGAATGTATTCATGGATGCGCTAAAGACAATGTCGCATTGTAATTGGGCGCGTGACCCCTTCTTAATATTGAATCTTTTGGCTTTTAAATGACACAGACCTTCTATCATTCAGACTGTGCTATTCAATCACGTTGTTGTAAAACATTTGTTATCACTGTTTTAAGCTTTCACGGTTTAAAACTAAACTTATATTGGCAAGTTCCTAACCCTGTCAGTCAACCCGCGATCATGGCGTTTGCAACAGCGTCGAAATATCGGGAGCTCAAAACAATGAGGGATTTTCTTTTTAGCTCTTCCCTAGTCGCTGGATAGATGGCGCTAGGAGTAAGTATGATAATGCAAGGAACGGAACCTAAAAAAACTGATTTTAACAAAGCGCGAGAAATGTAGGTTATATTCCGAAGGTTAAGCAAATGAAAGTGTCAGTCAACGAGAGTATGTGACGTGACACAATGTTTTTTTTTCAAGCGTTTTGGCTTTGGCACCAACTATCATTGTAAGTTCAACGCCATCTATAGAATTCTTGGAAACTAAGTTCTTTTTTAAAACCTCAAAATAAAACCTCTCATTAACAATCACGAAAGATATCCCGTAACTGACAATATAAGTTTAACATTTGTGAAATTGTTTAATAAAATTGTATTGAGAAAGCAAGATGTGATGGCGAATCTGTAGAGATTTTTGTTTCGTTAGATATGTCAGAGTTAAGACTCCCACACAGGTGTGACTATGATAAACTGCAATTTCTTCTAAATTCCACTTTCTTCGTCAAGACATTGCGTAAAGTACTGCGTCACTTCACAAATTCCTATCCATGACCATAAAACTTGTCGATTTCGTAAACGCGTCTCGTCTCAATGGGAGATCTGAACATAAATACTGTTCTTAATTATTTAATTAAAGAAACTGGGTCTAACACACTACGGCAACTCTGAATAAATATTAAAGTTTAAAATAAACTCGAAGGAAATTGAGTTTCCGCCAAAACTAAACTGAAATAAATCTTGGACCTTCCTCAATAAATATTGTGTGAAATCGCACCGAAACCGGTGTAGTAATTCTCGAGATTTATAGCCAAGGACATACAGATTCACATTCTTAGGTTGACAGATACCTCACCAGCAGGGTAATTACTTAGGTGTTATAACATACTTACAATCGCAATTTAAGAGGAGCTCGTGGCTAAATAATAACAGCCGTAAGGTTAAGGGCCTATACTACCTCAAATGGCTTAGCATGATCCTCCGTTACGCCTAAAATAATGCAGCATTAATTTTGAAATAAATATATGGTAAAGTTGAGGATTAATGTTAGGTCTTATGTTTAACAAAAACACGATTTCATAAAATTTTCTCGATAGAAAAAAAACCCAAAGTTACCTCCAAATCGAACAATAAACCGCTGGTATTCTAAAAGTACTTCAAATTAGATCATGAAACTTTGCATACTAACTGAACTAACTATAAAGCAGGTCTTATGTTTTTTGTTTTTTCCAAAAGACGAAAATTTGATTTTCTCATTTCGCACTATTATAAATTTGATTTTCTCGGCCGCAGTGACTGACGTAACAACCGCTTTGTAGTGCAAGCTGATTAGAACTTTATTCTAACAGAATTACAAACGAAGTTTGAACCACCACAAATAGAGTTGCTAATCTGAGGTAGTATAGGCTCTTAAGAGGAGCTCGTGGCAAAATAATAACAGCCGTAAGGTTAAGTCATAGATAGTTTGTAGACAGTCGTTACAGGTAGTGAGTGGCCCGAATGTCTGACAACCAGAATACCCCCTTTTTTTCGGATGGGAATCATCAAATGACTCTTCCCACTCTGGGCGGAGCAGGAGGGAGTGTCAGACTTTTACTGACTAAAACCCATCCATGTTCCTTCATCGCCCTTTGTGTTCCGGGGCCACGGTATCTCTTTCGAACGTCCCGCAACCCCGGAACCAGTATAGGTACCCCGTGGAACACCAATTAGTACCGTATTACCCGTAGTAACTGGGTAATGGAGGTCAGATTGGGGTTCTATACACCCATTATAAAACCGTCCGTTCTACATTGTTTGTATTACGTGACTGAGGTCAGGTTCAACAAAACATTCGAAGTAAAAGACAATGTAGAGCGCAAACGGACGTGGAACCGTATCCGGCGGCGGCAACAGTGACTAATTACAACATCTGCGCGAAATAATAACCAACTTGTGCCGTTTTTAGGACAAGGAACCCTTTTGTTGTAGTGTGGACGGTGCATTGTAATCAGCACAGCTAGATGCTGGGTGTAAGTTTGAACTTTTAATTTAAGAGCCTTATACTACCTCAGATAGCAACTCTATTTGTGGTGGTTCAAACTTCGTTTGTAATACTGCTAAAATAACGTTCTAATCAGCTTGCACTACAAAGCGGTTGTTACGTCAGTCACTGCGGCCGAATAGTGCGAAATGAGTGGTTTTTATCTTTTGGAAAAAATTAAAAACATAAGACCTGCTTTATAGTTAGTTCAGTTAGTATACAAAGTTTCATGATCTAATTTGAAGTACTTTTTGAATACCAGCGGTTTATTGTTCGATTTGAAGGTAACTTTGGGATTTTTTCCTATCGAGAAAATTTTATGAAATCGTGTTTTCGCCAAACATAAGACCTAACATTAATCCTCAACTTTACCATATATTTATTTCAAAATTAATGCTGCAGTGTTTTAGGCGTAACGGAGGATCATGCTAAGCCATTTGAGGTAGCATATCAAAATATGATAGTACTGTGTATATTTATTGCAACACTGCTAAGAGTTGGCAACACTATACACGTCCCACCAACCGCAGTGCTTACGGTGCAGCTAAGGCTCGAGCATTCGATTGCTGATAGCCGACCCGACAAGCTCTTTTAAGAAACCTCTGCCTGATTGACCGTTGGTCGTTGGGAAGTAAGATTATTGCTGAGTACTGGAAAAATATTGTACTGAAACTGATTTGATTGTGAATTGTATTAATTGAAAAAGTGATCAATAAAAGTATATTATCCTGAAGCTGCCGTTTTTCTGAGTTCCCTAACAGTCCTATCTTCAGAGTGAATTCCTTGATTCTTTAGTTCGTTCGTTTCTTTGTTTTCGTGTATTTTTAGTCAATTATACGCGACTGTAAGAATCAATTCCTCGTTGGTAGAAAAACACATACACACACACACACATACACACACACACACATGCACACACACATTCACACATACAACACATACACAACACACAAACATTCACACATTTACATTTTTTTTTCTACATTCTTTAAAAACACATCAAAATGTGAAGTTCAACACATCATCATCTGCCTAGCCTTTTCCCAACTATGTTGGGTCGGCTTCCAGTCTAACCGGAATCCGGATGCAGCCATAAACCAGTATTTTACACGGAGCGACTGCCTATCTGACCTCCACAACCCAGTTACTACTGGGTAATACGATACCCCTTGGTAAGACTGATTGTCAGACTTTTGGGCCACTGACTACCTGTAACGACTATCAAAGATCTACAAATGACAGCCTCCCGGCTGTGCCCTGGTCAACGGCTTAACGAGCTTTCCGAGGCACGGAGAAAACTCGGTATGTAATGGGTGGTCACCCATCCACAGACCAACCTAGGCAAGCACGGCTTAACCTTAAGATAGACCCGAGCGGCTGTTATTATTGGATGTGACGTTCAACACAACCAATAAAAATACCGGTTTGTCATCTCTAGAGGAATATAAATATGAAACTTTGATAAGATTACACTTAATTTATTTACATTCACAGCATCAAAGGCATTTCCTAATCCACCTACGATATGAACTTTCCAAATTCCTCAGCTAAAACGAAGAACAGTTGTAAACATGACAGGCCCTTAAGACGACCTATATTTGCCTCGGGGGAGAAAGCCCCTGAGAAGTGACGTCATGAGCTGTTCATCGTGAACTACCTACGCTCCAGTAAAAAGGTTTCTTTCGAAGTAAGAAAAGTTCTTTCTTCCGTTCAAGTTTTTCTTTGTTGTGGCAGTGCCTTGTAAAATATGTGGAGCAATTCATTTCGGGGCTTCGATTTATTGCTAAATGTTTTCTGATTCCTTTTACGCTTCCGGTATGCTATGTGTTGTGTATTTATGTACCTATAGTACTTATGTGATTCAAATTCTTAAGGTATCCTGAATGGAGATCATTTAAATCTTGAATCAGATTTGGGAAATGTACTAAACTGTATGCCTGGCGGGGCTGTCGGTCTTATATTTCATTTCCTTACTATTTTATACCTAAAAGTTTTGGATCTGTGGTGTGCATTACGGACCACATTTTCTCTCACAGAGAGGAATTAAATATTGATTGATTGTAGACTAATTATGTTTCATAACCATAAAAAAACATCATAGGTTCAAAACATTTATTATCTCATTTGCGCAATACAATCATTATTTTTTCGTTATCGCTACCGAGTTTTAGTAATCGGACGCGTATCATCAATCAAATTATTTCTGATGACGTCAAAGACTGACATGTTACGTTGTAATACCGGTAAAAAACTAAGGTTGTCAGTATTGCCTTTTTATTAGGAGTTTCTCAGTAGCAGCCGCGTGGTATGAATTTATGCCCAGTTGATGGCAATAGCCGTGTGGTATCCGGCAGAGTAGAATAGAACCAACCCATTACACTCACGGGTGTCGTATTATAAGGCGACTAAATGTCTGAGGCAGAACACCTTGCGCCTGCGTAGACCTGAGAATGGGCAGCAGCGTTTTCTGTTAGTCTTTCATCACTGCGATCTCCAATCCGCCTGCCAAGCGTGGAGATTACGGCAAATTCCTCCCATCATGGGAGAGGCTTATGTCCAGCAGTGGACGTTATGGGCTGTTGTAGTAGATGGTTTTGGGGATTACAGACGTGTTGTTATGTTATGAAATGATTAAAGATAGCATGTCATTGTTCGTGGACCCCTAGTTATAAACGTATCTTTGTGCCAATTGGTCTTGCTTTTGTTCTGTCTCCTGCTGATATGGAGGGAAGTGGAAATTATGTTTTTCCTACTCCTTCGCTATTCTCTTCTGGCTAATTTCGTTGCGGGATCCGAGACAGTAAATGTTTCTCTGGGACTTCGTCGAGCTTCATTGTCTCGGCGCTTTTCTGGTGGTCGCCACTGTTGATTCTAGCTTTCAGGAGTAGCAGTGGTTTGGGAATAGTATGGCTTGAAAGCAGGGTGGCCCAGTGGTGGCGGCCCCGACTTACGAATAGTAAGTCATGAGTTCGTTGTATAATTTATTTCATCACCACTGCTCTCAAAACGGTGAAGGAAAACATCGTGAGGAAACCGGCATGTCCTAGAACCAAAAATTCGAAGACATGTGACATCTACCAATCCGCACTGGGCCCGCGTGGTGGATTATAGCATTCCCTCTCATAGAGAGGAGGCCTGTGTTCTGTGTTCCTGGCTTGGTTCGGTGGAGGTCGGAAGTTATTTCACGGAAAAGTACTACGGGGACGAAATAGTACATTGTACTACAAGTGGCTAAAATGACCCATTATATACTAGGTAGTTAGCGAGGTAGTAAATAGGAACCGAGTTATAATGGAATTTTAGCGCCGTGTGTTACATTGTACTTTTCACTTTGAGTGCGAGAAAAATAGTCAATTTAGTCAGACAGACAGACAGACAGATGGACTGACAGACAGATGGACAGCGGAGTCTTAGCAATAGGGTCCCGTTTTTTCCCCGTTGGAGTTTGTCTATGTCACATGAAGGAAATTAAAAAACCAATTACTTTTACTCCCTAGAGACAAGGGTCACTTACACTTCAGTCCCGCTTCGTGGGGCTATATTGGTGTACTTTTAGAGCATGATAATTGAAAAAGGGGGAAAATATAATGACTTCCAAAAATAACTTTATGACCACTAACATTATCACTTACAATATCAATTGATCACCAAATTTAGTAAATAGAGCACTAAATTTTAATTAGGTGGTTGATGACAAACTAGTTTTCCCTAACCCGGCTTGGGGCACCCCGACACGGATAGATTAGGTTAGAAGGATATGGTTATTTTTTCGCGCGCTGCTCCGTCGACCGGGTCTCCCTCGACTCATATGCAAGACCATAATAGTTCAATTTCCGGTGGTCATTAACTAAAAAAATAAATTTTTGGTTCTACTAATTTCACGATAAAATGGGGATTAATTTTGGTGATCATTTACTAATTTTGGCAATCAAAAGTGATTTTTTTGCCGTTACAGTTTGCTAAATCTGCCATTGAAAAGTATAGTCTGCCCTAACTCAGGTCCATCCTCTACAACTGTGAAAAATCAGGTCAGCCGTTCAAGCGACAAACAGACACAGTTACTTCCTCATTTATAATATTAGTATGTTTTTGTTTTATGTTGCTTTGCTACAAAATATGGTTAGTGTAAATATTATCGTTCGGTTCGGAGTATAAGAAGTTTGTATTTGTTTATGAAAGCCATACTGCAGTGATATTTAGCATCTGGACATTTTAGAATGTATTTTAAAACCAGATATTTGAAACTGTTGTAAACATCAAAATTTTTTGTTTCTTCACGACATCATTTTGAATATGTCATTTTGAATATGTCATTTTGTACCCGCAATTTCGTCTTCCTTTAAAATAACTGGCGGTATCGCGGTTTATTTTTAACCGACTTCAAAAAAGGACGAGGTTATAATATGTTGGCGTGTATGTAGTTTTTAAACCAGAGCGCTAATCTATACTATATAATATAGTACTAGCTGACGTCCCGCGGTTTCACCCGCGTAGTTCGCGTTCCCGTGGGAGTACGGGAATAAAATATAGCCTATAGCACTCACGAATAATGTAGCTTTCTACCAGTGAAACAATTTTTAAAAGTGGTTCATTATTTCCGGATGTGTGGTGTTACGCGAATGGATAAAGTAAGAAATTAGTATATAAGAGGAAGTCTGAAAGTGGCGCCGGTGACTGAAAAGTTGTGTGGTAATCGGTTGTCGTGGTATGGGCATGTGATGCGGAGGAATGAGGAAAATGTCGTGAGGAAAGTTTTGAGTATGAATGTGGATGGGTATATGAGTAGAGGAAGACCAAAGAAACGATGGATGGACTGTGTAAAGAATGATATGGCAAGAAAAGAAGTGTCTGATGAGACGACGAAAAATAGAGAAGTATGGAAGAAGAAGACATGCTGCGCCGACCACAAATGAATTGGGATAAGGGCAAGAGAATGATGATGATTTCCGGATATTACCCCCTACATACAAACTTACAAACTTACAAACAAATGTTACCTCTTTATAATATTATTATATTACATATTAGAAAGAGGTAACATTTGTATTTTTATATGTTTGCCATTACAAACATAAAAAATTCTTTCACCATTAGAAAGCTACATTCACCCTGAGTAACGTCCGCTAGTGTTTCATGTATCAAAGACTAGCGGACGTTATGCGGTTTCACCGCGTAGTTCCCTCTCCCGTGGGAGTACGGGGATAAAATATAGCATAATGTTACTCTGGGTGAATGTAGCTTTCTAATGGTGAAAGAATTTTTAAAATCGGTTGAGTAGTTTTAGAGTTAAGTCGTAACAAACAAACAATCAAATCTTTCCTCTTTATAATATTATATGTATAGAAAAACTAGGAACATAACTTACATAACATACAAGTGAAGTAGCTGTAAATCTAGGCTAGACCTAAATAGTTAGAACGAGCAACAATCACGCATTGAGCATGTCTTGCAAACAAGATATCCATCGGCACACATTATTGTGTAAATAGTTAGGTTAGTGCTAGACTGATTATTTGTTTAGAAATCTAAGAGTTACCGTCTTGAAAATGTATTCTCACTGAAATTATGCTACTTCTTTGAAACTTTGTACAAAGTAAAACCCGGGGACCGAAACTGGTTTCCGCATGCTCTAGGGGAAAAGTGGCTGAACGATGATTCTCATAAATATGACGTAAACTCTAAACCTTTTTATTATAAATGCTTTATTGGAAGTCATTCTGCAAGGACCAGCAGCTGTTTCATAATACTTACCATTATTTGCTATCTAGGCAGAAACTATTGTAGAAAGCCATCTGCTACGATCCTTAGGGGCTGCCTCCACGAGCGAGAGAATCGCGGCGATTTAACGTATTTCTATACGACAATATCGCCGCGATTCTCTCGCTCGTGGAGACGGCCCAAAAGAGAGTGTATAGAAAAACGTGGCAAGGACGACAATATCGTCGCGATTCTCTCGCTCGTGGAGGCGGCCCCTTACATACTCTTTTGAAACTGCTGTCAGATACACACCTTTACTGAAATTAAGAATGAATCAATTCAGCTTGAACTTCCTGACTAACTGGCTCCTTTACAATTTAAAAGAGCCAGTAAATGGTTTCATTGATATAACTCTGACTTACTAATGATCAAGATTTAAGCATAACTAAAAACATCAGCCATTCAGCCATTTCTTGAATGACATTTATTACAATACGGGCCTAAGCGTTTAACTTTCCAAATGGCGCAGAGAATATTTAAATTCTCCAACGCAATAACGCAAGGTTCCAATTTTATTACATTTTTATCTCTGCGTGTAATACATACAACAAGTACAGCTTACATTGAGTTATATTGTGCGTATATCAGCCAGATGTCGACGACCCGCAAACCAGTTTATTTACCAACTTCACCAAATCAACATGGCTGCCGAAATCATTCGTAATTTCTTGATGTGCATGTGAGTCATTATTTGTGAAGCTGTCAGATCCTGTTTAGACTTCTGTGAGTTCTCTGTCACTAATATGGAGGTACTGGTCTTCGTCTTACCCTCATCATTGTTCATCTGCGCATATCACGATTTATATCGTGTTGGCGCAGCTTGTCTTTTCGTCCATACTTTCAATTAGTTGTTATTTCAGAAATCACTCACTTTCTAACCATGTATCATATTTTAGACTCATACCTTGTTACATTGTTCTTCTCCTGAATTGTGAACGAAGAATAAAAAGATTCTTCTGTTGTCTTCTTTTTGTCGTCTGTTTTTTTCTGTTATGGGAGAGGTTCATCATGCTCCTCAACATGAAGATTATCTTTTCTGGTAACGTCAGTTTCACACCAGATAACCAGATCTTCCTATCTTTGCTGATGTTGAGAACGTCAATAGCTTGATTGTTTAGACTCTATAAATATCTAGATAGATTGCATTTTGCCTTGACAGTAACCAACAATGCCAAAAAGTTGATTAGTATTCAATCCAGTTCATAGAGTCTGCCCAAAAAGGTTTGACAAAAGTGGTGAGGTCCTTGACAGGCGGTTGCTGACCGAAGAACAAGCCTCCATAAACAAGGCCCAACCAATGATTCATACAAAATGAATCATTTTGGGTAATCTATTGATTATTATTATTCATTTTGGGTTATCGTCGAATCCGACTCGGCTGGGCAGCGTTCGGGAAGTTGCGCGGTATCTTCTCGTTCAACCTACCGCAGTGTCTCAAGACGAAAGTCTATGACCAGTGTGTGTTGCCAGTGATTACATACGGGACCGAAACGTGGTCGCTTACAATGGGCCTCATCAGAAGGCTTAAAGTCACCCAAAGGGCAATGGAGAGGGCTATGCTCGGAGTTTCCTTGCGCGATCGAATCAGAAATGAAGATATCCGCAAGAGAACCAAGGTTACCGACGTAGCCCGAAGAATTGCCAAACTTAAGTGGCAGTGGGCAGGGCACATTGCTCGCAGAACGGATGGCCGATGGGGCCGAAAAGTTCTGGAGTGGCGACCGCGAACCGGAAGACGTTGCGTTGGAAGGCCTCCCACTAGGTGGACCGATGACCTGGTGAAGGTTGCGGGAATCCGCTGGATGCGAGTCGCACGGGACCTTTCAATGTGGCGACACTTGTACGTCCAGCAGTGGACGTCTTTCGGCTGAAATGATGATGATGATGATTGAGGTCTTAATCCAACAGTGGATATCTTACTTCTGATAAGATACTTCTACACTATAATCTACACTAATAATATTATACGGGTACTACGCGGGTGAAACCGCGTGTACTCCGCTAGTATCATATAGACTAGCGGACGTGACGCGGTTTCACCCGCGTAGTTCCCGTTCCTGTGGGACCACGGAGATAAAATATAGCCTATGTTACTCAGTAAAGACGTGGCTTTCTAATAATGAAAGAATTTTTAAAATCGGCGCAGTAGTTTTTGAGTTTATTCATTACAAACATACACAACACACACAAAAATACAAATCTTTCCTCTTTATAATATTAGTGTAGATAAGGATATAAAAAGATTCCTGCTGAAATGGTGTCGATGATGTCATCAATTATACACATTTACTCCGTATTTCAGTATTTATATCGTCATTAAGTGATTAAGTGTTCTTAATCTGCACTGACCTATGTAATGATGTCAGTGTGACTGGTTTCCAAAACACATGATAGATAGCCTTTTGGCCATGTTTGGAGGAATCATGGCTATTGTAACAAATAGATACTAATATTTTAGCCAAGTCTTCATCTGCCTAGTCTTTTCCACACAATGTTGGGGTCGACTTCCAGTCTAACCGGAGGCAGCTGAATACCAGTATGTTACATGGCGCGACTGCCTATCTAACCTCCACAAACTAGCCAGTACTAGATAAAATGATACCCTTGGTAAGACTGGTTGATAGATTTTTGGGGCACAGACTACCTGTAAGGAGTATCAACGATTTACAAATGGCAGCCGGGACCAACGGCTTAACGTGCTTTCCGAGGCACGGAGAAAATTTTAGCCAAGTCCTATGAAAAACGAATAGAAGCATATAAATCATAAGGATTAAAAAACGACTTCAAAAAACACAAAAAAGTGAAAAATAACTAGCTTCAGAAGTCGGTGACCTTTGTTTGATTCATTTAGTTTTTTTTTGTCACCGACTTCTGAAGCTAAAGTTATTTTTCACTTTTTTGTGTTTTTTGAAGTCGGTTTTATTTTTTTGCAAAAAAGTTTTTTTATTTTTCCATTTTTAGTTGTAATATCCTATACAAATATTTGCTATGCATTTATTTTACATTGTTAACAATACATGTCATGGTAATAGGCTTATCCCCAATAGATGGAACTTAACATACCTAAACTGTCGAAATTTGGGTGTATTGTACACATCTGCGTACCCCTCAGAGCATACAGGCGTGATGTTACGTCATTATGTACACATCCAAGCGATTGCAGCAATCACGATCGATTTACTATCTAGTTTTGAAGAGTTCCATTGTATATCTCCGAAGATCAGCATCAGATCTTCACCAAATAAAGGCGCCCATTTCAGGAGTATACTCTTTCAAATAAAAAAAGAATTTTGAGAATCGCTCCACAAATGGAGGAGAAATCGGTGAACATACATGAAATTACACCACACAACTGAAGTAAAAATTTTCATAAAATAAAAACTACTGGGCCAAACTATGTTAAATTTTTACGGGAGCAAATGGCAACTATTTTGCATCAAACTAAAGAAGAATCACGTAAATCGGATCATAAATGTCAGCGTAATCGGTGTACACACATAAAAATAAAAATAAAAACAATCGAATTGAGAACCTCCTCCTTTTGGAAGTCGGATAAAAATAAACTGCTCGTTGGTCTAGTGGCGCAAGTGCGACCGTTAGCACGAGGTCCTGGTTTTGACAAAGTGTTATTCGGTTTTTTTATCAGGAGTCTGAATTTTCTGTCCTATTGGATGGGACTTAACATAAATGGCTCAATGTGGGTGTCCTATTGGGTACACCTTTGCGGATGACAGGCGTCCTATTATGTTATTACTGTAGATGAAACGGATAGTTGTTTGGCCGGATACCGAATAACGGATATTCGGCGAACTGCGAGGCCGGATGGCCGGATATCCGCCGGGATAATGAGTTACTATCCGGTAGCCGACCGCCCCGGATAGGCTAGGATACCGAATAGTTACCGGATATCCGTTTCATCTCTAGTTATTACAATAAACTAGTAGTATAACCCCGCTGTGAACTTATGTCTTCGAAGTAGACTGATCTAAGAAGCCGCTCTACGTCAAATTAATTTCTCGGACAATTTTAACTTGATGTGTCAAATTATCCTCAACTTTTTCTAATAAAGCGAATCTTTCTACCCAAGAAGAGAATACCAAGTAGGACCTGGATGAAGAAATTATCTAACTTTTGCGGGAAAAATCAAGGACTAGCTTGTATTGTTTTACTTTCGTTGGCATTGTCAGGAGTTGGACCTTATAAGGTTCCCAGGTATGGTGTAGAACAAAAAAAATATCGCAATGACGAGGAGAACAAGTGCATTTCAGCTTCCTTAAGAGGTGTTTTACACCCTTTATTATGGGGTATTAAAACACGAATGTGGTGGTGTGATAATAGTATCACATAAGTGTTTTAATACCTAATTATGAACAGTTGCGTACAAGACTTTATCTACTGATATGAATCCTCCATGAAAGGTTCTGAAACCATAGGTTCTGCTTCAGGTTCATTTATTTATTGTAAAACATAGGTACATTATAAGTTCTTAATTGGTATCTATACTAATATTATAAAGAGGTAACATTTGTTTGTAAGTTTGTATGTTTGTAAGTTTGTATGTAGGGGGTAATCTTCGGAAGTAATGAACCAATTTTAAAAATTGTTTCACTGGTAGAAAGCTACATTATTTGTGAGTGCTATAGGCTATATTGTATCCCCGTACTCCCACGGGAACGGGAACTACGCGGGTGAAACCGCGGGACGTCAGCTAGTTGGCATTGAGGGCGCTATGTTTTGCCTCTAGGGCGTACAAAACTATTAATACATGCAATATCTAAAATTAAAACAAGAAATTAATACAGGTATACGAACCACAAATAAACAAGTAAATAAATTAGATCATCTATCGAAATAGAAATTTTCAATCACATTGAACAATGTCAATTAGATAGACTGAATATAGTTGAGAAAAAACTAAATAATGAAAAATAAAAAATGTCCGCAGTTATTGTAATAAAATGAAAATTGTCAGCACTTACTTATTCTAAAGGATGTTAAAGAAATTGAATGATGTCATAAATTAAAATTAAATGTCATAAGGAAGATCAATAATTGTTACCTATGAAATGTCAGACGTTTTATAACAGCATGTTAGTATTGTAAGAAGTCTATGTAAAAATATGAGAGATGTTTAGCAAGCTTCCAGCATACCCGGATGCGCCAGATCATACACAAATGTGCCTCAACCTTCAAGTTGTGAAGTTAATTTACTAAAACAAACAACGGTCGAATTGAATTCGCAGTTGACCTTGAACTAAGAAAACTGGTTCCAAACGGTATTTAAATAAATCTAAGTCTAAGCATATTGTAATATGATATTTGCGTCAATGGATCGACATCCGATTTCCTGTGTTTATTTATAAAGTTAATTAATGTTTAGCGACTGTTTAGGGTGGGTGGAAGGAAGCGCCAGGAAAATTCAAATTTTCTTACGTTTTTTTCAATTTGCCAGTCAGTGGTGTCGATTCTGTTGTGCACAAACTAAACTTAATTTAGGCAATTGCTATCTTTTACTAAAAGGCATGGCGAGAAAAAGACGGCTATAGCTATGAACTAAGTTAGAGATGTTAAACTAGTTTATGCCTTGCGCTTCACCGTGTTTTTAATCGACATGTTTTTACGTGCACCTTTCATTTGTATGGAAATTTTAGTTCCAACTAAAGACGGCTCTAAATTACGTCCGTCTCTTTCTCGTTTTATTACAGAGAAAAAGATAGCAATAGCCTAAATTAAGTTTAGTTTGTGCACAACAGATCGACACCAGTGCCAGACTGTATGTTGAAACCGTATATGATTTGCGGCCGTAATATGCATGTGTTTAAAGAATTATAATCATTAAAATCATCAATACAACCCTCTAAATTCATAAATTTAATCCTATTATTATTATTTATTTATATCGAACACAAGTGATTCATATTGTTGTTAGTAGGTAATACAGTTTACAATCTATGTTAGCAACATTCTCATGCGTGATGTTACGTCATGATGTTGTATAAACAATAAACATCCAAGCGATTGCAACATTTACGGCACTTCTGCCGTCTATTTTTGAAGAGTTCCATTGTATATCTCCGAAGATCAGCATCAGATGTTCATATATAAATGGGACCACACGGGAAGCACCAGCTTTCAAATAAAAAAAGAATCATCAAAATCGGTTCACCCAGTCGAAAGTTCTGAGGTAACAAACACAAAAAAAAAAAAAAAAAAAGAAATACAGTCGAATTGAGAACCTCGTCTTTTTGGAAGTCGGTTGAAAACCACATTTGTTGTAATACCTATCAACACAAGCGTCAAAGTCCGTTACTAATCCGTACTCATAGAATGTTTTCTTTGTTCACAGGTATGTAATGGATGGAACATATTCATTTCAAACTTGAAGCATTACCTTGGAAGAATATAACATAGTGAATTTCGCGGGTCACCCTGGGCTCTACCACTTTAACCAAAATTTTACGACGTATAAGCTTTTATAAATAAACTCCTAATAATTCTTATGTTAGGGTAGTCGCTATTATTGTTTGTTTTAAATTCTGTTGTTGGATTCGGAGAACCTTGAAATTGTTTGAAGTCAGACTTGTAGCGTGAAAATGTGATATTTTTCAGTCCCATATTGATAGATTTAGATCTGTGTGAAGGATCATTATGGAAAGAAAGGAGAAGTCTGATGAGATGACTAGTTGTAGAGAAGTATGGATGAAGAAGAGACGAGAGAGCAGCGTTGCCACAATGGTGGCGGCCCCGACTTACGAACAGTAAGGGTTCTTACAGACGAGCGGCACGTTGCCAACTGCAGATAATCTGCAGCCGTCGGCAACTGTCGAGGGCTGCCGTCGACGCTTGCAGTTGTGGCGTCCGCGGCTGCCGCCGGCTTGTCTACGGCAGCCGTCGACACACATTTACACGGCATGCCACAACTGCAAGCGTCGCCAACCGTCGACGGCAGTCGTCGACGCTTCGGCGGCTGCCGCCTGGCGAGTCGACGGCAGCCGTCGACAGGTGCCGACGGCTGCAGTTTATCTGCCGTTGGCAACGTGCCGCTCGTCTGTAAGAACCCTAAGTCGTGGTTTCGAACCCAGTCAGGCGCATTACTTTGTGTAATTTATTTCTGCTACTGCTCTCAAAACGGTGAAGGAAAACATCGTGAGTAAACCGGCATGTCCTAGAACCAAAAAATTCGAAGACATGTGACATCTACCAATCCGCACTGGGCCCGCGTGGTGGATTATAGCCCAGTCCCTCTCATAGAGAGGAGACCTGTGTCACAGCAGTGGGAATGTTAATAGGCTGATGATGATGATGATGATCGATGAAGGAGACATGCTGCAACGACCACAAATAAATTGAGATAAGAATGGAGAATGATGATGAATCTACCAATCTATTGTCATTCTCCGTCTACCAATCTACCGATCTGAGTTAAAAACCCAGCACAAATTGCCCTTGCTCTACTTACGGTTACGACAGCCCCTAAATCATTTTGCTAAGCTTACATAATATAGTGGAATTTGCCATCAGGAATTTCTCAATAATAGCCCGTAGTTTGTTTATGTGGACGGTTAATGGCATTAGGCTCGCACCCTATCAAAACCAAAATCAAAGCATTTATTTCAAATAAGCCAGTTACACTTTTGAATTGTCGAAACAAAGATGAAAATTAAATGTAGCTACAGTCCCAGTCACAAGACATAAAAACTGTGAAAGTACTGTAGTTGCCCATTCTCCAGCGTAGATCTCTATGGAGAAGAACGGGCAAGAAACTCCATGGACACTCTTTTAAATCAGAATATTGTTACAAAATCTTGGTTACATCATTCATGTTGAGATGGTATATTATGTGAGAACAATGTAGCAAGATGTGCACGTTAAAAGTGTCCACAGTAAAAACACACAAAAACAAAAATACAATTTAAAATAATTCATTCAAATAAGCCATGGCCACTAAGAGATGACCAGTCACAACTGACAGCGCCCGTTCACGGACATGACGCATGTACCGGCGCCATTCAGAAGGCATTCAACCATTTTGAAGGAAACTAAATTATCTAAAAACATGCGCCACCATGCGCATGAGACATTTGAGTGAGCATGACATAATCTCAACCGCTGGGCACATTCACATTCACTATTACTTAGGACATGTGAAATGTGGTTGTACTATTAGTTAGGTTCACGTCCACCTAACCCTTTTTGGAAATACAGACGTGATGTTACGTTTATGTTCTCGTTCTTTGAAGTGTTACAGTGGAAAGGAAATCAACAAAGTTAGAGCCCTGACAACAAAATGGCGATGGCGTCCTAATTCGTAGAAGCGTTAATAGAGAAACTCCATTCATTATTGCCGTTTCAGATGACTCATTTTAGCGCAAACACTGGGACTGTTGAACTTTTCATTTGCCATGAAAATAATTTTATCTATTCGTTGTAAATTAGGCCGCGTAGTAGAATGTAGGCATATAGTTGTGCACTCGTGATATACATAGAAAATAACATGACGCTTTTACCCAGCTTTGGGTTGTTACAAACTGAGTGATAACATCACGCCTGTAATCCCTGAACGGTTAAGCAGAGCTGAACTATAACATAAAGAACAAAACTGTTTTACGTCCGTCACATCACCATCTCAGGTCCAGTTGAAAACCAGCGTCGGGCACTAGTTGCTCGGCAGTTTGCTGAACTGGACCTATTTGGCGCAGCCGTGAGACGGTGAGACACAATATTATCTCATTTTTAGGGTTCCGTAGTCAACTAGGAACCCTTATAGTTTCGCCATGTCTGTCCGTCCGTCCGTCTGTCCGTCCTCGCTTAATCTCTGTGACCGTTAGCACTAGAAAGCTGAAATTTGGTACCAATATGTATATCAATCACGCCGACAAAGTGGTAAAATAAAAATTGGAAAAAAATGTTTTATTAGGGTAGCCCCCTTATATGTAAAGTGGGAAGTGATTTTTTTTTTAATTTCAACCCTAACGTGTGATATATTGTTGGAAAGGTATTTAAAAATGAATAGAGGTTTTCTAAAATCATTTTTTGATAATGCCAATAATTTCGGAAATAATCGCTCCAAAAGTAAAAAACAATGTGTGTCCCCCCCTCTAACTTTTGAACCATAAGTTTAGAAAATATGAAAAAAATCTGAAAAGTAGAACTTTATAAGGACTTTCTAGGAAAATCATTTTGAACTTGATTGAAACAACAGTTTTTGTACAAAAAAGACAAAAAGTTGTACAAAATAATTTCTGAACTAAGTTTGTAGTATATTCGTATATGCAAGCATTTTTACATAATGGATACCCACCTTTAAACTCATAAGTGGGAACACTTATTGTGACGGACGGAAAACTACGGAACCCTACACTGAGCGTGGCCCGACACGCTCTTGGCCGTTTTTTCTGTCTCGATTTAAGTTTTTATTGTGTAGATTTAAGTTTACTCTTTTGAACGTACTTTATTTTCTTGTTGTGTGCACTTATGGCATGTGCCGAATAAATATGTTTTCTTTTTTACATATAGTACACGTACATTTCGACAGTTATGTTTAAGTCCCGTGTAATAGTGGCTAGTCTAGAGATTCCTACTTGAAAATCTGAAAAACACAGCTTTTTTTTTTTTTTCGGATGGGAAATCGAAGAGCTCGTGGCTAAATACTCGTGACTATAATAACAGCCGCTCGGGTCGATCGTTAGGTTAAGCCGTGCTTGCCTAGGTTGGTCTGTGGATGGGTGACCACCCATTACATACCGAGTTTCTTCCGTGCCTCGGAAAGCACGTTAAGCCGTTGGTCCCGGCTGTCATTTGTAGAGCCTTGACAGTCGTTAGGTAGTCAGTGGCCCAAAAAGTCTGACAACCAGTCTTACCAAGGGGTATCGTTTTACCCGGTACTAACTGGGTTGTGGAGGTCAGATAGGCAGTCGCTCCATGTAAAATACTGGTATTCAGCTGCATCCGGTAAAACTGGAAGCCGACCCCAACATAGTTGGGAAAAGGCTAGGCAGATGATGATGGGAAATCATCAAATGACTTCTCCCGCTCTGGGCGGAGCAGGGGGAGTGTCAGACTTTTACTGACTAAAACCCATCTATGTTCCTTCATCGCCCTTTGTGTTCCGGGGCCACGGTATCTCTTTCGAACAGTCCCGCAACCCCGGCAGGCATCGGACCCCTTCCTACTGCTGACTCTCCTTGAGGCGTGCGTGGAACACGAACGCGCTGTCGACACGGCCTGTCGTCATGAGACGGACGGACGGCGTGCTAGCCCATAGCTCACCGTCCACAGGCCTGCGCCTACGCCTAAAAACACAGCCTGGCCTGGCAATCGAACCCATGACTTCATGCTAAGCAGAAAAAGGTCGGCGCAACACGCTTATTCCTTCCATTCCCTGTATCATTCACTCTATTTTCATTCATAATGAATGGAATGATTAAAAATGGCATAAAATAAAAATAATATTATGTATTCTAGATCGACGCCCTGTCTTGAACTTTTGACTCTTCGTTTGGGTTCAGATTAGTATAAAATCTGTCAATTTTACATTGCTCTGAATTCAGCTGTCTCACCACTGCATCCTGATAACTTCCGTTTAAATGAGATTATAATTCCATTTTGTATATTTTTTTGCAAATCGTTGAATAGGGTTGTTTTTTTCGATAATGGCATCTCTCAGCGGCGGCGGCGGTCTCGACATAGATAACGACAAAATCGCTAACTTTCGATTGCTAATTACTAACGAATAAATTCGGTTGCAATGATGATGCTTGCGAGTAACACAAGTCTCCACATCCAAGATGCGTTACAGGGTAGAGATATAGGGTTGTTAAGTATTTGAATTAATTTGGTTGGTAGAGCCTTCCTGATGTGGGTAATCTACCAATCAGAACTGTGCTCGGGTAGTTGATTACGGCTCACTTCCTTTTATCACAGGTCCCTGCAAAAACTGAAACAGGGAAACTGGTAACGTTGTAGGCTGATTTATTTTATATTGAACTGCCCACACAATTTAAATTTCGAACAACGGAAATAGAATTATTTGAACGTTTAGAACATCACTATCATAATTTGAGTAAACGGCTTGAATCATAAATGAGAAGGAAGTTAGCATTCAGCCAAGGTCGATGACAACCGGCCAGTATCAAGGATTAGATGTCTAATCTAATCGTGCGAAATTAGATTTTTAGTTTAAAGAATGTAGTAACATAAAACACAAATAGTTCACTAAAGTATGATATGTACAAATAAATCATGCAGTTATATGATAAGAAAACAAACATTTTTAATGTTGGGTTTTCGGATATAGGTATTTTTTTTTCTGATGTGGCAAGAATCATAAAAACCTACTTATGGAAAAAAAACGGTCTAACATTTTCAATTAACTTTCCTTGCTAATCGTCTGCGAAGCAATGAATATTGAAGATAGAGAAAGAAAAAAAACTGAAAATTGAATTATGAAAGGAAATACCGAATTGTTTTTTTAGGCTAAGTCTAGCCTGAATATTTAGTAATACAGCTGCTAGCTGAAAACGTAGTTAAAGCAAAGTTTTTTTGTAAAAATAAATTTTGATGGTTTTTTTATTTACTTGGTTGGAGTTACGATCATCTAAACACATCTAAAACATATTTAATTTAATGTAAAATAAAGGTGGTTGGAGAGTAGCCAATATTATACCCGAATGAATTCCAAAGACCCTCATAAAATTGAAATTGTAATATACGTATGTATGTAAATAAAGGGGTTTTTAACAAAATACTAAAAAATCTGTAATCTTATCTGCCGTTTGAGAATAAGGAAAACAAACAAACTAAATTATTTGATTGTTTTATTATTTATTTTTTACGTAAAAGCTAGGTATAGACCGTACCTACCGTACCTATTTATTCTTACGCATGAATTAGTTTCGAATAACATGTAAAATTATCTAATTATGACTCATAGGGTTTGAGATTAAACTTGTTGAAAACTTTAAAACTATAAAAGTCACAATAAATAATTAAAATCTCTTTCGTGTTGAACCATTTTCCCGCCGCCGCGCCGTGTCAAAAGTCAACGGTCTAAATATAAAAAAGAACAAAGAAGTTTGTACACATCGAATAAATAAATACACAACCGAGTTTTACATTTGGATGACATTGTTTGCGATTGGTATTGGCGCGCAGTACGCGTTGAGTCTCCGAAGCGGTATCATATTCAGTTGATAATAATTATTTTATTTACTTCAGTAACGAGAACACGCGCGAAGCTTTGTTTGTGTTGTTCATCCCGGCACTGTGAGCGCACGTGTTCCATTTTTTAAATTGTTTTAAGTATTTAAAACCAAGGAGTGATAAGTGATATTTTTTTCGTGTGATTAGTCGATTGGTGCTATTTTTTTTTAATCGACTAAAGTGTTGTCGTTTTTTAAGTGGCCAGTGTGTATTTGGGAATAATTTGTGGAAAGTGGAGTCCGTTGCCTTGTTTTTGGCATCATATTTTGGCAGAGGAGTAACGGTATACAGAATTACAGCGAAATTACTCAAGAATGTCGCACCGTGAGTACTTTATACCTTTCGACATAGTTTATAGAATTTATTACGGCTTTTGTTAAGTAAAATCTATATTAATAATATTGTTATGACTGTTTTGGTTGACGCATTTTCACGAAGTTTCTTTGTCAGCAATTTTTATCATCGATTATTTTTGAAGGGCAAATCAAAAACTGTCAGCTTATCTTTGCATGAAAACAATTTTGATAATAAAAATCTACTGTTGATTTTTATCTCGTCGGATACCTATAGAAATATATTTTTTATTGACGTTATCAAAGTAATAATCTGTTGATGTTCAAATAATCTCACAATCGAATGGAAAAGTACTATCACTGAATTATTTCTACATTTTTTTTTACATAATGTAAAGCTAAGTAAACGCAATGGACGTGCTCTTAGATATAATTTTACTTTTAGCAAATTAAGTTAGATTACAATTGTTTATTAGCCTTATTAGGCTAGATTGTAATATAAAAAATAATAAAATAAAAAAAAAACATTTTTTTTCTAGGCAATTAAATTGCACTTGGCAAGAGACGTTTGTGTTTTGTTTAAACTTTTATTACTCCAGCTAAAAGCTAAGAGAAATAATAAGCAGTTCTAAGTGCTTTTCTGAACTAAGAGCAGATTTCACAAATGCAGTAAACTGTTAGAAGAGGAGTCCCTGTCGATATTCAGTAGCAATGAGAGGTTTTCCTTTTGAGGTTTTAAAAAAAAACTTAGTTTCCAAGAACTCTATAGATGGCGTTAAACTTACTATGATAGTTGGTGCCAAAGCCAAAACGCTTAAAAAAAACATTGTGTCACGTCACATACTCTCGTTGACTGACATTTTTATTTGCATACCCTTCCGAATATAACCAACATTTCTCGCGCTTTGGTAGAATCAGTTTTTAGGGTTCCGTACCCAAAGGGTAAAAACGGAACCCTATTACAAAGACTTCGCTGTCTGTCCGTCTGTCTGTCCGTCTGTCCGTCTGTCTGTCACCAGGCTGTATCTCATGAACCGTGACAGCTAGACAATTGAAATTTTCACAGATGATGTATTTCTATTGCCGCTATAACAACAAATACCTACTAAAAACAGAATAAAATCAATATTTAAGGGGGGCTCCCATACAACAAACGAGATTTTTTTGCAGTTTTGTCTAATGTTTTTAAATAATCGTACGGAACCCTTCGTGCGCGAGTCCGACTCGCACTTGGCCGGTTTTTTTTTTGGTTCCGTTCCTTGCATTATCATACTTACTCCTAGCGCCATCTATCCAGCGACTAGGGAAGAGCTAAAAAGAAAATCCCTCATTATGCCACTAAGAAGTCTTGAACGCGATTTAGATGTGTTGCTGTTGATGTTGATCGCGTCCAATTACATTGAGTTTGGTAAATGATTACTTAGACGAGTCTTGATAACAATTGACATTGGACAGAATAGGGCAGATGACACCATAAAATAATAGGTAATTCCAAGACACCTATCTCTAAAAAACAAACACTTTATTTTGAGCCTGAAGACCCGATTTATTTTCAATTAATTGCCAAATTCATTTTTTAGTTGCTTTGAAATCAATAAATAGTTGAGTCATTGAGTTGAATAAACAGTGACGTCACAGATTGCTGTTGCCATACAAAATCTATGAGAGAAGCGCGTTTTGACAGCTCTTAAAAAGTATGTCAATTCATTGGTGTGTCATCTACCCCATTGTCAACCATAATAAAAAAAAAAATAGAATACAATATCGCGAAATTCACGATACTGACTGGCTCATTGATCTAGCGGTCGCAATAGCGACTGCTTATCATAAGCTCCGAGGACGATTCTCGGCTTATTCCCAGGAGCTCCAAATCTATTGTTCTCCAAAGAATTTCTCTCCATACATTGATTCCCAAGAGCTCCATGATTTTATTAGTTAAATAATAAAAATACTAAAATTCTTCCCAGCGGCTCCAAACCAAATTGCGTAAGGTCAACAAAACACAAATTGCTACCATCAATGTTATAATTTCGTGGTAAGTACTTGAAAATTTTGGAGCTCATGGGAAAGATTTTATTTATTACTATTATATTGCTTTTTGAATTTGGAGCCACCGGGAATAAAATTATGGAGCGCCTGGGAATAAGCCCGATTCCCGGCTCGGGCAAATTGTTGTTGGGTTTTTCCATTAGGAATTTCTCAATAGCAGCCACGGAGTCTGGTTAGTGCCCGGTTGTTGGCAATAGGCTCGCCCGCTATTACATTATGGGACTTAAACATAACTGGCGAAATGTGGGTGTACTATTAGATACACCTCTGCCTCACCCTGCGTGAATTACAGGCGTGATGTTATGTCACCCTAAAACTAGTTCCAAAGAAGTACAGAAGGATTGATGTTGTCATCAACTTCATCATAATCAGGAGTCACCTTAAGGCCTTTCTAACCCTAAAATTAGCAACTCTATTTGAGGTGGTTCATACTTCGTTTGAAATACTGTTAGAATAAAGTTCTAATCAGCTTGCACTACAAAGCGGTTGTTGCGTCAAGCCCGCCACACTGTTCCCAAACCACTGTAACTCCTGAAAGCCAGAATCAACAGTGGCGACCAGCAGAAAAGCGCCGAGACAATGAAGCTCGACGAAGTCCCAGAGAATGAATTTAACTGTCTTGGATCCCGCAACGAAAAGTATAGCGGAGGAGTAGGAAAATCCGTAATTTCCACTTCCCTCCATATCAGCAGGAGACAGAAAGAAACAAGGCCAATAGGCGCAAAGGGACGTTTACAACTGGGATAGGCCCAGTTGCCTAGCACCACGGATAAAATATTTACATTAATGGGTCCTAAGTTGTGAGCAGTTATATTTGTTGTTGTTATAGTTGTTACGTCAGTCACTGCGGCCGAATAGTGCGAAATGATTGTTTTTTTGCGATTTACAAAAAATCTATTGATTGGTCTAAAAAAATAAAACACATGAGACCTGCTTTATGGTTACTTCAGTTAGTATGCAAAGTTTCTTGATCTAATTTGAAGTACTTTTTGAATACCAGCGGTTTATTGTTCGTTTTGGAGGTAACTTTGGATTATTTTTTCTATCGAGAAAAGTTTATGGAATCGTGTTTTCGTCACACATAGTACTTACTTAGCATCAATCTTCAACTTTACCATATATTTATTTCAAAATTAATGCTGCAGTATTTTACGCGTAACGGAGGATCATGCTAAGCCATTTGAGGGATATATAGCCCTTAATCAGGAGTCACCCTAAGCCGAAGAAATATGTTACTCGAATCTTTTATTAAGAGGCCGGGGAGCGTGAATTTGTCCATACAAACGTAATACCAAAATCATTTTCAGTCTGAGCATATTTCCACCTTAATATGCTGTTATTCGGAACAAGATGGTAATTACCTAGGTTTCCATTGTTTTTTTTTTGCAAAATACTTATCAAGAGCGAAATGCAATCAAATTGAATATCTCACATTTTTACAGTATAAATACGATGTTTTCATCTCATCTGTTCTATATTAAAAACGGTAGTATTTGTAACATTGTTCAAATGGAAACATGTCTTATATTGTTAAGTTAAATAATATAAAAAAAATAATGGAAAAGCATTGAGTTTTCATTCATCATTTTTGGTATTACGGCACACATTCAAATTAATCACAAATGTTCATCGGAAGTCGTGCCATCGCATCAAGCATTGAGCTGGGGCGGGGCGCGGCCGCGCGGGGCGAGGGACAGTACATTTGGATGTGTTGAGTATAGTGACAAAATATGTAAATGTGTGCCTGCGCACCTCGCCACCCGGCCGGGCCGGGCAATTCGTTCGTCAATGTTAGACGATTACTTGATTGCATTGTGCGTGCGTATTTGTTTGCCAATTGTATCGTAATATTTCTGACACTTCTTTACCTATGCTACGGATTTGGATTTAGATTTGCCTTGTGATTTGGAATCGAGTAACCTACCTACCTACTTTAGTACGACTTTTGTTTTGTTTACGGACTTCGATATTTGCTTACGATTTGGTTAAATTTAGGTTACAAAACAGGTACCTACATAAACATAATTATATAAAGGTTAGCAACATGGACTCCAAACGTTGGGATGGGATGTAGGTATCTCACAGTAAGTATCTACCTACCTTTTTGTTTTCATAATTTTTTTAAACTCAGACCAAGAAAATGCCTGCCTACCTACACATATTTTTTCTCGTTCATAATCGAAATTACATTACACTGGGTTAGTACATACTGAATTAGATGTGTTTAGGATTCAAATGTCCGACTAATAGGTTTCATTCATAATCATAACATAAGGGTACCTAGGTACCACCACGTGGCCCCCGGCCACCGTAGGCGCGGGCCTGTGGACGGTGAGCTATGGGCTAGCTCGCCGTCCGTCCGTCTCATGACGACAGGCCGTGTCGACGGCGCAGGAGTGTTCCACGCGCGCCACAAAGAGAGTCAGCAAAAGGAAGGGGTCCGTAAGGACCGATGCCTGCCGGGGTTGCGGGACTATTCGAAAGAGATACCGTGGCCCCGGAACACAAAGGGCGATGAAGGAACATGGATGGGTTTTAGTCAGTAAAAGTCTGACACTCCCTCCTGCTCCGCCCAGAGCGGGATGATTTATTTGATGATTTCCCATCCGAAACAAAAAAAAAAAAAAAAAGGGTACCTAGGTACGTCCTACCGACTAAATAAATATTATGTTTTATTTTACAAGCTTTGATATAGTTTCACGTGTCCCGATGTTTGTCTGTAATCTGTAAGTGCAAGTAAAATTTGATCCACTTCCCGATTACCGATTGAGCTGAAATTTTGCACGCATATGTAGGTATATCGCGTGACAATGCTATAGGTGGCCATAGGAATTCTATAATGTAACGACGTAACCCCATCGAGTTTGCACTTGTTTGATTCGTCGTGACGAGTACTTTGTCTTTAGGGTCCAGGGTCTGATGATGGAGCTAGAAGGTGTTCATGGGAACTCCGTTATAAAACGACATAACCCCATCGAGTTTGGGCTCGTATGATTTGTCTTGACGAGTACTTTGGTGCTAGGTGGTATCCAGGGTCTGATAATGGAGCTGGAAGGTGGCTATTGGAAGTCCGTAATAAAACAACATAATCCCGTCGAGTTTGGGCCCGTTTGATTGATCTTGAAGAGTAAATTGGTCCTAAATGGTAATCAGGGTTTGATGATGAAGCTGAAAGGGGGGCCAAAGGATCTCCGTAATAAAACGACGCAACCGCTTCGAGTTTGGGCTCGTTTGATTCGTCTTGATGAGTACCTACTACCTACCTACTGCCTACCTACTGCCTACCTACTGCCTACCTACTGCCTACCTACTGCCTACCTACGGCCTACCTACTGCCTACCTACTGCCTACCTACTGCCTACCTACTGCCTACCTACTGCCTACCTACTGCCTACCTACGGCCTACCTACTGCCTACCTACTGCCTACCTACTGCCTACCTACTGCCTACCTACTGCCTACCTACTGCCTACCTACTGCCTACCTACTGCCTACCTACTGCCTACCTACTGCCTGCCTACTGCCTACCTACTACCTACCTACTTTTAGGTTCTAGGATACTTATGCCGGTTTCCTTTCCTCACGATGTTTTCCTTCACCGTTTTGAGAGCAGAGTTGATGAATTACACAAAGTAATGCGCCTGCCTGGGTTCGAACCTACGACCTAGGCGCGGGCAGTATTATAAGTACTAAGTAAGTCTATGGGCGCGGGACAAATACAACACACGGTAGGTATATCGTTTA
Organism: Xestia xanthographa; assembly: GCA_905147715.2. Lineage (NCBI taxonomy): Eukaryota > Metazoa > Arthropoda > Insecta > Lepidoptera > Noctuidae > Xestia > Xestia xanthographa. The sequence goes on along the minus strand of LR990644.1, from coordinate 27,402,025 downwards.
TCGTCACATCCTCGTCAGCGCAATGATATACCGTGTAGCCTAAATTGCACGTTATTTCCATGCATTTTGTATGATATTTGAATGGAATAGGAAGCCGCCCGCGCCATGTCCGCGCCCGACGCCTCTTGTATTTGTCCCGCGCCTTACTGTTCGTAAGTCGGGGCCGCCACCACTGAGCCACCAGGGGGTCTAAAATGGCCGTTTTATCAGAATCGTAATATGAATCACGTTAAAAATTTAAAATTCTTAAAATGGACTTTAACCTCATAAACATAAAGTCCATTTTAAGAATTTTAAATTTTTGACGTGATTCATACTAAGATTCTGCGTGGATTCTGCTAGAGCGGCCATTTTAGACCCGCAGTACGTACCTACTTTTATTTCAGATTTTCAGTTATCTACATTAGTGGTATAGAAAGAGTAGTAAGTAACCCAGATTTTTTTAGGGTTCCGTACCCAAAGGGTAAAAACGGAACCCTATTACTAAGACTTCGCTGTCTGTCCGTCTGTCTGTCTGTCTGTCTGTCACCAGGCTGTATCTCATGAACCGTGACAGCTAGACAGTTGAAATTTTCACAGATGATGTATTACTGTTGCCGCTATAACAACAAATACTAAATATAGTCAATGGTACGGAACCCTTCGTGTGCGAGTCCGACTCGCACTTGGCCGGTTTTTTTCAACAAAGCCTAGATTTTGAGTTAATCTAACATTTGAGATAAAAACATTGTAGACAGATTTCCTAAAAACGCATTACTATTCTGCACATATACTAACGATTGCACAAAGTAACTAACAAAAATAAAGCAAACAATGAACATGATAACTATTAAAAAGGTAAACACCAAACACTATTAACACACGCATAGGTAAACACTATTCACACACGCTTACGCGCGGCTACGCAACGGGCCGGGGAGTGTGAAACAGAGACAACAATATTTCAACGTGTTTTTGCAGTTGCGAGCGGATGGCGCCGCACTCTTAAGGAAACAGTTTGTCACCATTTGTGGAAACCCTCGGATAGAGATAAATTGCTCCCACAGGCACGCACGACTCACGAGTGACATTATTACGCACCACGACCAATCAAGTTCTACAGAGCCAGTTTATGCGGATCTCTCATTGTACGGGAAATCTATACAAAGCGAGCCCATGTTATCATCATTCGCTGCCTTTTCCCAATTATGTTGGGGTCGGCTTCCAGTCTAACCGGATGCAGCTTAATACCAGTATTTTACTTTAAGCGACTGCCTATCTGACCTCCACAACCCAGTTAGTACTGGGTAATACGATACCCCTTGGTAAGCCACTGACTACCTGCAACGACTGTCAAAGATCTACAAATGACAGCCAGGACCAACGGCTTGACGTGCTTCCCGAGGCACGGAGGAAACTCGGTATGTAATGGGTGGTCACCCATCCACAGACCAACCTAGGCAAGAGCGGCTTAACCTAACGATCGACCCGAGCGGTTATTATTATTTAGCCGCGAGCCCATGTTAATACTGAAAATGTATAATAGCTTGATGTGTCGTGCCTTGTGTACCGTGTAGCATGTGCCTATCGAAATAGTACATTTTGATACAAGTGGAGAAAGTTTGTCATTGCATTCGAGGCGGAATTATAACCCGAGCCGTAGGCGAGGGTGTTTTATAGCCGAGAACTGCAATAACAAATGTCCACGTGTATCAAACGACGTTTTTCAATACACTTTTGAAGAAATACAATAAAATATAACGAAAAAATTTTTGTCACGAACAAGAAACTATGATTTTAATTTTCTTCTTTTTTTTCGCGCTCTGCTTTCGCCAGGTTGAAGGAGAGGCAAAAGTATGAAGCCGTTAAACAGCCTAATATAAAAAATAGATTTATTTTATATTTTTGAATTCAGAACACAAATAAATGTTAATTTGTGTATAAAAATAACTATTAGTTTTTAATAATCATGTTTATCTATGATATTCCATTTATAAACACGATTTTAATATTCAAAAAATATTTATGCCGTAAAGACGCGTAGTGCATTGCTGAAATAAAAAAAACATTCACCCCAGGCCCCAGATTATAGGCACAGTAATATTATGCTATAGGCATTGAACCAATTTGGACTAAGTATAGGTACCTATAGTTATCTGTGGCAATTTTCATTCCCGCACACGTGCGGGAAAGTGGAAAAAAACGCACGTGTGTGAAATACATTGCATGTTGTACCTAATCATAGTGCGTTATGGACCAGTTTTCGAGGAAGTGTATTGAAAAATACGTTAGTCAAAACGTTATGTCGAAACGAATTTTTCGATTAGGCTCCTGCCGTGGTTGTCTAGGCAAACTATAAGCCATCAGATCTTGGGTTTGATTTCTGTGTCGGGCATTGTTATTAGGTAATTTCTAGGAGTTGGTATTTATTACCCACGACGGAACGGAGACGGTGTATGCGTTTGGTACCCGGTCTACCACAATAGGCTCACCCCAACTATTGACATTTCTAATCTCTCTTTATTAAGGCAGTGGAAACGGGCATTAAATCATTACTAGCGGAAAGTCAGTGTTGCTATTTTCCACGTCTGCCGACCCGTTTGGGATATACAGGCGCGATGTTCCCTCACTTAGAGCCATATTCCTGTGGGTGTCGCTACGTCATCCTCTAATAGTATGTGGGGCAATACGCTTGCTTTGGTTATTGACCTACTAGGCTATCATCATCTGGGCAAAATGGCCGCTCTAGCAGAATTAAAATAGGATATTGGTGTCGATTCTTTTGTGCACAAACTAAACTGAATTTAGGCTATTGCTATCTTTTACTAAAAGGCAGTGCGAGAAAAGTACGGCTATAGCTATGAACCAAGTTAGAGATGTCAAACTAGTTTAAATGCCTTGCGCTTCACCGTGTTTTTAGTCGACATGTTTTTACGTGCACCCTTAATTTGTATGGAAATATTAGTTCAATTAAATTTGACAGCTCTAAATTACGTCCGTCTCTTTCTCGTTTTATTATAGAGAAAAAGATAGCAATAGCCTAAATTAAGTTTAGTTTGTGCACAACAGAATCGACACCAGTATCGTATATGAAAATATGAATCACGTTAAAATTCTCAAAATGTTCACATGTAGACGCAGTTCATATAATTTTAACGTAATTCATATTATTATCCTAGTATTATTCTGCTGCAACGTTTAGTTTAGAACCTCTGTTTTATAAATACAGCTTAGCAACAATTAGTCAGACTGCTATAAAAGTTTTATCTTGTTTCACAGTCACACTACGTCAAATGAAGTAGGTAAATCCTAATGTTATTGTCAAATATTCACAGACATGGTTGAACTTTGATATGCTATAAGGTTTAGTTTACACTGGTGTACAGTTTTGTCACTGTATTTTTTACTTCTGATAGCTGCAAGTGTGCAAGCCAACGACAGCCTTATTGCAACGCTGACGCGTCTTGACAGTGATGCGAAGTCAGAAGTAAAATGACTCGCACAAGATAAAACAACAAATCCAAATTAAAAAAAAAATCAAACAAACAAACAAAAAAAAAAGTAAAAAAAGACTGTGTTTTCCCGCTTGCACAGAAAAATTTGGTGAAGTGTAGCTTATGTTTGTGGTATACTATACATTTTGACTTTTTCATCGTTTTTATAACTTATAGTTCAAAATCAAAACAGTTTACGTATTAAACGTGGAGAAAAGAGAAACGGCTTGGGTTGATCGTTTGCTATGGAGAAGAACCGGCCAAAAACTTCATGGTTCACGTCGCGTGGTCAGGGGCAGGAGTAAAAAAGTCATTTCTTATCCAACGGAAATGTTAATGGTCGATTAAGCTAGTTGATTATGTAATGACACTAACGATGTTGTAAACCAGGCTTTTATTGGTCTAGTTGTAGAGGATCAGTATTTTTCGCTTTGATATAAAAAGCCTAATCAAACCTCTGATCATATAAATGTGGATGGAGAGGGAGAGGAATACCAAAGAAACGAAGGATGGATTGTGTGAGGAATGATATGAAAGAAAAAAAATATATATGCGGTCGAATTGAGAAACCTCCTTTTTTGAAGTCGGTTAAAAAAGGAGTAAATGATAGCGTGACGGTTAACAGAGGAGAATGGAAGAAAAAAACAATCGGGGCAGTCTTTGGGGACTGCCGATAGAAGTGACACAAACAAAAAGTACACAGGCCCCGCCCCAGTCGTAGCACTGGTTGTGCCCCGCGCATGCCTATGTGGTGCTACGCCTTAGCGGATCACCTACGAGAGCTACGAAGCGTGACCGCACGTTACGTCAAGTGACGATGAGTTCAATGTTTTTCCTTCACCCAAAAAGCGCTCAACGCGCCTAAAGATGTTTTCACTTTAAAACCGTTCACCAAGTAACATGGGAAGGGAAGGAAGTTGATAATGAAGTAAGCCTCTGATCAGTTAACCTACTTGCAAATCCCAATTCCCTCGTAAGCTCTTGATTGGTTGACCCGAATAAAGCCAGCCAGAAACCGGAAAAAAATCAATGGCTTAAGAATACCCGAGGGTGACTACCAATTTAGAGTGGGCTAATAAATGTGCTTCTTAAGTTCTTACACATGTTATTATGTTGCGAGGCACCTTGTGAGCGAATACTGGGATATCCCGTGGGAATTTCGAAATCCTTATTACTTATCTCGGAGTCTCTGTAGCTGCCCCCTATTATTTGTGGGAAACATATCTGGCGAAATGTGGGTGTACCTACTATTAGATACATCTGCTTTACCCTTCGAAGATTACAGGCGTGATGTTATGTTGTTTCTTAAGGTCATGATAAAGGGAAACTCTGTTAAAAAAATCAGCTTTATAGGCCCAAGGGTTTGGGCTGGGCGTTGATGAGACAGTCAGTGAGTCAGTCAGGAGTTTGTCTTCGTATATATTGGAGTTTATGTCGATGGCTATAAGAGTAGAGGAAGACCAAAGAACCAACCAATGGTTTAGGCGCAAAAGGCCTAATTCTCAAAATGGCAACTGAGTCGCAAAAGGACTAGTTCTCAAAATGGCCAATTCGCAAAAGGACTAATTCCTAAAATGCCCAATTCGCAAAAGGACTCATTCCTAAAATACCCAAATCACAAAAAGACTAATACTTAAAATGCCCAATTCTCAAACTGGCAAATTCTCAACTGAGATAACTAAATGCATCAGGAGTATTTTCCATGAATATTAAAATGATTATTTACTAACCATATTCATCATTAATACGCATCACACATAGCCTTTCTCGTTTAAGCCAGACCTTATTCCTAGTTCTTAGGGTCGTCACTAAAAGAAGACACCCATGTTTTTTTGTTTTAATGAGTTTTTTTTATTATGTTTACTTTAAAATACAGGGTGACAAAACCCTTAACTCAACTTATTGCATTTTGGCCCACCGTTTTCCATCTCCTTTGCCATTTAGAGAATTGGACATTTTAAAGATTAGTCCTTTTGCGAATTGGGTAATTTAAGAATTAGTCCTTTTGCGAATTGGCCATTTTGAGAACCAGTCCTTTTGCGACTCAGTTGCCATTTTGGGAATTAGGCCTTTTGCGCCTAAACCGAATGCGTGAAGGATGATATCGCTAGAAAGGAGGTGACTGCTGAGATGACGAGTAAAAGAGAAGTATGGAAGAAGAAGACATGCTGCTACAACTACACTACAACAGCCCATAACGTCCACTACTGGACATAAGCCTCTCCCATGATGGGAGGATTTGCCGTAATCTCCACGCTTGGCAGGCGTATTGGAGATCGCAGTGATGAAAGACTAACAGAAAACGCTGCTGCCCATTCTCAGGTCTACGGAGGCGCAAGGTGTTCTGCCTCAAACATTAGTCGCCTTATACGACACCCGTGAGTGTAACGGGTTGGTTCTATTCTACTCTGCCGGATACCACACGGCTACACGGACATGCTGCGCCGACCACAAATTAATTGGGATCAGGGCGCGAGAATAATGATGAATTATTGATGATGTGTATTACCACTACTTACTTAACCAATGTACACTTACCTTAACATTTAACCGCTGAAGTGTTTACTAGTGTGAACAATTTACTTATTCATGTACATAAATTATCAAGTAAGTTCTAGGTGTAGGTATATTTATATACGTATACAATATTTATTTACCCGAGTAATTTGCAATGCAAGGTACTAATGACTTGTTTCTAAAAAAAAGTAAAATACATAAATCACACCTGAATACAGTGAAGTTAAAATTAAAAATAAAATAGGTAGTATTTTCTTGTGAAAATTTCCGCGTTTGTTTGTCGTTCTTGAGAGTGATAGAAATTGATTGTAAGTATAGATTTTGAGTTCTATAACAGGTGGGAAATAATAAAAATGTGTCCAATATTTTTTGAAAATCTATCTGACAGACTAATTAGATTTTTTTGTCATCTACCCTATTATATGACGGAAAAAAGAGTAAATGCGTGACGATTGACAGAGGAAAATCGAAGAAAAAAACGTGTTGCACCGACCCCCAGTAACATGGGACAAAAAGACAAGCATAGTAAGAGCTAATTCAAATAAATAGTAAGAAAAAGAGATAAAGAAAAAGAAATAGCAAGAGCTAATTCAAATAAATAGTAAGAAAAAGAGATAAAGAAAAAGAAATAGTAAGAGCTAATTCAAATAAATAGTAAGAAAAAGAGATAAAGAAAAAGAAATAGTAAGAGCTAATTCAAATAAATAGTAAGAAAAAGAGATAAAGAAAAAGAAATAGTAAGAGCTAATTCAAGTAAATAGTAAGATAAAGAGATAAAGAAATAGTAAGAGCTAATTCAAATAAATAGTAAGAAAAAGAGATAAAGAAAAAGAAATAGTAAGAGCTAATTCAAATAAATAGTAAGATAAAGAGATAAAGAAAAAGAAATAGTAAGAGCTAATTCAAATAAATAGTAAGAGAAAGAGATAAAGTAAAAGAAATAGTAAGAGCTAATTCAAATAAATAGTAGTAAGATAAAGAGAAAAAGAAATAGTAAGAGCTAATTCAAATAAATAGTAAGAGAAAGAGATAAAGTAAAAGAAATAGTAAGAGCTAATTCAAATAAATAGTAAGAAAAAGAGATAAAGAAAAAGAAATAGTAACAGCTAATTCAAATAAATAGTAACAAAAAGAGATAAAGGAAAATAAATAGTAAGAGCTAATTCAAATAAAGGATAACCGGCTTTCTTGACCGCTAAAATTGCTCACACTTATGTTATTCATGAATGCTTGTATGACAAAGTGTTTGTGCTGTCGTTGATTACGAAACTCCCGTAAATTCAAGCCTGAGCCATACGATTTCCATTCCAATAAAACAATGTTTATTGAAACTGAAAATGACACACTTATCTCTATTTTAAATTACCGTAAGACATCATAAAGTTATTACGCGTTTAAATTTTCAAATATCAGTCAACGGTTACACTATGGTTGTACCGTTATGTTCGAAGTAAAAACTGTCTATCTATTTGTCATTTGAATATTAGCACATTGTACTTTTGTATGAGTGTGTAAGTTAAACCTGTGCTCGGAAAATTCCGATGTTTATTTTCATAAAAATATGTTATAACTTATCGTGTGAAAGCAGGTTTTGTGTTGAAAATATTGATAAAATTGGTGCTCTTTTTTTGCGCTAAAAAGTATATTTGGGCTGGCAAATTTTGTCTTTATTCAGAAATGTATCTGAAAAAAGTTATCAACTCCCAATCATTTCTTATTATTTCTGCTCTAAGACATAATAATATAATTCATAATCAAAAGTCTCGCAAAAACCCAAAACGCGCCCTTCACCACTTCTAGTCTTTAACTTGCGAATAAGAAGTACCGGAACGAACTCCTCAGCTACGATAGTACAAGTGGTGTGGAAATTTTAAATCGTGTAGCAAGTCGTCTGCTGCATTGAATTACCACTTCTTAGCGTGTCGATGGCAATCTAAATTGTATCGGCCCAGAACTGAGCCCCGATTTTGGCGCTTTCAGTTGCGTCCATCAGTTCCTGTTGTGAACAAACACAACCCGCAGGACACGATATTGAGTGCCCCGTCGTTTGTGGAATTACCACTTATATAGGGTATATTATTGGGTCCAGCATTCCCAAAAACTTTCCTATGAACATTCCTAGAAAAGCTAATCATTCTGTTTACCATGACGTGTGACGTTACGTATGTCACGACGTCAGAATGTCTAAGGTAGTAAATCATGCGGTGTAACGGCCGTCTATGTCAGACAAATCAGTGCCAAGAATCCGAATTGTGTCTGACACCTGTAGTTTATGGAGGGCAATCAAATACTGCACATTGGTGGAAGGTATAGCCAGGTAATGCGACGTCAATAATTGATTTCAGCCTATCACACTTCAGTGGCTCTGACTGTGATAGACAATGACGCGGTTCCGCTCGTTTGAATTTCCTGATATGCCACGCACTCTAATCTTTGATTCGGATTCCCTTTTTTTAAATTTTCGCAGTCTACCGCACCGCACTGCATATCTCCTTCTCTATACTCATTCCCTCAGTGATGACTTGATGAGGATCTTGATCCATTCTGTTGATGTCTTGCCTAGCTTTAGCCTTAACTAGATATATCGGTTCTGGGCCCTTGGAGACTAGACATAGGTCTCTAGAAATTGGAGTGTCAGCATGAATGATTATCGGTTTTAGATCCTGTGGAGTCAAAACTGCAATTAATTAATTCGCCCCTGCTGTCTTTCATCTAGACTTCGGTTATTTTTGGACACTGCGGTCATAAGCCTTGCCCATCCAATCTGCTCCAGATAACTATTAACATATTAACTACAACGCATATGATGCAGTAATAATAACAGTAACCTTTTGCTGACCTATCCTTTGGCACTTTGAACAACACAATATATGGATTAAGTGATGTCACAACGTGGAGTCGGCTGTCTTGCCGGCTCAAAGCCAAGAATGCAGTCTTTTATTTACAGAGTGTATGAATTATGAAGAGATTTGGCGATTGTATGTCTAGTGGTAAGAAATAAATGGTTTAGTACAGACAGTTTCGATTTTGAATTGTATAGATGCTGTCTTTAAGCTTTCATAGAATACATGCAGGAGCTGGAAAGCTGCAGCTCTTTATTAAGTCTATATTATTATCAAATCTTTGTTTGTCATTAGATATTTGACTGTTTCCAGTCCCTCTTTGAGTTTCTTATCAATCGAAAGATTATTCTGGATTGCTGATCGCCTTATCATTCGATTATCCTTCTTCATCATCATTAATTTTACACTTATTACACAAATTTGCCTTACTGCCTATTTCAACGGGATATCTTGAGGAACTAAAAGGTGGCCTCTAGCCAAACGTGGATGTAGATCATCGTCAATTACCCACAATTATGTAATAGCGGTGAACCGCAAGTCTATGGAACTGCGTCAAACCGCAACTAAGCACAAGTACACAAACCGTCCCTGGCACTACTCCAAGAAATAAAGACCGTTACAACAAAAAAGAGGCATCCATTTATCGACCACATTATATCCACTAGCTATGTGTCTAATGTGTCTATCCCTAATTCATTCTCTATCATCAAAAAAATAACATTAGTTAACCAATCACGTGCGATGCCCATAACTCCTTGCCTTCGTGGTCCGAAGACACCGAACCATAAATAATTCAACTCTACGATCACATTATCTATGATTGTACTGACATTTGAGCAGAGACAAGCACGTGTGGCTTCTATTTTGGTTGAAGCGTGTTTCTTTGATGAGGGCTTAACGTGTCCAGTATACTTTGGACTATGGGCGTAAATAGTGTTCTTGCTTGTGAAGGCGGCGATCTAGAATATTTTCAAAATAAGTATATAAATCACCACTGCTGTCAATACGATGATATGCTTCTTCTTACATAGAGGAGGATTGCGTCCCAGCAGTGGGAGCGAATCTGATTGTGTATAGTAAATTCAACTGTACCGTATTTTGATGCCTCTCAAGCAAGATATTATGCTGGTCGTTTTCTGATTGAGTTGTTTGAATACAATATTACTGTTCTCGATTTGGTGCCAGCAATTGTTTAGTTTGATTACGACAATGACGATGGCAATGGTTGGTGCTTAATATTGAATAATACTTGTCATTTTTATTGAGTTTGGAAGCCTTTATGTTCTATTATCTAATGGGGCCATCAGTTGATACTCTCGTAAAGATATTACCGATATTAGAGATCATAGTTAAAGTAACTATAATGTGAAATCGAAAGTAACGCCTATGGCAATGTTAAGACAGTTCAACCAAAATGAAAATAGGCTGTATGCTGTATTAGTAATCTTGTGAGGATCTTCAGAAACGTCAGGTCACCAGGTGCGTAGTACTCGCATACAGCTAGGGTTGCCAACTTTTTTTACAAGAAATAAAGTATATTAGAGTCTGAGAAAAAAAATAAACAGTAGTTTTTTTTAATGTTTTAAACTCATATTTTTAGTGCTTCAATTTTGTATTATTTTTAAAAGCTTCATAGGCCTTGCTAAAATCAAAACTAAAATACTTTTTTATAAAATTTATTGAAGCTCTATTTCTGTCTTCCCGCCACACTTGTACTATTTATTCTGTGCCGCCACTTTGCATTCATTACCAAAGAACCGAAAATTTTGATGCTGAAAACAGTATTTTGTATAAGTACTTTATTTTTGTTTAACAGCAAAAAGTGTATGTAATAAAAAACAGTATAATACTGTTTTTAACAGTATAGTTGGTAGTTGGCAACCCTGCATACAACGTGCGTATGATATGATGCCTCGTCCACATTCATAAATCTGGTCATACACCAGATTTATGAATGTGGACGAGGCAAAATAAGTATGTAAGGATCGAAGCAGGTGGCGCTCTGTGGTTTCTGCCTACTCCTATGGGGAAAAGGCGTGAGTCTGTAGTCAAAAAAGTTTCTCTGTTCCTTCCGAAATAATACGGAAGATATCTCAATCTTCACTCTCGAATCTTCCAAGCAAAAATCCACTTTGTCTACCAAAACTAAAGGATCACTTCAGTTGAAAGGCACAGAGTTGCAACGAGAACGCCATTTTTTTACTCGACTACGACAAAGTCAAAAGGTAGGGTTATGCTTTCAGCTGTTTCTTTTTCCAGTATCTTTAATTGGGTGTTTAGTCTCAACGGACCGCTGTCAATTCATTTTGGTCCGTTCAGACGTAGACAAAAAATGTTCACGTCCAAACGGACCGGTGTCAAAAAAAACAAATGAATAAACAATAATAAGTTTAAAGGGAAACAAAAAAAAGCATAACAAAAAAAAAAAAAAAAAAAAATTAAAAAAACTGCCGCCTGACCTTTACAATCACCTCTGATTATAATTAAGAACACCAATAACAAAATTATTACTAATATTAATAATCATACCTATATTGTAGTAATAGAGTTCTAGAAATATTATTTTGAGATTTTTGAATTTATTGACGTTAATTCTATGGAAGTATGCTTGCGGCGTATGTCATCTAACCATTATGTCTTTTAAAATTGAAATGTCTGTTTGTAATTTTATAACAGCTTTTACTAAATGCATTTTGAAAGTACTTATACAAAAACACATTTTTTTTTAAATTTTGTGTCTGTCTGTCGGTTCCGGCTAATCTCCGAAACGGCTGGACCGATTTTTACGGAACTTTACTGGCATATAGCTGATGTTATCAGGAGCAGCTTAGGCTACTTTGAATTCCGTGCAAAAAATTAAAACCCTTGAAATTATTAACAAAACTCGATTCAAATGGGGAAGATTTCAAATTCAACATGAATGATGTAACCAAGATTTTGTAACAATATTTTGATTTAAAAGAGTGTCCATGGAGTTTCTTGCCCGTTCTTCTCCATCGAGATCTACGCTAGGGAATGGGCAACTACAGTACTTTCTCAAGTTATTATGTCTTGTGACTGGGACTGTAGCTTTGTTTTCTTTTGTATCTTTGACATTCAAAAGTGCCGTATAATTGAAATAAATGCTTTGAGTTTGAGTTTGATTTTGAAGTAATCTTTTTATAATCATTTCACGCTGACAAACGTCGCAGGGCACAGCTAGTTAATAATAAAGGTTGAAGGCTACGATTCGAATTCATTCAATTTAGCTTTGGCTACGCCTGCTGAACAGGTGCTGCTTGCTTCTGTAATAACAAACACCTGCAAACATAATCACATTCCAATTCAATTGAAATAATGTTACCAATGTGAAACTGAAAACAATGGATGGTGGTAACTGTTGACATGGTGTGTAATAGAGGAGTATAGAAGAAACAAGATGCGTCGACCTCGAGTGAGTTGGGATATGGGGGCAAAAGGAAGGACAACGCCGTCGAGGTCGACCGAAGCGGAGGTCGACCAAAGCGAAGGTCGCGAGATGATCTGATAATGTTTGCGGAGTTAACGTGATCAGAGATCGCAGAGGATTGAGAGGTGTGGAAGGAGAAAGGGGAGGCCTGTACCCAGCTGTGGGACACGATGTAGGCAGGATAAAAATGGTACCATTCCAAATGTTGGTTCCATTTGTAATGGTAACGAGATACCGAAAAGACTGCAACAGCGAATAAAACAGACAGAATACAAATGTAGGCTGGATAAACGACGGCGACGATATAGGAAGCACCGCTCTTTACAATTTTATTTTTTTAATAAATTTCTTTATTGGCAACAGAAAAATGTGAGACCTGTCATTTTGTCGAACAATGAAAGATGAACAAAAGATTTGTCGATTTCCTTTCGTGTCTAAGGTGGTCATGCTAAGCGGGCAGAGCTAGGTTAGAGTACCTGTATTTCAGAAGCCAGTGACTTCTTCCATTTAAGTTACAATTGGGCAAGTTTTATGCAGCAAAAGGTGACTAAATTACTTAAAATTAAGTTTATTACTTATTCATCATTAAACATTTAATTACTGAAGCACTAAAAATAGAATTAGAATAAAAACAGGATTAAAAATAGCGCGATTTCAATAAGCGCGATCGATAAAATTTCTTTCATATTAGGTACTAAGGCAGCATGAGCGCAGCACGAATGACCTAGTTATTGAAGTCAGTATGAGGTGAGACTCTGCCCACCGATCTTCGTTTTAGCTTGTCGATGACAATTTAACACTTCAATACCCGCAATTACAGACACAATTAAAATAACAATGCACCGTGCCTCTGGAGGCACGGCCGGGAGCATACGGGTTAAATCGAGTTGGCCCAAAATTTGGCGAGTTTCGGAGTTTCAGTAGCGTCCACCAGCTCCTGGGATGTGCAAACAACAGGACAGGCAGAACACGATATCAAGTGTCCCATCGTTTATGGGGCAACCAACACCCACCCATATAGTTGGTTAAAGTAGCGTGTAAGAAAGCCATTGTTAGAAACATAAGTTAATTTTATAGTCGAACAAAATCTTGTATATTCGTCACACAAATGCTTGTCTTTTTCTGCCAAGTTTCGGATCTCTGTGGGCGCTTGCCAAATCACCTGCAGTGTCGGAGAATGTAGAAATATTTGGAGCCAACTCCACCGTTCAATGTGTCTTAGATGTTGTACATGGACTCTTTGAGAATAATCATGTAAATGTCATTATCATTATTATTCTCTTGCTCTTACTACACTACTACTACATCAGCCCATAACGTCCACTGCTGGACATAAGCCTCTCCCATGATGGGAGGAATTTGCCGTAATCTCCACGCTTGGCAGGCGTATTGGAGATCGCAGTGATGAAAGACTAACAGAAAACGCTGCTGCCCATTCTCTGGTCTACGGAGGCGCAAGGTGTTCTGCCTCAGACATTAGTCGCCTTATACGACACCCGTGAGTGTAATGGGTTGGTTCTGTTCTAGTCTGCCGGATACCACACGACTCTTGCTCCTATCACAATTTATTTGCGGTCGACGCAGCATGTCTTCTCATTCCATACTTCTCTATTGCTCTTCATCACTGTTCTTCTTCATCGAGATCTACGCTTGGGAATGGGCAACTACAGTACTTTCTCAAGTTATTATGTCTTGTGACTGGGATTGTAGCTTTGTTTTTTTTTTTTTGTATTTTTGGCATTCAAAAGTGATCAATGGTCTAATTGAAATAAATGCTTTGAGTTTGAGTTCACAACAGACCCTCTTTGCATGCCATCTCATGCTTCACACAGTCCATCCATTCTTTTTTTGGTTTTCCTCTACTCTAAAATAAATGTATGGTTGGATAAAGTAATTCGTCAATGTTTGTGGAAATACATGAAATATCTACGTTAGTTTTGTTGACATTCTGTGGTAGTTAGTCATTTCAGTTTTCCTGATAGGAGCAGGGTTACGTTATGTCGAATTCAATGGACATTTTTGATACTGCTTCCTATTTGAAATACAGTTTTTTTTTAAAAGAACGTCTTTTTTACGAAAATAAATTACTTCAAGTAGCTACGTGACATGTAAGCCGTTCAAAATTAAAGAGTCTGCTATGAAAAGTCGGTTCTACACATTTACATGTGGAATTCGATCTTACCGATGTTTTACTGAAGAGACATACAAAAGAATTGTACTACAGCTAGTTCTTCCTTATTTAGTTAGTTATATTTATAACATAGTTCTGTTGCCGTAGTTTCAGCCAGTTCTTATTTATCAAATTGAGATTGAGTGATCTAACAAAGAGAGGATCTTCATCATCATCATCATCATTTCAGCCGCAAGACGTCCACTGCTGGACATAGGCCTCCCCAAGTGTCGCCATATTGACCGGTCCCGTGCGACTCGCATCCAGCGGATCGCTGCAACCTTCACCAGCTCATCGGTCCACCTAGCGAGAGGCCTTACAACGCAACGTCTTCCGGTTCGCGGTCTGTTCGTTTTGTGTCTAAGCTATTAAAGCGCTCTTAAAATGTACAATTTACATGTTGTCTAAAAGCGATTAGCGAACTATCAACACAGATGTGACGTAAACAATCAGTTTGTTGACAAATGATAGGAATTCAAGGCGATTGCCCGACTGTACACCCGCCGGCAATGTTAGCATTAGGCTGTTTGTCAATATTTATGAAACTGTTATGTGCTGGTTGAATTTATAACGAACAGTTTTAGTTTGCAGGTAAAGATGGCATTGCTTGTCAAGAAAAAATGTCTCGCTTCTTACGTTTATTTTAGTTCTCTGGTATGCCGCCTGCACAGATAATTATGATGGTCGAAGTATCTTGTTTCTGAACGTTAGGTATTTGCTTCGGTGTTGTGTGTAAGAAAGAGTTGATGACGAATTGGAAGATAAATGCTTGCTGCGTTGACGTCAAATAAATTAGGTTGTAACATGCAGATAGGGTTGCCACCTTTTTTTAGGACGAATAAAGTATTTTTTCATTTTGGTAGAACAAAAATAAAGTACGCAGCATAAAAAAAAGAGTATTTATTATTATTTTTCGTTATTTGTCTTTAAAAACGTATTTTTTGTTGCTCTTTGCGACATTTAAGAAATACTTGTCTTTCGTGAATATATTTACAGCCTCTTTGCAATCAAAAAATCAAAAACCAGTTTATTTAAACTAATAAATACTCATTAACCAGTAACGAGCCAGTAACAATCAGTTTTACGTAAATACAGTATTTTAGCGTACTTTATTAGTGTCGTAGATTATAAAGTACGCCTACATGAAAAAGAGGACAACTCTATTTAAAGAGTACGGGTGGCAACTAGGGCTTTCAATCCGGTGTTCCGGAGTTTCGTAAGTCCGGAGTTTCGGAGCGATTTTAAGCATTTTTCAAATCCGGAGTTGAAATAGAACACCGGAGTTTTAACCGGTTTTCAAAAACCATGTAAACTTTATTTACAAAACGACGAAAAACGCATCTTAATTCTTGAGCGAGTTGATTTTAGTTGAGATTTGGATTCGTAAGAGTAGAAAAAGCAATTTATGACAATGGCGGATGCAGAGGATAACACCTTTCGGAAGCGTACCACTATCTGCTGTGTGGCTTGCCGACGAGCGTGGAGTCATAACGAGCATTCTCGGCAGCAGGCTTTTTCTGCACGAAGCTTAGAAGTTCTCTTTCTGACTCATCTTTAAATGCCTTATCGTTTTTCAAAACATATTACCAAGAACTCCGATCTCAAAAAAAGTAGATTTTTTAGGTACTTACCTACCTAAGTATAAGTTCATGATTATTATTTTATTGTAACTTGCCAAACAAGAGTTTATTTTTTATGATTGTTTTAATATTTTATAATGCGTATTAGTTGTCTATTATAACGTCTGTCTGTCAGACAGTAAATTTTTAAACAAAAACACTGATTCCTTAACAAATAAAACTTCTATTGATTAAAATAAAGGGACTTTTTTTTGATTGCTCAACATCGTAACTAGCTCCGAGGTTGATAACTATTCGAGGTTTAATGCCCTAGTGGCAACCCTACATGCAGACCAGGGTCCTCTTCTTTTAGATGAAAAAGGGAATTTATTTGAAACTAGGAAGCATGTAAAGAGCCTCCAAGTATGACGGTTCTCAAGTTCCCCGGGGACTCTCGGTGAATGACCAGCTCCAGCTATGCCCAAGCCTAGCTTATATTGACTTACAGCAGCTTATTGCGACTCAAGAAACAATAACAATAACCACTTTTTATTTTATGACGAAGCTTTCTCTAGAATTCTAGATACAGCTAATCAAAATAGTCTGTGCTTTAAAGATATTTCTAGCAATTTTATTCGGCATTTCTTTATTTTTGACCGTCATGATTACCTAGTAAAAAATATAAGATTCTGCTGAGTGATGATTTTGCAAAATGTTGTGTAGGCAATAAATCAGAATTTCATGAAAATTGTTTATTACAGTGAAAATTACTCACTACATGATTCATGATTTTTAAGGAGTGGCACGATAGTATTTTACCAACATGATAAGTCAAAACTCAAATTTTTAACTTTCTTCCGCGGATCTCCTATCATCATCAGCATTTCAGCCGAAAGATGTCCACTGCTGGACATAGGCCTCCCCCAAGTGTCGCCACATTGACCGGTCCCGTGCGACTCGCATCCAGCGGATCCCCGCAACCTTCACCAGGCCATCGGTCCACCTAGTGGGAGACCTTCCAACTTTCGTGTATCTCCTATACCTAACAGAATGTATTGTGTTTTAGTCTTTGGCTTATTTTCAAGTTCTATAAATTACTGGCACTTCGTCCACAAAAACGATGATAGCCCGTCTAATTTTCATGATTATAAATATAATTTATAATATTTATAACTTAAAGTACTCACGAATAATGTAGCTTTCTGCCAGTGAAAGAATTTTAAGAATAAATTGGATCATTAGTTCCGGAGATTACCCCTACATACAAACTTACAAACAAGTCTTATATCTTTATAATGTTGTAGTACTAGCTGATGCAAATTATAAAATCATATACTAAAACATTCCTCTTGAATAACTCTGTCTATTAAAAAACCCGCATCAAAATCCGTTGCGTAGTTTTAAAGATCTAAGCATACATAGGGACAGACAGACGCGGCGGGGGACTTTGTTTTATAATATTACTAGCGGCCCGTCCTGGCTTCGCACGGGTGGACATTTATTTTCTTCTAATTCCCCTCCCCCCTTATAATTGTGAATGTCAAATAATTTGCAAAAGTTTGCATAAAGTTGGATCAAACTGCACACGGTGTGCAAATTTGATTAAAATCGGTTAAGTAGTTTAGGAGTCCATCGCGGGCAAACAAGTGACACGTAATTTATATAAACTAGATTATATGGTGATAGTGAAGTATAGATCACATGAGGATGTCCCTTTATTTTATTTAGAACAAACATGTTCTGTGAATAACCAGCTGCAGTAAATAATATGCCTACACGTGTTTGTCGATACAGTTATCGATATCGCTTTTAATTTATTGTAATTGAAAACAACTCTAACTTTGTACGGTGGTCATTAATTTTGTGTGCAATATCGATGACACTGGGTTTTGATAGTGTTAATGAGGATATTATTTTAGGTAGTAAAGTCAATTAAATATTAAAAAAAATACGAAATAGTATGTTATCAATCATTTCCATCATCGAACATATCATCATTCTCCTGCCTTTAGACCAGCCCGCTTAGCATGACCACCGTAGACACGAAAGAGAATCGACAAATCTTTTGTTCATCTGTCATTTTGTCGATTCAATGACAGATGAACAAAAGATTTGTCGTTTCTCTTTCGTGTAACACGATAAAGGAAAACTTTCCTCACGATATTTTCTGGATTAAATAAACTTTTCAGTCACAGGCGCCAATTTTAGACTTCCTCATGTACATTGTTTTTTTATTCTATCACCAAACCAATATAAATCAAAATGTATTACAACAAGTTTTCCATTCAATAAAACATTTCATCACTCTGAAAGCGTTACAGCTGGTTTGCATATCATGATTGATGATGCTTCTCATCTCGTCCTACGTAACGAATCTAGCATAAAATATAAACACATGATATCAATGAGTTCTTGGAACAGTTAGTCATACATAAATATTATCTTAATTAATTCTTTTTAAATGGGAAACGTGTTTCGTTTGAGCCCGAGATCACGGTCATGTTTAATCTCCGCGGCTTTCATTGGTGTTTTCTTTAGGGGTCGTCCTTTAATCACGTGAGGTTCGAACAAGGGGGAGGGGGTCAAGGGGGGTGATGAAGATCATATGAGAATTACGTGTATTTTTTCGTAGGATTGAAAGAAATAAAGTAATGTGAGACCTATACATATTTTTAAGAAAAAGAAAAATGAATTAAAACCCAATCAAGCGAGTTTGTGCCTAAAAAACAAATAAAAAATTGTTTTTATTTTTTTTATTAAAAACAAATTAAAAAAACTACAGTTTGGCTGCTAAGAGAATACGTTCCTGACGTCTGTCAGTTGGTATATAAATTTGGCGCAAAATTATAATATTTATTGTTATTTGATTTAGTGATATTGTTTTTAATAATATTATTTGTTTATAGGGCAAAAAGGGTAATAATAGGTAAGATAGATAAGCTTTAAATTATAGAACATCACCAATAATACTAATACTCGCGACCTGTCAGGAACGCATTCTCTCAGCGGCCAAACTGTATCTGAGTTTTTAAATAATAAAAAATACACGTGATGCTGGGAGGTGGGAGGAGGGGTGGTGTAAAACCTCACGACGTATCTGCACCAATTGGAGTAACATCCCCGGTTATAAAAGTGGCCTGAAAACTTCACGTGATTAAAGGATGACTCCCTTATTTCCTTAACTTTTTACTGCGCAAAAATGTGACTGTATTAGTTAGGTAGGTAGGTGGTAGGTGATAGGTGTAGGATTGTAGGTAGGCAGGTGTTTCGGAATCGATAACGTAGATAACACGATCATGACATTTAGATTGCACCAAAACAAAGTAGTAACGTTTGTGAGACTGTGTGGTACATACAGAGCTAAAATTAACCAACACGTCAACTGAGAAGCACAGTAATTCGAAAGAATCTGAAGAAAAAGTATTCTAGTTCGTAAATATCGCCATTAATATTATTGGAATTGAGAGGTTTGAAACGCAATTACGACGTTGTCTTTCGTTTTCCTGTTGCAGAAAAATAAAAATGGCTTCCATTATTTTGATCGAGGATATGGGTGAGTTATTTTGAGTGCAAAATTTTTGTTTTATTTTTCATTTTTGCGTCCTTCAACCAATTTGGTTAAACCGTGAACCGTGTAATATTGCCGTTTATCGTTATTTTAGTCTTACAGTTCCATTCTTATGCCTATGTCCAGCAGTGGACGAGTTTCGACTGAAATGGTAATGATGATGAAAATTTCCATGAAAAAATACTTGCGATAAAAAAAACTTCACCTTATTAGGCTCCGCTTAAGTCTGATAGGAATGCAAAACATAATAGACAAAATAAAGGGTGTAAAACACCTCTTAACGAAGTCGAAAGGCACTTGTTCTCCTCGTCATTTCGATCATTTTTTTGTTCTACACCTTAACTGGAAACCTTCTAGTTACGGAGATATTGGGGGTCAAAGTTCCAACTTTTTGACATTTTTTTGACTATTCAATCCATCCATCAGCACAATGTTTTGAGTGCGTTACATTGAGTTCTACCACAAAACATGATTTTTCACCCAGAAAAAAATCGTTTCCCAGCAATAATTTTTGCGTAAAGTTACTTAGTTTGATGTACAGAATGCTTGATTGACGGCTTCGTGATGAGGTCTTTTACACCCTGTAGATAAATAAACCTCCAACCAATTATCAGACTGCAACATGTCTGTTCAGGAGGCGTAGACAAAATCCCTTTTCTGTAAGCGTTAACGCCAACAGAAAGATCATATTGTATGGAGTTGACATTAGCTTTAGAAATGTCACGTGACTGACGCTAAATTGGTAGACAAAGTCATTATTCCTCATGCGGAAAGGAACGTCGAAGAGAGCGTGACCTCGAAACGCCAAACATATTCATCAAAACCTATCAAAATGGTAGACAAGTGCCAGTTTTGACAGCCGTAAATGCTATTTTGACGTTTCCGCAACACGCTAGAATAGCGGGAACTCGGACCCTGACGCTAACAGTAATCAGTGATAAATTTATTTCAAATTAATCTAATAAAATGCATCATCATCATCATCAGCCTATTAATGTTCCCACTGCTGGGACACAGGCCTCCTCTCAATGAGAGGGAATGGGCTATAATCTACCACGCGGGCCCAGTGCGGGTTGGTAGATGTCACATGTCTTCGAATTGTTTGGTTCTAGGACATGCCGAAAATGCATACTTTGAGATTATTATGGGCAGCTAATAATGAAGGAGCATTGCAAAGACGTCAAACTTAATGCTATGCAATAAGTATTAAGGTATGAATTCGAGTTTATCTATAGAAGAATAACAAATGTACGAACTACAATCATATAAGTACACCCACCATTGTGAGCCCTTTGTTTATATTATTCATTCCTTAATCTCAAGTACTTCTAAAACTAGTTAAAATGGGAATGAATTTAGGAATAAGTAACAAAATATCGAGATAAACCTACCTTTCCATAAATTCTATCATTAAACTAAATTGCTTAGGACTAGCACGTAGTCTAGATTCCATCTAAAATAAAAATAAAATCACACATCAGCTAAAACACACGTATTACACACCATACTGTATTTTTAAAAATAATTTTAGGTTTATTCAAGTTTTTCAAAGATACTAACTAAATCACAGTTCTTACACTAACTTATGTAATTATTTAAAGCCACTTACTTTCTTAACACTTTAATTACTTTCAACACCACCAAACTTTTAAATTGATAGCGCGCTATTGCGTTTAACACATGTCATATCACATTTGACAACTGCTATACACTATGCCGTAGACAAATTATAGAGTTTTCCGTGCGACGCTGCGGAATAGGCGTTTCGCGTTCCATGTGTGACTTGTCTACCATTTTGGTCACGCTAACGTTAAGTCCTTAGCGTTAAAGGAATAAGCGTGAACGGAAAACGCTTGGATTTTGTCTAGGCCCCCAGATCTTCATTATCAAAGAGTACATTATGTACCTATATTTCTATGTATTAAAGAGAAGAGTCCATTATGTATCTACCTATGTAACATATTGGCACGTGTAATATGAATCATAATAAAGATTTACTGTTCTAATCATTAATTGTTAATTAGCACGCGTGAGGACACTTTAAACTAAATAAATATATCATGCACTTATTTCACTGTAAGGAGCTGGGTTTTTAAAACTCTGGCAGAACTTCAAACGGTATAAAATATTGATGGTCATAATTGCGTTCATTTTAGTTTTGTGTCGGTATGACAAGTTGTGAGTGGGAAATTGGCTAAGGGGCATTGCAGGCTGTCACGTTGCCAGACCATTTGTGGATTTGACTCACTTTTTATAGCCTAGGTTCTGGATGGAGACTATCTGTTGGCACTTAATTTTAGCGTCCCTCAGGGACTCTCCTTCTCGAACGGTCTCTCAATTCGAACGTAATTTTACTTAGGGAAGGACTTTCCGATACTTTTCGTAAGCAACTGATATCCGTCGGGAAAATAGCCGACATCTGTCAGCTAGGCAGCCGACGACTGACAAGCTGCGTAGCCGACACGTGTGACGCGCTTCGTCATACAGGCGACATTTTCTGTAACCATGTCATATCGTCCTGCAGGCCCTTCGAAATGTAGTCCAACTAATTCAATAACTTCTCCCATTTCAAATCGGTTTTTGTCTTTGGTGCTCTGCATGTCTTTGATCTTCCTGGCCTTGTCTTATTCTACTCGGGGTCTGCGCAACACGTTTTCTTCTTCCATTCTTCCGTGTCAGACGTCACGGCATCATTTACTCCTTTCTCATTCATATCATTCCTCACACAATCCATCCATCTTTTCTTTGGTCTTCCTCTCCTTCTCCATTTATCATCATTCATGTCCATCACTCTTTTAGTCACATGCGTTTCCTCCCTCTTTATTACATGACTGTATTCCTCCTCATTACAAGAGTATACTGCTTCATCATCATCTGCCTAGCCTTTTCCCAACTTAGTTGGGGTCGCCTTCCAGTTTTACCGGATGCAGCTGAATACCAGTATTTTATATGGAGCGACTGCCTATCTGACCTCCACAACCCAGTTAGTACTGGTCTGTTGTTAGTGTGGACTGGTTGTCAGACTTTTTGGGCCTCTGACTACCTAACGACTGTCAAAGATCTACAAATGACAGCCGGGACCAACAGCTTAACGTGCTTTCCGAGGCACGGAGGAAACTCGGTATGTAATGGGTGGTCACCCATCCACAGACCAACCTAGGCAAGCACGGCTAAACCTAACGATCGACCCGAGCGGCTGTTATTATTTAGCCACGAGCTCCTCAAGAGTATACTGCTTATAAAACGTTTTGAAACGTACTTTTTCTATTACATTTAGGCATCACCAGCATGGCAGCATACCTAAGAAATTTTCTGAAATCTGCCATTTGAGTGTAAATATTTATATCATAATAAATAAAATTAATCTACGAATGTTAAGATAAGGATATAACGTGGTTATCTCTTGTTTTTGTAAATATTTTATTTATCTTTTACCACCAAAAGTTTTTGAAGCAATCGATAATTTTCTTGATAAAAAGATGAAGGTCAACAAAGGTTTGACGTCATAAGAGTTTTTAATATGCGTGGCCACTATTTTGAAATAATATAAAATAGCAGAAATTATCCCTGATTTCTCGGCTTCATACAAAAATCTTCCAACTCCTAGAATGCTTCTAAACCCTGTAGTTTTGGCTGTGTATCATCTGTTACTGAAAGTAAGATTTTTACTAAGTACATTTGTTACAAAATCATAAAAGTAAGCCGTAATAGTAATCAACTAATTTCTAAAGAGCCGATATCGATTGGCTATAGTGACACCGATGCCATTGTTTACAAACAATACATCAATACGGTATGTAGGTTAATTGCCCATGTGGGTCACATTCTGAACTGCTCACGGCACAATTTATTGAGGTACCCTAGTGTTTAAGACTTCAAAATTTGGAAAATAAAAAAGGGTTTTTGAGTTGTTCTTTCCGCAATAGGGTATATGCATGATTTTTTTAATTTTTTTTATCACTCTGAACAAAGCGTATTGACATCAGAAATAGCACAGTGAAATTATTTTATGAATGTCTATAAAAATACTGTTATAAGCATTTGAAAATGCTGATTAGACAGAGAGATCCGATACAAGTATACAACGAATGACGTCATTCGCTACATCGACGTACAAAATCCATACTAAATTCCGTTTATCTAGAAAGACATACAAACAAAAGTTTAAATTGGTCATAACTTTTGTGTTGTTTGGCAGATTTATGTCTTGTTTTCGCTTTTTGTCATTATTTTTAAAGTACTTTAACATTCCGTATCGGAATAAAAAAAGAAAATGTATGCAAATTTTGCATAAGTATCCCTATTAGACTTGAATGGGTTCTTTTAATTTTCAGTTGTCACTTGTCACTATTGTTTTTACCATTTCGCGTCCTCCTTCCGGTTGTGACGGAATCACGGAACCTGTCTAGTTCGTTCCGCCATATCCTTCGTGGCCTGCCGCGACCCACTGTGTCAGAGCACCAGTTTCCTTCCATTTTGGCCCACAGTTTGTCCGGAATGCGGCTCCAAGTCCCAATCTAGTGAAAACGGAAAATTTTATGAGATTTGACTATGTAGCAAAAAAACACCGTAGAAGGGTGCCAGCAGATGCTAATAAGGCTAAATACATATCTCGGAAGATCTGACATGCAGGTGATAGTTCTTATTAGTTTTCCATGAATGAAACGTCTATTAGTGCTCATTCGTTTTGAGTAAATGTTAAACTCGTGCTGTAAATGGGTTGTGGGGGTCAGATAGGTAGTCGCTCCACGTAAAATACTGGTATTCAGCTGCATCCGGTTAGACTGGAAGTCGACCCCAATAAACTTAGGAAAAGGCTAGGCAGATAATGTTATACTCGTGCTGCACAGGTGACTCATCAACCTCATTTTATCCGACTGTTTACATAGCCTTACAAAAAAATGCCAAACCCCGATTCGTGGTTTCCCCACAAGACCTGTTTTATAGTTGCAAAAGGACCAGAAATGTAAGTTTAATTTTTTTTTCTCTATCAACCACTGGCCTTGGCTTTTGAACTTCGGAAAACTTCTATAGCTTGCGCTACAATATTATTATTACAAGAAACTGCAATTACTGTAAGTGGTAAAATAATTAATCAGTCAATTCATACATTATGGTAAACTTATAAGTGCTCTATCACTTTCATATCAAACCTTCGAGACATGTAGGTACCAATTTGTCTGAAGTGTGGATACTTACTCCAGTTTTTATACATAGGTAAGTAACAAGTGAAAATTCTGATGGTTCAAGCCCAATTGCGGAAAGGACAACCAAATTCTTTTAAGCAGACTCTACAATTCTATTTCAAAAAGTACAAATTGAGTGAAAAGCACCACATAAACGTACAAATAAACAGCTAGTCTTAAATAGAACAGCAGTCGTGCTAATTGCCACAGTTATCTCAAGTTTTGTGACCCAGTTCTGCGTCGGCGCACGTCCGAAGCACGAGGGCAATGCGCAGGAAAACGCCCTGTATTGTGTGTCTATCTGTGTGTGTGGGTGTGTGCTGTATGGGTGTTTGTGTGACCTTCAGAGGTTTCCTCTATAGAGTGTTGGCTCCATGGGCTTGCTTTGTTGTCTGATTAAGTACTTATTCAACTATAAGTACTTTGTTTTGGGTTGGTTGGTGTTAGAAGTTTGGCCAATGTTGGCGGTTTGGTCAATATTTGTTGCCATGTCGATCGTATGTGTAGTCAAGTCGTTTTTATTTGCTGTTAACAAATAACCTTTGACCACAGTCCAAACGATAGATTATTGTGTCGAGGTGGTTCTTAAAAAAACAGTCTTAACTTTGCAAGTTAAGCTCAGGGCTGGATCTTTGTGGTGATGATTTGAGGTGACGAATATTGAAGAGTTAGGATGAGTTCCTGGTTTCGATTCCCAAGACGGGCTAAGTGATATTGAGTTTTTCCATCAATAATTTCTCAGTAGCAGCCACGGAGTCTGGATTTGCGCACGGTTGATGGCAATAGGTTCACCCCTATTCATGGGACTTAAACATAACTGGCGAAATGTGGGTTTACTATTAGGTAGGTAGACCTCCGTAACCCTTCAGGGATTACAGGCGTGATTAATTTAGCATACGTATTTAAAACATCGTTCTGTTTCAGTCAATCCTTTGAAGATGACAGAGATGGGTGGAAATCTCAATGTTAAGTCAAAAGTCTGTTAACAAAATGTTCGTATTATATCACAATTTATCTCAGCTTTGTTCACAAACTGTTACTCACATATTTATTGGAGGAGGGTGTTGAGTGCCTCTTGAATACAAAGTAGTGAAGAGCTTACTATCGGTACTTGAACGTTTATATTCGGACTCAAGAGTTATGTAATAATGTCGAGGTGTTAGGACATTTATACCGTGTTATTGTTAGATTAAAAACAAAGGACGAGAGGGTCTAGACAAAGAGTAATGTTCTAGATAACGGTGATAGATAAGTCAAAGACTTATCGGAGGTCTAAGGGTATTATGCACTTGAAATAAAACCACCGATGATTTAAGAGTCCTATTACATTTTTTACGCAAATTCATGATTTTTGACGCAGTAATTCTCAGCAGCCGTAAGATATTTTAATTATTTGCTTAAGAATAACGATAGTGCCATTCTCTTTCTTGTAAGTTGTAGTTACACATTTTCATTTTTCTTTTCGTGTAATTTACTATAAATATTTTACGAACTAAGTTTGCAAGAAAAACCGCCGGCGATGGAACTTTGACGCTCAAATTCACATTGTTACATTCAATTCTTATAAAAGCTAAAATTACTGAAAGATAAGTTGAATGTTTTACTTGTTTATTGGAGTTCTAGAATTTCTTTAAATTCCTTGAGTTTTCACGGATAAAATCGTAAAGAAAACGTAATTTAAGCCATAAATGTCTTGATTCAGCGTCCGTTATATTCCAAATAAACTAAATTTTATCAAATAAATTAATATGATATAAAACTTCGATCTACAATGAATACGTTTCATTAGTTTTCATTGGTCAATATAATAAGACAAAATTACAATAAATAAAATTGAAGTACTATAATTCTGCGTCAATTCAAGTCACTCCTCAGTCTCATGTCAGTCTCGTCTCTAATTTTCGTCAATAACAATCGACAATCATCGGGAGATCGCTATTATTATCGAATCGTGTACGCCGATCGAAAAAATTTGATCCAGGGAGTAAAAAACAAAAAATTGCGGAAAAAATGTAATAGGACTCTTAAACAAGCCACTGATTCCTCGGAGCTTGCACGCGGACTACAAGTTACAACGAGCTACCCGAAACTGTTAAATGTTCCCAATGTTCCCAAACATGAACTTAATGCTTTAGCGATGAAGTTGAAAATCTATTGAGAGATTGTAGAAGCTTGATGTGCTGGCTTCTGTACATTCCAGTATCCGACATCCACGCAAGCGAAACCGCGGGCATAAGTTATTATTTATACTAAACCGTATTAACTTACAAACCAAGGTTATCCAGTTTTTGTGAACAAGCTATTGAAGGAGAAAAAGTTTTTACTCTCAGCTTAATTCTTTGAAATTTTTCTCACAGTACATAACATTCCCAGGGGCGGTGGGCTGCGTGAAGGACGTACCTTGACCTTGTTGGTGGTGTCCTTCAAAAAGGTCACGTGCGTAGTACTACGCAACCGGCGCGGTTTTTGCGGAAAATGCTTAAAGGAATGTTTAGGGACCTTTGTACGACTTTCCTATAGATTTTTTGCCTTCTGTTGGGGACTTCTTAGCATAAAGCTCCCACTGCTGGGACACAGGTCTTCCCTCTGTGTGACTGAACCCTAATCTACCAGTTAGAGCCAGTGCGCGTTGGAGATGTAGCATTGTATTCAAAGGAGACTTCTGTTTATTTCGATTTTCGTAAAAGTGTTTTTGCAGTTTTCGCATTTATGCCGATTTGACAAGGCTTAACTAATATAACCACTGTAATCTAGATATTAAAAGGAAGAAATCAATGTACGTTTCATTATTAAACGCACAATATATATGAGTGGCCTAAACTCCAAACAAAAAAAATGTCTCCTTTTGGTTAAGAAAGCACCCATAGATAACGCAATTTGTATCTCTTACCTGTTCCTTATCGTGTTACCTGTCTCTTTCACCCATAAGCAGAGTGCGGCCATTTTGCAAATTGGACCGCAAATGTCAAATTGTTTTCTAGTACACGATGGTTTTCCCGCGACATTTTCCTTTGACCATTTGAGAGAACTTTTCCTATAATTGGTGTTAAAGTACCCCAACGAAGCCGAAAGGCACTTTCTCCCCGGTCATTGTGTTGTTTTTTTTGTTCTAGACTATAACTAGGTTACGAAGATATTGGGGAGTCGAAGTTCCAACTTTTTCACTAGTTTTTGAAGTGATAACTTCTTTAGGCGCGTTGAGCACTTTTTGGGTGAAGGAAAAACATTGAATTCATCGTCACGTAACGTAACAAGCGGTCACGCTTCGTAGCCGTTCGTAGCACTCGTAGCGTCCGCTACGGCGTAGCACCACATAGGCATGCGCGGGGCATAACCAGTGCTACGACTGGGGCGGGGCCTGTGTACTTGTTTTCACTTCTATCGGCAGTCCCCAAAGACTGCTTCGATTTTTTTAAATACTTAAGACATTTTTTTAATGTATAACTTTACTTTATATGCCTTCACGACCCCCGTACTATTCAATGCATCTTTTTGGACAATGTGTTGAGTGCGTTACAAGGATTCCTACCGTTAAACGTGTTTTTCACCCAAAAATTAAAGTATTTTCCCAGCAATAATTTTTGCATACATTTAGTTGCAGTTTGATGTACAGAATGCTTGGTTGTCGGCTTCGTAAAGAGTCCATTTACACCTTGTGTATTGCTTATGCACCTAGCTTTAGTTTTGGATAACCTTAGCTATAATTTAAACTTCAATGACCAGTATTCTAGTGGCAATACACTCTCATTCTGTAAACTTAGCGCAAAGGACAAAACAATAATAAGAACGTTGACACTATCTTCACATTCGATAGCGATGTAAAAATACAAATAAACACAAACAGGTTAGTTCAAAATGAACCGGATAGATAATGGATGAAGCTCAGTCGATTCTAGATTTTAAAGTGAGGTCCTAAGTTGAAATTTGATTAAAATTTAATTCGAGAGTGAGGATCGGTGAAATCAGCAAATGGTACATTGCGAACGCGGTTCCGGACATCAAATCAGTTCGGTTCGACAATTCAAGGGGGGAAAATAAAATGACCACCAAAAATAACTTTGTGACCACTAACATCTATCACCTAAAATATCAATTGATCACCAAATTTAGTAAATTGAGCACTAAATTTTAATGAGGTGGTTGATGTTGGTGTGAGTTTTGCCTAGGTCGACTTGGGGCACCCCGACACGGATAGATTAGGTGAGAAGGGTATGGCGTGGTCGAATGAGCGAGCAAAGGTCTCCCTCGACTCGGATGCAAGAGCATAACACTTCAATTTCTGGTGGTCATTAACTAAAAAAAATATTTTTTGGTTCTTTTTTCACGATAAAATGGGGATTAATTTTGGTAATCATCTACTAATTTTGGCAATCAAAAGTGTTTTTTTTTGCCGTTACATTTTGCTAAATCTGGTGGTTCGTTAATTGTATGCCATTCAAAAGTGCCTGTAACTTGCCTACTTGAAATAAATGCTTTGATTTTGATTTTAAAATGTTAATGAAGTATCAGTCAGTGTCCGCAGCTGGTCTTCTACTTGTGCTGACCGGTCAACTGAGCCTTTGTTGTGAATACGGTCAATATTCAGAGGATCACCATTTTGTCTTGCCCTTATCTCAATAGGCTAGTTTCCACCATCAACAAATTGCAAATCTATTTAGTCCGTCAGTTAGAGTATTGGAAAATAATGGACACATATTTTTTGTTTTTGTAAATCAATGAATATTGACAACACCCATCAAAACTCGAGAGTGGGGGCTCATGACGTCAGAACCCACTAAAAATTATACCACGGCGTGACGTATTGAGAATTTTAAAAGTGTCATATCTTCGTCAATTTTGGTTTACGTAACAAAAGAAAAAATACGGGTCAAATATTTTTTGATAATCTAACTGACGGACTAATTAGATTTTTTCAGGACACAATCCTACATGTCTTCTTCTTCCATACTAAAGTTCTTATAACTCGACATTACCTTCTTTCTTGCCATATTTATCATCCTATACACAGTCCATCCATCGTTTCTTTGGTCTTCCTTCTCGAGGATCAATAATATTAAAATTAATTAATTGCTCGCATTGTTGGATGTTCCTTCCTCAAGAGACCTGACCATCGGTAGCTTGAACTCTGTTCCTGATGCTGGTGGGCTATAATCGTTTGTGTGTATTTAATGTAGGTATTTACTTAATAAAGAGATAATAAATTAATACCTCACTGGTACTCTACTCTAATAATTATACATTCGTCCATAGATAGATAAGACCGGGATATACATATTAATTAAAGGGGGAAAATACAATGACCACCAAAAATAACTTTGTGACCACTAACATCTATCAACTAAAATATCAATTGATCACCAAATTTAGTGAATTGAACACCAAATTTTAACAAGGTGGTTGATGACGAACTAGTTTTGCCCAGGCCGACTTGGGGCACCCCGACACGTATCTATACTAATATTATAAAGAGGAAACCTTTGTATTTTTGTATGTTTGTATTGAATAGGCTCAAAAACTACTGGACCGATTTCAAAATTTCTTTTACCATTACTTGGAGGGATTCTTCCGAATCCGTATAGGCTATATTTTATCACCGTACTCCCACGGGAACGGGAACTACGCGGGTGAAACCGCGTGACGTCCGCTAGTTTTTTATAAACCATTCAGAAGTAGGAGCCCCGCTCGGCTCCGTCGACCCGGGTCTCCCTCGACTCGGATGCAAGAGCATAACAGTTAAATTTTTGGTGGTCAGTAACTAAAAAAATAAATTTTTGGTTCTAATTTTACGATAAAATGGGGATTAATTTTGGTGATCATTTGCTAATTTTGGCAATCAAAAGTGATTTTTTTGCCGTTACATTTTGCTAAATCTGGTGGTTCGTTAATTGTATGCCTTAATTAAATTAACAGTAGTACAGTATAATAATGATGTTGTTGAATAAATATGATTACATAAATGTACCTAAAACGTACTGTATTTGATAGCAGTTTTATGTGTCTATCGCGAATTAAAGCTTCCTCCCTGATAACGTGAGCATAGCAACAATGAATAAGTTTGTATTTGTGGAATGTTTTTGTAAGTGGCGTAATTATTGCGGTGAGCGGTAATAATTAAAATGTTGAGTTAGCACCTCAAGGACGCAGGCATGCAGGGTGGAAAGAATGGACGGCGAAATGTGTGGAAAGTGCCCATGGCATTAATTACGCCTTTGTATGGTTACTTTTATTTGCCCATAAAGGTTTAATAACATAACCTCACTCTTTTTTCTATCGAGAGTTATGCAGAGGTAACTATAATAATAATATCTTTATTGAAAAAAGAGGAAGTACATTTTACACATATCACAATTTTGTCACAAGTACATGTAAGTAAACAGATCAAAATGAACCCTAACGTCTAAACTAGTCATAACTAACTATTACGTTAGTTATGTGAGGGCGAGCCTATTGCCAGCAACCGGGCACAAATCCAGGCTACGTAGCTGCTACTGAGAAATTCCTAAACAAGAAATAAAGTATCGCTACCGTAGCTTTCAATAATTTTATTTTGTTTCTGCCCTGGCCTGTTCGTTTGGTTGGGAACTTGGTGTAAAGAAAACTTGTCATCAATTCATCATTCATAGCTTTTTTACCCAATGCAGCATAAAGTACTGTTTTATTGTCACACGAGTTTTATAATGCAAAAAAGCATATGATTCACTGCAATAAACAAAACCAGAAAAATATATGATATTCTTCAGGATATTATGCTAGTACAATAGTGTTTTGAAAACATAATACAACAAATTTTATTCGATAAAAAAATATCATGAACATTTCTTTAACATACGAACGAATATTTCTTTTAACGAGTAAAAACCATACCAAAATACGTGCGATCATTCTGATTTTTTGGCAAATAATTCTACAAGCAATATATTTCGTTATGTAAAGAATAGGCATGTCTTCTAAAACACAAGCTGCTGTCTTCTTTATAGAAATGTTCCTTAAAGAATGACAGCCGACGGAGAACGTAGCCACAGTAGAAATATAATTACATTTATACTGTGACGTAGCCTTAAGGCTACTCATCATCATCATCATCATCATTTCAGCCGAAAGACGTCCACTGCTGGACATAGGCCTCCCCCAAGTGTCGCCACATTGACCGGTCCCGTGCGACTCGCATCCATCGGATTCCTGCAACCTTCACCAGGTCATCGGTCCACCTAGTGGGAGGCCTTCCAACGCAACGTCTTCCGGTTCGCGGTCGCCACTCCAGAACTTTTCGGCCCCATCGGCCATCCGTTCTGCGAGCAATGTGCCCTGCCCACTGCCACTTAAGTTTGGCAATTCTTCGGGCTACGTCGGTAACCTTTGTTCTCTTGCGGATGTCTTCATTTCTGATTCGATCGCGCAAGGAAACTCCGAGCATAGCCCTCTCCATTGCCCTTTGGGTGACTTTAAGCTTTCTGATGAGGCCCATTGTGAGCGACCACGTTTCGGTCCCGTATGTAATCACTGGCAACACACACTGGTCATAGACTTTCGTCTTGAGACACTGCGGTAGGTTGGACGAGAAGATACCGCGCAATTTCCCGAACGCTGCCCAACCGAGTCGGATTCGACGATTGACCTCTTTCTCGAAGTTAGACCTACCTAACTGGACCGTTTGTCCCAGGTACACATAATCGTCTACAACTTCGAGAGTAGAGTCTCCGATCTTGATAGGAGTGGGTGTGACATGGGCATTCAACATGACCTTAGTCTTGTCCATGTTCATTTTTAGACCCACTCTTCCGGAAGCTCTACTGAGGTCATCGAGCATTGTACTGAGGTCCTCCATGGTCTCAGCCATTACCACTATATCATCGGCAAACCGAAGGTGAGTGATGTACTCGCCATTGACGTTGATGCCTAGCCCTCTCCAGTCCAGAACCTTGAAGACATCCTCCAGTGCAGCGGTGAACAGTTTCGGAGATATGACGTCTCCCTGTCTCACACCTCGCTGCAGGAGGATAGGTTTCGAGGCTTGGTCCTGAAGTCGGACTGACATGGTGGCGTTTTTGTACAAACACTTCAACACCTCGATGTACCGATAATCGATTTGGCACCGTTGGAGAGACTGCAGTACAGCCCAGGTCTCGATCGAATCGAAGGCTTTCTCGTAGTCCACAAACGCTAAACAGAGAGGCAGGTTATACTCTTCTGTCTTCTGTATAACTTGCCGCAGCGTATGTATGTGGTCCACGGTGCTAAAGCCTTTTCGGAAACCGGCTTGTTCGAGTGGCTGGAAATCGTCAAACCTGCGCGCGAGACGATTCGTGATGACTCTAGAAAACAACTTGTAGACATGGCTTAGAAGTGAGATGGGCCTATAATTCTTCAGCCGGGCATTGTCACCCTTTTTGAAGAAGAGCACCACCACACCCCTGCACCATGCCTGTGGCGTTTTTCCCTCAAGTATGACGGAATTAAACAGCTTCTGAAGGGCCTTAAGTACCGGTTTTCCACCCGCCTTCAGGAGTTCGGCCGTAATTCCGTCATCACCCGGTGCCTTGTTGTTTTTGAGCTGCTTCAGAGCCATCCTAATCTCGTACAGGCTGACGTCCGGGATGTCTTCGGTATAGTGTTGGGTCAGTCTAGCTCTTGGGTCGTTGGCTAGATCTACGCCGGTTTTACTGGTTGACGTGAACAACTGTCCATAGAAGCTCTCGATCTCCCTCAGAAGCTCCGGTTTGGCGGATAAGATCCTACCATCGTCGGTCTTCAGTTTCGTGAGCTGGCTCTGCCCAATAGCCAGATCCCTTGCAAATACCTTGGAGCCTTTATTCCGCTCAATCGCGTCTTTAATACGCTCGGTATTAAAGCGGCGGAGGTCGCTCTTCAAGGATTTAGAGATCCGTCTATTGAGCTGCCGGTATTTACACGCCTCGTCTGAAGACTGCAGGATCATCTCACGCCGCTCCTTCATGAGCTTGAGAGTGTGATCGGAGAGCCTCTTGTTCTGATCTTTACGACGCGCCTTGAAGAACTTAGACCCGGTCGTATGGACAGTTTCCACGAACCCATCGTTGTATTCGTCCACTGAGCTTCCTAGGCACTCGAAACGGTTCTGGAGTTCAAGCTGAAAGCTCTCGGGGTTTTGGATTTCGATCTGTGCTGGACGGAGCGTAGACTTCATCAGTCGATACCTTTCAAGCTTGATGTTGATGTTCAATGTGCCTCTTACCATGCGGTGATCGCTCCCGGTTTTCACCGAATTGATCACAGAGACATCATTGAACATTTGCTTCTTGGTTGACATGATTTAAGGCTACTACAGGAGCTAAATTAGCAACTCTATTTGTGGTGGTTCAAACTTCGTTTGAAATTAAGTTCTAATCAGCTTGCACTACAAAGCGGTTGTTACGTCAGTCACTGCGGCCGAATAGTGCGAAATGAGTGGTTTTTTGCGATTTACAAAAAATCTACTGATTGGACTAAAAAAAAAAAACACATAAGACCTGATTTATAGTTAGTTCAGTTAGTTATGCAAAGTTTCATGATCTAATTTGAAGTACTTTTTGAATACCAGCGGTTTATGTTCGATTTGGAGGTAACTTTGGATTTTTTTACTATCGAGAAAAGTTTATGGAATCGTGTTTTCGCCACACATAGGACCTAGCATTAATCTTCAACTTTACCATATATTTATTTCGAAATTAATGCTGCAGTATTTTAGGCGTAACGGAAGATCATGCTAAGCCATTTGAGGCATGTTAGGCTTCAATGGTCTCGTTGTTAGCAATACTAGAAACTAGATTGTTTGCGTGGCTTCTGTATTCCATTTCCAGTTTGAACCCGGAAAATAATTTAGGAAGATCGTAAAAAGATGTGCTATTTCTTTTATGCCCTTTTCCAACAATATTTCATAAACATAATAATAAATTCCTAATAGCATTCGTACGTGACAAAAGCCCAACGGCTTCCATACTACGTTTTACTAGTTCCTACAAACGACCTTCAAAGACTGGGGTACTTTGAGGAAGTTGCGTCATGGTGGCAATTTGTTAATACCAGTACTTGTGTTTTTATTATTTACTTGGCTGTTGCTGCCCGCGATCTTCGTTCGAGTAAAATAATTTTAAAAATATTACTTCTCTATTTGAATCGGGTTTTGAGGGATTTTTGCACGGAACCCTATTCCTTTTTCTAAAATAAAAGTATGCTATTTTATTTTATTTACTCCCTATAACAACAGCTATCTGCCAGTAAAATACCCATAAAAATCAGTCAAGCCGTTTCGGAAATCGGAGACCAAACAAACAGACGGACAAACAGAAAAAATGAAAAAAATAAAAAATCCTATGCATTCAGGAATAAAACTGTTATTTTGAAATTACTAACAGACACTTCAATTTTATTTATTTGTATAGAAAATATTCGTACTTCCTGTTTACAACATGTTTACTTAGTGTTTAGGTAAATATTGGTACAAGTTCGGTCTCTGTGGGTGTACAATTAGGTACAACCTCTGCCTAACCCTTGGGGAATAAAGGCGTGATGTTATGTTTTTTATTATCTAGGTACGTTATTGTTTCAATTAAAACTTGTTTGACGTTGTTCCACCCAAAATTACGTCAATAGCAAGCGGATTAACTTTGAGTACATTCGGTGTGATTGTACCGGCTTTCAATAAAACCTTTGTTCATCGCTGATATCTGAAATTGCCGCCATATTTTATGTTATCAATTTATCAGATAGAATATTTTTGTAATTCCATAGGTTAAAGGAAAGGTCGAAATAAACGTTGTTTTTTAAGGTTCCGTACTCAAAGGCTAAAAATATGACCATATTACTAAGCTAAGACTCTATTGTCCGTCTGTCTGTCTGTCTGTCTGTCACCAGGCTGTATCTCATGAACCGTGATAGCTAGACAGTTGAAATTTTTACAGAGTATGTTTTTCTGTTGCCGCTAAAACAACAAATAATACAATTAAAAATTTAAGAAGCCCCCCTACTATGATGGTGCGGAACCCTTCATGCGCGAGTCCGACTCGCACTTGGCCGGTTTTTTCTTTGTTGGCGAGTGTGATCCGCCGATCCGGAGAAGACGTCTTCTCCCTAGGTAAAATACTAAGAAGAGGGTAGGCGGGTGTTTTGAAGAGTTATGGCCGACCGTCCCTCTCACTCGCACTCATCTGCAGACGTGCGCGAGAGAGACGGATAAATCCGAATTACGGACGAATCGTTAAAGAGTAGGGCCCCTGTTCCTTCTCGTCATTAAAAAACAAAAGATCACGATTCACAAGGACGGCAATTTTGAAAGTGTGAAAATAAATGCCGTTTGATTCTGATTAGGTGCACTTTTAATAATGTTGACTCAAGATCCGAATATACAAGGTGGAACGGACATCGATGCTAAAATGGTTACCACGTATTCAGTGTACTGTACATCAATCTGAACCACAGAAATTTGAAGAAACCGGTAATAAAAAAAAAAAACGGTTAAAATTTAGTATCGTGCGGCACGCGGAGGGGGTAGTCCCTCCTGGCCCCTGGTACCACTCCCATGAAAAGGTAATGTAAGGTTCCTGAGAAAAACCGATTCGCTCGCTTCGCTCGCTCATTCGACCCCGCCATATCCTTCTAACCTAATCTATCCGTGTCGGGGTGCCCCAAGTCTGGACTGGAGCGAAGCAAGCTCTGGAGCTTGCTTCGCTCGCTCTTGCATCCAAATTATCCTCATTCCTCGAGGAGAAACGGAATGAACAAACGACATGACAGTGACACAATGACATACTTTTTTTTTTACGTTCCGTTTTGCAGATTTTTCACGTCATTTTGCACCATAGACAATATGTGGAACAGATTTGGTTGTCAATCGCCCATTTTAACGTTCCATTTTCGCTATGAAACTGATTTGAGGTTAGAAACATTTTCTCGAAAATATGCATTACCTAGCAATAAGAGTGATAGCATTATAATCGGGGACACAATCCCTACCAGCTTTAACCCATTTTACGCCCCTCCGCGTGCCGCACGATTCTAAAGCCAAACCAAAAAAACAGCTGTAAGCATTGACATATATATTACTGCGTAAGGACTGGGTGGACCGCATGTTACAATGACGCCTCGAACGTGGTCCCAAAATGGTCTTCCCTATAGCGAACTAAACTAGAACGCGTTCGGCTGTCTTCGGGAGCGGTCGTAAATTTTACAAGCAAAAATGCCAAGTTGTGTCGTGAAGGGATGCGTGAACTACGACAAAAAGCACAATAAAATAAATGATAACATTTCTTATCACCGGTAAGTTAAAAAAAAATATTATACAACTTCTAACATTATTTAAAACAATTTTCTTTCGTATTTGTCTCAACGTTTGGCAAAGACGACGCGAAGCCCCGTAAAAGTTAGACATAACTTTGCAGCGGCGCGCGTTTTAGCCGATGATGAAATGAAAAGATTTAATAATTCATATCATAAAATTAATTTTATATGTATAAAATATTTTTTATTGTTTATTACAAGCAAATTAAAATGTGTTTTTATGTACTTACTGGTAAAAATCTATAAGTACAGTGAAAATACGTATTTAATTTTCAGATTTCCTACTGATTCGGTGCGAAAAATACCCGCTCTTACAAGGTTACGTCTAGGAGCAGACCACGCCGATTGACATCGTAGTTCATAGTAGTTCTAATAGATGGCGTTAGTGTTTCTGTATGGCGACCGCGTTCGGCGAACGTTCCGATGACCGTATCTTTACTATTTAAATCAATGGCTGTAAGTACATTTAACCGTTGGTCGTACAGGTTGCAGTTGTGTAGGATAAAGTAGGTAGTTTTTTTTTAAACCGCATAAACTATGTGTGGCGGGGACCTAATGATGCGGAAGATTTGGCGCAGTGCATAACAATTAACAACTCGTAAGAAAGTTTCCAAAAGCACTATACCTACGCCGATTTGACGAAACTGTCGTGGATCACAAACAAATGTAGGATTCGTATTTTATTGTGTTTAGGTCTTCAAATTTTAATTCCATCTCTTCTTCTTCTCGGTCGGTCGGTTTATAGTTTCGTGGTTGTTCAAATAAATGCCGATTTGTCTCTCAAAACCACGCACAGTTGCATGCACTTTTCATCTCGTTGAAAGGCCGGGTATAATTTTAGAGGCGCAGCAGTGCATCGACCTCGCTCCCAACACGTGGGCGTTACGTAAGCGCGTGCGCAGGTGCCGTACGTCACGGTCTTATGTCAGTGTGCGTAGTACCTACCTACCTAAGACGTAGAAAGGTGCTGGGATTTATGACGAATCTATCTAAACGGGTAAATGAAAACATCGTTAGAAAACGTCATGAGAGATGTGATATCTGATCTACTATCTTGAATTGGGACTGCGTGGTGAGCGATGACCCACTCCCTCACATTCACATGTAAAAGAGGTGTCCCATCAATTAGAACATATTAGGCGTTTTATTTATGCTAAATACTGTTGCGAAACCCGACAGGTAACAAATATATTCTTATGATAATGTCCCAACTATTCAAAATCATCATCATCATCTGCCTAGCCTTTTCCCAACTTTACCGGATGCAGCTGAATACCAGTATTTTATATGGAGCGACTGCCTATCTGACCTCCACAACCCAGTTAGTACCGGGTAATACGATTACCCGGATTACCGGGATTACCCAACTATTCAAAATATAACAGGCAATTCCAATGGCATCAAAGCCCCCGTTGTAAATTGATTCCACCGAGAAACTTGCATGACTCTTTCTATAAGGTTATTTTGGGACTAGAACTTTAACATTATCAATGTTAATGAAGAGCTCGTGGCTAAGTAATAACAGCCTCTTGGGGTCAATCTTTAGGTTAACGACGGCTCGAATACGGGTTGTGGGCACACGAAACAAATTATTGTTCGACCCATATGCTGGGTGCTGGGCATCTGAAGTGTAAAGAGGTTGGTCTGTGTGGGTGACCACCCATTACATACCGAGTTTCCTCCGTGCCTCGGGAAGCACGTTAAGCCGTTGGTCCCGGGTGTCAGTTATAGATCTTTGACAGTCGTTACAGGTATTCAGATGGCCCGAAAGTCTGACAACCAGTCTTTAGAACAGTTGAGGGGAATCGTATTATCCAGTACTAACTGGGATGTGGAGTCACTCCATGTAAAATACTGGTATTCAGCTACCGGTTAGACTGGAAGCCGACTCCAACATATGAGAAAAGGCTGGGCAGATTCCCAGAATTATGATTATTCTACCAAACTACGTATGAAAACACTACTACAGCTCAAGTATTGTACTCCAAATAGTTTGTTAGGAATCCAATACTCATAAAATCTCAAACTCCAACCCAAAACGTGCGGAACATGATAATATTTTGATCATAAATAACGAAATATTGCGAATAACACGTTACGGATTGTGTCTGATACTGCCAAAGGGAATGGCGAATCGATAAGTTCACGGTCATATACTTTTGGGGTCCTGTTACTTGTTATCAGTTTTTCCGGGAAACTTGCCCTTTTTTCTCGTGCGTGTCTGTAATAAAGTTTAGCTTAGGGACTATCTACACATATTAGGGTCAGGGTCCTAGGGGCTTCAAGCCGCGTAGGCTCAGTGCTACATCAGGGATAGGACAAAATGTGGTGTTGATTTGTTCTTACGTCAGTTTAATCAGGGTCTTCAGTATTTCGGATAGCATCCTTTGCGGTATCTGTTCAAGAAAAAACTGGTTTCCACACTTGTCGAAAAAATGTACTGTTTGGTTTTCATGTGAATTGAGCAAGATTATGTCTGGACTTCAAAAGAGACTATGACCTCTGAGTTTGTTTCAGCTGTTGTCAGGTACGAAACACCGGCCCTATTTAGTTTGAAAAAAAATGACGTGTAAAAGTAATTGTAAAAATCTAATTGCAAAATAAACATAATTTATCATTTATCCGCTCTCGACGCTGAGACGAGCGTTGAAACCCAAAATTATGGACTGAATCTTAGTGAGGTAGCAAGAGTAGCAATTACGCAGCATCTTGCTGGGTACCTGCTTATTTACATCTGAACTTATCATAATACATATGACCATGAAGCAAGCCTGTTTTGACAATATCTTGGAACAACAGTACCATTGTAATATTTTATTGAAAAGCCCATTGACAGGACTAAATATTATGAGTACGAAATCTTTCAAGTAAGAAGCTACCTAAGGACAATGCTGTCTTGAAATGATTATGTAATTAAGCTCTTGTAACTTGACAGATGTGTTGCTAGGGAGTTTGTTCCGCCACTTCTTTCCAGCTAAAACTCAAGGAAGTGACGAAGGGCGGACGTTTTGGTGATCTAACTGATGTAATTATTGACGTTGAAAAAAAAAATGCGGGGAAGTTTT
Organism: Xestia xanthographa; assembly: GCA_905147715.2. Classification (NCBI taxonomy): domain Eukaryota; kingdom Metazoa; phylum Arthropoda; class Insecta; order Lepidoptera; family Noctuidae; genus Xestia; species Xestia xanthographa. Next base: position 27,361,905 of record LR990644.1, on the reverse strand, counting down.
TGGGGACTGCCGATAGACGTGAAAACTAAGTAACTTGTGAATTGTATCGTCGAGCTATTTGATTATTATTGGAATTGGGAATGAAATGGCTTATGATTATTGAACCCTGTTCAACAATGATGAGAGCTAAGCACCTCTCTTATCATTCATTCTCCTGCCCTTTTGCCAATTTATTTGGGGTCAGCGTAGCTTGTATAACTTGTAGTCTTCTTCCATACTTCTCTATTACCTGCTGACTGTTGAGATGTCGAGTGATCATCTAATTACGTCCCTTTACTAACCAATTGTTTTTCTGTTCTATTCCAGTGCTCCTAAGCGACGGTGACCGTCGCTCACCATAAGATGCGTTCGCTGCTAGCGTACTACGCAGACGCAGTAATGTCGGTGGCTGTTCGCGGCGCCGGCTGCGCGCTTGACTGCAGCGGCCGGGGAGACTGTCTGAACGGCACGTGTTTGTGCGAGATCCGCTACGCTGGAGATGAGTGTGCTGGACCCAACATGCCTTATCATGCCTGTGAGTATTCGCTACTGGCTTCCCTGTTTCTCGATCATAATCTAGGTCTCTTCAAAGTTAGAGTGAATCGGGGTCTTCTAGACAGTGCTCCACGTTAGGCCGTGTCTTTACATCAGGTGAGTTGTGGCCTAACGCAAGCCTATTTAGCATATAGAAAGAGTACTAATAGCGAAAATTTGCGGCCAGCGTACTACGCTTACTCAGCTGTATTGATAGTGGACGCGGTGTCTGTAGAGACAAGAAATGGCACGTACAAACATGGACATTTGCGGTTGATAACCTATATGGCAAAAATCGCTTGCACTCGGAGTTTGAGCTTAGAGCGGTGAACCAGTGGCGTGCAAAGCATTTTGTTTGAAAAATGTGAATCTTGCACAGCATGATCACCTGCGCACTTGATGGTCTATTTCCTGTATCAGTGAACGGGGATCGCGTGACTGAGTTTTGGGCTAAACAAATTAGTTAGTTTTGCCATCTATACGGTAAAAAGAAGAATGTGATTGACCGTCACTGTACTGTACACGGATCTCACGGGTAACACGGGTGACCACGGGTCCAGTGTGCCGGGTCAAAACTGCCTTCTCAAGATACGCTCACTGCTGGCGTACTACTCAAGCAAATTGATGCTTGTGCTGTTTCTTGTATGCATAGTGGTCTTTACTGGGCATTTAGTAATGTGCAACTCACGTCTGACATCTGACGACAAAAAGTTAGGTACTTTGATCGCCAAGTGTGGACTATTGCTATAAAAAATCGTTCTAGAAACTATTGTTTCCCTATATATGTTTTTTACTCATTTACCGTACAAAATGGATTTTACTTTGTAAATAAATACCTATCAAATAATACAAGCGCACAAACGCGACGAATTGTTTGTTTCGTGCGCACATTGTTCAAATAATTACGCCTTTATATGTAATTATGTATTTAAAATTACTTGAATAATACCACAATATTTTATTTCCGCCATAATAATAGGTGATTGTGGGCAATGTGCGACGCAAATTAAAATTCTATTCAAATGAAAGTTATTTATTTGTGCGCATAAATTATAGTCAATCCCATCGCAATAATTAGTCATGACTTTTATTTTGAAAGTTTCCTCCTGTGGAATAGTATCGTCACAATTATCTGTTGTAAGACTTGTAAGCCTTCCTAAGGGCTCCATGTTACCAGGCACTGCTTCCATAACAGTAGATATAATTCTGCATCAGAATAAAGAAGTAAAGGACCCATCGCTTATAGAGCTTCTCCAATAGACCTACTTTTCGGGGACGTCTTAAATCTAAGTGACCCTCAAATATCACTTCGCTTTTTGTGGTACGAACTTCAGAAGTAATTTAATACACATATTTTTATTTGTCATTTATGTGTGTGCCAAGTCAGCAACGGCAGGAAAGAAAATCCAAAGGAGTGAGGGCACTGGAACATTCGCCTGTAATGTAACAATCCAAGATTCTATACGTATTTTGTACTGAAATAGGTGATTCTTACTCTTACAGGTTGCGCACTGTGTAGCTGTGTTTCCACATAGCGAGAATACGATGCGAGGGATGTGTGCGAAACTAACCAATAGTAAAGCTTCTTTTTCAGAATTTGAGCTAAGCTAGCTATGTGATTGGTTAGTTTTATGCATATCTCTCGCTGCACATCCTCGCACATCTCTGGAGGAAACGCAGCCTATTGGGATCTCCTGACTCACTGATGTAATGGTCGAATCTGAATCATTACCGGGGCGAGAAGAGAATGTTCCCGTTGAAAACGCCTAAACAACCACAATGCAAGACCTGTTATTTTCGTTCGTCTTTTGTTACCATCGACACAATACCCTATCTTCAGAACTACTTATTTAAACCCCTTTTTATCTTCTTTCCAGGCATAGGCGGCGTGTTCCTTCTGGTAGCGTTCGTGTGCGCTGTCCAGCTCACAATATGCGTGGTGACAGAGTACCGGCGCCTCAAGGCACCCACCTTCCTCCGGGCGTGCAAGGTCACCACCCAGAAGATGCTGTACTTGGTAGCATTCCTGGCTTCCCTGATCCGGGGAGCCTACTTTGTCTCTCCGGTGAGTGTGAGTGATGCTGCAACTTGTTTTTGGTGAATAGGCTTGTGTCCTGAAAAAATCGAATTAGTCAGTCAGTTAGATTATCAAAAAATATTTGACACGTATTTTTTTTTTGTTACGTAAATCAAAATTGACGAAGATACGACCCTTTTAAAATTCTCAATACCTACGTCACGCCGTACTATAATTTTTAGTGTGTTGTGACGTCACGAGCCCCCACTCTCGAGTTTTGATGCGTTTTTATCTTTGTCAATATTCATTGATTTACAAAAACAAAAAAATACGTGTCCATAATTTTCCAATACTCTAACTGACGGACTAAATAGATTTGCAATTTATTGATTGTGGAAACTAGCCTATTGGTGATGGTTATTCGTCTTGTGAAAAATATCTGAAATAAATAAGAATAATTTAAATAAATAGTCCGCGAAATTTAAATTTTCTTACGTTTTTTTGCAATTTGCAGGTTAGTGTCAGGTTGCATTTTGAACAAAATATGATATGCGACCGTAATAAATTTGGTTTTACAGAGTTATCAATCATTAAAATGATCAATACAACCCTCTGAGCTCATTTAATCCCATTGTATTACTTTTTTTAAAGAAATAATTATTGAATTTTATAACTTACTTACGTATAACTGTTGGATAATATGCCTACGTCCGTAGCTATCACTATTTTTAATTTTTATAAACAAAGTTCGCTTGAAATATCCTATCGGCGTCACCTACCTATCACTTGATTCATAGAAAAATCGAAGAAAGCTTTTCTGTGACGTTTTGTTTCTAACCGTCCGTAAGCTAAATGTCAAACAGACAGAGATAGCAATCTTCCGTTATCTGTTAGTAAGTTAGTGAAAATGGCCGTTAATTAACCTACTGATGATTTTAATGGTTAAAACTCTGTAACTACATATTATTATGTGTTGCAGTCGCGAATCATATTTTATTCAAAATACGTACAGCCTGACAATGACCTGCAAATTGCAAAAAAGATAGCAAAAAAAAAATGAATTTTGCGGGCTACCCTGGCTCTTTTTTTTTCATGAAATAGTAATTTAAGGGGTAAATAACTATTTCATGAAAAAGTCATTCAATGGAATTAAATTTACTTAATTCTGTAAATGTGTGACAATTCGTGTAACAAAGAACTGAGCAATTACACACAGTGGATTTTATCTATCAGTGTTCTAAACTGCATTGTGTTCGCTGGAAAAGTGTAACCGATAATGCATCGTGTGTATTAGAATTTTGTTTTCAAAATAAGAAAATCTAGAACTGGTAAACACGAATGATTCGATTAATCGGTTCTGTGACTCGATTCAGTTATAACATGGTTATTAACAAAATTAGACGTATTTCTTTTTTTTTTTACAAATATTTTTTGTCTTCCCAGTCTGCCTTCCAAGAGGGATGGGCGACCAGCCTGTTGTCTGCCTACTACCCACTGCTGATGTCGGGATCATCTCTCATCGTCTGCTTTTGGGCGGAGGTAAGTCATTTATTCCATTTAATTTACACTTTTAAGACGCAATACGTCTGTCAAGCTGTGTTTCTCGATGAAAACTTTCTAATACGATGGGATAACTTTGGAGACAAAGCTGTTTGTAAGGGGAGTTTTGTTTATATTTGTAGTACAGCGCCATCTATTAGTAACGGTATGAAGTATGTATTTTGTGTGTAACGACATCTGCGGAAATTATGTTGAACTAATTTAGAATATGACGTAAGGTTTAATATTTTGACGCTAGGTGGCGCTGTTATGCAAGCGCGTGCGCAGCTACATTGAAATTAGTTATATTGTTTTGCAATAGGTGTCGCCTACATCCCTGTTTTAAATATTCTTCGTTGCGATGATTTTTATATGGAAACAGATTAAGAGTCCTCTTACATTTTTTTGGTAAATTCATGATTTTTGACGCAGTAATTCTCAGCAGTAGTAAGATATTTTAATTATTTGCTTAAGAATAACGATAGTGCCATTCTCTTTCTTGTAAGTTGGAGTTACACATTTTCATTTTTCTTTTCGTGTAATTTACTATAAATATTTTACGAACTCAGTTTGCAAGAAAAACCGTCGACGATGGAACTTTAACGCTCAAATTCACATAGTTACATTCAATTCTTATAAAAGCTAAAATTACTAAAAGATAAGTTGAATGTTTTACTTGTTTATTGGAGTTTTAGAATTTCTTGAGTTTTCACGGAAAAAATCGTAAAGAAATAGTAATTTAAGCCATAAATGTCTTAATTCAGCGTCCAATATATTCCAAATAAACTCAATTTTATCAAACAAATTAATATGATATAAAACTTCGATATACCTACAATGAATAAGTTTCATTAGTTTTCGTTTGTCAATATGATAAGACAAAAATACAATAAATAAAATTAAAGTACCTGCTATAATTCTCAATTCAGCTCACTCCTCAGTCTCATGTCAGTCTCGTCTCTAATATTCGTCAATATCAATCGACAATCGTCCAAATATCGCTATTATTATCGACTCGTGTACGCTGACCGAAATAAATTGATCCAGGAAGTAAAAATCAAAAATTTGCCCAAAAAATGTAATAGGACTCTTAAATACTATATTATAGGTATATAGGAAAGAATTCACGTCAAAGAAGGTGGTTCTTTCTTCGAGTTCGACATGGAGACATATATACACATAAATTCACGCTGTTTTCCCCATGGGGGTAAGCAGAAACGATAGGACCAGAAAACCTTTGAGGAAAATGCTACCTGAAACATTTCGTACGTCTAATTTTATCAGATAATCGCTTAAAACCCCTTATTGTGTTGTATATACTTGACAACAGTAACTATGAGCTTCACGTGTTTGCCTCAGAGTAGTCACAACAATGATATTATAAATGTGAAATCACTTTTATTTATACAGAGTGTGGATATTTGGATTCCAGAAAGTATAAATGTTGCAAATTTGAATCTTAGCATAGGTATCGATTATTCTGTTAATTATTTTTTCATCATCATCATCTGCCTAGCCTTTTCCCAACTATGTTGGAGTCTGCTTCTTCAGCATCTGCACTTAGTAAGACTGGTTGTCAGGCTTTCGAGCCACTGACAAAACTGAAGACTGTCAAAGATCTACAAATGACAGCCGGTATCAACGGCTTCGAGGCACGGAGCAAACTCGGTGTGTAATGGGTGGTCACCCATCCACAGACCAATGGGAAATAACTTTTTTTTGTGGGGTGGAAAATCACGTTTTACGGTAGTACTCAATGTAACGCACTCAAAACATTGTGCTGGTGGATGGATTTAATAGTGCGGGGGTCGTGGAGGTGTTTAAAGTAAAATTCTTACATTAAGACATGTATTTAAAAATAAAACTTGTGAAAAAGTTGGAACCTTGACCTCCAATATCTCCGTAATTAGAAGGTATGGTCTAAAATAAAAAATCGCAAATTTGATGGAAAGAACAAGTGCCTTTCGGCTTCGTTAAGATTCTTTTTATACCCTTTACAGTTACGTTTACACCTTTCGCTAGGGCCTAAGGGCAGTAGAATCATGATGACCCAACCTGTATAACTCCAAGTCACATGTCTCCACATACGAAACAACAATAAAATTAAAACTGCACAATTGGCACACACGTGTCGATTACACACTCAACATCGCCCCTTCAGTGATTACAGCATTATCAAGACCATCTGAGATGCTATCGTACAGTTATTGTCATTGTTGTTGCTTCTAATTGTATGGTAGGTGTAGGTGATGTGGCTGGTGGATTGAATAAGCTTGTCGTGTAAGATGTAGCATTTAATTTCCTTTAGGCACATAAAGTCTACTTTACCAAAAATACCACTTTACCAAAATGACCACTTTTTCATAATGACTACTGCGTTTCACAAAATGATCTCTTTACCAAAATGACCACTTTTTCATAATGACCACAGCCCCCACAATGCATACAAATTCTACTTTACCAGAAAGACTACTTTACCAAATCGCACATGTTCTTGAAATTAAAAGAAGAAGAAAAGAAGTTTTGAAATTAAATTCAAAAGCTACCTATTGCCCTGTCATCATCTGCGTAGCCTTTTTCCAACTATGTTTGCGTCGGCTTCCAGTCTAATAATGCTGTTGAATACTATTATTTTACATGGATCGATTGCCTATCTGACTTCCTCGACTCAGATACTTGGTAACAAGATATCCCTTGCCTAACACCTTTCTCTAATTAATACAAATATAATTTGTAATTACGAATTACCAATTTAAAATCGTTATAAATCCTAAATGGGCATTCGCAATGAGAAATGATGTAAGAAATTTATAGATGTTTTTTTAATACCTATTCAATGATATTCCACGATTGTCGACATTTTTTTTAATTTCACAATATGGCGTTAAAAGCGTTAAAGGCGATAAAAGCGATATCGAAAATTACCGTCCAATCAGCCTAACATCACACATCTACAAAGCATTTATTAAAGTCATACATAATCGTATTGACGGAAAGCTAGACAAACATCAGCCACCAGAACAAGCCGGATTTCGCCCTAGTTTTTCCACAACTGACCACCTTCAGACACTAAACCAAATTTTAGAAAAATTCTCAGAATTCGACAAACCACTATATTTGGCCTTCGTAGATTATACAAAAGCATTTGACAGCATAAAACATCCCGAAATCTTCAGATCTTTGCAAAAGCAGGAACTTGAAGCACAGTATATCGATCTTCTCAAAAACATATACTACAATAGCTCCGCGAACATTAAACTAAATTCTGCAGGACCCTCTTTTGTAATACAAAAAGGTGTTAAACAGGGTGACCCGCTCTCTCCCAAATTGTTCACGAGCACACTCGAGGAGGTATTTCAGACACTGGCAGCCTCATGGAAGACCAAGGGCGTTGAAGTCGGCAGTAAGAGGCTGACTAACCTTAGATTTGCCGATGACATTATCCTTTTCGCTCCTACAGCTCTCGAACTACAGAGCATGCTCCAAGACCTGAGCACGGCTAGCCTCAAGGTGGGACTCGCGATGAATCGGTCAAAAACTAAAACTATGACTAATAGCACTAAGCGTAGGGTCGAGGTAGATGGGCAGGAAATACTCTATGTCGATGAGTACATTTACTTGGGCCAGTTAGTTTCTTTCGAAAACAGGCAGGAAAAGGAAATCGATCGCCGAATTGACAATGCCTGGAAAAGCTACTGGTCCATGAAGACGCTAGTGAAAGGAGATCTGCCGATCTCCTTGAAGCGCAAACTCATCGATATGTGTATCCTGCCCGTCCTAACCTACGGTGCTCAGACCTGGTCGCTTACCGAATCACAAAAGTCCCGCCTTGGAGTCTGCCAAAGAGCAATGGAGCGCAGCGTTCTGGGTGTAAAGAGAACTGATAAAATACGGAACACTACGCTGCGCTCAAAAACAGGGATCATAGACGTAGGCAAAAAGGCTGCCAGGCTCAAATGGGATTGGGCGGGCCACGTGAGCCGCATGCACGACGACCGCTGGGCAAAGATCTCAACACGATGGGTGCCTGACGATGGACGGCGCCGCCGAGGCCGGCCTAGAAAGAGGTGGCGAGATGATATAGACGCGCATCAAGAGGGCTGGTTCGAGGTGGCGCAGGAGAAGAGTACCTGGAAGGATATGGGGGAGGCCTTTGCCCAGCAGTGGGACATTCAAGGCTAACAAAAAAAAAAAAAAAAAAAAAATATGGCGTTTGGTTGCCGCCATATTGAATTTGAATTACTGTCATGTCTTAGTGATACTCACAAGATTACGGCAAATCCATTGAGGTAAGAATCATCAAAATAGGCCCACGTGTTTGGTCTATAGAGTGCCACAAAGGAACAAATATACATATACGTATAGGCTGATAAACACATATACCCACCTCAGTCAGGTAAAAACAAAGATGGCTGCGTTAGGCATAGATCCTTGTAGGTAGGTACTAAAGATATGTATGACCGTTTGGCTATGTCAATGTTATGTCCAAAATCCCCAATGATGTAAACTTACATTCTTCGGGCGCATGTTCTGCGAATCGATGTTTGTTTATTTTTTAACACGTCTCCGTGAACCGTGTGTTTTTTCACTTATTTCCTTCATGGAACTGCCTGCTGATTTATTAGGATTTTGTTAGTACCAATATGTTTTAGAAGGAAGGAAAGATACCTGTATTCTTTCCTTCCAATAATATTGTCACCGTTCACCGGAACACTAAGGTTTTATACATGTTGTGTTTACTAGTTTCGTTTACACCTAAAATAAGTTGTAATTTAGACTAGTTGAATACAAACACGAAGTCCGTGATTAGACCTGTCGTACTGTATGGATCGGAATGCTGGGCTGTGAAGAAGATGGATGAAAAAGATTGCATGTAGCGAAGATGAGAATCTTGAGGTGGATGTGTGGTGTGACAAGAATGGCTAAGGTAAGGAACGAGTATTAGAGGAAGTTTAAAAGTTGCGCCAGTTACAGAAAAGTTGAAAGGGAATCGACTGTCACAGTATGGACATGTGATGAGGAGGAATTATTCGCATGTGACTAAAAGTGTGATGATTATAAATGATGACGGTTGGGGAGGGAGAGGAAGACCAAAGAAACGATGGATGGATTGTGTGAGGAATGATATGAATGATAAAGGAGTGAATGATAGCGTGATGGTTGACAGAGGCGAATGAAAAAAAAAAACAAAAACGTTTTGCGCCGACCCCAAGTTACATGGAACTAGGGTAGGAAGATGATGAATACAAACACGTGGAAAAATTAAACAACTGACAAAAGGTGGCAAATAAAATGTTCATCAACACTTATCTGAAATAACGTTAATACATGTTTTGTATTCAACGATGTGTTTAAAAGTTCAAGAAAGGCTTCTCGGAAACGCCGCGGGAGACGCCCCGGGCGTCTTGGGCCACCCGCCAGTGGCCCCCGGCCACCGTGAGGACGGTGGGCTATGGGCTAGCTCGCTGTCCGTCCGTCTCATGACAACAGGCCGTGTCGACGGCGCAGGAGTGTTCCACGCGCGCCTCAAAGTGATTTTAGCAAAAGGTAGGGGCCTGCCGGGCTGCGGGACTGTTCGAAAGAGATACCGCGGCCACGGAACACGAAGGGCGATGAAGGAACATGGATGGGTTTTAGTCAGTAAAAGTCTGACACTCACTCCTGCTCCACCCAGAGCGGGAGGATTCATTTGATGATTTCCCATCCGAAAAAAAAAGGCTTGTATGAAAGTCACTACACTCGGGGTATGGATGAAATATACGTTTAACGAACACACTACATAAGTAGCCACAACATTCACAATACTGCGAAACCTAATAATACTTATTTTATCTGTCTTTAAAATCAGGCAGATCCCTAGGCTTACTATTTCTAAAGATTTCCGTGATAGAGGTTATTATTCAAACAAAAACTGAACATTTGCATATAGGTAATGACTAATGAGCCAACGTGACTATCAGCAAACGATATGCTTTTAAAGTAATGCGAACTCTTTAGTTATTCATGACCTTCAAACTAATGTGAAAATAGGTTTTTAAGATACTTAATCATTTTAAATGGATTTTGGTAATCGTCTTCTTTTTGATTTCTTCTACTTATTTTCGTTAAAGAAAACATCCAATATGTGTCTCTGATAAATGTAAATCACTACATAGGTATATTATAAAACTAAGTCCTCCGCCGCGTCAATCTGTTCGCGATAAACTCAAAAACTCCTGCACCGATTTTTATGCTGTTTTCACCAATGGATAGAGACCACTCTATCCATTGGTGAAAACAGCATAAAAATCGGTGCAGTACCTTCCTCGAGAACCATCTCGAGGAAGGTTTTAGTATAAATTGTCAAGTTTTTGTATACATTGGCTAAAATATAATGATATTTGTTGGAGGTAACGATAAAAATAAGCCATCTGGGAGCTTTACATTTAGTCGCGATAACTGAAATCACGCGGGCGAAGCCGCGGGCATCAGCTAGTAAAGGATAAAAACCAAGATTGAATAGAAGTAATTTATTTTATTTTTTAAAACGTTGCCCACCATACTAATTACTCCTGTATCGTGGGTGTGTTTACAAACATTTAGACCCAAAATACACAACCAGAACTTTATATTGAAAGAGTAACACCAAAGAAACGATGGATGGACTGTGTGAAGAATGATGTGGCAATAAAAGAGGTTTCTGATGAGATGACAAGTAAAAGAGAGGTATGGAAGAAGAGGACATGCTACGTCGACTCCAAATAAATTGGGATAAGGGCAATAAAATGATGATGATGATGATTGAAAGAGTATTGATAGACCAACAGGCAGTGTGGACGACAATCAGAAAATCATTGGTAAGGCAGACCTGCGCATACCAGGGACGAATGGGACAGAAGGGAGGAGGCCTACAGGCTACAACCACCAGTGGGTGGAACAAGGCAGCCAATCGTGATGATAGCGATGATTGAAAGTGAGACGTATGCTACTTAGTTTAAAGACTTAGTTCAGCATTGCACAAACAGAAAAGCTTTTATCCAGCAGTGGATAAAGTCGGGCTGCGTACGAACACGATGAGGATGATGATATTGTTCGAACAATTCTAGCTTATGTTCGAGTCTAGAATGTTCCACTATGGAACTGTGTAGGAGGTACGAGAATGATCCACTATTGAGCTGTGAAGAAGGTTCGAGTATGTCGTGTAATCGATGGCTCGGTTGACATATACAGGCTGAATTTTACAAGTGAGCGTGGATCAATCCAAATCCGAAATTCTAAGGAATATCGAAAAATACTCGAAAGGAGTTTCCGATTTTGATGAAAACTTAAACTGCATCAGTGGATTTTTGAAAAACCAATATTACTAACCAGGAATCGATCCCGTTGATTTTGAAAAAAAAAACTTATGATTTGAAAAGTAAAGACAAGTATAGCTCTTGACAATCCGTGCTCAGGCTAGGCGCCATGTTGAAAGCTGATAGCCAATCAATACTAAATATTTGCAGTTTGACAGCTGTCAATGTCATTGGAATAATTAAGCGTAGGAATAAGATTATGCTAAATAAACAGATAAGTACCATTTCTATGTTAATGGATGTGATTAATATTTTATGTGAGAATTTATGAAGGTTAATGTCCTTTAATTAATGTAAGCTTTTTCGGTTTTGATGTTCTGTTGGGTCTCAGGTTTTCTCCAGGCTGTGGGCCATCATCCACCACGCGGGTCCAGTACGGGTTGTTGGATAATAAAGGCATTGTTGGTTAGATAGAGGGTTTTATCATTTTTAGGGTTCCGTACCCAAGGGTAAAAACGATACGAACCCTATTACTAAGACTTCGCTGTCTGTCCGTCTGTCCGTCTGTCCGTCTGTCTGTCACCAGGCTGTATCTCATGAACCGTGACAGCTATACAGTTGAAATTTTCACAGATGACGTATTTCTGTTGCCGCTATGACAACAAATACTAAAAACAGAATTAAATCATTATTTAAGGGGGGCTCCCATACAACAAACGTGATTTTTTGCAGTTTTGTCTAATGTTTTTAAATAATGGTACGGAACCCTTCGTGCGCGAGTCCGACTCGCACTTGGCCGGTTTTTTTAATTCAGAAATAAAAAATGTTGGCGATACGATACGGTAGAAAAAGATTTATGTACTTCGTCTATGGCTCGGCGCAAACGGGCCACCAACCACAGCCACCGGTAGCCAGCGACATGCAGTTCACAAGCTTTTTCATACATTTTGTTTAAACTCGCCGCACACGTGTGGCCAGTGGCGGCCACTCGTTACAGCAGTGTCGGCGACTCGCGGTAGCGCGCGACAGCTACCCGGTGGCTGTGGTTGGTGGCCCGTTTGCGCCGAGCCTTATAAAAGTAAGGAAGAGCTTGTGGCTAAATAATAACAGTCGGTCAGGTCAATCTTCAGGTTAAACCGCGCTTACCTAGGTTGGTCCGTGGATAAGTCACCACCCATTACATACCGAGGTTCCTCCGTGCCTCGGAAAACACGTTAAGCCGTTAGTTCCGGCTATCATTTGTAGATCATTTGACAGTCGCTAGTTGAGTCAACCAGCCTTACGTAGGGGTATTGTATTACCCAGTTCTAACTGGGTTGTGGAGGTCAGATTGGCAGTCGCTCCATGTTAAATCAGCTGCATCCGGTTACACTGGAAGCCGACCCCAACATAGTTGGGAAAAGGCTATGCAGATGATGTCTCGTAAAAGCTAGGCCCAACCACCATCCAATAGATTTCCTTTTAAGAAAATAGTTTCCTTAAATTGAGATTATAGGTTTGTTAAAAAAAACGGAATAACTAAGCGTCAGTAAGGTGACATAATATATATATTTGTTACTAATTGGTTGATTAATTAGGTACGTGGGTTTTCTGTGATGAGTAAATCGAATTTTCCTCTGTATAAACTTCCTTATTTATCATTAAGTATCCCATTTCCATATATTATTGTCTGCGCTCGGTAAGATGTCACTAAGATATATAATTTACAGTACTGTGAAGAAAACATGAGACGCTATGATCTCATTGATTTATATGTGGGCTGGGTACCTACCGATATTGTTTTAATATTTTTGTTCTCACACAGACTACACAAAGTTCAAGGGACACCGATGCACTAAACGAGTCACGTATCCAGTACATCATTTGGTAATTGGGTACATGACACCATAAAACAATAATTCCAAGACAACCAATCTCTAAAAAAAAACAATCGGGGCACTCTTTGGAGACTGCCGATAAAAGTGAAAACGAAAAGTACACAGGCCCCAGTCGTAGCACTGGCCCCGCGCATGCCTATGTGGGGCTACGCCGCGCGCCGTAGCGGAAAGCCTACGAGTGCTAGGAAGCGTGACCGCATGTTACGTCAAGTGACGATGAGTTCAACGTTTTTCCTACACCCAAAAAGTGCTCAACGCGCCTAAAGAAGTTTTCACTTCAAAAATGTTATTTTGGGCCTGAAAACCCGATTTATTTTCAGTTCATTGATCATGATTTTTAGTTCTTTCAAATCAATACCTAAATAGTTGAGTCATTGAGTTGTCAAAAAAGTGACGTCACAGCGTGCTGTTGCCATACAAAATTTATGAGAGAACCGCGTTTTGACAGCTCTTAAAAAGTATGTCAATTGATTGGTGTGTCATCTACTCTAGTCTCTATTAAAAAAAAAAGAAGTTTACTCAAAACTGCAATACCTACACTACCACTACTACACTACTCTACTGCTTTTACTTTTTGTTTATGTTCCGTTTTGTAATACTCGGAATGTTTGTTATGTTTATTGTTTCTGTTTTCAAGTTTTTTTAATGCACGTCATGTCCCTGTGGTAAATAAATATTTTTTTCTTTCTTTCTTACACGGTCACAATGGAACCGCTTTTTTTTATATCGATGTTCTGTTCTCGACGAGCTCGTGGCTAAATAATAACAGCCGCTCAGGTCGATCTTTAGGTTAAGCCGTGCTTGCCTAGGTTGGTCTGTCGATGGGTTTGGTGGACCCTTTATATACCGAGTTTCCTCCGTGCCTCGGAAAGCACGTTAGTTAAGCCGTTGGTCCCGGCTGTCATTTGAAGATCTTCGACAGTCGTTACAGGTAGTCAGTGACCCGAAAGTCTGACGGAAGCCGGAAGCCGACCCCAACTTAGTTGGGAAAAGGCTAGGCAGATGACGATCGATGTTAAATTGTACGCGTAAACAATGAACAATAAAGCAAATTGTATATAAGCCAATAACAATTACAACATTAAAAGCTCTTTAGTATGTTGTACATAATAACAAACGCATTTACTCAACTACCAGACGTATAATACGTGTTTTGTTTCTAATGACATATTTAACATAATTAACTTCGATCATCAATTCATCATTCATAATCATCATTCATTTGTTTATTTGTGATCATCCATTACTAAGAATTACTCTCTTATGTATGACTGAAGCTTATGGCTTGCAATTCAGCCTGGATATACTGAAAAAGTACCGTTAATGAACCCGAAAGGCACTTGTTCTCCCCGTCATTGTGATTAGTTTTCTGTTAAAGACTTTACCTGGAAACCTTCTAGCTACGGATATATTGGCGGTCAGTTTCAACTTTCTTTAAATACAAGTGTTTAATGTTATAACTTTAGTTCAACTACCTTCACGACCCCGTACTTACTATTCAATACATCCATCACCACAATGTTTTGAGTGGATTACATGGAGTCCTACCGTAAATCGTGATTTTGATCCCAAAAAAAGTCGTTTCCCAGCAATAATTTTTGCGTAGTATTACATATTTTGATGTGCTTGGTTGACATCGAATTTTTGGTTCTAGGACATGCATCCTCTCAATGTTTTCAGATTTTCTAAACCAACGTTAAAAGTAAAACCTATTTCGATAAATACTGCGTAATAACACATACCTATTACGTTAAATAACATTGCGTGTGCACAGTTACTCGTAAGTAAATTAAGGGAAATGAATTATCATAAAAAACGAAGGCAATGTGGTAAACATCCTTCCCTTCAATTATATTTGATCGTGATCTTTAAGCAGCACGTGAGTTCGATGATAATGTGCCTTGTCGATTTCTGTATCGATTTTTTGTAGAGAAGGGGGAAATGGGAAGACTTTGTACCAGTCTGTCTTTCTTTTCTCCGGGACCTATTAAGCTTCATTGCCTCGGCGTTTTTCTTGTGACTGCGTCGGTTAATTCTGGCTTTCAGGAGTATCTGCAGGATTACGAATGGTGTGGCGCATTAGCGAATGGTCAATTTTAGTAAAAGGGAAACCGGAGTACATATCTTTAATGTGATTGTATTATTTGTCTATAGAATTGTTGATTTGTCTATGGCTGTGCCATTTTTCAAAGGGAATCCGGTAGGAATCGAGTTGTATGCACCCTTCGCCACTGGACTGGGAGGCTTCTGCCAAAAAAAGTCTGTACCAGATAATGTTGTGGTTGGCAAAGAAGTTGGCACTGAGAAAGAGCTAGACTACTAAAAAGGCATGCTGCACTAACCCCCCAAAAAATGATAGGGGCAGGAAAATGGTGATGATTATGATGGAAAGATGAAGGGAGTAGAAGGACGTATAGAGTGCCTCTAAAGTTCTCTCTGCTTTGAAACAGCTCTTCTCTCTTAGGGACCGCCTCCATGAGCGAGCGAATCGCGGCGATTCAATGTATTTCTATACGAAAATATCGCTGCGATTTTAGTGATGGGGTGTATAATAGTTTTAAAAGCTAAAGCTACCGCACCGTAGGTGCTCAAAAGGGAATAAAGTTAAATATTTTTTATTGTTCTCCATTGAGCACCAAGCTATTAAAACGGTTGGTGCTCAAATGGGAATATCTTCGGTGCTCCAATGCATTGGTGCCCAAAATATAGGTGCTCAAACGGGAATACTTCGTAGAGACGGCCCAAAAGAGAGTGTATAGAAAAACGTGGGAAGGACGATAATATCGCCGCGATTCTCTGGGTCGTGGAGGCGGCCCCTTACAGGGAATGCTCTATAATCCACCATGGGTTAATGGTTCCTATGATCGTTATTTTGTAATCGAACTGAACTTAAGAAAATTCAAGAAAGTTAAAAAGAAAGGAGTTAATGTGGCAACAACAAATGTTGCCACATTAGAGTCCAAAATAGAATTTAGGCAAAGAAGTTGTTTAATTATTGACAATCAATTTAAATACAATGAGTTGAACCTAACGATGACCTAACAAAAATTATGTTGCTTTGTTTAATCAAGTGATAATATGTCAATATATAGGTAGCTTATTTGTAAGTTAGGTACTATTTATGTACTATAAAAATCTAAAACGATTAACTGAATCCTGTAAAAATATCTTCATTTTCACCGCCGAAAAATCCTCTCTTAATTCACGTCTGCACAGGAGTATAGCAAAATCAGCCTAAATCGTTTGCACTGCTGGAACCCAGGTTATATAGTCCAGTCGTAAGGTTCACAGTCCCTCACATTGTTGTAGAAATAAAGTTCCCACTTACATGTTTTTTAATACGTATAGCCATTCATCATTTCATTTAGCAAGGAGGTATCAGGTAATGATTCACCTGTAAAGATTTAGTAGTGGTATTTCCCGCTTACAAACTTACGAATACCTTTGACCAGCAATGCCGGTAACTAACAAAGGAGGCGCGAAACCCGTTGTCATGTTCTTAGAATGTACGGAACGCTAAGCAAGTGAGTTTATCACGTGCTACAATGAACTTACCCACGAGCCCGCTGTGGCGTTACGGCCCAATCCTTCTCGCAGATAGGTCCTGTTTCCCAACAGAGGGGATATTATGTTGGGTACAGATTGTTGAAAGGAAAACATTGATGCCAAACGATCTTGTTTCCAAAACTGACAAAAACTACTATTGGACTAACCATCGTTGGAGTACTTAAAGTCAGGAATGGGGTTGGCCGGTGAAAGCTGAAAGCAGATGGCGCTAGCATAGTTTGTTCCCAATCTGACCGATGAGGTCAACCTATTTTGAAATATAAAATGACATTACCAGATTTTCTACCAATGATGATGCTTGGTACAAACTATGCTAGCGCCATTAGTTTCACAGTTGCCATCCCCATTGCAAAAACCTTTCCTCATATTCCGCATAATCCCCATAATTGTTAAAAAAAAAAAACGAATTTGTGCACCACCATCTCCACAACCCAGTTAGTACTGGGTAATACGATATCCCTTGGTAAGACTGGTTGTCTGGCTCTCAGGCTACTGACTACCTGTAACGACTGTCAATAATCTACAAATGAGACGGGACCAACGGCCTAACGCGCTTTCCGAGGCATTTTTTTTATAGATTTGTATTTTTGAAGTGAAAACTTCTTTAGGCGCGTTGAGCACTTTTTGGGTGAAGGAAAAACATTGAACTGGGGGTCTAAAATAGCCGCTTTAGCAGAATCCACGCAGAATCTTAGTATGAATCACGTTAAAAATTTAAAATTCTTAAAATGGACTTTAACACCATAAGCATAAAGCCCATTTTAAGAATTTTAAATTTTTAACCTGATTCATATTTCGATTCTGCTAAAGCGGCCATTTTAGACCCCCTCATCGTCACGTAACGTAACGTGCGGTCACGCTTCGTAGCCGTTCGTAGCACTCGTAGCATCCGCTACGGCGTAGCACCACATAGGCATGCGCGGGGCATAACCAGTGCTACGACTGGGGCGGGGCCTGTGTACACTTCTATCGGCAGTCCCCAAAGACTGCTCCGATTTTTTTTGTAAAACAAATCTATAAAAAACACAATCTAGAGCCTGTACCGTTTGTAAATTAGTGAAGTTCGGGGCTCAGTGTATCCATGGAGACGGAGCAACTGCCGGTTGAACCGAACCTAACCTATCACCTATCTAATTTATTTACTTGTTTATTTGTGGTTCATAATTATATCTGTATTAATTTCTTGTTTTAATTTTAGATATTGCACACTTTTGTACGCCCTAGAGGCAAAACATGGCGCCCTCAATGTATTACCAAATAAGAACTTATAATGTACCATGTTTTACAATAAATAAATTAATCTGAATCTGAACATTCACAACCCATTTTCTGACTAACACGACTACTCTGTGGTGAGACTGGCGGTCAGATTTTCGGTCTTCTGACTACTCGTTACGGCTGTCAAAAATCTACGAATGGAGATGATATATACTTATTTTAATTTGGCACATGTGTAGATAGGTACCTATTATAATTAATGCTACTAGCACAGGCATTTACGAAATTACCTACTTATATTACTTTTTACTTACCTAAAGCATAATCCGATTCTATTCATTAATTCTTTTAATTATTTCTCACTATTATTTCTTAGATCACTATATTTTTCGGTTTAATTTTACTGAACTCACTCAAGTAGTCATATAGCGGTGGCCCAGTGGTGGCGGCCTCGACTTACGCACAGTAAGTCGTGGGTTCGAACCCAGGCAGGCGCATTACTTTGTGTAATTTATTTCATCACCACTGCTCTCAAGACGGTGAAGGAAAAATCGTGAGGAACGCAGCATGTCTTAGAACCAATTAAAATTCGGAGACATGTGACATCTACTAACCCGCACTGGGCCCGCGTGGTGGCCCACGATCATGGCGCTTGCAACAGCGTCGAAATATCGGGAGCTCAAAACTATTAACAATTACGGAAGATATCCCATAAGTGACAATATAACATTCGGATTATAGCCAGGCCAGCCAGGCCAGTTACAGTGCCCTCCGCGTTCAGGGCGGTATTGGGGCTGCCCTGCTTTTGCAGTGCCTCGGGCATGTTTGCGGAAGCGCGCACCGACTGTTTCCACGCCACCATGCGCAAGCGATGCGCGTCCTTGGTGCGCAAGGTGCGGGCCAGCTCCAATGCTGTCCTGGTGATGATCGCTGGACGCTTGGACTGCCCTTATATAGGAAGCACTGCAGTAGGCATATAGCCAGGGCATGTTAGCGACGGATTTGACATTATTGCTGAGCTTTTATTAATTAAAGTTATTATATTTTATTCAAAATTTGCCATACTCATGATTATATTATTTTTGTATAGCCCATTCGCTCTCTAGAGAGGAGGCCTATGTCCCATGTTTATTGAAACATTATATGCTTCCTTTTTCTTCAAGTTAATTTGATATGCACAAACTCTAAATCTATACTAATATTATAAAGAGGAAAACTTTGTTTGTTTGGTTGTTTGTTTGGTTGTAATGAATAGGCTCAAAAACTACTGGACCGATTTAAAAAATTCTTTCACCATTCGAAAGCTACATTATCCACGAGTAACATAGGCTATATTTTATCCCCGTACTACCACGGGAACGGGAACTACGCGGGTGAAACCGCGGGACGTCCGCTAGTAACAAATATTTCGATAAAATAGCGCATTCAGTAGAACGTCGTCTAGGTAAATTAATTACTATTAACAGTGACATCTGCTTGTACCCATTTAAGGAGTCCACGTGTTTGTTCACATTTAAGATACAGATCACATACAATGCAGGTCTGTTGATCATACTGATTTGATCAATTTACTGAAAATACACGTGGTTCCATTGTAAACAGATGTTCTACTAGGAGCTTTTCCACAGTCAAACAATAATGGAAGAACCAAAACTCCTTGATTCCTTTTTTGAAAATAATTAGGCAGAAAATCAGGAAACTGAAACACTCTATACAGGATGTAAACAACCTCATCACGAAGTCGTCAACCAAGCATTCTGTACATCAAACCAAGTAACTTTACGCAGAAAATATTGCTGGAAAACGAATTTGTTTTTTTGGGGTGAAAAATCATGTTTTGTGGTAGAAATCAATGTAACGCACTTAAAAAAATGTGCTGATGGATGGATTGAATAGTACGGGGGTCGTTAAGGTGTTTAAAAGTAAAATCTTTATTATAAAAACTCTTATTTAAAAAAGAACTTGTCAAAAAGTTGGAATTTTGACCCCAATATCTCCGTAACTAGAAGGTTCCCAGGTATGGTGTAGAACAAAAAAAATATCGCAATGACGGGGAGAACAAGTGCCTTTCGACTTCGTTAAGAGGTTTTTTACACCCTTTATAGTGCGATATTAAAATCTGTTGCGTAGTTTAAAAGATTTAAACGTACAAACAGCGGGAGCGACTTTATATTATGTAAAGAGACTGTCCCTTATAACCTCTGCCCTTCACCACTTCCTTGTGTTCAAGTTGGGTACTTCCATGTAGTTTTGATTCTGTCTTGTAAAACGCTTCCTCTTACTTCATTTGGTCCTAAATTTTATCTGTGATCGGTGTCCTTTACTGTATATTAATTTCTTAAAGCTCCTTGATAGATTTAAGTAAAATCTTAATTTTTTAGGCTTTCTAAGAGAGGTATTTCAAGGCGGTTTATAGCTTTAGGTTCTAAATAACTTAATTTGTCTCGAAAGGCCAATTACAGGAACTATCAAGCTGATTACTTCAATTGCTGTTATTGAATTGGATCTGTGGTCATTTACCCACTGGCTCCGATATTGGTAATTGGTATTTCCGTGGGCGAAAAATTACTAGTTAATTTACGTTTTAAGACAGGCATTCGTGCTCTTAGTTCATACTTCTTCCTCTGATTGTGTCAATGGATCTTGACAAGCCCGCTCACTATTCTCAACCACTGCAACTTCAAAAGCCAGAGTCAATAGTGGCGACCGCCAGAAATCGCCGAGACTATGAAGCTTGGCGAAGCCCCGGGGGTACAATTTAACGATCTTGGATCCCACAACGAAATCAGAAAAGAATGACGGAGGAGCCAGAAAAAACATAATTTCACTACTATTCACCTCAAAACTTGCCCATCACTTTGGAGCCTTTAGTAGCGTTCATCAGGTCCTGTAATAAGCGAATAGCAGGACAACCAAGATATTAAGTGCCCCATCGTTTGTTGAACAGCACAACATTCTACTTATATAGAACTAGCGGACTTCACGCGGTTTAACCCGCGTAGTTCCCGTTCCCGTAAAATATAGCCTATGTTACTCAAGGTGAATGTAGCTTTCTAATGGTGAAAGAATTTTTGAAATCGGCGCAGTAGTTTTTAAGTTTATTCATTACAAACATACACACAAAAATACAAATCTTTCCTCTTTATAATATTAGTGTAAATGTAGACTTGTTATCGCACACGGGTGTAGGCCCCTGATGCAGGTGGTTTGACGTAATCAAAACATTGAGATTTCTACGATAAACAGAAGTAAAATATTTTTGAAATAAACATACGAGTAAAAATGTTCAGAAATCATCATCATCTGTCAAGCCTTTTTCCCAACTACGTTGGGGTCAGCTTCCAGTCTAACCGGATGCAGCTGAATACCAGTATTTTACATGGAGCGAACGCTATCTCTGACCTCCACAACCCAGTTAGTACTGGGTAATACGATACCCCTTGGTAAGACTGGTTGTCAGTTTTTCGGGCCACTGACTACCTGTTACGACGACTGTCAAAGATTTTAAAATGTTCCGAAATTAATTCTTTAAACTATTGTGAACACTTTCGTCAAGAATTAAACGGTCACTAATGCGAATAGCTTTATACCTACCTCTACAAAATATCAAAATATTCTAAATCATATTCCTAATTATGTTATTTGATTTAGAAAATATAATTAGTAAAAAAATATTGTAGAAAGGTCAGGTTTTATTTAAAACAATGACCGAATCAGAATTATGCTGAATTTCGTGTTATAGAAGAATCTACTTAAGTATTCATGCGGCCATTCGGCCATCGCTATTATAATGTGTATTTTAATAAACCTGTCTTTTATTAAGCACATTCCAGCAGATCTTGGAAGGTAGGTACCTGAAAAAAAACCAAAGCATGTGACATTGAATGACGAAAACTACGCATGATTTTTATAAAGATTTATTAATTAATACTTTATGCACTAGTAAAAATAAAGAAGATATTTAAAAAAACAAAGTACCAATAGTACCAGTCTACTTTGGGTTGATTATTGCGTATTATTAAAGGTTTTGCCACTAAAACAATACGCCTAAAGTAAAAACTACTGACACTCTTGAAAAAAACCGCCCTATTAATTTTATTAAGTTATGAAAACTCAGCGACATAAGCATTCGAGACCGAGAGGACAAACAATGGCTAGCCATAGTCTATAACTATATCCGTTCAGCTTTTTTAATCGCGCGCGGTTCTAATGGCATAATGGCAAGCACGCCGGCCATTCTGCCAGTGTTGCAATACACCCCCTACACGGAATACGCGCCGCGCGCGCGATTTAAACCGCGTTCTTTTTTTTGAACTGCGAGTTGCGACCTCTTTGTTTAAAAACTTTTTATAAATTGACAATTTTATTCTTGTGATTTATTTTGTGAAAGTTTTTTTTAATAGTGTTGTGATAATCATATTTTCGGATATCCCGCAAGGTGAGTGCAATGAACTCGCATGCACTTCCTTTTTTGAAGGCAGTATGAATTTATTGTTATGACTAGTTTTTTTATGTTCTTTCTTTCTTTTTTCATTCACCATGAACTATTCAACTGTCATTGTTATAAAGTTCAAGTGTGTTTGGGTTCAATTACTGTAAGTAAATTAACTCATTAAATCGTGATTTATATCGTATGCCAGTGCCATTGATATATAATATATCATATGCCTATACTTTTTATTATATGATATTTTTAGTCAGTAAGTTTTTTGCGTAAGTTTTTTTTTTAATTATGTTACTAGCAAAACGACAAAAACAATTGTTATAAAAATAGAAAAACGTTGGCTCGTAATATTTAAAGAGCCACACTTAATATATAATATGTGCTTTGCTTTGTACATAAAAAAAAACTAAAATCACATATATTTTTTTCTGCCATGAATTAATTATTTTTAATTACAGACTCAAACTACCTTAACTGTTAACTTAATGAATATTCAGAGTAAATTAAACAATGTACTGCGTGTGTCGAAATTCGAAGAAACAGTGAAATAACGACTTTTTTTACATGCGTGACATATTTAATGTATTTTGATTTTTAATGAGTGATAATATACTATTAAGTTGTTACTAGGTACGAGTATTATATCATACATTTAATAAAGCATTTTCACGGTTCAAGCAATTGTCTAGTCATTCTTTTCATTACTGAAAACGTAATGTAACCGATGTTTAACGAAACATAATGAAATAGACACCTTTTTCAGGACTCATTTCATGCTGAACTTCACTTTAAATTGTCCAATTTGTTACGTAAACAAAAAAGACGTTATATTTATAGACGTTATGGCTACGGCGAAACTTTGAAGCTTTCAGTTATAAAATATCTACCTACCTATTTTATAACTGAAAGCTTCAAAGTTTCGCTTTTTTTTTTGCAGTGAAATAATTGTTCAACCATAACAAAATAGTGTTTTTTGTGTTGGCCTAGTCTGGTAGGTCTGCCTATATTTTGTCAAAGCATTAAAAACCTAGAAATTATATATGTTCTCCTTTACTACCATGAAATACTAAATACTAAGTTCCTATTACCTTAAAAAAATAAAATCCAGTCAAACTAAATCATTCATCAGCTAAAAATACCTACACAAAAAAAAAGAAATGAAGTAATGACAGCAACCTTCAACTTCGCGCCAACATGAACTTGATACTGGGACCGACTGCGTTCCAATGAGTGTGTAAACACGCCTGTTTATCAAAACATTATATCTAATTATATCACATTAACTACGTCTGTTTGTTTTTACTCAATAAACGGATCATTTGTTTCCTCTTTGTATCGATTGTTATTGAGAAATTGTAAGCCACACAAAATCCGAAACTATTTGGCGGATATTTATAGGGATGTATTTAGTAGGTAGCACTTTAAAAATAATGTTTCGCAATTTAATGAACTATATATAAATTGATTAATGAACTATAAAATAATGGTTTCCACTATAAATATGCTTAGCTTTAAAATTCATTGAATGAACTACGAAAATAATGGTTTGCACCATAACTGTATCGAAACCAACTCCGAAACCAGTTATTTGGTAAAAAAAAAATAACTTCAAAACACTTTATAGTCGCCTAAAAAGCGTAATCCAAGGCGTAGTCGATGAGCCCCGCTCGGGGCTCTTCTTTCTGTCTGCAGGGTTTAAAAGAACCTAACGTCGGTGTGCCCCACCCAAGTCCAGAGCTCGCTTCGCTCGCTTTTGCATCCTAAGTCTGTTCTCCTGGTAATATTGTCATCCATTATTTGTATAGTTCATTCAATTAATTTTAAAGCTAAGCATATTTATAGTGGAAACTATTACTTTTATAGTTCATTCAATTAATTTTAAAGCTTAGCAGATTTATAGCAGACACCATTATTTTTATAGTTCAGTCAGTTAATTTTAAAGCTATGCGTAATTATAGTGGAACCCATTATTTTTAAAGTGCGTTTATATATTCTCCATATTATTTATATCTTAAATTCTTGATAAGGTATATATTTCAAACTAGCATATCGCCTGCGACTTCGCAAAAATTATGATAGCTCGGCTAATTTGTATGATATAATAGTCGATTGTACATCACGTGAATAAAACGCACCTTTTTAAAATGGGTTTTATGGGCGAGTTGAGTTGAGTTGAAGTCTAGAGGAGCATAAAAAGCGACTTTATGTCGCCCACGCACAACATAAAGACGAACTTTTAGAGCATGAGAAGTGAAAATATAATTTATAGCTTACTTCCTTCCTTCCTATATTTCTATTGTTAAAATTGGTCCAGTAGTTTCGGAGCTTATTCGGTAAAAACAAACAAAAATCTTACCTCTCTATAATTGGGAAAAGGTTAAGCAGATGACGTGACGATGAGACGTTTTGTTTCAAACTGTCCCTTGTTTTGGAATGAAGATTAAACAGCGATCAAAAACAAGTTTGCGGATATTTATACTCTGAGATATGCGCATCACTATTGCGGAACGATAGACTTTTTTTTTCAATAGGGACTTTGTTTTTAGGGTTTCGTAGTCAACTAGGAACCCTTATAGTTTCGCCATGTCTGTCCGTCCGTCCGTCTGTCCGTCCTCGCTTAATCTCTGTGACCGTTAGCACTAAAAAGCTAAAATTTGGTACCAATATGTATATCAATCACGCCAACAAAGTGGTAAAATAAAAATTGGAAAAAAATGTTTTATTAGGGTAGCCCCCCTATATGTAAAGTGGGAAGTGATTTTTTTTTAATTTCAACCCTAACGTGTGATATATTGTTGGAAAGGTATTTAAAAATGAATAGGGGTTTTCTATAATCATTTTTTGATAATGTCAATAATTTCGGAAATAATCGCTCCAAAAGTAAAAAACAATGTCCCCCCCCCCACTAACTTTTGAACCATAAGTTTAGAAAATATGAAAAAAATCTGAAAAGTAGAACTTTATAAGGACTTTCTAGGAAAATCATTTTGAACTTGATGGAAACAACAGTTTTTGTACAAAAAAGACAAAAACTTGTACAAAATAATTTCTGGACTAAGTTTGTAGTATATTCTTATATGCAACCATTTTTACATAATGGATACCCACCTTTAAACTCATAAGTGGGAACACTTATTGTGACGGACGGGAACTACGGAACCCTACACTGAGCGTGGCCCGACACGCTCTTGGCCGGTTTTTTATTTTTCATTTAGTCTATGGGGCTTTCCCCGTTTGTTTTTAAACACAATCTCGATCGTGTTTATAACATCGTGCAATTTATATACTATCGATTGTTAATCACATCATAATAATTACCCTGTTCGTCATCGTATATCCTGATTCTCTACCGTCATCCCAATGTATTTGGGACTAGCGGACGTCACGCGGTTTTACCCGCGTAGTTCCCGTTCCCTTAAGAGTACGGTGATAAAGTAAAGCCTATGTTACTCAGGGTGAATGTAGCTTTTTAAGGGTGAGAGAATTTTTGAAATCGGCGCAGTAGTTTTTGAGTTTATTCATTAGAAACATACACACACAAAATACAAATCTTTCCTCTTTATAATATTAGTGTAGATGGGCGTAGCATGTCTTCTTTCTCCCCACGTGTCTATTAGTAAAAATAAAAATAAAATAAAATAGTTTATTGGTAGAACAAGTTTAAGTTTTTACAAAATTTTGTGATTGGATCCTCCTTTTAGGCAGATAGTGCCTGTGTTAGGAGAGTCCGCTCTTCCATAGCAGGTCGTATTATACAAAAAGCACAGCGTATTATTATTATACTAAGACTAATTAGGATTAAGATTAACTTACAAATTAAATGTGTGTATGAGTGGGTGTAAGTTTGTGAGTGAGTATATGTGAGTGAGTATATGTGAGAGAGAGAGAGTGAGCGTGAGTGTGTGTACCTATGTGTATGTGTCAAGGTTTCAGAAGTGTTTCGGTATCATTGTAGGTGAGCGTTTGTATCCATTCCATTATTACTTTTTTACTGTCATAGTAGTTTTTGGGATAAATGTAGATGTATTTATTGATTTTATTATATAGCGCTGCAGATCGTTTGCTAAATTGCATACTGGCAAATAAAGTCCTTGTCCTGGGGACATTTAATATCATGTCTTTCCTTCTTTTTGACAGTATGCCAGCATCATAGGAAAGAGACTTATGTTTTTTTAAAGTAATTTGTGTTATATACAGTTTCCTAACTGAGAGCAAATTACTAAGTCGAAATAGGTCTTCAGTAGGATATCTCTTTTTTTTAAAATACATGCACTTGATAAGGGCGCGTTGTGCCCTTTCTAGCGTTAGAAATTTTGTTTTGGCTGCACCACCCCAGACAGGGATGCAATAGGATAGTACTGACTGGACTAGCGCAACATAAATCATTTTAAGGAAATCTTTTTGATGGCCTGAGTTATTACTGGCAGTCCTTGGGACGACGTATCTAAGAGTCCTGAACATCCAGCTTAATTTCCTGATTCTATTGGCAACCTGCTCAATGTGCGGGTACCATGACAGTCTCTGATCCAAAATAACGCCAAGGTACTTAATATGAGGTACTTTGTTGATTGTTGAGCAGTCACAACTTTTGCGATTGCCGTTATTACAATTATGAATTCTTACATTAAAATCTTTACCTGGTTGTGTACGTTGCCCGACACTGAAGCAAATGTAATTTGTTTTTGTTACGTTCAATGTAAGCAAATTAATTGTTAACCACTTGGCAATTTTTGCCAAGCCTGTCTCAGCACTAAGCCTAACATTCTGCCAAGTATCCCCGGTGAAGACTACAGCAGTATCATCCGCGTAACAGAATACTTGTGCGTTTGCAATATTAATGTTACAGAGTTCATTAACGTAGATAAGGAACAATGTAGGTCCCAATACGCTTCCCTGCGGGACGCCATAAGACGTGTGTGCGTCTTCACTAGTGTACTGACCCACTCTAACTCTCTGTTTCCTGTTTCTGAGATAATCCTTGAAGAGGCTAAGAGGTGTTCCACGAATTCCGATACATTCCAGTTTTCTTACAAGGATTGGGACAGAGACGGTATCAAAGGCTTTTTTTAGATCTAAGAATGCAGTTAGACACTTTTTACCTTTATCAAGCTGTTCAGTTAAATGATTACTTAGTGCAGTAACTGCATCCTCAGTGGAAATCCCTCTACGAAAGCCAAATTGTGACTCAGATAGTACGTTGAAATCTTTTAGGTATGTTAAGAGCCTTAGATTCATAAGTTTTTCTAAAATTTTTGATATAGAGGTTAATACGGATATGGGCCTAAAGTTGGAGACATCGTCGCTGTTCCCACCCTTGTGCACTGGTGTAATAATGGCTAGCTTCAAAGAAGTCGGGAAGATGCCCTCACCAAAGCAAAGATTAGCAAGGTGTGTAATTATAGGAACAACCTCCTTTCTTATATATTTTAGAAATGCAGTGGAAACATTATCCCAACCAGACGCACTGTCAGATTTAAGACTCATTAGGATATGTAGATCATTATCATCTTACACAGCCAATATTCAACTCAGTTTAGTAAAAAAATCCGAAGAGAATTCACAGGATCAAGATGCTTAATCGTAATCCGAAGACGTCACCAATTAATATTTTTGGCGGCAAAATTAATTCACGCCTTTAATCGTTTTATTATCTTCGAATCCTTGACTCGCCTTGAGGCTTGCACTTGACCGACATTCTACGAAAATATTATAATTTCTAACCGATTTGTTAATGTTTTATGAGCTGATTAGAGGTTGTATATTATTATGTCTTGAATGTTGTTGGATGTTATATAATGCATATCCGATCTCAATATTGACATTGATGAGAATCGTTTCTTTAAAGTGGAAGCCAGGGTAGCCCGTGTTCGTGTTCCACGCGCGCCTCAAAGAGAGTCAGCAATAGGAAGGGGTCCGCAAGGACCGATGCCTGCCGGGGTTGCGGGACTGTTCGAAAGAGATAGGTACCGTGGCCCCGGAACACAAAGGGCGATGAAGGAACATGGATGGGTTTTAGTCAGTAAAAGTCTGACACTCCCTCCTGCTCCGCCCAGAGCGGGAGGAGTCATTTGATGATTTCCCATCCGAAAAAATAAAAAGGGTAGCCCGCGAAATTAAAATTTTGTTTTAATTTTTACAATTTGCAGGTCAGTGTCAAACCTGTATGTTGATTAAAATATGATTCGGTTCTGTGCGAGCAAAATAAAAACATATTCTTGTTTCTTCTTCTCGCATTCTTCTTCTTCAGCAGACTCTCTCCGGGACAAAGGAATCCTCTATGCTAGAGAGAGTTGGCCACGATCTTTCACGCGGGTCTAGTGTGGGTCCTAACTTACCATTGCCAAGGACACTACAGTGTGCAAGTTTTCCATGATTGTTTTATATATGGTATTTTTTTACGATAAAAACCAACGTATTTGGTACCTTGGTATTAAGTAAATAACCGTTGGGTCATTTACGCAATTCGTTTTGAATATTTCCATTGATGCCTAATATGTATTGAGAGAATATTATGAAATAATTAATACGTAAATATTTTTTCAATGCAAGATTTTGGTTCATGGTAAACGCCGCCGGTTTAAGTAAATAATCTTATCTACGTAGTCTAATATTTTTATAAGAAAGGGTTTGTTTGACTTGATCGATAGGAGATTTATGTTAATTTTCTTTTAAGAAAAATGACCTGCAATATTGGTCCTTCGATGAGTTCTGGAACTCTACATCGTTATCATCATTCCTCTGCCTTTATCTCAAGTCTTTCTCTTCCATACTTCTTCAGTCCCCTGTGCAAAGTATGCATGGAGGCGGAGGAAACGATGGCGCATGTGCTCCTCCAGTGCACTGGCGTTACCAAGATTCGCGAGTAGACCCTGGGAACACCAAGATCCCTTGCGGACGCCCTGAGAAGACCGGGAAGTTTGATCTGCTTCTGGAGGGAGGTGGGCTGGTTGGAGTAAACGGCCACCACGACTCACGCACAATGGTCCACTTTAATGACTAAGTGCGGAAACGAAAACCCCATGATAGATAGATAGATAGATTGGTTCTTCGATGAGTTTTGGAACTCTACATCGTTATCACCATTCTCCTGCTGTTATCTCAATTAATTTGGTGTCGGCGCACACCATGTCTTTCTCTTCCATACTTCTCTATTACTCGTTATCCTAGCAGTCACCTCCTTTCCAGCCCTGCATAGACCATCCGTTCGATCCGCACCTAAAGGAAAAATAAAATCGACTCTCAACTATTATCTCAACCAAATTGTTCCGTGATAATAATTTCTCTTTCAAAATGTCAATAAAATGACGCAAAGTATTCGTGTCGTCATCGATGAGAGCCCGTGGTCCTTCGAGTAGCGGTCGTCGACTGATTTCATCAAGTCTTCCTGTCTAACCGGCCGACCTCCGAGTGTCATGTACCTTTCATCAAGACTGCTTTCATCAAGTCTTCCTGTCCAACCGGCCTACCTCCGAGTGTCATGCACCTTTCATCAAGACTGCTTTCATCAAGTCTTCCTGTCTAACCGGCCGACCTCCGAGTGTCATGCACCTTTTATCAAGACTGCTTTCATCAAGTCTTCCTGTCTAACCGGCCGACCTCCGAGTGTCATGCACCTTTCATCAAGACTGCTTTCTTGGAAAATATTCATAGCTACTCTACCCATACTAAGTATGCAAGTTACTTTGTCTGTCACCTCATATGTCATAAACCATATTTATTTCTGTAAATTAGTTTGAAAAAACACTTCATGTTATGTTTTAAAACTAAATGGGGCCGGTGTTTCGTACCTGACTACGCTGAAAACAGCCGGAACAAACACGGAGGTCACTGTCTCTTGTAAAGTCAAGTCATTTGAGTACCATGCAGATTAGTGTCTGATATGGTCTGTTGAAGAAAGAACCACACAGATTTGAGTGGACCTGTCCAGTCTGCAAGCATTTATCAGTGATCGTGTAACTCGGCTCGGGAGCTCGATGAGATTTAGCACATGATAGACTATGACCGGGGGACATAGGATAGGAGGATCTTTGTTTTGGTAGTACGGTCCCGTGGGATGATTTCCGAATTATACACCAGTGGCGTGCCTAAGGGCGAACACTACGGCAAGTCCATAAGGCGAGTAGACTGTTTAGAAACCCTAACATCATGAGAGAGTAATAAGAGTATTAGGTTATAAGAGCAAGCCAGGCTTTTAAAGTACCCACCGCCAATATTACACAGACGAAGCTGTTCGCGAAAACTGGTGATATACTTCATAACAATCTTAAATTCACTGACAGATAACGCACAACAGCAAAATGCTGGATCTGTAGGGCTATAGAAAGATTTTCTGAAAATTCATCCTTTAGACCCTTAACAGAGAATGGAAACTTTTGTATGAAATTTTTTCCTATGGATAATCCCATAGAAGCGCCATGTTTTTCATGTATATTTTTATTCGTGGTCGGAATAGATGAAATGCGGAATGGGATGAGATCGAGTTTCTGCTTGATGGAGCAGAAACTACCTATAGATGAACTTGAATTGATTGATCCATTTGTGTTAGACGAATGAAAGCTTTTATGGTAGAAATTCAAATATCAAATACAACATCAACGACAAAAGGTCATTGTAGCGGCTTAGTACTTGTGTCAAAAACAAGAAATACGTAAGGAATTCAGATAGACCGCTATGTACCATAGAATAAGCAATATTTCCATATTCCATAATATATTATCTGCTTTTGTAAAAGATTTTAAAGTGATGAAGTGATGTAACTGTAGAAACACACTTTAAATACCGGTCTCATTTTCGTAAACGGTAAAAAATATTAGGTGCCTATGTACTGAGTGTCCTTAAAATTTTTTCTTCGGAAAAACACGTGAATAGTCACGTTATAAACAGTTAATTATAATAATTTAATTAAAAATTATGACTAGTAAGTACCTATCGCTATTCTCAAGATTTTTGGTAATTTTTTAAAACTATGATTCAACTGTAGAAAGAAACATACTTTAAATACCGGACTCATTTTCGTAAACGGTAAAAAATATTAGGTGCTTATGTACTGAGTGTCCTTAAAATTTGTTTTTTTTTTCTTCCGAAAAACACGTGCATAGTCACGTTATAAAAAGTTAATTAAGTATAATAATTTAATTAAAAATATGTCTAGTACCTACCGCCGCTATTCTCAAGATTTTTGGTAATTTATTAAAACTATGTGATCTCATACATTTTTAGTGTTTTCGCAAGTTTCTGTTGTTCTTGGCATATTAGACGTTTTTGACCTCTGCTTATCAGATTTAAATATTAGAATGCTATTAATTGGTGCGGGGGTCGATTAGTATCAATGGCAATTATTTTTTTTACGTTTGTTTATTTGTTAGTTTTGTTGATGCGGTCAGTCGTCACTCTATCACAAAAATGTGATAGAGTTGACGACTGATGGCATCAACCGCCTCCAGCGCTGGAGGCGCAGCGGAGCGCATTTGAAGACAACAATTTAATATAAACCTCAACTACCTTGATATACGGTCGCGCGCATGCTCTTGTAGTAGCTTGAGGGCGCTCCGAGTACCGCGTGCGAATTTATTCTTATATTGACCGTATATCAAGGTAGTTAAGGTTTATATTAAATTGTTGTCTTCAAATGCGCTCCGCTGCGCCTCCCTCCAGCGGTGTGCGCTGGGCCATACTATTCACTCCTTTCTTCTTATCATTCCTCACACAATCCATTTATGTCTTCTATGGTCTTCCTCTCCCTCTCTATCCAACGTCATATTTATTTTATCACACGTGTGTCATCCCTCAAGTAACTTGGGATAAGGGTAAGAAGATGATGCATGTCATCCCTCATTAGATGTAGACTTCCTTTAACATAATAGTAACGCCGACAAAATACTTGCGCCATTTAATTTGGGAATAAAGGTCATTGCTCTTTCCTTAATTTCTCTGCGTAGGTACCCCGACAATACATTATGAATCGTTTTTTATTACTTGAAAAATCAAGGATCACGATAAAGGTAGTTTCGGGACAAGTTTATGTAATTATTTCTGTTTTCGGAATTATGTATTTGAATGAATGTTTGCGGGTTAATGACCTTTATTCCCTACTTAAATGGCGCAGACTATAGATATAATACAATGAACGTTGCGGGGATCGCACTTGACCGGTCAATGTGGCCTCACCTGGGGCCTATGTCCAGCAGTGGACGTCTTTCGGCTGAAATGATAATGAAATACCGTGAATCGACAAAGCAGGAAACGACATTACACTTTTCGAAAATCAAAATAAGTAGCAAATCACTGTCCTCAAAATGGAAACCGGAACACTAAATGTACTCGAAGTTACAATAATTGTTACCTAATACATGTAACCTCGGCGACCTCAGAATTTGACGTCTTTGCCTTGATCGATACCGATGTCTCGAGTTCAACCAGTATGTAAATATCTTTTAGTACAATTCGATCTATTAATGATGTGTCTAAATTATGAACTATTTAATTATGCTTTTGCGAGGAAATGTTTTTGTTATTTTTAGTAGAGTTCAGTTCAAAGGAATAACGCTTTAAACTTTATGGTGATTCGGAACAACAATTTTAGGTATCAACGGGGCGCAGATGACGCATCGTTTTGTTTGTATAATGCGCAGACCGTCACTTGCAGCTAACTTCCGAGCCGCCATTAAGGCCCTTCTAACCCTAAAATCAGCAACTCTATTTGTGGTGGTTCAAACTTCGTTTGAAATACTGTTAGAATAAAGTTCTAATCAGCTTGCACTACAAAGCGGTTGTTACGTCAGTCACTGCGGCCGAATAGTGCGAAATGAGTGTTTTTTTGCGAGTTACAAAACATCTATTGATTGGACTAAAAAAAACACATAAGACCTGCTTTATAGTTAGTTCAGTTAGTATGCAAAGTTTCATGATCTAATTTGAAGTACTTTTTGAATACCAGCGGTTTATTGTTCGATTTGGAGGTAACTTTGGAATATTTTTCGATCGAGAAAAGTTTATGGAATCGTGTTTTCGTCACACATAGGACTTAGCATTAATCCTCAACTTTACAATATATTTATTTTAAAACTAATCCCTCAGTATTTGAGGCGTAACGGAGGATCATGCTAATCCATTTGAGGGATATGTAGCCCTTAAGTTTCAACTGAACTATAGAAGGTTCTTTTTTTTTAAAATTTCTAGACAAGACGTACTGAGTGTAGTTAATGTTTCTTTTCAAACTACTCTGGAGCTGTTCAAACTTCAAGTTAATCGGTTTCTTCTAGGCAAGCGAGTTTTACCCTAGACCGCATTATCGCTTCACAGCAGACGAGTTGCGAGTGTTGCGACCAACGCAAGGCGATTTACTCGAACTTAGAGGTGATAATGGCGTAAATGTCAAGAAATTAAAAACTTATTTACGGAATCTAATATGGAAATAAGCTATGCATTAATCATTTTTACATGCTTGGCGTAATGCCATCTTATTGACCCATAACTTGAGCCATTGTCAATGCCGACCTTGTAAGGGCTGTTGACATACCTATTGGACCTTTAAGTCTTCCTACCATCTTTATGTGATAAACTTTTCTATTATTGTGTGGTAATTCGATAACAACGGAAGCTATATACTAGATGTGGTAGGTAGAGCTTGGAGAGTTTCATATTTATTTATTTAAACTTCATGTACAATAGTGGTACGTAGGCGGACTAAGGGCGGTTCCTGCTTTATAGTTAGTTCAGTTAGTATGCAAAGTTACATAATCTAATTTGAAGTACTTTTTGAATACCAGCGGTTTATTGTTCGATTTGGAGGTAATAAGGTTTTTTTTCTATCGAGAAAAGTTTATGGAATCGTGTTTTCGTCACACATAGTACTTAGCATTAATCCTCAACTTTACCATATATTTATTTCAGAATTAATGCTGCAGTGTTTTAGGCGTAACGGAGGATCATGCTAAGCCATTTGAGGGAGTATAGGCCCTTAATGTCACAAGGCATTCTCTACCAGTCAACCTTTGGGTCGAATAGGAAAACATAGTACAAAATAATAAGTGGTACTAAATAATGTATAAAAAACTAACTTCTTGTTTACGAGAATTTAGGTACTACTACACATACAAATATAATAGCATATCTTGTGGTCTTTGAGTAGGCGTGTAGTAGTAAATTTATTACTCATAGCTGATGCCCGCGGCTTCGCCCACTTGACAAATTTGTCAAGTGATTCAAGAGGAAGGTTTTAGTATAAAATTATATACTAAAGCCTTCCTCTTGAATCACTCTATCTGTTAAAAAAACCCGCATCAAAATCCGTTGCGTAGTTTTAAAGATCCAAGCCTACATAGGGACAGACAGATGCGGCGGGGGACTTTGTTTTATAATATGTAGTGATAGTGTTTTTTTTTTAGTTTTGGTTTGTGACTAGGGTTGCCACCTTTATTTTGAACAAATGTAGTATTTTTTCCAAAAAAGCTGCAAAAATATAGTACTTTTGGATAAAATCAGGAAAAAAAAGTACACATTTAAACATTGTTTATTTTTCCTTATATATTTGTTATGGCTCTTCGCTTTGGCCATCAATGATGTATTGCATTTAAAATAATTATAAGAATCTGAACAATTTAGATTCTTATTAAAATAAATTAACAATTCATTCTTAATTAATTTAATACGTATAGATGCTCTATTTCTTTCCATTTTACATATTATTTGTTATTAACATCTTCTTTGTACCATTGGTAGTCGAACTCCCATTCGCACTTATATTTTTGAAGCCTACCTATTATCTTTTTTTTTGCAAAAACCATCATCACTTTCAATGTTTTTTTATTTTATTTTAACAGCAGGAAATAAACACATAAAAATCGGGCGGCATTCAGCGACAAATTTTGGCAGTTTGAACGTGAATGCGTTTCGTTCTGAAATTCCCCGTGGAGAGCTGCGGGTACATTTCAGACTTTCAATTACAGTTAATATTAAAAAGCGCGACAGTTAAATTAGGGATAAAAATATAGTATTTTTCGTACTATATAATTTTCCTATAAAATATAGTACAATACTATATATTATAGTACGGGTGGCAACCCTATTTGTGACAGAAAGGAAACATGCTTTATTTTAATGCTGGTTCGAGATACCGTAACTCACAAATATGGAGAGTTTACTGTAATGCGGTCTGAGCTACTCCATCGTCTTTCTGACCTTGACCTATTTTACTTGGGCTTGCTCTTTTCTTATTCTAGTCTCTCTTGTCAACCGCCACGCCATAATTCACTCCCTTTTCTATCACATTTTTTACACCATCGGTTGCTTTTCCACTACTGCGGTTTTAACAACTTGCACTCCAAATTACATCTATTTGTATAAAATCTACACTTATTCTTCATATTACATCTCTTGTGGTTTCGGTTCAATACAACATTATTCGCGTGTGAAAAGCTTTAAAAAACAATCGGTCCATTTTTCTGAGCCGATAAGTAAATTATGTGACATGAAATTGTATAATAAAATAGTATATTTCATTACAAGTGCGGAAAGGCTGTCATTGCAAAGAGTTCCGACCAATGTCTACCCGAGCCGAGGTGCAGCCGAAGGCGAGGGTTGACAGTTGGAACAAGTTGCAATGACGGTTCCGCAAGTGTACTGAACGACTATTTTTAATACAGTTGCGAAAAAATGAAGTAATTTAATAAAATAATAAAAACACAATAAACTCGCAAAGAAAATTTCTGGAAAATGGCGCCAACCGTAGAATATAAGCAGAGTTTTTTTTTTCTTCACCCATTTTGGTAGGCAAAGGGAACTATCCATACTGCTTAGTCTTCAGTAGATTTTTTTATATTGATATGAAATGAAATTTAATGAGATGAAATAAAATGAAACCTAACTTATCTCATTCAATTAAATCATTAAATCTGATATTGAAATAAATTAGTAGCTTCTTTTTAGAAATATACGTATTTGTATGAATCACAAAAACTCTTTAGTAAAAACTTCATGGTTGGTTTTTCTTTTTAATAGACATTATTTTGACAGTTGGGAAAGAGAACGCACTAGTTCGGGAAAGGTAAAAAACAAGCACTAGTATGTAATAGCCCACTTCCCGAACGCTATACATCCCTGCAATACACCACTTTTTGAGCAACTGTATTAAAAATGTAGTTCTCTTATTTATTAACTAGGAATATATATAAACCTACGTGTACCTACCTTATAGACATGTTCTCATCTGGCCGTAGGACTCGTGTCCATACATAATAGTATTATGAATGGTGAATATGAAGTGTAAGTATAGCATAATACTTGGGGAAATATAGTATTATGCTATACTTACGCTTCATATTCTCCATTCATAATACTATTTATCATCCTTTTTATTTGTTTATATATCTACACTCAGCAAATCGATCTAAATACGATGCATTTACTTAAAAAATAGCTGAAATAAAATATTAACAAAAAAAAAGGATGATAAATAGTATTATGAATGGTGAATATGAAGCGTAAGTATAGCATAATACTATATTTCTATACTTACACTTCATATTCACCATTCATAATACTATTACATATAGGGTCAGATGGGAAAAGTAGTGCCATCCTCCCTATACAATAGGGAATATGCACGTATTTTTTTCTTCACAACATCAATAAAATACAGTACTATCAACCCAAGAAAAGTATTAAAAGTTAAGTTCAACTTCTGCTTGTCGCACAAAAATAATACTTATTAAACTCCTGCAATTTTCTATAACAGTTCAAACGTCCGTAGCTGTCGCGGCCATGATGTGACGTCATTTACCATAATCTGCCTTGCTTACATCTAATTTTTACCTTTAATAGAATAGTTTTACTAATTGTATGTGCTCTAGTCAAGTAAAAATTGCAATAACAATATTATAATAAAATCTTAGTGAAACTTTAAGCACTTTTCAAATAAAAGTGTATTTTGACACATAGACTTTGACGTTACTGTCGGCGTTATCGAGAACGACGCGTTTTGAGAGTGTGTTCCGTTTTACCAAAAACATGCTACATAAAACAGTAAATTAAGTGATGTATTAGGAACTTAAACAAGTGTGCCACAATGTTTTTATGGGTCAATACAAGGCATTTTTAATAAATAAAAAGAGTTTATTTCATGCATGTTCCCTATTGAAGACGATGTTTATAGGGGAAGATGGCACAATGTTCCTTGTCAGTTCTCGGTGGAGCTTTGCTTGCAAAGGTAAATGACAAAAACATTTTGGCATTTTTAATAAATAAAAAGAGTTTTGTATTTCATACATGTTCCCTATTGAAGACGACGTTTATAGGGGAAGATGGCACAATGTTCCTTGTCAGTTCTCGGTGGAGCTTTGCTTGCAAAGGTAAATGACAAAAACATTTTGAATTTAGTATTTTTATTATTGCTTTCCCTATTTCGCTGTATGCCAAGATAAACGGGGCATTATTCAAATCATCGTAATTAAGATTTAGGAGTTAACAGAGGGCATGAACTCCCCGATTGCCTACTAACCTATGACTTGTGACTTCAAATTATATTGCGATATTTGACCATTGTTGATGTAATAACGTAGTAAATATTTTACTCGTCGGTTTTATACTTCCTTTTGTCGTTTACAATAGTTATTTGGTAATATACTATACACTAGAAAACCTGCTTATGCGACTCTGTTCTCAATCAGAGCTTAATCTATATATATAAAAGAAAGACGGGTTTGTTACATCACTTATAACTCGAGATCTGCTGGATCAATATTCATGGTTTTTGTTGCGTTGGATTTGTCTCCGCCCAGAATAGCAGAATACATTTTAAAAACAATGAAAAAAAAAAGGGTGAATAAACTTTCGTCTGTATTTTTTTTTAATAATTTACGTAGGTAGTAGGTTGGTAGTAGGTAGGTAGTAGGTAGGTAGTAGGTAGGTAGGTAGTAGGTAGGTAGTAGGTAGGTAGTAGGTAGGTAGTAGGTAGGTAGTAGCACGGTAATATTGTAGTAGGTAGGTAGCTCATGTGACGCAGACGAAGTTGCGCGGGTCAGCTAGTTAGAATTAAAATTGCGCAAAACGCATGTGATTAACAGAGTGGTGGACATGAATGTTGATGGATGGAGAGGGAGAGGAATGATATGAAAGAGAAAGGAGTAAATGATGCCGTGACGTCTGACAGGGGAGAATTGAAGAAGAAAACGTGTTGCGCCGACCCTAAATAGAAGAGCTCCGGCTCATCTCGTAACTTTCTCGTAACTAAACAAAAGACGTGCAAAACAAGTAAAAAAATGTGCCAACTCGTACCTAATCTTCATACATTGAATCCCATTTCATCAACCATAAATTTCAACTTTTTTTTTGTACAGTACAGTCAGCTCCAATGTTGCAAGGAAACCATTTGTTGATGTAGAAAATATAAAAAACCTTAATCTGTTAAATATAGAAACCTTTGTGGTGTGACGGAAAGGGTGTCCGTGGGGGTAAATAGAAGAAAACCACGGACCCAGGTCAACATAAAAATATATTAATAAACTAAACGGGTGTGGGTAGGTTTATGGTCACAAGTTTCTCCAAGCCCGCCCGGGGGTTGCACGGTACTCTCCTGGCTCAGCCCGGCGTGACGATGACCGTAGCGGTGTGCCACGCTGCAGACGCCAGGTAGGGTGACGGACGGCAGATGATCGCGCCGACCCGTAGAATTCCGACGCGGCCACGCAGGTAAAGGGTACCCGCTGCGGCGGAGCCCGCGGCAAATTGGATGCCGGTAAAACGGTTGTCAGCCGAAATCCTGACTGTCAGCCGGAATCTTGAACCCTGGAAAATAACGTCCAGCGTGTCACGGAATGGCTAGCAGTCATCCCCGCTGATTGTGACACCAAGGCAAAAGCAAAGCGAGAAATACCCGTGCGCCAATGAAGGTGATGTGTGGTAGTCACAATCAGTACGGAGTTTACATGATGGTGGTGGTAAGCACGACATGATTTGCACATTATGAGTGTCATGAAAAATGTCAAACACACTCGGCTGAAGGCTACAAGATTATGCATATACATATTAAGCATTTGAATGTGCATAGCAAAAACGGTGATAGAAAGTGGCTCACATGTTGAGACCACGTAGCTAGTGATACACAAAATATGAGAACGTGAATTGCTGTTCAACACTTACCCAGTATGGGGTTTACGTAGACACAAAACGAAAAGAGTTAGGTTAATAACAAAAATTAAAGCTGCCTGCTTTAAGCCCGAATATTCTAGATCGCGAATACTTCTAGAAATTTAATTTCCGATAAAAAAAACGCGTCTAGTCACTGGGAGCAGAATATTTTCAAAAATGGACTCGTCATCGCGAGTCCGTGACATTTATACTGGCGTGTTTACGCATAGACAAGTCTGTTCAAAGAACTTTCAAAACGCCTAGTTGACGCTTCCCGTGACCCAAGAGCTGGCTTTTACCTTGGTCAGAGGCTAAGTGTTGCCATACAACGTGGCAACGCCGCCAGTCTCTTGGGCACATTACCAGCTGACAGCGTTGAGGAGGAGTTTTTCGATGCCCTTTTATAGTTTGTTGTTAGTATATTTATTTTAGTTTATTTAATACTTAGTTCTTAATTAATTATGTAAATATAATTCTTTCAGATAAAATAAAATAAAAAAATTGTTGATGTTGCTATTTTTTGTCTCTCTCTGGAACACTAAGGTTTGTTACGAGATAACTCAAATTTGAATTTGAACGGAAAGTACTAGGAGAACAGAATCAAGAAGGAGATGTTAATGGGGCAAGGGCAGGAAGATGATGAAAATGGTCCTTATTCTTGTACAATATCCTGTCCTAGACTAGATTTCAAGTTCAACTTAGTGCACATTTCTTCTGAATCTAGCCATTTCTTCATCTTCTGATAGCAAATGCGTGGCCTAAAATACAGCCATGAGAACTCCGGTCCCTGATACATTCAAAAGGTTCATGTCCCAAACTTCCGTTTTCACATCTCAAAGATATGTTTTTCTACCAAAAATATGACATTGATGCATTTAATGCACAAAGCCTCACTTCCTCATTTCCCTATCTAAACTTCTCATCTGTCAAGCCAATTTGTGTTGTTAGACGGCAAACCAGTTTGTCAGTTCACCTTTGCGCTTCATTTGGCAATGACCGTGACCGACTTTCTAGCTCCTTAGTGCATAATCGCAAATATCTTGTTCCTACGCGTACCTTGTTATATGTTCTAATTTCCTGGTAACTATGGCCCTGGGATTTGCATCTATCTCTTATGTTTTAGAGATATTTTGTTTGTTGGTAATTGAGTGATTTATTGGTAGGAAGGAGCAAATGTTTGTGTGATGAGTATGGACATTTGTTTCCGCGTCGTGGATGTTTATAATATGTATGTATTTATAAAAAGTATCTATGTAGTATATCAACTATCTGGTGTCCTTGTTGCTTAGTGTGGACTAAATGGCACTGTGTGTAATGTCCAGCTATATTTATTTATTGGTTAAAACTCCGCCTTTTTGTCTGCTAAAAATATACTGCGTTCACCACTGTCTGCCATGCTTAGAGATAAGAGCGATAATTCCGAATGGTTATAGTGAAGTCCATGGTCAATAGTTAACCCTTTTATCTTCTATCGACTTTGACCTCGGTATCAATTACATTGATATCTCCCTTTTCATTTTAAAGACTAGTATCTACAGGGTGTAAACAACCTCATCACGAAGCCGTCAACCAAGCATTCTGTACATCAAACTAAGTAACTTTACGCAAAAATTATTGATGGGTAACGATTTTTTTTTTGAGGTGAAAAATCATGTTTTGTGGTAGAACTCAATGTAACGCACTCAAAACATTGTGCTGATGGATGGATTGAATAGTACGGGGGTTGTGGAGCTGTTTAAAGAAAACTAACCATTAAAAACTTGTATTAAAAAAAACCGGCCAAGAGCGTGTCGGGCCACGCTGGGTATCCATTATGTAAAAATGCTTGCCTAAACGAATATACTACAAACTTGTCCAGAAATTATTTTGTACAACTTTTTGTCTTTTTTGTACAAAAACTGTTGTTTCCATCAAGTTCAAAATGATTTTCCTAGAAAGTCCTTATAAAGTTCTACTTTTCAGATTTTTTTCATATTTTCTAAACTTATGGTTCAAAAGTTAGAGGCACACATTGTTTTTTCTTTTGGAGCGATTATTTCCGAAATTATTGACATTATCAAAAAATGATTTTAGAAAACCCCTATTCATTTTTAAATACCTTTCCAACAATATATCACACGTTAGGGTTGAAATTAAAAAAAAAATCACTTCCCACTTTACATATAGGGGGGCTACCCTAATAAAACATTTTTTTTCCAATTTTTATTTTACCACTTTGTCGGCGTGATTGATATACATATTGGTACCATATTTCAGCTTTCTAGTGCTAATGGTCACAGAGATTAAGCGAGGACGGACGGACAGACATGGCGAAACTATAAGGGTTCCTAGTTGACTACGGAACCCTAAAAAAGAACTTGTCAAAAAGTTGGAACTTTGACCCCCAATATCTCCAAGGTTAGGAAGGTATGGTGTAGAACAAAAAAAATGATCGCAATGACGGGGAGAACGTGAGAAGAGGACGAGGGAAGTGTCTTTCGGCTTCGTTGAAAGGTTTTTTACACCCTTTATAGTCTTTCTAGTTTTCTCTGCTTTCCTGTCTCTTATACCGTTTTTTTCATATCGTTTGTTTTCAAGGCTTAGCAGAAATATAGACTCAACATCTTCATGTCTGATCATGACGATTTTAAGTTAACAATTCTGCCAACATTGCTATAGTCTCCGACTATTTCTGTCATTCATAAAAATGTCGTTCCTCGCTTCCATTTAGTCTACGAACACGATTTTGCTTGTAAATCTTTACCGTTGCCTTGCAGTTGTATATTTTTTGCGATAAGAGGTGCATGGTTTTCAATTATTATTTTTTTTATTGATCGAACCGGATATTGGCAGTTCCAATTATTGATTGTGGAATTGATTTGTGCGATTTTAGTGTAGGCAGCATTGTTTATTTGATGAAAATTGAACGCGTAAATGCGTAAGTCGTCTTTACATTTATTAATTAATTAAAGCGAATGAATTTGTAAATATAGGAATAGATGAAAGTGAATGAACGAAACTAAATGAAGGATTTGCTTGTTTGGTTTTTTTTTCTCATCCTCATGTACATTTTTTTTTTTTTTTTTTACTATTTTTTTTTCTCTGCGTTGGCCTCTGGCCTAAAACTGCCATAAAGTCTTTATATTTTAATGAAAACCAATAAAATCATTTCCCAAAACGTCTGTCTTCAACTGAATTAATTGATCTCCGCATTACCAATTCTGAGGACACCCAGCACATAACCAGTACTTGCTACCAATTAATGATACCAAAGTTATATCAAAATGCGTACTTACTTGTAACTGGATTTTTAGTTGTTCACCCCAGGCTTCCTATTTACTTGCACATCATTGGAAACAAATCCAGTATATGGTGGCCTCATAATCTAATGAAACCCCGTAGTATCGTAGGCAAGGTCAAAGTGGCGACCTACTGTACTATTAAGTTAAAACCAACATCAATGTTATGCATATATTTGTTTATTTATTTACGTAATTAACGAGTTTTCTAGTTGTTTGTTTGTTTTGGTCGCGGTCAAGGTTCGAAGCGACAAAATAATTTATGTGACTCGGTTTAGAGAGAGAGTCGAGAAGTCTCTATATTTTCCGCAGCTAAGAACTCCTGAAATTATTACTTTCTAGCAAATTTCTCGCAATGGACAAAATATCTCGCTATCTGGTATCTAATTTTAATGAAAACAAGTTTATTGGAAGCATGGTGGTGGTTTCTTTCACTGTGTATTTTATACCTTGTATATTGTGATTTTCTGCGATTAAAAAGTTACTGGTAAAAGCAACTAAATGCAATGATTAAGTAATATCCAAGTAAACAAAGAGATACTACATCTTAGTATTGACCAAAATAGCCCCCACATATCTTGCGGCCAGGGCCGTTGCTGATAATACGGCCTATACGATGTTTATTCCGATATAGTCCAAGTTTTTTATGCACACATTCTTAGGTTTCAAGTCTCTCGGTCAGGACCGAATTTTGTAAACAGCAGACTATTTGGCTGCTAACTAAATGATGAAGTGCCAGCTACCTGAGCTCTAGATTTCTTGTAAACTTGGCAAAAACATCCAGTAGGTTGATAAGAACTTGTGTATACTCAAGTTTTCAAGAAATCTAGAGCTCAGGTA
This sequence comes from Xestia xanthographa, assembly GCA_905147715.2. NCBI lineage: Eukaryota > Metazoa > Arthropoda > Insecta > Lepidoptera > Noctuidae > Xestia > Xestia xanthographa. The sequence continues at coordinate 27,318,214 of LR990644.1, read as the reverse complement.
GCTTGCACTTCATAATTTTCACTTTTAGTTTTTCACAAATATCGCTAGCTGTGTTAGCTAACTCGAGGATTGAATGTGGTCCGGGGTTGCGGGACTGTTCGAAAGAGATACCGTGGCCCCGGAACACAAAGGGCGATGAACGAACATGGATGGGTTTTAGTCAGTAAAAGTCTGACGCTCCCTCCTGCTCCGCCCAGAGCGGGAGAAGTCATTTGATGATTTCCCATCCGAAAAAAGGATTGAATGTGGTTTTTTTTTAGACAACTTTGGCCTACCTAACTTAATAGCTACCCATTTATATGAACAAAGCGCTATGCTTCCACATTTATTATGTGAACCGCCAGTCTGTGGAATTCCCTGCTGGTTTTCTCTGTTTCCCGATTAATATAATCTGACTCTCTTCAAAGTTCGCCAGACGCAAGCCAAGCCAAGCAAGTGTAAAAAAAGCTAGCGGTATATAACCTGTGAAAGAACAGTAGGCTAAAAACTTTAATAAACTTTATTTGATTTATAAAGGAACATAAAACTTTTACATGCTACAGAAAATACAAAAAAATCCTTAAAAACTAAAGATCACAAACATGTTACCCACACCAATAGGGAATATGCATACATTTTCTTTTTTTCATTTCGCTACGGAATGTTAAAAATCTATAAAAATAATGACTAAAAGCGAAAACAAGACATACATCGGCCAAACAACACAAAAGTTATAACCATTTAAACTTTTGTTTCTATCTCTTTCTAGATAAACAGAATTTAGTATGGATTTTGTACGTCGATGTAGCGAATGACGTCATTCGCTATATCGAATCTCTCTGTCTAATCAGCAGTTTCAAATGCTTATAACCTAGTATTTTTTATAGATATTAAAAAAAATAATTTTACTTTGCTATTTCTGATGTTAATACGCTTTGTTTAGAGTAATAAAAAAAAATCATGCATATACCCTATTAACAGGCTGTGGTAAAAACATGCATACAATATGGAAGGTGTATGCAAAACATTTCACTCTAGGATCCAAGTAGTAGTAGTAGCTATTTTACTTGAACCTTTATCTTTTAAAAAACGAAATGATCGTATAACACCAAGGATAATACCATATTCAGCAAAAATTATGATAATCGTGACTTCAAATTATTTATGACTAAGACCTAGACAACATTTATGGAGCTAGATTGCATCAATGTCGTTGCTCCTTAGACAAGATTTAAGATAATATGACCTCCATTGTTCTTTTTCAAAAAGCGTGAATCAAGTGCATATAAATCTTCGATATCGAGTTATTTTTAGACATTCATTGAAACGTTTTTTGTCGATTTTTTCGGAGTAAACAAGAAATAGCTCTTTATTTTTTGCTTTAGTAGCGTTTATAGTGCTACATGGATCTTTTTCGACGACTTGGGATGCAAAAAAATGTGAGAATGTTTTTTTAAATGTATTTAATAAACAAGATGACGGTGCTACTTCCTATTCTTATGTAGTTATAATCCTCAGGACATGGAGAGTATTGGAGTATGCATGTAGATAGTACTCGTAGTAGGGGTTAACGAAAGGTGAATGAAACGGTAGATCGACTTGAAAGAATAAAGATTATTGACCACAGTTAGGAAGTGGGTGACTACTAAGATGATCGCCATTAGAGATTTATATACGCTGAAGACTCGCTGCTCTGAACCCTCGTACATTCAGATAAGACCGAAAGTCGAATGAGTCACAAGATGGAGGTCTTGTGACTCATTCGACTTTCGGTCTTCCTCGCTCCTTTGTATCTTCGAGAACTCTTCGAGGATCTTGTTCCTAGAGGTAAACCTTGTCGCTCATCATCATTTCTTCTCCTTCGTTTCCCTCCCCACTCCTCAAGTCGGTATAATGGTTCATTTACTGTTCGTGCTGTGCGCCTTTGGAATTCGCTACCACACTCCTTGCGGGATAGCCCGTCGTTAGATGTGTTCAAGAAAAGAATAAAGGAACATTTCCTGTCAACATGATTATAGTTTGTTAATAGTGTTTTGTATGTAAGTGATATATATATGCGTATATTATATTGTATGTATTAGTTTAGTGTATAAAATAAGTTAATTTAAGTTTTCAACTGTATTGTTTGTGCACGTAAGTATATCCTCTTCTACAAATCTCGCAACAGAAATAAGGTTTGCTGTAAGAAAACCCAATTCTGAGTTAAGCTCGCCGTTGTACATAAGCTATATATTTTAATTTGTGTGTAATTTTTTTGAATTTTTTGTGCAATAAAAAATAAGAATAAGACCCAAAAGTCACCCTGGGCAGAGATCCAAACTGCCACCACCGTGTACACTGGCTAATATTTTTAATGAGCTTCTTGTCTAGCTTTCAAAGTCTAAGCACTTTCTACTGAAGTAGACTAATCTACTTTTAGTAGCTTCAGCATGATGACCTCAAATACTTTAGTAATTCATCATCTTGTAAGTGACCTAAGTGCAACAAAAACTCGTTTACAACCTAGATACGTATGACGTACTATTTGGCCTGTGATTATTTATATAATATTGTAGTAAGTGACCGCCATTTTTTACTTCCTAAATCAACTGTACATGACAGTTTGGATACAGCTTCAGGCAAAATGGGGTTTTGACGAAATATGATGAATTAAATACTTTTTGAGGATAGTCCTCTTACTTTTTGGTTTTAGATTTCTGTGTCAGTCACTTTATTTTGACGATTTATGTGACAGTAGCCGTGTGGTATCCGGCAGAGTAGAATAGAACCAACCCATTACACTCACGGGTGTCGTATAAGGCGACAATGTCTGAGGCAGAACACCTTGCGCCTCCGTAGACCAGAGAATGGGCAGCAGCGTTTTCTGTTAGTCTTTCATCACTGCGATCTCCAATCCGCCTGCCAAGCGTGGAGATTACGGCAAATTCCTCCCATCATGGAAGAGGCTTATGTCCAGTAGTGGACGTTATGGGCTGTTCTAGTGTTGTATTAGTCAGTCACTTACTTTGTTAGTCAGGGCAAGGTTATTCTGGTTCGTGTTAAATCTTTCTCATCCCGTACGTTTCTTCACCAGTAAGCCAGCATTTACTAGTATGAAAACCTGAACTGCTGCATAACGCGGCGGACCCCGTGGAACGCTAAAATATCTATGGTGACTATAACTTACAATGTTGTCAATAGTGTTCTGTTCTGTCTGACATGTCCGCTTTGTGCCCGAAGTTTTTCGGGCAAAATTGGATATGCTAGTCACATAGGAGCCCATGAGAAAGCAACACACCAAATCTCTCGATAACCACCCTAGAAAGCCATAGTATGTTGACGATGTTTGAAATCATCTAATCGTCGGCATGAATGGTGGAAATAGACAACACTTCTATTTGCTGGGAACCAAGTCCCCCTTACGCGTTTGTGTATCAGGAATCTATTTGAAACAATTGCATGAAGGCAATTTTTCTTTTTTTCAATGCTAGCAATTCTGATTATGTTTACTGGGGTTCTAGCGAACATAATCTCTACGTAAAGGTAGTGAACTAGTGGATCTCGTAAAGGTCGAGAGAAATCGGTACAGAATTATGAAGGGTAATTTTCATAATTGGCTGTTAAAATGCTAATACCTCATGTAATAATGTTCAAGTTTGATGCTGTAGTTTAAGGGCATATACTCCCTCAAATGGCTTAGCATGATCCTCCGTTACGCCTAAAATACTGCAGCATTAATTTTGAAATAAATATATGGTAAAGTTGGGGATTAATGCTAAGTACTATGTGTGACGAAAACACGATTCCATAAACTTTTCTCGACGGAAAAAAATATCCAAAGTTACCTCCAAATCGAACAATAAACCGCTAGTATATAAAAAAGCACTTCAAATTAGATCATGAAACTTTGCATACTAACTGAACTAACTATAAAACAGGTCTTATGTGTTTTATTTTTTTTAGTCCAATCAAAAGATTTTTTGGAAATCGCAAAAAACCGCAGTGACTGACGTAACAACCGCTTTGTAGTGCAAGCTGATTAGAACTTTACTCTAACAGTATTTCAAACGAAGTTTGAACCACCACAGATAGAGTTGCTAATTTTAGGGTCAGAAGGGCCTTAAGAAGAAATTAATTTTGTAGTCGTGGGGAAGGTACTTTAGAAGCTGGAATTATGAAATCTTCTTCTTCTTCTTCAACCCTTGGTCACCCAATGCTGAGTGTAGGTCTCTTTCAAGTCTCTCCATTTTTGGCGGTTTTGTGTCCTGGCGATCCAGTTTCTTCCGACCACTTTAGTGAGATCGTCTGTACACCTAGTCGGTTGTCTTCCCACATTCCTCCGTCCCGTCCGTGGTTTCCACTCCAGCATTTTCTTCCCCCATCTTCCATCCAGTCTACGGCATAAATGGCCCGCCCACTTCTACTTTCTTTTTGCTTTCACTTCCGCTATGTCCGTGAGTGCCGTTCGTCTCCGTATTTCCGATTAAATTCTGAAATACAATTCTGTAACTCTGAAATACGGGTAAAATGTCTTTTTTTGACAAATATCGACAGGAGTTGTCTTTGAAATTGTGACTACAGGGTGTTGTAACCCTTACTTGCTGATAAGCAAAGATCTCATCGAGAGTCTTCCATAGCTTCTTTCGAGGTGTCCGACTACGGCAAAGCCAAAGGAGGTTTGTCTTTGATGCTGGCCTCCTTTTACCCTCTTCTAAATCAACGGAACTACTATTCCGTTTTGATTCCTTTGTAAAAAGAAACGATATTTTGCAACGGAAATCCACTTTCCCGCTATTGTTATTGTCACATGAATCATGATGCAGCCAACCAAAAAATGTAGAATAGGTCAGTGAAAAACTACTATTAACTCACATTACGTGGTTTTATCACATACATGATGGCGTGTGAATATCGTATGATGACTAAGGACTATGACCATACTGAAATACAAGAACATAATAATAAAAATAAAAAACAACCAAGTACGCCGAAGAACTAAAGCAGCGTAGACAGTCCCTTGTATCATGTAGCTCCATTTAAAATTCAATTAATTCAGCTACATCCGGTTAGACTGGAAGCCGACCCTAACATAGTTGAGAAAGGCTAGGCAGATGATGATGAGGGAATATGCCTTGAGACGTGATAATTAGCTGGTCAGCCGGCTAAAAGATAGACGGACTGCTCAAGGTGTGCTGGACGAATATTGTAGTCATTCGATACTTCAGTAGCTTTGCTGTGCCCGTTTGGTAGCCGAAGCCGAAGCCGTGTGGTATCCGGCAGAGTAGAATAGAACCAACCCATTACACTCACGGGTGTCGTATAAGGCGACTAATGTCTGAGGCAGAACACCTTGCGCCTCCGAAGACCAGAGAATGGGCAGCAGCGTTTTCTGTTAGTCTTTCATCACTGCGATCTCCAATCCGCCTGCCAAGCGTGGAGATTACGGCAAATTCCTTCCATCATGGGAGAGGCTTATGTCCAGCAGTGGACGTTATGGGCTGTTGTAGTAGCTGTGTCCGTTCAAAGGAAATGGTTGAAAAATCCCCAAGGGGTTTAATGGGGTTAATTGAAAAGAAGTTCCCCTTACTCCTAGATCCAAAAAACTCAATCAATAAGAGTAGGTTTTCTTGTTCTAAGAATAAATCTGTTTTTTTTCAAGACTTCGGTATTTTGTTGCGTTGAATACTGATATTTTTTCCTCTATGTAGTTTTTCCTCTTTGATGATTCTAGATCTAAGAAATGGCCATTCAATAATTGAGCCCGCGTGGTATAATATCGCTCGCTCCCTCCCTCTCATAGAGAGGAGGAGGCCTGCGACTCAGTCGTGGGAATTACAGTACAGAAATGGCTACACGTATTGGTCATTGGAGACAAAACATAACGCATAGAAAGCCAATGTTATTACTCGGTTTCAATACTGTTTATATTCTCAACAATGACGTATTATATATAGACACGTCATGAACCAACATCGCGGCGCTTAAAAACGGCGAAAATACTAGAACTACTTATAAGCGTGAAGAAAGAGAAAGAAAATATGACACCGAACGGCGGGATGCCTGTTGCGAGAGGGAGATAAATATACATCTTCAGTCACGTCACAGGATTTATTAAATTATAAACAAACGTAGCGTCGCGCGACAGGTTGGTGCGTAACTAAGCGCGATGTGGCCAATTGGCTTCATTTCATGTTGTCATTTTAGAGTGCGGACAACGTATCTATAGTTTATATATCATTGATTCTCAAGATCAGAGATTTTGCAAACAATCTCACGTTCGTACAGTCATTTTCCGCAAAACAGAACTGCACTCGCGTGAGTAGGTACTCATTTGACGTCTCTCATTTGTTCGGAAAAACTACTGGAAATACGAAATGCCCCATCTACTGAAGAGACCATCGAACTGAACTCTCTCCATCGAACAGGACGAACATCGTACCTAATCGCGAAAAAAATAATCATTTGCTTCATGCATTGTCTAAGAATAAAATTTAACGACCCGATTGGCGCAGTGGTAGTAACGCTGCCTTACGTTCTTAGGGTACCGGGTTCGAATCCCGGGAAGAGCAAATGTTTGTGTGATGAGCATGGACATTTGTTTCCGAATCATGGATGGTTATATGTATAGTAAGTATGTATTGACAAACAAAAAGTATCTATGTAGTATATCAACTATCTGGTGTCCACGACACAAGCCTCGTTGCTTAGTGTGGCACTAGATGGCGCTGTGTGTCATGTCCAGCGATATTTATTTATTTAGGTCTGAAATTTTGTATAGAAACGCAGATTAGTTTTTTCGCGCCACGGTCGGTTTCGTTAGAACGTGTCCTTAAACTTTCAGACTATAAAAAATTAAGTGTTCAAACAGTCAAACACTCGTCGAAGTTGTTTGTCTGTCTCATAAAGTTAAAATACAGCAGTTTGTATGCAAGTGCGGTATCCAGACGGTATTAATGTCATTTTTAATTGCGTTTCATAAAAATGGTTGATCGATTGTTCATAAATTGGTAGCCATGCGAAGGTCTTCCTAGTGCAAAATGTGTGACAGGTGCTTTGCCATTGCATCATTATGATTTTGAAGTTTTCCTCAATTAATAGATATTAATGAGATACAAGGTAATAAAGGATAACATGATAACATCGTTAGGATACGCCGCAGCATGTGTGTAGAACAGACATTTACCAACCCGCACTGGGCTCGCGTGGTGTATTACTGATTCAGGGCTTTTGATTTCCATTCAGGGATTCAGGGCTCTTGAACTAATTCCTTGCCTTGTCTTTTGCGAGTGTTAACGACTTGAAGAAAGGAAAAAAATATGACAAATTAAATTGGTCCTGTAAGAGGCCAAAAGGCTACTACTACAACTACTTGCTCCCATCCACCCCTATGCCTCTGTCCCTTCAAAGGGCCAGATGGGAATAGTAGTGCCATTGTCCCCCAGACCACCGGCGTCGGCGTTAAGGGCCTATATTACCTCAAATGGCTTAGCAGGATCCTCCGTTACGCCTAAAATACTGCAGCATTAATTTAGAAATAAATATATGGTAAAGTTGTGGATTAATGCTAAGTCCTATGTGTGACGAAAACACGATTCCATAAACTTTTCTTGATAGAAAAAAAATCCAAAATTACCTCTAAATCGAACAATAAACCGCTGGTATTCAAAAAGTACTTCAAATGAGATCATGAAACTTTGCATACTAACTCAGCTAACTATAAAGCAGGTTTTGTGTTTTATTTTTTTAGTCCAATCAATAGATTTTTGTACTACTACAAGTACTTGCTCCCATCCACCCCTATGCCTCTGTCCCTTCAAAGGGCCAGATGGAAATAGTAGTGCCATCGTCCCCCGACCACCGGCGCGCCTCGGCTTTTAAAGGTATGATCGCAGGGTGACACATATAGAGATACCGTGGCCCCGGAACACAAAGGGCGATGAAAGAACATGGATGAGTTTTAGTCAGTAAAAGTCTGACACTCCCTCCTGCTCCGCCCAGAGCGGAAGGAGTCATTTGATGATTTCCATCCGAAAAAAAAAGGGTTACACATATAGGGTAGCGTAGCCCATTTCTAATTAATACTGGCACTCCGTATTCTACAAAAAAAAAACTTAATTATTATTTATACCTTCAACACAATAGATGACCAGATCATATTATTACTGTCACACAATAGAACGTACCTACCTATTATTATAAGTATCACAATTTGTAAACACCTGTCATTCTCCGTAACGTTAATGTCACATCTAACTGTCAGCTCATAATTAGAAGAAATTAAATAATTATTCATCGTTTATGCATTGTTTTTAGTCGAATTTTAATTTGTTAAATGATAGTTTGAGGTTGCGTGTTTATTTCGTTATTATGGTTTTTTTACTTGTGATTAAAACTGTATCTTTCTGATAATCTGTGTGGATCTGAACCAGTTCGGCTCGGAGGACCAGAATAGGCCTAACTTTCAGGATTTTCTTAGATTCTTTTAGTTGAAAGAAGTACTTATCTGATTTCAGCAGAATATAAGTATTTTACATGAAGCGACTCTCTTATCTGACTTCCAAAACCCAGTTAATACTGAGTAGGTACGATATCCCTTGGTAAGACTGCGGTTGTCAGACTTTCGGGCCACTGACCACCTGTAACGACTGTCAAAACCCAGTTAATACTGAGTAGGTACGATATCCCTTGGTAAGACTGCGGTTGTCAGACTTTCGGGCCACTGACTACCTGTAACGACTGTCAAAACCCAGTTAATACTGAGTAGGTACGATATCCCTTGGTAAGACTGCGGTTGTCAGACTTTCGGGCCACTGACTACCTGTAACGACTGTCAAAACCCAGTTAATACTGAGTAGGTACGATATCCCTTGGTAAGACTGCGGTTGTCAGACTTTCGGGCCACTGACTACCTGTAACGACTGTCAAAACCCAGTTAATACTGAGTAGGTACGATATCCCTTGGTAAGACTGCGGTTGTCAGACTTTCGGGCCACTGACTACCTGTAACGACTGTCAAAGATCAGTAATAATAACCAGGACCAACGGCTAATGTGCTTTCCAAGGCACGCACCGCGTGCCGCACGTGTCCGGCGTAGAACAAGCCAGGTGGACAAAAATATATTTTTATGGTTTTGAAACTATATCTATAAATTAGTTATGTAAATAGTACTACATTATATACTTTTAAAGAAACTGGTAGGAATTGTGTATAGGTAGTGTATACATATTTAATTTCATGTATACACGATTATAATGAAGAAAAAAAAAATAAGAATAAAATTATCAACGCTAATTATGTATAATTTATTGTACAAACTGAGACTAACATTTTATATAAAAAAATATAAATCTGACACTAGAGGTATCTATTTACATATAAAATTAATTTAAAAAATTAAAAAACCCGACCGCGTAAAAATAACTAAGTAATAACTTTAAATAAAAACTGAAAAGAATAAAACAAGTTTCGGAGACAGAACATATTTACTGCAAATGTCGGGACCCATATTGGATGTAATGATTTTGGTCTAGATTATTTAATGGGTCCCGACTGTTGCAGTAAATATGTTCTGTCTCCGAAACTTGTTTTATTCTTTTCAGTTTTTATTTAAAGTTATTACTTAGTTATTTTTACGCAGTCGGGTTTTTTAATTTTTTAAATAATTTTTTTTATTTTACACTTTTTAGTTACTTAGATATACCAATTAAAAATCCTCATGATGAGCCCTTTATCGAGCCGATCAGGCTCGAGGCAGAGCGTGCCAAACATTTGAATTTGGCGCCAAAAATCCGCATTTTTTTTTACTTTGATATACCCAGTGACACTCTCACGTTTAAGACGAATCTAACGACACCTCTCAAGTTACAATCCATCAAGCCGTTTAGGCTGCAGAGCGTGCCAAAGAAATATACCCACATACATACATACACTCGAAAAACATAACCCTCCTTCTGGCGCAGTCGGGTAAAAACCGACCAAGTGCGAGTCGGACTCGCACACGAAGGGTTCCGTACCATTGACTATATTTAGTATTTGTTGTTATAGCGGCAACAGAAATACATCATCTGTGAAAATTTCAACTGTCTAGCTGTTCATGAGATACAGCCTGGTGATAGACAGACGGACAGACAGCGAAGTCTTAGTAATAGGGTAGGGTTCCGTTTTTGGAACCCTAAAAACTATTTCTCATTCTCAGAATCATCGGATTCAGAATCCGTTGATTCCGATAGAAGTCTTCCTGAGTTTGTGGTGGCTTTGGTTGGAGTTGGAGTCGAGGCTCTATAGTGGGAGCAATTGAATAGTCTTTGTTGTCAGTACTTCCTGGAGGCCGGTGATCAGAGGATCAGACGTTATCTATACTAATATTATAAAGAGGTAACATTTGTTTGTAAGTTTGTATGTAGGGGGTAATCTCCGGAAGTAATGAACCAATTTTAAAAATTGTTTCACTGGTAGAAAGCTACATTATTCGTGAGTGCTTTAGGCTATATTTTATTCCCGTACTCCCACGGGAACGGGAACTACGCGGGTGAAACCGCAGGACGTCAGCTAGTAATCAATATATTGAAGAAGTCTCTGTTCGTGGCAAGACGTGAGCACTTTCTGGTGTTTTGCTCTCTAAACCTCCGGCAATCTTTGTTTCTTGCTTCTTGGGCTTCCTCTGAAAGCTGCCCTATTGGAACTATTGCCGTCTTACTTAATTACTTCTGTACTGTGAATAAGCAATTTATGTACAGCAGCAGGCATGTAGTACCACGAGTAGACACTTAGATAAAGTGTTCTTGTCTCGAGAAAAAGCTAGTTGAATTCAACAAGATTAAAATGAACTAGATCTCCAACTCTACGTTTCATAGTTTTAAAAGACGAATCTTCAAAGACTTTTTTATGTCTTTCGGGTTGAGAAAGGTCAGCGGATGAGGTAGAAGTTTGCGGTTGAGACGATCGCATGCAGAATTTTATCTTCTCGCCTTCCAGCCACAACTTCACAAATTCTTAAGAGCGGCCAACCCGCCATACTTTTCGCGAGAATTTTGACTATAGCTCGTGCGTGATTATGCCGGTTCTTAGACATATATCTTTTTTGAACTAATAGGTATCTTGTGGACTATATCTAGGCTTCTATCCAAGCAGAAAATAAAAATTTGTAGAAACAAATTCAGTATAAGCCTCCAAAAATTGCTGTTTTTCACAACTTTTACCTCAACTTTGACCGTTCATAATGTACTTATAAATTGTAAAAGTAAAGAAAGCATCCTAATAGAAGCCTTGCAAATGTAGTGGAGATTCTAAATTACAAATATTTATTTCACATACTTGTAAGACTAATTCAAAAACACGTATTTCCTGGAACAAGTTTTATAAATTTTCGAACAATATTTTTCGTTCAATGTCCGGTATCAGGTGCGCGGGAGGCAAGTAGTGCGGATTCGGGGCTAGGTGGGGAGTTGGAAGAATAGGTACCACCGCTGTGGCTCTGGGTGAAACAACAAGCTTTTCGACCATGCTCTCGTTGACGAAAGGCGGGCCGGGAAGGGCCCTCTTAATAAGGAAACGCTCTTTTGACTTTTCTGAAGACACCCACTTGGTAGCAATTTTTGAAGAAATTCTGGCTAATTTCATCTTAAGGCCCTTCTAACTCTAAAATTAGCAACTCTATTTGTGGTAGTTCATACTTCGTTTGAAATACTGTTAGAATAAAGTTCGAATCAGCTTGCCCTACAAAGTGGTTGTTACGTCAGTCACTGCGGGCCGAATAGTGCGAGATGAGTGGTTTTTTGCGATTTATAAAAAATCTATTGATTGGACTAAAACAAATAAAACACTATCATGTCACTATGTTGCTTGTTGAAAATTATTTGCCAAAAAAATCAGAGTGATCGCATGTATTTTTAGTATGGTTTTTACTCTTTAAAATATTTTTTTAGAGATAAGTTCGTGATTTTTTTTATAGAGTAATTTTTTGTATTATGTTTTCAAAACACTATCATACTAGCATATATCCTGGAGAATATCATATATTTTTCTGGTTTTGTTTATTGCAGTGAATCATATGCTTTTTTGCATTATAAAACTCGCGTTTAGCTCCTGTAGTCCCCTTAAGGAAACGCTCTTTTGACTTTCCTGAAGACACCCACCTGTTAGCAATTTTCGAAGAAATTCTGGCCAATTTCATATTAATTTCCCTTTGACATTCTTCAGTGATGAAATTCAGAAATCAAACTTAGGACAAAATAAATTCAAATAGACAATCATTTCTTACGTCTTTTTAGTGCATAAGCCACTCTTCGAAAAACTTTATTTCTACACTAATAGTATAAAGAGGAAAGATTTGTATATTTGTGTGTATGTTTGTAATGATTAAACTCATAAACTACTGCGCCGATTTCAAAAATTCTTTCACCATTAGAAAGCTACATTCACCCTGAGTAACATAGGCTATTTTTTTTTCCCCCCTACTCCCACGGGAACGGGAACTACGCGGGTAAAACCGCGTGACGTCCGCTAGTTACTAATAAAGCTTTCCAGCAAAAACAGAAAAAATAAATGTTGTACTCAAGTGTGCTACATAAAATATAAAGGTTGTAAAAGACTTAACGAAGCCGAAAGGTACTTGTTCTCCTCGTCATTGCGATCATTTTTTTGTTCTACACCATACCTGGGACCTTCTAGTTACGGAGATATTGGGGGTCAAAGTTCAAACTTTTTCACAAGTTTTTTTTTTTTAGATACATGTTTTTAATGTATTTTTTTGTACTTTAAACACCTCTACGCACGACCCATTCTTTTAAGTGCGTTACATTGAGTTCTACCGAATAACGTGATTTATCACCACAAAAAAAAGTAATTTCCCAGCAAAATTGTTGCGCACAGTTACTTAGTTTGATGTACAGAATGCTTGGTTGACAGCTTCGTGAAAAGTCTGTTTACACCCTGTATGCCAGATCATCTATAGCCATGCAGCTACATGGCATAGCTGAGAATACATGGCTTTTCCAAGCCTGATAAGTTTGAAAACAAAGAAAAACAATGTTTTTTTTTTGTGTATCCATAGATAGTCTAATAAATGAATGTTTGACACATTAAAAGATTGTACTAAGAAAATAATAATTATTCATACCTTCAGAAGTAAAATCCATCATTGAACTGCCACTATGAGTTCCATACATCACCACTTGTTTGCTGATGAATGGAAGACGATAATGTTAGAACGATTGTGGTTCTGTGAGAAGACCGAGTGAAAGGATTATTTAATTTAGTGTTAATGGTTTATGCTGTACTAAATAAATAAATAATGAGATGTTAGTGCAAGTGTCGCGAAAATGCAATTGACCTATTTCTTAAATTGTATTTACCGTATTGCCTTACTTTGATAAACGATTACTCATCGGTATGACATGATAGACGTAAACAATTCTTGGATTCAGGGGTTTAGGAGTATTGTTTACAGGTAGAAAGTACCGTTTAGTCTACTTTTGACATATTCTACTTATGACATCATATTCTACATTTGACAGATTCTATATTTGACAGATTCTACAACCGACAGATTCTATGTTTGACTGATTCTACAATCGACAGATTCTATGTTCGATAGATTTTGAATAAGTTATTAATTAACAGGCAACAATCATTTTTATCGTATTTATTATAGTATTATTTTGTAGTGTTTAGTTACATACGTATTTATACAATTACCTATTTCCCGGAATTTGATAATGACTTGTCAACCTGGCTTGTTCTACGGCGTACATGTGGCACGGAGGAAACTATAATGTATGGTGGTTAAAGTTTTGCAGCGTGCTGCCCCAATAGGGCTCCGGGGACCAGGGAGGGGGGAGGGGGAGGGGAAGGGGGTCCCATCCCCCCCCCTACCGCTAACCGGAAATGTATAGTTTTTTTTTATGATTTTTTTTAGATGCAATAATTTTGTCATAGCAAATGTACATTTTGGGGGTTCAGGGGAGAGAAAGAGTAGGAGAAGGGAAGGGGGACCTCGCACCACCCCTTTCCGCTTGCCAGAAATGTATATTTTTGTGTTTTTGACCTAACCTAATCCGGTCAAGTTGGTCTGAGTCGGATTCCGGACGCGCTCCCGCCAGACACTCTCACTCACCCCTGAGTGTCGCTAAGCCACACTCCACCTTCGCATCGCTACGGAGGTCGCCGGCTCGCTTCGCTCGCCACCTCCCCCCTTCGCTCTGCTCGGCTTTGTGTGTCTTGCTCCACTCAGGAGCTCCCTCGAGCATCTGGCTCCCGCAATTCTAAAAAACACTCTAGGGGTAGGGACCACAAGACCACGTGGGGTCGGGGTGCCCTGTGTCGGTTCTGAGGCCAAGTCCTGTCTGTGTATTTAATTTAAAAAAAAAATTGCGTTTAGTTTCACGTAATTGTGTAATTTCAACTGTCAAAGTGACAAAATTGCGTTTAGTTTGACGTAATTATGTTTATTTTTGGCCTAAATAAACATATTTAGGCCAAATTCGTTCGAGTTCCTAACCTAAAAATTAGGTATTTTCTTTATTCATTTTTTGGTTAAAACTGCGTTTCCTATGAAAAAAAAGTGTTGCAAGGGTATCAGTAAGACCCCTAGGAACCCCTAATATTATCACATTTCCTCCAGCGAGGCAGCACGTTTCAAAACCCAACCCTGTATGGTTACCCATCTACTGAACGACCTTGGCAATCTTTTATCATTTTGCCAAGACCCCGCAAGAGCTCCGAGCATTTCTTAATTTTTCCCCATCAACTTGAGCATTATCCACGTGCTTTACAAATTACATAATTAAATTGTCTTAACTGTTTACTGCTGTATGTAAAACAGTACCTGCCCCGCATACGTTCATTAATGTTCTCTTTTACATAATCAATGGAATTGGTATGCGTAACATGATACTATTTACTCTTGGGTCTTAACCGTGACAGACGACTGATAGAAAGGCCTTACAGCAGAGCAACAATAAGGTCCCTCTGACCTTATTGTTGATCTGCTGTATGGAAAACAGCAACTGAATTTTTTTACGAAGGCTTTGCTTTTATCTTGCAGTATTTGTGGCACCTTTTGCAGTAGTTGAAGCATGTGATGAAGACAAATTAAGGGCTATATATATATCCCTCAAATGGCTTAGCATGATCCTCCGTTACGCCTAAAATACTGCAGCATTCATTTTGAAATAAATATATGGTAAAGTTGAGGATTAATGCTAAGTCCTATGTGTGACGAAAACACGATTCCATAAACTTTTCTCGATAGAAAAAAAATCCAAAGTTACCTCCAAATCGAACAATAAACCGCTGGTATTCAAAAAGTACTTCAAATTAGATCATGAAACTTTGCATACTGACTGAACTTACTTTAAAGCAGGTCTTATGTGTTATTTTTTTAGTCCAATCAATAGATTTTTTGTAAATCGCAAAAAACCACTCATTTCGCACTATTCGGCCGCAGTGACTGACGTAACAACCACTTTGTAGTGCAAGCTGATTAGAACTTTATTCTAACAGTATTTCAAACGAAGTTTGAACCACCACAAATAGAGTTGCTAATTTGATTATAGGCCCTTAAACATAACTATTTTAATCTTCATACATTGAATCCCACTTCGTCAAACATACATCGATGTGAACAGGTGCCCAATTCTGTAACTTTGTGTTAAGCAACACGCCGTTGACACTCTATCGATACACTAGACATTATGTTGCCACTGTTGCAAATTTAGTATTTTGCAAAAACTTCAGTGGCGTTTCAGTAGTGTGTCGATAGTGTGGCGGTACAATATTTTTAGTGTTTTCGTTGTTCGATGGCTTCACAATGGCGGTTCGATGGCCAAAACACTTTTCAAACTCGATATACACAACTTTCAAATACACTTAAAATATTTACAGACTACCTACCGTAACTTTGGCCAACATGATGACATTGACACATTATAGTGGAGCAGAATACCAATTATTACAATAGTCTTCTATGGCGTTTCAACGGCACTACAGTGATAAGTCAAGACCATAGATAAGTTGTAGAATACCAAATGTCAATGATTAGCCTATTGAGACACCACTTACACTCTACCGACACACTATTGACAAGTTGGTAATTTTACAGAATTGGGCCCCTGAACTGAGTCTTTTAGACCTAGATCTAGCAACAACTCGCATTGTTGTATTACTGCGATATCCAATACGTTTGAGTACTATTACCTAAGTACTTGATGTCAGGCGGGCCGCCTGTTTGCTAACCTATTTATTACATTAGGAACACATACCACCATCACGCCTGAATTCCCCGAAGGCTTAGACAGAGGTTATAGTCCACCCACATTTCGCTAATTATGTTAAAGTCCCATGGGTACGAACTTATTGGTATAAATCTGATAGAATCCCGAATTTGAGCTCCTAAGCTACCGCGAGATAAGGATATGAACATCATTTCATCATCATCATCATCATTTGTAAAATGTAAACCAAATAGCTTGTTCGACCGTTCATTACTAGTACTTCCCCCGCGACTTCGTTCGCAAAAATTGTGATAACTCGGCTACTATGCAGGATTTAAGTATAATTTATAGCCTATTAGCGCCCAAGAATTATATAGCTTTCTGCCAGTGAAAGAATTTATCGAATTGGATCATTAGTTCAAAAAGTAGTAAATTTTACCTCTTTATAATATTAGTATAGAAGTATACAGGGTGTATACAGCCTCATCACGAACTTTGACCCCCAATATCTCCGTAACTAGAAGGTTCCCCAGCATGGTGTAGAACAAAAAAATGATCGCAATGACGGGGAGAAAAAGTGCCTTTCGGCTTCGTTAAGACACCCTTTTTTACACCCTTTAGATGTACTTACAACAGCCAGACTTCGACCAATCGTCGAACAAAACCCCACCAGACATCATCTATCAGACCATCAGTCCATCATGTGTTTTTGAATGGATGATAAGGAACTTTCCTTCCTGTTTCTTACACAGTTCTTTCTATTGCCCCCAGGTGTTCCATCTACGAGACATTCGCTGGGAGAGACCCAGGTTCCTGTCGAAGTCATTCCTGGCGTTTGTGACCTTCAATATCATCAGCTACTCGCTTCTGGCAGCTGAGGTGCTGACCACGAATGTCGCCGGCACGTCTCCGAAGGAAAAGGTAAGGACTTTATATCTATTAAAGTTGTTTTTAAGGCCCGGATCCTGTAACTTTGACAGCCCGTCGAAATATTCGCGCAGGTTTACAATGTTTTTTTGATTAAGTGCTCGGCCAGAGTGGAAACGCGGGTGCGGTGCGGGCGCGGTGCGACGAGCTCATACATATGAACTTCATTGGAGTGTCCATAGTGGGCACGCGGGTGCGGGCTGCGGTGCGGGCTAGTTGGCGCGGGCCGCACGCGAATCGCATGCGGGCAGCTCAAACCATAGCTCGTTCATACAAGTAGCCGCAGTGAGGGCGCGGGCGGCAAGTGCGGGCGCCAGGGTTACCAACTCCCAAAAATATTTACCCCTCAAGTTAAGTCAAAATTCCCACAATTACTTGAAAATCCTTTTTTTTATATATTTTAATTCACAACAATAATATATTTAGCCATAGCAACAATATATATATTTTTTAAAGATAGCGCTGTTTTCAATTAAAAACGTGAATTTTTGTTTTACTCCTAGTTGCCATAGCACGGCTCGAACTATGTAGTTTGAGAACCCCGGTGGTCACGCGCGGTTGTCATTTGCCGCCCACGTACTTCTACTCACTGCGGCCACTTGTATGAACGAGCTATGCAGCTATGGCGTCTTTGCGTGTTCAAGTTCATATGTTTGAGTATGCCGCTCCGCGCCCGCGTTTTCAGTCTAAAAGTACCCTTAAAAAAATCACATCCCTCTTATTTACCCCTAAATTTGGGGGGAAAACCCTTATGTTGGTAACCCTGGCGGAAGCGGGGATCTCCGAACCCGCGCCGCTCGCCGCACCGCGCGGCCAGTCTGGCCAGGCAAACCGCACGCGTTGCCGCTCCCGCACCGCACCACGCACCGCGCTCTCACTGGCTGAGGCATAAAATTCATTTAGTCAAACTAAAGTTAATTTTTTGAATTAAATACATCCTAAGTTATACATGATATCGTTTCGTCCAATTATTAATTTTATCTGTGTGGAAACAGAATGTGCGGAGACAGAAGAGGTTTTTTCATAAAACTTGATTTTCAAGGCATTTTCGTATTTATTTACGCGCCTTTTCTATGAATTATCGTGCATCTCACGTCACGATGCCAGGTGAGACAGTGTGCGTTTTGGCCACGCCCACCAGTGAGTTCGCCCGCAACTTTTGCTACCTTAAAATTAAGATTAAAAAACAGGAGCATAACTTTCCATTCTGTACTGTATGGGACTTATTCACAGCCGCGCAAGTCGTGTCTGTTGCGCAAGCATCAGTCGCACACTTGACTATTTGCGGATAATTATGTCCATTCGCGCAAGTGTCCGTTCGCGCAAAAGTCCATTCGCGCAGGTGTCCTTTCGCGCAAATGCACGAATAGATCAAGGCCATTTGTTCTAGATCTTAAAAAAAGTAATTATACTCGTATTGTATCGTATTAACTTCCATTATAAAAATAAAAAATAAAATATAATTTAATTCAGAAAACTTGATCCATACAGTGCAATTAAAATAAAATATAATTAACATTGAAGTAAAAACAGTATTAAAAATAAAATAAATTAACATTAAAACCAAAAATTAAAATTAATTACCATCAAAATTAAAATTAACGTTAACATTAACATCAATTAGGCGGATACAAAAAAAAAGAAAATGTTCGAAAACTAGTGATCATGAATTACAGTGGAATCTCTATAACCGCGAACGTCGAATAAAAATGCCATTCCCTTCTGCTGAACCTATAAATACGCGGTATCTCGAATTGACTTTGTAACTCTAACAAAATGTTTTTTCCCTACGAAGTATTTGATAATACATATCCTTACTACATCAAAAGTGTCTAGGGATCAAGCATTTTTATGCGGATTTCTTGAGATTGAGATGTGGCTTTGTAATAAATTTATGATTTTATAAATTTATATGGATCCTTTTTGGTGCATTTCATAATTTGAATCAGGAACTCTCAATCAAATTCGAGTAAAAGATGAAAATAAGCTGTCAATATTTTCCCTATAAAAACATACAACGCATTGAAGACATTATTAGTGCTACTGTTTCCCTACTACTGATTAAAACCAACGTTATTATGGAGCGGCGACGTCATTTAAGCAGGGAAGAAATGCTCAGAGCCGTGGGAATGATAGAAGCTGGTTCCCGGCAACGTACTGTAGCTTTAGCTCTGAATACAAGTCAGAGTGTTATCAGTCGACTTTGGACACGTTACCGAAGCACTGGTACCGTGGCTGAGCGCCATGGAGGACGGTATCGCTGCACCACACGGAGACAAGACCGATACATTCAAATCTTAACTCGAAGAGCTCCAACAATAACCGCCATGATGTTAGCCGTGAGGCTTCATCACTCTTCAGGGAACTTAATTAGCGACCAAACAGTCAGAAACCGCTTGCATGAAGTGAACCTTCATTCCCGAAGACCGCTACGGGTACCACCTATAGCAATGCACAATCGTAGGATTCGATATCAATGGGCTCTTGAACACAGAAATTGGGCAGAAGAACAATGGCGTTTCGTGTGCTTTTCTGATGAGTCTCGTTTTGGTATGAGACCGGATACAAGACGTATACGACACTGGAGAACCCCTGGACGCCAACAGCGATTAAAATCCTGCCAGGAAGTCCATCCTTATAGTGGTGGAACCATCATGGTATGGGCGGGTATTTGGATCGGCGGAAGAACTGAGTTGATTTGGATCAGAGGCAACCTCAACGCTCAAATTTATGCTGAGACGATTGTATCAGACGTCATCGTTCCTCTACAAGTGCAAATCGGTCCCTTATTTCAGTTAATGCATGATAATGCACGACCGCACACCGCAAGAGTTGTAAGACAGACTCTCGCCGCAGCTAACATCAATGTCCTGCCCTGGCCTGCTCAGTCGCCAGACTTGAACCCGATTGAGCATGCATGGGATATGCTACAGAGAAGAGCTCTGCCGAATATGGAGGGTATCCAGTCGCAAGAAGACCTTTTTTTGTTGTTGCAACGAACATGGGCGGCCATTCCACAGCGTGATTTGGATGAACTCATTTTGAGTATGCCAAACCGATGTTCTTGTGTTGTTAGTGTTCGCGGTAGAAACACGGATTATTAATTGTTTAAGTTACCCAATAAAATTTTAAAGAAAACTGTGTTTTCAGTCATTTTTTCGAACTTTAATGTTAGTGGTTCAAATGTCAAAAATCCCTTTATTAGGAAAATGGCAAATTTCTTTATTAATGCAAAGGTGACTTGGTTTATCGTTACTGTGGCAAACGAAAACACTTTATTTGATGAATCCTTAAAGAAAATTTTAATTAATATCAATCAGGAGAAAAGTTATTGCAAAAATATATGTTGATCCCTAGATACTTTTGATGTGTGTATTTCAATAATTACTATTCTAAAAATATTTATTTTTATTACTTCATTGTATGGTGGTTCTTGGAAATAAGTATAAATTGATAACCCCCTTTTTTAAGTCGGTTAATACGCAGGTAGAGCAGCTTTATTATCGTATATCAAATTATTTAAGTACCGACTAGGTTTCCCGCACACACGATTTGTTTTTGTTTTCCTGTTAATTTCTGAGTTTTTTACAAGGTGACTATAACCTTAAACATTTTGATGGTAAATGACCGTAGCAGAATTTGTTCTTGATGCTCGTTAAATCGGTATGAAGGGCGGATAGGGCGCCTATGTATTCAGTACAACAGTACAAAGCTTTTTTTTGACAATTAAAAAAAAACAGCCGTTTTTTCATTTTGACTGTGTAGGTAATGCACTTTTGTAGGCAACAGCAGATTCTTTTAAAATTTCGGATTATTAATTAATTCGAAATGATGCACTCAATAAGAATAAGAATAATTTATTTAAAAAGTAGATATTACATTTAGGTGCAGTAATGTTATTTCTTAAAGAATTGTATAATTAGTGCATAAAAGTAAACTATAACTACAATATAATATAACAGTTGCAAGGAACAGAAATGTCGAATTCAATTGTTAGGTAGCGTGCCTGATCTAGATTTATTTAAACCTGTTTCAGGCCATCACTTTACATTGCATAATTTAATTAGGACAGAAAAGTTTTAAAATAAAATAAATCTATGTCTATCTAATCTAACAGTTCTATAACAAAAACATTAAATTAAACATTAAAACTAACTTAAGGGCTAAAAATATCCCTCAAATGGCTTAGCATGATCCTCCGTTACACCTAAAATACTGCAGCATTCATTTTGAAATAAATATATGGTAAAGTTGAGGATTAATGCTAAGTCATAAGTGTGACGAAAACACGATTCCATAAACTTTTCTCATCATCAGCCTATTAATGTTCCCACTGCAGGGACACAGGCCTCCTCTCTGTGAGAGGGAATGGGCTATAATCCACCACGCGGGCCCAGTGCGGATTGGTAGATGTCACATGTCTTCGAATTTTTTGGTTCTAGGACATGCCGGTTTCCTCACGATGTTTTCCTTCACCGTTTTGAGAGCAGCGGTGATGAAATAAATATTACACAAAGTAATGCGCCTGACTGGGTTCGAACCCACGACTTACTGTTCGTAAGTCGGGGCCGCCACCACTGGGCCACCGCTGCTCATATTTGGTATAATTTTATTTTATTTTGGTTTTCCTAAATGACAAATTTTCGTTGAGTAACTGCTAATTTTCGTTTTTTTATGATTTCATAATTATCACTCTTTTATAGCGGTTCATAGAAGACACCTTCTCTCCCAATTTTAACTGAGTGTTGCCTACAGTTAAGGAATAACTGGCTGTGATCTACGGACAGACAGACAGACGGACAGAAAGGACGAATCTATAAGCCGTTTTTAGCCATTTAGCTACGAAACACTTAAAACCAGAACTGAGGCTGCTGAGCGTCCGGGGTTGCGGGACTGTTCGAAAGAGATACCGTGGCCCCGGAACACAAAGGGCGATGAAGGAACATGGATGGGTTTTAGTCAGTAAAAGTCTGACACTCCCCCCTCCTGCTCCGCCCATAGCGGCAGGAGTCATTTGATGATTTCCAAGAAAAAAAAAAAAAAAAAGGCTGCTGAGCGTGACAACTGTTGGGAATAAATTAAGCTGAATTAACGAGGCTAAAAAAATGTCGTTTATATCTTTTGAATCTATAATTTCTCAATGTATGGTAATGGGTACGTCAGATAGGGTTGCCAACTGTTAAGAAAATATAGTGTACTGTATAGGTATTTGTGGCTTCAGAGGGGTAAATAAAGAGTTCAGATATTATAAAGGAGAAATAATTTTATTAAGTATTACTTTCAAAACAGTATAATTTTTTTGCGAAACATCACGATTTTTTCAAATTATTGAATGTCTCTAAACATTTTAATTCTGATTTTAAATAGGTTAGATGACAAAAAAAAATCTAATTAGTCCGTCAGATAGATTTCCAAAAAATATTGGACACATATTTTTTCTTTTTTCACGTAAACATAAAATGAAGACTATACAGTGCGCCTAAAACTGCAACAAATACAGTGCAACGAATTCGCCGCGAGTAGCAGCGTGAAAATGCATTCAATTTTCAACGTTCGGCTGCAAAGCCTAGCGTTGAAAATTGAGTCCGCGCGCGATGCGTAGTGTGTCCGTTGGACGCCCGTAAAGTATTCGTTGCACGCCCGCTCCGCTCGCGCGCGTATGATGGGCCCTAAGTATTAAAGTATTGGATTACGATTTTCTGTGTCTCCTGTCTCAGTCTATTGCTCGTGAATATTTGATTGTCTTTGTCTTTTACCCACTATTTTGGAGTCAGCTTCCGTTATAACCCGATGCAGCTGAATACCAGTTTTTTACATGTACTTAGCTACTGCCTATCTGACCTCCACAACTCAGTTAGTACTGGGTAATACGATACCCCTTGGTAAGACTGGTAAGGCTTAACGTGCTTTCTAAGGCACGGTTGACAACCCTAGCCAGATGTGACACTTGTGTAGGCTATTTTTAAGCACCTTTATAACATCGTAATAGGTTTTTTGTCATTTAAACAACCCGTTACTATGCTAATATAAAGTTCAGTGCCTTTACGACTTATTAGGACCTGAGGACCTAGCACAAGCGCGCGGTATAAACGTAACGTAAATATACGAATATTATAAAGCTGAAGAGTTGGTTTTAAACGAGCTAATCTCAGGAACTACTTACTGGTCCAATAAAAAAAATTGTATGTGTTGGATAGCCCATTTATCGAGGCAGGCTATAGGCTATATTACATCACGGTACGACCAATAGGAGTGGAGCATTAATAATTTTACGCAGCCGAAAGTTGCGGGCAACATAGAAAATAAAATTATCCGATAGCATTTTAGTGTTTGCAACAAACCACAATCACTATCATCCATAGATACGAATTAACTCTTCAAATTATGAAAATTAAAATAAATATATTTGAAATAAATATCGTATTTTTTAGGCATAATTTCGTACGGCAGAAAGGCCCTAGAGCAATAACATAAATACCTACATGGATTTTAAAATTAAAATACCCGTTTCACATTATGTGACACGTGTTTATTTTTTTGGTATGGAATTGTGCCTAAAAATACGTTATTTATTGTTTATACAGGTTTTAATAATATCTGATGTGTTCAATAAAAAAAAAACACGTGATTCTGGGTGGGATTACTACACTACTACAACAGCCCATAACGTCCACTGCTGCACATAAGCCTCTCCCATGATGGGAGGAGTTTGCCGTAATCTCCATGCTTGGCAGGCGGATTGGAGATCGCAGTGATGAAAGACTAACAGAAAACGCTGCTGCCCATTCTCAGGTCTACGGAGGCGCAAGGTGTTCTGCCTCAGACATTAGTCGCCTTATACGACACCCGTGAGTGTAATGGGTTGGTTCTATTCTGGGTGGGATTGGTAGCCTTCAAACCTGTCGACGGTATCACCAAGGGAGATAAATGGCTATTCAAGTTCACATTTTTATTTTGCTTATTTTTTTCCCACAACTGTCTGGCAGTTTGAGTACTATAAGCGACCTACCCAAATGTCCTTTCTGGGGTATTGTTCGTTGTTTCGTTGAGCTCCTTGAGTTATAAGTCGAGCTACACGATAACTGACAAATGCTTGCACTGACTGGACAGGTCCACTTAAATCTGTGTGGAAGAACCACACAGATTTGAGTGATCTTCAACAGACCATCTTAGACACTAATCTGCATAGTCCTCATGTGAATTAAGCAAGATTATGTCTGGACTTCAAAAGAGACTATGACCTCTGAGTTTGTTTCGGCTGTTTCTTCAGTAGTAGTCAGGTACGAAACACCGGCCCCATCTAGTTTTAAAAAGTGACGTGTAAAAGTATTAGTAAAAACCTACTTGCAAAATAAACATCATTTATCATTATCAAGTGGCATAAAAAAGCCTCGTGTAATGAGGGATTTTCTTTTTAGCTCTTCCCTAATCGCTGGATAGATGGCGCTAGGAGTTAGTATGATAATGCAAGGAACGGAACCTAAAAAAACTGTTTTTAACGGAGCGCGAGAAAACTAGGTTATATTCGGGAAGGTTAAGCAAATGAAAGTGTCAGTCAACGAGAGTATGTGACGTGACACAATGTTTTTTTTTTCAAGCGTTTTGGCTTTGGCACCAACTATCATAGTAAGTTCAACGCCATCTGTAGAGTTTTGGAAACTAAGTTTTTTTTTGATGACTCAAAAAGAAAACCTCTCATTAATAGATGGTAAGATTTCACAGTTACTTACTGCTCATTAGACTTTTCGCGCTGTTGGACATTTAGCTACTTAGAGCTTCTGATCAGGAGGGATCACAATGTCGAGAAAAGCATTTATTAAAGTATTCTTGTACCTTATGTACTTACTAATGTTATTAGTTATCTATTACAGATAAATAAAACTGTAGTTTCTGTTTGTAATTTCAAAATAACAGCTTTTTATTGATTGCATTTGAAAGTATAAGTATGGTACTTATAAAAAACAAAACATTTTTTTTAACAAAAAGATTTTTTTCAATACACTTCCTCGAAAACTGGTCCGTAACGCACTATAATAGGCGAGACGACAAAAAAAATCTAATTAGTCCGTCAGTTAGATTATCAAAAAATATTTGACCCGTATTTTTTCTTTTGTTCCGTAAACCAAAATTGACGAAGATATGAAGCTTTTAAAATGCTCAATACGTCACGCCTAGGTATCATTTTTAGCTAGTTCTGACGTCACTAGCCCCCACTCTCGAGTTTTGATGCATTTTATCTTTGTCAATATTCATTGATTTACAAAAACAAAAAATATGTGTCCATTATTTTCCAATACTCTAACTGACGGACTAAATAGATTTGCAATTTTTTGATACTGTCGTCATGCCTATTAGGTACAACATGCAATGTATTTCACACGCGTGCGATTTTTTCCACTTTCCCGCACGTGTGCGGGAATGAAAATTGCCACAGATAACTATACCTATACTTAGTCCAAATTGGTTCAATGCCTATAGTCTGAGGTGAATGTTTTTTTTTTAATTTTTGCAAAGCACTACGCGTCTTTACGGCATAAATATTTTTTTAATATTCAAATTGTGTTTATAAATAGAATATCATAGATAAACATGATTATTTAAAACTAATAGTTACTTTTATACACAAATTAACATTTATTTGTGTTCTGAATTTAAAAATATAAAATAAAACTATTTTTTATATTAGGCTGTTTAACGGCTTCATACCATTGCCTCTCCTTCAACCTGGCGAAACCAAAGCGCGGAAAAAAAAGTAAATTAAAATCATAGTTCGTGACAAAAATATTTTTCGTTATTTTATTTTATTTCTTCAAAAGTGTATTGAAAAACGTCGTTTGATACACGTGGACATTTGTTATTGCAGTTCTCGGCTGAAAAACGTCGTTTGATACACGTGGACATTTGTTATTGCAGTTCTCGGCTCAAAAACACCCTCGCCTACGGCTCGGGTGTTATAATTCCGCCTCGAATGCAATAACAAACTTTCTCCACTTGTATCAAAATGTACTATTTATCTGCCTAGCCTTTTTCCAACTATGTTGGGGTCGGCTTCTCCAGTATAACCGGATGCAGCTGAATACCAGTATTTTACACGGAGCGACTGCCTATCTGACCTCCAAAACCCAGTTAGTACTGGGTAATACGATACCCCTTGGTAAGACTTATCCGATTCAAATATCAAGTAATAAAACAGCTAGCTGACAGGCAGGATTATAATAGGCGTGATGTTAATTATGTTAATAGTGTATCGTCACTGTAACCACTATTATTGCCGTAGACTTAAATCATGTTTATCTTGTTTCAGAGCTTCTACCAGCACGTTTTCAACGGGTGCTACGCAGTGCTGTTGTTCATAGTCGTGACATTCTTCCTCATCTACGGCGTGGAGGTTTATTTCAAGGTAAGCACAACTATTTATTTTTGTTTCAACTTCTTGTACAGTATTGTAACATAGGCGGACTTCATGCCACAACACATTCTCTACCAGTAAACCTTCTGTTATAGCTCTACATTACAAATCTTTTGGCGCGTGAATCAATTTGATTATACAGTTATCAGGACTAACTTATTATAATAAAAATATGTTACGGCTAATAGCCGAAGTGCGGCTATACCTAGTTTTAGCCGGCTAGAACTAGGTGCAGCCGGCCATATGCGGTTAAACCTAGGTGTATCCTCTTATCTTCGGTTAGAAGTAGGTTTAGCCTTCATCATAGCGGCTAGAACTAGGTGCAGCCGCACCGGTGGTTAAACTTAGGTGTGTCTTATTTATCATCGGCTAGAACTAGGTTTTTAGTTCAGTAATGAGGTAAAAAAAATTAAAAAAAAAAAAAAAATTAAAACTATTTATTTCAAAGAGGTGGTTGATGCCAAACTAGTTTTGCCTAGGCCGACTTGGGGCACCCCGACACACCCCTATTTTTTTATAAACCATTCAAAAGTAGGAGCCCCGGTCGCGGGGCACGTTCGACCGGTTCTCCCTCGACTCGGATGGATCTGCGGGGGTAATACGAAATCGAATCAATCGGGAAACGCAAGATAAAAATCTCAAAAAAAAAAAACCGGCCAAGTGCGAGTCGGACTCGCGCACGAAGGGTTCCGTACCAATTATTATAAAAAAATCACGTTTGTTGTATGGGAGCCCCCCTTAAATATTAATTTTATTATGTTTTTAGTATTTGTTGTTATAGCGGCAACAGAAATACATCATCTGTGAAAATGTCAACTGTCTAGCTGTCACGGTTCATGAGATACAGCCTGGTGACAGACAGACGGACAGACGGACCGACGGACAGACGGACAGACAGCGAAGTCTTAGTAATAGGGTTCCGTTTTTACCCTTTGGGTACGGAACCCTAAAAACCAGTAATTATGCTTAACTGAACTAAAAACCTAGTTCTAGCCGATGATAAATAAGATACACCTTAGTTTAACCACCGGTGCGGCTGCACCTAGTTCTAGCCGCTATGATGAAGGCTAAACCTACTTCTAACCGATGATAAGAGGATACTCCTAGGTTTAACCGCATATGGCCGGCTGCACCTAGTTCTAGCCGGCTAAAACTAGGTGTAGCCGCACTTCGGCTATTAGCCGTAACAAATACAAACATATTTATTTGATACTTGATAATATACCTGAATGATCATATGTCATATATTATGAAATTGTTTTAATATTGTTTGGCGACTACATTTTGGTGACAGATCTACTATTTTGCGGACAAACCCTATTATTTATGAATGCTAAACCGATTAAATTGGCGACAGCATCATACCCAATCAAAACTTACGCCGTAATATTTTTTCCTCAATGTATTCTACGAAATACTTTTAAGTAGCTAGAGTTCCTGCTATCAACGTGTTTTCATTTTATACATTTGTGTTGTTGATTCTTTTTCAGTTTGGCAAAATTAAAATGAAATATAATTATGATAATAATGTAAAATTTATACAAAGATTCAGTCATCAACATTACTTGAGTGCAAAATCGGTGCAAACGTACCGCGAGCACTAGGCGCTCGGTATTTGCACGCAACCGCTAGCAAAGTGGGCGTGCGTTGGAAGTGGAGTCGTTGTTTTTATTTCATCACGCTTGACTGGCTAGCTAGTTGCCCAGATTTTTATAGCCTATTAGGGGCTATATATCCCTCAAATGGCTAAGCATGATCCTCCGTTACGCCTAAAATACTGCAGCATTAATTTTGAAATAAATATTTATGGTAAAGTTGAGGATTAATGTACTATGTGTGACGAAAACACGATTCTATAAACTTTTCTCTACTTATAGAAAAAAAATCCAAAGTTTCCTCCAAATCGAACAATAAACCGCTGGTATTCAAAAAGTACTTTAAATTAGATCATGAAACTTTGCATACTAACTGAACTAACTATAAAGCAGGTCTTATGTTTTATTTTTTTAGTCCAATCAATAGATTTTTTGTAAATCGCAAAAAACTACTCATTTCGCACTGTTCGGCCGGAGTGACTGACGTAATAACCGCTTTGTAGTGCAAGCTGATTAGAACTTTCTTCTAACAGTATTTCAAACGAAGTCTGAACCACCACAAATAGAGTTGCTAATTTTAGGGTTAGGTTAGCCTTAAGTGTTTCATTGCTGGGCAAAGGCCTCCTCTTCCTCGTTCCAAACCTCTCTAATTTGTGCGATCTCAGGCCAAGTTCGCCCCGCAAACACACCACCACCTTCGCCTCGGTCTTCCTCGCCGGCGATTTCGTTCAAGATGCTAGATTATGTCGAAGTGTTTTTAGGGCTTACTTAATTTATGAAGGCAGTACCCTGGAAGCCATTTACTTCGACACTGGACCCGCGTGGTGGATTACAGTCCATTCCTTCTCTTAGATAGGCGACATGTGTCCCAGCAGTGGAGACGCTGATTATTCAATACTAATTACCCCGGAAGCGTCCTCAAGACATACAAAAAGAACTTCACACTAAATAAATAACGCTTCTTCTAAACCACAATGATCTCTTTCAACTCTCTGACATTGAGTGATTTGTATCAACAAAAGGGCTTGAATAGAAAACGATATATGTGTGACCATGAGTGCCTACTTACTCTAAACAGTCAAGTTATTATTGTATTGTATGTAGGCATGATGAGCTCGTGGCTAAATAATAACAGCCGCTCGGGTCGATCGTTAGGTTAAGCCGTGCTTGCCTAGGTTGGTCTGTGGATGGGTGACCGCCCATTACATACCGAGTTGCCTCCGTGCCTCGGAAAGCACGTTAAGCCGTTGGTCCCGGCTGTCATTTGTAGATCTTTGACAGTCGTTAGGTAGTCAGAGGCCCGAAAAGTCTGACAACCAGTCTTACCAAGGGGTATCGTATTACCTGGTACTAACTGGGTTGTGGAGGTCAGATAGGCAGTCGCTCCATGTAAAATACTGGTATTCAGCTGCATCCGGTAAAACTGGAAGCCGACCCCAACATAGTTGGGAAAAGGCTAGGCAGATGATGATGTAGGCATGATGTTGCCATAACAGATTGAATAACCTTCGGTATCGTGAGGGTTATAAACTGGGGGTTGATTGAAAAATTTACTGGTAGTGGTTACCGTATACTTATATTTCGACTCGACCCAGTTGATACATTTGATATCAGTGTTCCAAGATGATACAATAAACAATAGATGTCTTAAAGTACTTAAGAGGGCTATTACAAATTTTCTTGTTTTTGAGTGTTTTAAGAGTCTAGCACTCAAATATAAGAAAAATTTTGATTTTTATTTTGACACACTTCTAAACTGAGATTTTAGAAGTGTGATTATGGTTTAGATATGGCCACAAAATTAAAAAGATATATGCCCGAGAAAGTTTGATTAATTCTCTATGGAGTGCTCAAAATAAAAATCAAAATTTTTCTTATATTTGAGTGCTAGACTCTTAAAACACTCAAAAACAAGAAAATTTGTAATAGCCCTCTTATACTATCGGCGGAAAATCTTAACACCGCGATCTAGGAATCGATCTCAAAGCTAAAGCGCCATCTATTGACGAATAGTCGAACAAATTTGCCTTCTATCGCGGGTTTTGAATATGAATTGCTGTGCGGTTAGACACAGATAATATAGGAATCAGGGGTGATAAACCCAAGGTGTAAAATCGTACGGCAAATGTGATCAAGTACTGTACATGTGACATATATACCGCCACATAGGAACTGCATCTCGATATCAGAGTTATCCGCGAAATAAAATATTTTTTTCTGGTCATGGCGGCCAATCTTAATCGAAACTGGCTATTGACGCAAGAGATACCTAATAGCTCAAGTTTATGCGCAAACATAAGTGCATTCCCTCTTCCTTCACCCACATACCAGTTACAGGATATACAGAAACCCGACATCAAATTGTATTAGCTTAAAAATGTGTTTATAACTTTATACACGATGACTTTTTTATCACTTTCCAAAAAAAAATAGGTATAATAGGTGAACGGAGTAGAAGCAAATGGATAAATTAATGGATAAATAATACATTTTTATTTAGATTTTTTTTCGAAAAAATTAAATAAAAGAATAATCGAAATTCAAATCATACGTGTATTGCGTATGATGTGAAATTCGATATTTTTCTTTTTTTTTTTTCAAAATTTCTCTTTCTTTGTTCTAATATGAAAAGTTTACTTGAAATTTGTAGCGTTTTTTGATGATGGATCAATTTTTAGGGTTCCGTACCCAAAGGGTAAAAACGGAACCCTATTACTAAGACTTCGCTGTCTGTTCGTCTGTCTGTCACCAGGCTGTATCTCATGAACCGTGACAGCTAGACAGTTGAAATTTTCACAGATGATGTATTTCTGTTGCAGCTATAACAACAAATACTAAAACAGAATAAAATTAATATTTAAGGGGGGCTCCCATACAACAAACGTGATTTTTTTATAATAATTGGTACGGAACCCTTCGTGCGCGAGTCCGACTCGCACTTGGCCGGTTTTTTTTCTAAGCTGTGGAAAAAGAAAAAAATACTAGGTAAGGGGGAATGATTCGTATGGCATAAGCTTCTACTCCGTAAATTTACCCATTTTTTTGGAAAGTGAAAAAACAAGTCATCCGGTATACAGAATTAAAATAATACATGCATGCAAGATCTTAAATAGGAGTGGTGAGCCACTCGTATTTAAGATCTTGCATGCATGTATTATTTTGCACATGTCTGCCATTTCTCATGGCGTGCAAATATTGTTGGTACAATATTATTGCATTAATGATTTTTAAATTCAATCAGTCAATCGTCGCGCAGTAACCCACCAGACACAACTTACACCAGTCTAATCGGATGATCCTTGCTCTTCCTGGAACGATGTGGAACTTTCTCATCTCTTCCTTATACTCTCTAAATCAGTATTTAATTTGATTTAAGCTTTCACGGTGTCAACTGAACTTAAACTGACACTTACGGGATATCTTCCGTGATTCTTCTTCTTCCTCCTAGACCTTATCCTATTTACTTGGGGTCGGCCTTCCTTGTCCGCATCTTCCATTTAGCACGATTTTGTGCTGCGTCCATATCTAAATTAGCTTCTTTCAGATCTTTTTCGATCGTCGTCAACCAGGTGGCAGGATGGTCTTTGGCAATATTATATAACTGATGATATCTTCCGTGGTTATTCATTATAATGAGCTCCCGATGTTTCGAGGCTGAATATTATAATATTCGTTTTTGCTACGGCCGTGCAAAATATTTCTTGCAAGTAAATTTGCCTCGTCCTGTTACCTACCAGATTAGTCACCTCGTTAAAGCATATCGGGATTACGATCTATTGTCTGCATTATTGCGTATGATAAGGACCGTCTACCAAGCTACCACGTTCTTTTCCTTAATATGTCACGATTATGTTTTCCTTGCGAAATATAGACCTTCTTTCTTCACCTTAGGCACAGTGAAGAGACGGAGTGATCATTTCTGTTAAAAAATACTGATACTTTTGCTCCAAGGCCTTTCTTCCCTTGACTTCCAGCTTTTTTTTTCGCCAGAGCTGATGTGGATTTCGGTTTTGTCCAGCTCGTCTCACCCTCTTCTACGAGGTCTGCCGAAATGCCTTCTGGCTGTGTCAGGGCTAGGGCTTGCAATCCGGATATCCGGATATCCGTATTATCCGGATATCCGCCGATTTTCCAATCCGGATTTTACTTGCGTCATTATCCGGGTTTTTCGGATAATACGGATAGTTGTATTTTTATTTTAAAAATTAAATAAAAACCTGTAATCTGCAAAGTACATAACTGTTATTACGTTATTTATTATTTTTCAACACACTTGCTCATAAAATGGCTCCTATAATCAAACTGTGACTTTTTCATTACATTCACAAGTGAGTTATAGGGTTTTTTTTTATAGGTTGGGGTTCTTGTTGCTTTGTTCTTAAAAAAGTTTCGATACAAAAATCATGTTCAATAAATAGTACAAATAAATTAATGTACCTATTGCTTGCTCATTTTATGCAACTTCGTGTTTAAATAGATAATTTAAACTTGTACGTTTTTAATAAATAAAACTTTCACTCAAATATAACTTTTGTTTCTAACATTGAATTCCCCATTTTGTACGTGGCTGAAAAGCTATCCGCGAAAAGCCAAAAAAACAAAAAACCTCATTATTTTAGTCTATGGCCGATCGCCATTGTTACATGCGCGCGCATAGGAAAACTGATTAATTTTTCCCGCCATTGCGAAACATTTTTCAGAACTCGTTTTCACTGTTGAAATTATAGTTATTTATTAATTAAAATGTCTCAAGTACTAGTTATGAAGAAAATGATTTATGTTGTACACCGCCCCATATAAGATGTGAAGCCCTTAACGTTATGGAAAGTTTACTACCTGAAAACTCCAAGGACAAATATCTATTGTCTACTAAATATTTTTTTTTTTAGTATTATTTCCTTCACAAGTGTGTTGAAAAACGTCGTATGATACACGTGTGTATTGATGATTACCGTCCTCGGCTCTCTTAAGACCCTCGCCTGACGGATCGGGTCTCAATAGCACCTCAGCGGTAATCACCAACATTACACACTTGTACCATAATGTACCTAATAATCACTCTTGCAATTGTTTATTTACTTAACAAATCACAACACAATATATTCAATTTAGTGACAGAGATCATAACAACATTGACCACTTGTTAAAGTTAAACTTATCCATACTGCACGTATTTTCAAGATTGTATTGTATCGCACGCACGGTCGCTTTCCACTTAAAACCAGTTCTTGTTCTAAAGTGATGTTTTTATTTAATTATTATGTTTTATATAGGTTGATTTGATTAGGATTTTGTAATAAATGCAAGATCTCATTTTTAATTGGAATTGTTATAAGTATGAGAAGAATAGATACAAATTATTTGTGCGATATCGGGTTTTCTATTGTATAATTTTAGACAGTGAACTAGTTTTCTTAGGTGATTGTTACTTTAAATATTGGTATAGTTTATTATTTCTTTGTCATTTTGCTTGAGAGACTGATTAAAACGTGTTACAAAAGTTTATTAGTTTTATTTAGAATAAAAACTAAAAAATATCTGTATTATCCGCATTATCCGGATAATCCGGATAGTAAAATATTGATATCCGTATTATCCGGATAGTAAAAATGAACGGATATTGCAAGCCCTAGTCAGGGCTCCAAAAATGTGCTATTTTGGCCCACAGCTCATTGGCCAGGAGGTTATCGCTCATGAATTCGCCGCTAGAGGCGTTCGTGTAGACTTAGGTCTTCCGAAATGTCAGATGTCATACAGTGTTCGCGCGTTGCGTGCTTTTTATCACGTATTTATACTAATACTCACGATTGTGTTCTAGACTGAGCCATTTCTGATTAATCATGACTTGAAGATTTTAAGTAGTAACTGATCTTATTTGTTAGTACTTGGAGGTAGACGGATTTTTAAATGTTTCATGTTTGCTCATTTTAGGGAGAATATTGTAAATATGTATCTGAAGTTTACACTATGTTGTTATACGTAATAAAATAAATTTTTTATGACGTTATTGGTAAGTACTTTAAGTCTAAAATTGACAAATTGACAAGACCTTACTCGACAGTGGCGCCATCTGGTGAGCTCAAAAACCATTGGCCAGCGATAGTAGTATCGGAGACTTATGCAACTTCCCACTTCTCCATTGATCAGTCATTACAGCGAACTTACAAACATGAAACTCACGCTTTTTCTCCATGGGGGTAGACAGAAACTTCAGAACACCACACCTGCTATGATCCTTACATACTTCCATCGCATCGCCTACGTTCATATCGATTTTAAGAATGCCCATTCCTATGGGTATTACATTTGTTGGTGCTACTGCACCAACAAATGTTTACGGAAAATATTTGCGAAAACACTGAAAAGGTTGTCCATCTCCGTTTTAAGCTATGCGGTGATTATTGCTTGCATCTGTAGCTATAATGTGCCATTGTTTGTTCGTTGACAGATTATGTGGTCGCAGTCCTCAATGCTATGTTCGTCCACACTGTTTTACGTATATGGGGTCTTTGTGTAGTATGTTGGAGCAAATTCTGTGAAATGCTGGTTGAAAAGTGTCATGCCATGGGTAATCCGTCAAAAGTCTGACTCAATATGAACTCGGCCTTGTTATTTTTAACTTTTTCATTTTTTATTTATACGACTATTAATTTTATTATTGTAAAAAGGAGCTATTGTCATTTTCATTTTTTTATATACTTATTTGTTTTATTAATACTATCGAATCCTTATTATTTTTTTTTCATTTGAAATACTGTTAAAATAAAGTTCTAATCAGCTTGCACTACAAAGTGGTTGTTACGTCAGTCACTGCGGCCGAATAGTGCGAAATGAGTGGTTTTTAGGGTTCCGTACCCAAAGGGTAAAAACGGAACCCTATTACTAAGACTTCGCTGTCTGTCCGTCTGTCTGTCCGTCTGTCCGTCTGTCTGTCACCAGACTGTATCTCATGAACCGTGACAGCTAGACAGTTGAAATTTTCACAGATGATGTATTTCTGTTGCCGCTATAACAACAAATACTAAAAACAGAATAAAATAATATTTAAGGGGGGCTCCCATACAACAAACGTGATTTTTTTGCCCTTTTTTGATAATAATGGTACGGAACCCTTCGTGCGCGAGTCCGACTCGCACTTGGCCGGTTTTTTTATTCTTTATAAAATCAAATTTTCGTCCTTTGGAAAAAATAAAAAAACATAAGACTTGCTTTATAGTTAGTTCAGTTAGTATGCAAACTTTCATGATCTAATTTGAAGTACTTTTTGAATACCAGCGGTTTATTGTTCGATTTGGAGGTAAATTTGGAATTTTTTGCTATCGAGAAAATTTTATGGAATCGTGGTTTCGCCAAACATAGGACCTAACATTAATCTTCAACTTTACCATATATTTATTTCAAAATTAATGGTGCAGTATTTTAGGCGTAACGGAGGATCATGCTAAGGCATTTGAGGTAGTATTAGGCCCTTAAGAAATAAATGATAACCCGAATGGCGCAGCGGTAGTGAGGTTGCCTTACGTTCTCAAAAATGGTAAATTACCTGTCACGTTGTTTGTTCGCGATGGACTCCTAAACTACTTAACCGATTTTAATCAAATTTGCACACCGTGTGCAGTTTGATCCAACTTGAAAGATAGGATAGATAGATAGGATAGAATAGAAAAATATACAATGTCCACCCGTGCGAAGCCGGGACGAGCAGCTAGTATATATATATATATATTTGAAGTGTGTGTTTATTTATGTGATAACCCGAATGGCGCAGCGGTAGTGAGGCTGCCTTACGTTCTTAGGGTTCAGGGTTCGAATCCCGGTAGGAGCAAATGATTGTGTGATGAACATGGACATTTGTTTGCGAGTCATGGATGTTTATGTTATGTATAATAAGTATGTATTAACAAACAAAAAGTATCTATTAAGTAGGTATATCAACTACCTGGTGTCCACGACACAAGCCTCGTTACTTAGTGTGGCACTAGATGGCGCTGTGTGTAGTTTTCAGCGATATTTATTTATGACTTCAATGTACTACAGAGTTTACTGACTGTCAATGTACTATAGAGTTCACTGACTGTCAATGTACTACAGGGTTCACTGACTGTAAACAACTTCAACCTTATTTATAGCTTAGGGCATAAAGGTGAAAATTGGCAGACTGTCAGTGAACTCAATAGTACCTATTCGAAACTACAATGAATATAATCTTTAAAACCGTGGAGCTCTTACGAAGACAGGGCGAACAAGAGTTTGGAAGGACTAGTTGATTTATTATCGTCTAGTGAATGAGGCACATGTATGGTATGAATTTGTATGACTGCAAAAGTATGCGAAGACCAAAGATACGATGGATGGACTGTCTAAATCAGTGTTTTTCAACCTGACCCCCAGGTTGAAAAACACTGGTTTAGACAGTCCGACAGGCGAAGCTTCTATAGGGGGGTCGCAAGAGGTCGCGAAAACTACCTTAATAAACAATACAATAAAGCCTAGAAAAATAGATTTAATAAGAAAATGTTAACTAAAGGTTAAAAACATTTGTATGTTCATACAAATTAACAAAATAAAAACCTATTAGTACCTACTCATCCATATTATTGAGGTTTCGCTTGTTTGCCATTAACTAATTTCTCCCATTGTGGATCCGTTTTTGCTACATTGAGAATTTGAGAATTAAATAGAATTCCAAATTAAAAAAAAAAATAATGAGTTAAAAACATTTATAAACATAAAATTTTGTATAGATTTAATATTTGTAATATAATAAAATACATGAAAAAAAAGGGAAGGGGGGTCGCCAAATATTTTTTCATACTAAGGGGGTCGTGTCATGAAAAAGGTTGAAAAACACTGTCTAAATGATATGGCCGATGAATACTGAGATGGCGGTGAGTTAAGGGCCTATACTACGTCAAATGGCTTAGCATGATCCTCCGTTACGCCTAAAATACTGCAGCATTAATTTTGAAATAAATATATGGTAAAGTTGAGAATTAAAGTTAGGTCTTATGTTTGGCGAAAACACGATTTCATAAAATTTTCTCGATAGAAAAATATCCCAAAGTTACCTCCAAATCGAACAATAAACCGCTGGTATTCAAAAAGTACTTCAAATTAGATCATGAAACTTTGCATACTAACTGAACTAACTATAAAGCAGGTCTTATGTTTTTTATTTTTCCAAAAGACAAAAATTTGATTTTATAAAGAATAAAAACCACTACGTAACAACCGCTTTGTAGTTCAAGCTGATTAGAACGTTATTCTAACAGTATTACAAACGAATTTTGAACCACCACAAATAGAGTTGCTTCTGAGGTAGTAGGCTCTTAAAATGTATACAAAAAACTTTAACAGTCTTATTACAAAAAACTAAATAAACCTTGGTTTAAACCTGGACTATCAAGTCCAGGCTTATCTGCAAAACCGTGGTCTAAATTTGTTCGTATTACAAAACTTTAAAAAACCGTGGTCTTCTTAGTACCGTCATTTGAACCATTGTCTAAATATCAACCACAGATTAATACAAATATCATTCGTTCAACATGATGTCATTCTATTGCAACGTTCCGTTTGCCCAGAAAAGAAAACGTTTTTATAATACGCTAATGATTAGATGATGTTTAGGAGTGTTTAAAATATTGAGACCTGGTTATTTTACATGGATACAAACATTATTTAGTTATTTCATCCTTTGTAGTTTTGTTTAGGTTTAAGCACATTACTTTTGTCGTATTAATTTCTAAACGTACATCTAAGTACGTGTATCGAAACGTAACATTCTTACGTGCACGTTATATGAAACCATAACATTAAACAAAACCATCGCAAGGTGAACAAAGTTAATTTAGCTTTGCCATTTATACGTATGTCTTATTAGAACAATAAAATATTGCCCGTTTGTTTACCTCCTTTAATAATTTAATGTGATGAACCAACAACAAAAAACGATCTGAGAATTGGAATGCCGAGG
Organism: Xestia xanthographa; assembly: GCA_905147715.2. Taxonomy (NCBI): domain Eukaryota; kingdom Metazoa; phylum Arthropoda; class Insecta; order Lepidoptera; family Noctuidae; genus Xestia; species Xestia xanthographa. The sequence goes on along the minus strand of LR990644.1, from coordinate 27,280,140 downwards.
AAAAGTAAGTAAACGTAAATTACTTAGACTTAGATTAACTTGAAATACGTCTCTAATTTATTGATTTTAAGCTAAAACAACACAACACAATGCAAAAGATGATAATTAACCTAAAAGAGGAACTGGCAGATCCGATTTAGTGATTTAGACCATCGTTAAACTAGGGGTCGCCGAGGTTTAGCGTTAGACCATGGTTTAGTCCATGGTTTATCGCAAAACTACGATTTGTAATACCATTTTTGTGTAAACCGTGGTTTATAGAAGTTTAAACCAGGTTTATTAGTTAAACCGCTTTTTGTAATAAGACTGTAAGTGTTAGATCTCACAAGAGCTGAATAAAAACCTATTGCAGGCAGCTTAGTGCCTATGTTGAGCAGGATGTGTGTTGTATTGTATCGCGAATATATACAGGGTTAGTTTTCAATGACCAATGACCAGGCAAAATTTAAAATTAAGATCTTGATATCAAACTGAAAGCGCATTTAAATATTATTGTCGAAAAATATAAAATAATAGCATTCATTTGAAAATGTCCTAAATCATAAACCTAGTGGGAATCAATGCACTTGTGTGCGTGCATGCATCGCCAAATCTATGTGTGTGCTGTTGCAATATCTACACGTTCGCTTTTTAGTGGTGGACAGGAATGAAAAAAAAAAAAAAAGTTTTATTTTTTTTATTTTCATTATATCGAAAATATTATCGATTCTAAACCTGAAAATTTGGCCGGTTATTGAAAACTATCCGTGTATAGTATTGGACAAGAGTAAGCACGAGGGTCAGAAAGTCAGTTACTTTATAGGCATGCTGTGCCCGCGGTGCGGTGAGCAGCGGTGGCCCAGTGGTGGCGGCCCCGACTTACGAACAGTAAGTCGTGGGTTCGAACCCAGGCAGGCACATTACTTTGTGTAATTTATTTCATCACCACTGCTCTCAAAATGTATGCATGTCCTAGAACCAAAAATTCGAAGACATGTGACATCTACCAATCCGCACTGGGCCCGCGTGGTGCATTATGACCCATTCCTTCTCATTGAGAGGAGGCCGTGTCCCAGCAGTGGGAACATTATAGGCTGATGATGATGATGATGTGCCCGCGTGGTGGATTAAAACTCACTCCTTTGAGGCCTGTGTCCCAAGAGTCCCAGCAGTGGGAACATAATTTGAGAGCTATGGAATGAGGTTAAGAAGGGCAGTTAGGCCTTTGCCCTGCAGTGGAACACAACCGGTTCGTAATTAAATAAATAATAGTGACGTCATTTGACACTTATACAGGGCAGATTTAAAATATAAAAAATTTGAACACACAAATAAAAATATAGGTCCATTAAAATTGATTATCTCTATAACCTTTGTTTTAAAGTTCAATAGCCTACGTTTAATTTTCGACAGTGCAGCTGCACTGGTTTGTAAAAACTTAGGCCATTGATATAAAGTTGTTTTTTTTTAAATGTTGTAACGAATAGAGAAAACTTTTTGTAAAAGTATAAAAGCGCTTTAGTACAAGGCGTATTTCGAAAATAAATTATAAATTCACTCGTGTAACTAGTATACACCACTAATTATAAGTACAAAAAACCGGCCAAGTTCGAGTTGGACTCGCGCACGAATTGTTCCGTACCATTATTATCAAAAAAACCGGCCAAGTGCGAGTCGGACTCGCGCACGAAGGGTTCCGTACCATTATCTATACATTAGACAAAACGGCAAAAAAATAACCTTTGTTGTATGGGAGCCCCCCTTAAATATTAATTTTATTCTGTTTTTAGTATTTGTTGTTATAGCGGCAACAAAAATACATCATCTGTGAAAATTTCAACTGTCTAGCTGTCACGGTTCATGAGATACAGCCTGGTGACAGACAGACGGACGGACGGACAGACAGACGGACAGACAGACAGACGGACAGACAGCGAAGTCTTAGTAATAGGGTTCCGTTTTTACCCTTTGGGTACGGAACCCTAAAAAGGCCTAAAATTACGTTTGTTGTATGGGAGCCCCCCTTAAATATTAATTTTATTCAGTTTTTAGTATTTGTTGTTATAGCGGCAACAGAAATACATCATCTGTGAAAATTTCAACTGTCTAGCTGTCACGGTTCATGAGATACAGCCTGGTGACAGACAGACGGACAGACAGCGAAGTCTTAGTAATAGGGTTCCGTTTTTACCCTTTGGGTACGGAACCCTAAAGATCAGATCACATGGCAGTATTAATAGCTATTGACAGTTATGAGTGGGTGAAACCCTTAAGGACTAATTTAACAAGTTTAAGTAAAAAGAAAAAAATATAGCTATTTTAAATTCAAAACAACTATTTTTAGGTGATGAGTTAGCTTTTGATCTTAGCTTCTATGCAGTTGTCTGTCAGACTTCGAAGACTGTAGTTGAAGACTGAAAAGAAAACGATTATTTTATTTTTTCAATTAATCTGTGACGGTGTGTATTTTCTTTTAAATTAGTAAAAGGCAGTGTGTCATTTTAATATAGACTTTAAAAAAAACCGGCCAAGAGCGTGTCGGGCCACGCTCAGTGTAGGGTTCCGTAGTTTCCCGTCCGGCACAATAAGTGTTCCCACTTATGAGTTTAAAGGTGGGTATCCATTATGTAAAAATGCTTGCATATACGAATATACTACAAACTTAGTCCAGAAATTATTTTGTACAACTTTTTGTCTTTTTTGTACAAAAACTGTTGTTTCCATCAAGGTCAAAATAATTTTCCTAGAAAGTCCTTATAAAGTTCTACTTTTCAGATTTTTTTCATATTTTCTAAACATATGGTTCAAAAGTTAGAGGGGGGGGACACATTGTTTTTTACTTTTGGAGCGACTATTTCCGAAATTATTGACATTATCAAAAAATGATTTTAGGAAACCCCTATTCATTTTTAAATACCTTTCCAACAATATATCACACGTTAGGGTTGAAATTAAAAAAAAAAAACACTTCCCACTTTACATATAGGGGGGCTACCCTAATAAAACATTTTTTTCCAATTTTTATTTTACCACTTTGTCGGCGTGATTGAATTTGATATACATATTGGTACCAAATTTCAGCTTTCTAGTGCTAACGGTCACAGAGATTAAGCGAGGACGGACGGACAGACATGGCGAAACTATAAGGGTTCCTAGTTGACTACGGAACCCTAAAAACGGGCCAAATATCTGAGCCTGGAACTAAAGGAACAAATTAAATTTACTAGTCAGCAAGATATTCAGGGTATGCTGTTCTAATATTTAATTAGTAATTATATTAGGAACAAGGTGGTAATATCATCATCTTTTGTTGGAAAGGGAGGACCTTCCGACCTGACGGGTGTTGTGTTTAGTAGACTAATTAATGCCAGTTGTGTGTTAATTGGCTAAATCTGATATCACGTCTCTGTTCTTCTGTTTTTTGTTCGGTGTGTGGGAAATCTTGGATCCTTCATTGTCACTAGTACCATTAACAGTTCCATGATGGAATCAGTGTTGTTTTTTCATACCCTTCATTTGGGGAAAACGGATAGTTATGTCGAATTTGGGGAAAACGGATAGTTATGTCGAATTTGGGGAAAACGGATAGTTATGATTATATTATATTTGATTATTGTGAATGTGGGGACCATGTGGGTCACATTTATATTTTTTGTTTGTTTTTTTCCCAGAACTGTCTGGCAGTTTGAGTACTATAAGCGACCTACCCAAATGTCCTTTCTTTGGTATTGTTCGTCTTTTCGTTGAGCTCCTTGAGTTATAAGTCGAGCTACACGTTAACTGACAAATGCTTGCACTGACTGGACAGGTCCACTCAAATCTGTATGGTTCTTTCTTCAAAAGACCATCTCAGGCACTAATCTGCACAGTCCTCACGTGAATTGAGCAAGATTATGTCTGGACTTTAAAAAAGACTACGACCTCTGAGTTTGTTTCGGCTGTTTCTTCTCAGAGTAGTCAGGTACGAAACACCGGCCCCATCTAGTTTTAAAAAATGACGTGTAAAAGTGTTTGTAAAAACCTACTTGCAAAATAAACATCATTTATCATTTATGTCGAATTCATACCTACTAACACCTCACTTCCTAATACTGTCAAGAATCGGAGGCCCGGGAAACATGTACATTCACGTGCACCGCCATCTTGTATCAGTCTGCCTTGACTAGCGGGCCCCGGGTTTCCAAAACTTACATACGTGTAACTGTTAGTTAATATGATTATGACTACATCTCGTAGCTAATATGCGGTGTTTCTATAAACAAAGTTAGCTTGAAATATCCTATCCGCGTCACCTACCTGTCACTTGATTCATAGAAAAATCAAAGAAAGCTTTTCTGTGACGTTTTGTTTTAACGGTCCGTAAGCTAAATGTCAAACAGACAGAGATAGCAACCTTCCGTTACCTGTTAGTAAGTTATTGAAAATGACCGTAAGTGCAACCGATATAGTTTCGTCCATCAAAGCGAGCAAGGAAACACTTAACTCCACTTCTTTCGTTGCAATGAATAACTATAACAAATAGTTTTTTATTTTTTTGTTATTGCAACATGGGCCTGCTCTTGACCTCGATCACGCCTGATAGAAAGCGATGGATGAGATCTATGAATGAACGAGTTATACTAGAGTTATCAAACTGTTCAACTGTGCATAGAATATAACTATATTGTATGTGTTTGCTTTGCCCACAGCTCCGCGGCGAGTTCCTGAAGGAGACCAAAGTATGCACCATCATATCGCCCCGACCTGGGCCTTCCAGCGCAGATGATGGCGATGATGTACAGGACACCCTTGTCACAAAACAGGTATGTGTGGTATCCGGCAGAGTAGAATAGAACCAACCCATTACACTCTCGGGTGTCGTATAAGGCGACTAATGTCTGAGGCAGAACACCTTGCGCCTCCGTAGACCAGAGAATGGGCAGCAGCGTTTTCTGTTAGTCTTTCATTACTGCGATCTCCAATCCGCCTGCCAAGCGTGGAGATTACGGCAAATTCCTCCCATCATGGGAGAGGCTTATGTCCAGCAGTGGACGGTATGGGTTGTTGTAGTACTGTACATGTGGTCCTGGGATCGACGTTCATTCGATTTCCATTAGAACTTTCTCAGTCACACAAAAGGAAACGCCCATTCTTGGCCACATTTTTTCCACCAATGTGTTAAGTACAAAAAAGTTACCCATTTTTTAACTAAAATATTGCTATTATTTATTTGCAATGAAACCTCGGGAATTAAAAGACGAATTAATCAAGAAACTCAATCGTTTATTGCCCCATCTAACACTTCCGGTCGTTGTTAATCCTAAAGAAAAAAAAAAGAAAAACCTGTCCAACCGAGTTCTATGTACAAAATAGTGTTTTCAATACACTTCCTTGAAAACTGCTCCATAACGCACTACGATTAGGTACAACATGCAATGTATTTCACACGCGTGCGTTTTTTTCCATTTTCCCGAAATGAAAATTGCCACAGATAACTATATACCTATACTTAGTCCAAATTGGTTCAATGCCTATAGTCTGAGGTGAATGTTTTTTTTTTTAATTTCGGCAAAGCACTACGCGTCTTTACGGCATAAATATTTTTTCAATACCTACTAAAATTATGTTTATAAATAGAATATCCTATATAAACATGATTATTAAAAAGTAATAGTTATTTTATACACAAATTAACATTTATATGTGTTCTGAATTCAAAAATATAAAATAAATCTATTTTTTATATTAGGCTGTTTAATGGCTTCATACCTTTGCCTCTCCTTCAACCTGGCGAAAGCAGAGCGCGAAAAAAGAAAAGAAAATTAAAATCATAGTTTCATAGTTTGTGTTTTTTTTAATTACTTTATTCATAAATTTTTGATCTAATCTTTTACTCTGGATGCTCTTAGTGTGCACGTCTTTCTACATCGTTCTCACATACATGTATAATCTCAAAATTAATGATGTAACCAAGATTTTGTAACAATATTTTGATTTTAAAAGAGTGTCCATGGAGTTTCTTGCCCGTTCTTCTCCATAGAGATCTACGCTAGGGAATGGGCAACTACAGTACTTTCTCAAGTTATTATGCCTTGTGACTGGGACTGTAGCTTTGATTTTCTTTTTTGTATTTTTGACTTTCAAAAGTGCCGTAATGGTCTAATTGAAATAAATGCTTTGAGTTTGAGTTTGAGTTTGTGACAAAAATATTTTTCGTTATATTTTATTTTATTTCTTCAAAAGTGTATTGAAAAACGTCGTTTTTGATACACGTGGACATTTGTTATTGCAGTTCTTGGCTCAAAAACACCCTCGCCTACGGCTCAGGTGTTATACTTCCGCCTCGAATGCAATAACAAACTTTCTCCACTTGTATCAAAATGTACTATTGTTTCTTCATCTGTGATGTCAACCCTAACATCTCTAGTTGGTTTCTTTCATGGGCGTCACTTGGCCAAAACCTCTTCATCAAATGGGCATTTCCCTTTTTCACCAGTTATCCATTCGTCTGTGAAACCCGACCGAATCGGTCTGACAACACAAGCCTCGTTGCTTGATAAAACACTAGATTGCGCAGTGTGTAATGTCCAGCCATATTTATTTTATATTTAAACTAGCTGACCCACGCAACTTCGTCTGCGTCACATAAGAGAGAAAAAGCTAACAAAAGGAATACATTTTCCCCGTTTTTGCAACATCTTTCATTTATGCTCCGCTCCTTTTGGTCGTAGCGTGATGTTATATAGCCTATAGCCTTCCTCAATAAATGGGCTATCCAACACAAAAATAATTTTTCAATTCCAACCAGTAGTTCCTGAGATTAGCGCGTTCAAACAAACAAACAAACAAACAAACTCTTCAGCTTTATAATATTAGTATAGATAGGACTAAAATAATGCTCAACTCAAAGTGATGTGCATTCGCCCTTTACATATAAGGAAAAGATAAAAGCCTTTATTTATTATCTATTGTATACTAAATGACTGTAAAGCTATTAATCAGTAATATCATAAATTATCTGTCCAACTTAATGTTTATATAATTATTTTACATATACTTACATTAATAATATGGGGATTACAAATGCCACATGTAAGTCATAATAGGAATTACACGTTCACAAAAAATCTGCGTTAAGAAACTTGTCAAGTCTCCTAATATTTAAATAAACGCCTTTTTTAAATATTAAAAGAAGACCAATAAAATTAATGTATGTTTCACATAAAACTTCTAATTATATAAATAGGCATGACGACAGTATCAAAAAATTGCAAAACTATTTAAAAATAATGGACACGTATTTTTTGTTTTTGTAAATCTTTGAATATTGACAAAGATAAAAACGCATATAACTCGGGAGTGGGGGCTTGTGACGTCAGAACTCAAGGCGTGACGCATTGAGAATTTTAAAAGCGTCATTATCTTCGTCAATTTTGGTTTACGTAACAAAAGAAAAAACACGAGTCAAATATTTTTTGATAATCTAACTGACGGACTAATTAGATTTTTTTTTGTCGTGTAAAATCTGTTACGCAGTTGAGACGAACAACGCGTTCTCACACATAGAAACAAATGTGACTTTATTATATTTCATCAAAATCCCAATTTCCAAGCCTTCTTCTTCAATACTGTTCTAATAGTCTAAGACAGTGACTCCCAAAGTGGTCCAGCTTCCACGGGGGACCCGTCGGGGGTCTATATTGCCGGGAAAAAAAAAAAAAGCTGGACATTACACACAGCGCCATCTAGTGCCACACTAAGCAACGAGGCTTGTGTCGCGGACACCAGATAGTTGATATACTACATAGATACTTTTTTTTTGTTTGTAAATACATACTTATTAAACATATAAACATCCATGACTCGGAAACAAATATCCATGCCCATCACACAAACATTTGCTCCAACCGGGATTCAAACCCGGGACCCTAAGAACGTAAGGCAGGCCTCACTACCGTTGCGCCATTCGGGCCGTCAAAGTGGGTGTTCACAAGTTGTAAGGTTCACGAAAATTTATCTGATTTCGATACCAAAGAACAAAAAAGTTGGCTTGACTTTATTTATCAATGTTAGATAAGCTACTCGAAAAAGTAAAAAAAAAGTGTTCCGGTGAATACAGGTTGAATTTCGGTGAAAATGGTCGTATTGAGACTTAAAAAAAAAGCATTTCGGAGCTACAAAATTCTATTTTTCAGATTTTTTGCCAAAAAAAAAACTTAGGGTACTTACTGTTCTCATGCAATCCTAATAGATAACGCGAAAAATAATAATACCTATTGTAATGCACCACCGAAACCAGAAAGTTTTGAAAGTGGTCTACCAGAAAAAAAAGTTTGGGAACCTCTGATCTAAGAGGTGACGAGAAAATTTATAACCATGATGGATACGGTTAGGTTTACTTTCATGGTTTGTAGAGTAGTCCCCTATGTGAATGAAGTCAGTCTACCTGCTCTCAGTGATTGCAACTTAGAGTTATAGCGCTTACAAGAGGCTTCATTGTTGAGAAAAAAAAAAAAACAATCAGAGAAATGGTCTAGTACAGCGGTCGGCAACCTTTTGGCAGACAAGGGTCACATAGTGAAAAAAATTGATAAAGGCGGGCCGGGCCGCACATATAATGATTTTGTACCTAAACATCCAAGTCACCGATCGAATAGGAAACGCCTCAATACACTCCAAGACAGGCATCGCCGATGTTGGCGATAAATCTGCGAGATTAAAATGAGACTGGGTCACATTTCCAATTGTGAATCGTCATACACTGGGAGTCTGAAAACTGTCGTCGTCACCGAGGCAGGCCCAAGGAACGCTGATTTAATTGAACTCTAAGAATTAAATTTTCATATAAAAAGCAGTCGCGGGCCGCAAGGAGATAGGTAGGTCTCGGGCCGCGCGTTGCCGACCGCTGGTCTAGTACATCAAAGTATGACGTCTCCGCAGATGAAACAAGTTGGTCGGCCGGCTCTCAGCGGTTGCATTTCACAGCTATGAGGCGCGAAAGTCATGACATTGTTGCGAAAAAAAAATATCAGGAAAAGCATAGGCAAGGCAAGGTGAGCCATAATATATTTTTGTAAAAAAAACCCTTTCCTGCTACTTCTCTGAACATCCTTTAATTAAGGCGCTGTCAACACCAAAATCGCGCACACTGTCTATTTGTATGGGAGTAAACGGGACGTCACTATAACTGGGCGGCTAGGTTTTAGAAGAAAATAATGAATAAATATTGAAATAAAAAAACGTGTGGATTATTTGTGAAATATGACTCGTTAGCGGTTTAGGTATGAGTATGTTGATTTTATGTTTTTAATTGTCCCATACGTCAAAAAAAAAAATAGAAACCGTTAATTTTAAGACCAAACTTTGCAATTATTTTCTATTGAGCCGATTTCGTCCAATTATGTATCGAGTCCGCCCAAGTTCTTTGAAATATGATAAATTTTAAGATATTTTTTTTTTGATGTGCTAGAACAAATAGTTTTTCCTAAAAAACTGCTTAAATAACATCAATTTCAACAAATTAGGTGTTTTCAGTCCCTTAAGGGCCTATACTACCTCAAATGGCTTAGCATGATCCTCCGTTACGCCTAAAATACTGCAGCATTAATTTTGAAATAAATATATGGTAAAGTTGAGGATTAATGTTAGGTCTGATGTTTGGCGAAAACACGATTTCATAAAATTTTCTCGATAGAAAAAAATCCCAAAGTTGCCTCCAAATCGAACAATAAACCGCTGGTATTCAAAACGTACTTCAAATTAGATCATGAAACTTTGCATACTAACTGAACTAACTATAAAGCAGGTCTTATGTTTTTTTATTTTTTCCAAAAGACGAAAATTTGATTTTATAAAGAATAAAAACCACTCATCTCGGTTTTAGGCAGGGACGGTCAACTCAGGATGCGGTCATTGCGTTAACAGCTGAAATCACTGATAAGGTAGACAAGGGTTATAAATGCGTTACGGTGTTTCTAGACCTAAAAAAGGCCTTTGACACCGTATCTGTCCCTATCCTTGTGCAGAGACTTGAGGCTATAGGGATAAGAGGTAAGGCTCTCTCCCTTTTTGACAGTTACCTCCGAGGTAGGAGACAGCAAGTTAAAATAAGCAACTCACACAGTGAGGAGGAAAACATTGTCTTCGGTGTCCCGCAGGGGTCAGTCCTCGGCCCACCACTGTTTCTAGTATATATTAATGAACTCTGCAACCTACGAGACAGTGGGGGTAAAATCTTCTCTTACGCGGATGACACGGCCATTGTTTATTTTGGGGACACGTGGGAAGCCGTCTGTAATAAGGCCCAGAAAGGATTGGCTGCTATAGATAGATGGCTCAAAGCCAATCTTCTTACCCTTAGTGTTCCTAAAACCAACTATATTTGTTTTTCACCTAGTAGAAGGTCTAAACCAGGCCTTAATTTTAGTATTCGAATCCATACGTGTACGGACAACAGGGACCAACATTGTAATTGTCAAGCTATTAAACATGTAACGTCCACAAGATACCTGGGAGTTATTGTTGATGAGTGTTTAACTTGGCATTCGCATATAGAAATTGTTACATCACGGGTGCGAAAATTTATATGGATTTTTAAAAATCTAAGATATGTGATGCCCCAAAATACATTAAATAGCATCTATATTGCGCTCACACAATCAGTTATTACATACTGTTTACCAGTTTGGGGAGGAGCCACTAAAACTAAATTCCTTGAGTTAGAAAGAGCCCAAAGGTCACTCATAAAAGTAATGTACAATAAACCGTTCGGATACCCCACAGTCGATTTATATAGAATTAGTGGCTTACTTACAGTAAGAAAACTATATTTTTTGATTACGACCCTGTACTTACAAAAATCTATTCCTTTTAACCAAGATAGTCAGGTGAAAAGACGAAAGGATATAGTGGCCTACTCCCCGGGGGTTCGAACCGCTTTTGCACGGCGTCAATTTGCAACGCAATCAGCTTACATTTATAATAAAATAAACCAAAAATTAAAGTTCCACCATGAGGTCTCACACATATGCAAAAAAGTAATAACCGAGTGGCTTAAAACCTTAACATACGAGGAAACTGAGCAAGTCTTGGTTAGACTTGGTTAAATCATTTCTTCTTTATTCCCTCCGTATAAATAATGTAAGAACTCACCGAATATGTTTGATCTATGTACTGCTTCGAACACATCGGCACTTCAAATATATACACTTTCACACACACACACGAACACACACACACACACAAACACAAACAAACACACACAGACAACAACTACTACCTACTAGTACTACCCTGTTTACGAACAAGGCGCACATACAGTTTCACATAGGAATACAACTACAGTTACACAAAGAGCTGCTAATTAGTTTATAAGTCATTTACTGTTCATTTATTTATTTTTTTTTTTTATTTCTTTAATAATAAATTAAATTTTTTGTTACTTTTTGTTATAACTTGTGCATTAGTCTCAATATTGTTAATATTAAGGGAAAGAGCGAGATACCCCCAACACAGGTATTTTCAATTACCTACTGGGGATGTCTCATATACAAAATCCATGTTACTGTTTGGGACAAATAAACGTTTTTCATTTTCATTTTTTCATTTCGCACTATTCGGCTGCAGTGACTGACGTAACAACCGCTTTGTAGTGCAAGCTGATTAGAACTTTATTCTAACAGTATTACAAACGAAGTTTGAACCACCACAAATAGAGTTGCTAATCTGCTCTTAGGAAGTATCATTAGTAACATATTGATCATCGTCACATCATCAGCCTACCGCCTGCCCATTACATAATATGATGTCTTTAGGTATTTGCCTATCTATTAATCATCATGCTCATCATCATTCGTATTAACTAACCTTTAACATCGGCCAGAAGTGATTTATTATTTTCATGCAGTTCTGACAAGCATTGGATGATTTTTACTGCGTAAAATTGATCTGTCATGCATGACCTGTCCTAGGGATTAAGATACAAGTCTTTTAAAATATAGGAAAATGCTATTCTTATTCTTATTGTTTATTGCACACAAAATTAAAAAAAATATACACACAAATTAAAATATATAGCTTATGTACAACGGCGAGATTAACCCAGAATTGGGTTTTCTTACAGCAAACCTTATTTCTGTTGCGAGATTTGCAGAAGAGGATAATATACTTATATGCACAAACAATACAGTTAAAAACTTAAATTAACTTATTTTATACACTAAACTAATACATACAATATAATATACGCAATACATACAATATATGTATATACACTTACATAAAAAACACTATTTACAAACTATAATCATGTTGACAGGAAATGTTCTTTTATTCATTTCTTGAACACATCTAACGACGGGCTATCCCGCAAGGAGTGTGGAAGCGAATTCCAAAGAAAATTCCGAATCTTTATTGAAGCTTGAAAATCTTAAAACAGTAAAAGGAAATGTCTCAAGGAAACCGGTATGTCCTAGAACTAAAAATTCGGTGACATCTGATCTGCACTTGTTCGCATGTTGAATTAGGCTCCACTACACACGCGCGCCTTTAAGTCCGGGGCAGCTGAAGTCGCATCAGATCCCGCTGTCCCCCGACGCAAGTGTGCGAGGGAACACCAGTGTGGTTTTAGTCAGTACGAGTCTGACAGACCCCGCAGGTCTTCCCAGGGCAGAGGACTTCCATTGAGGATTTTCACCTCAAAAGTAAAAAAAGGCCCACTCTCTCACAGTAGGCCAGTTCCAGCAATGGGAAAACTACAGGCTGATTCTTCTTCGTGTGGCTGGCATGACCGTATTTTGATATTTTGTGGCCCAAAACTTTGCTCTTTAAAACCTGATTTTATACTAATAGGTACATTGTTATTGTACGCAGGGTATACAAACAGACCTGGCAGCAGACGGCACGGTGGACCCTCGCTCCGTGAACGTGTCCCAGCTGCATCAGTCCCGCTTCGGCCTCATCAGCCAGGCCCTGATGCTCATACTCATCGCTGGCTTCCTCGCTTCGGAAACCCTCAGCGAGTTCTGGAAGACCAAGTGAGTAGACCATCATGCCCCAAGGATTCCTCTTGAATTAAAGGATTTTTTAGAGATAAGTACGTGATTTTTTTTATCGAATAAAATAAGTTGTATTATCTTTTCAATCTTCGCTGAAAATGGTCGCCGTTATAGAAAAAGCCGAGTGAAGCCGTGTTGTATCCGGCAGAGTAGAATAGAACCAACCCATTACACTGACGGGTGTCGTATAAGGCGACTAATGTCTGAGGCAGAACACCTTGCGCCTCCGTAGACCTGAGAATGGGCAGCAGCGTTTTCTGTTAGTCTTTCATCACTGCTATCTCCAATCCGCCTGCCAAGCGTGGAGATTACGGCAAATTCCTCCCAACATGGGAGAGGCTTATGTTCAGCATTGGACGTTATGGGCTATTGTTGTTGTTGATAGAAAAGGTCAGGAGGACTAATATTAGAACAAAGTGTTTTTACCCGACTACGACGAAGCCAAAAGAAAGAGTTATGATTTTAGCAGTCTGTATGTTTTGTATTTACGTATGTTCCTCCGAAGCGCCAAAACTATTCATCCGATTTAGATAAGTACGGTGTGAATCGATTCGTTATTATTTATGAGTATGACCCAGGTAACATAGGCTATATTTTAACCGACTTCAACTAGAGGAGGAGTCGATTTTACCTTGTAAACCCCGAATTTAATTAGTGTGATTTTTCAGTAGTCGGGTTTTTAGGGTTCCGTACCTCAAAAGGTAAAAAAAACCGGCCAAGTGCGAGTCGGACTCGCACACGAAGGGTTCCGTACCATTATTATCAAAAAAAAGGGCAAAAAAATCACGTTTGTTGTATGGGAGCCCCCCTTAAATATTAATTTTATTCTGTTTTTAGTATTTGTTGTTATAGCGGCAACAGAAATACATCATCTGTGAAAATTTCAACTGTCTAGCTGTCTCGGTTCATGAGATACAGCCTGGTGACAGACAGACGGACAGACGGACAGACAGCGAAGTCTTAGTAATAGGGTTCCGTTTTTACCCTTTGGGTACGGAACCCTAAAAAGGAACCCTTATAAGATCACTTTCTTGTCCGTCTGTCCCTTTTGTCCGTCCGTCTTTCACCACCGATTTTCGGAGGATACTAAGGTGTATAGTCCCTATTAGGTGTATAAAAATCAAGGTCCTGAGTCAACATGATAAAAAGATATGGGCAAATTTAGATTTTCGCCAAAACTTGTAAGTAGGTACCAAAATGTACGTTAATTTTCAACTTTTTATATTTTTCGGCTTTTTTCCTTTACTTGTGCTGTAAGATCTTGCTTTAAACCAAAATTGACAGTTCTAGGTCAATCGGAAGTACCCTATAGGTTTTGGGTCGAAAACGGACCTAGAATTACGAAATTTGGCGAGCAGCAATGTCTTACAGCACATGTAAAGGGAAAAATCTGAAAACCGTAAATATGTATTTTAATAACAAAAAAAAAGCGATTTTACTATTACAAACATATTATTTACGGTTGGTGCAATAGCCGTTTCATGGGATCGAACGGCATAGTTAAGTTTGTCCTTTAAAAAGTTAGTACGGAACCCTGGGTGCGCGTTTCCGACTCACTCTTGTCTGGTTTTTTTTTTTAGTAGTAGTATTCCACTCAAATTCTTGTTTTAAAGATGTAAGTGCACAATGTAAGTGCACAATGCCAAGGACTAATGCTATACATACACATGGATCATTATGGTCTTAATTAAGGGAAGCGCTCCATCAGACTACCACGCTTATTTCGCGAACATTCTGAGTCATGCACGCCCACTGCTGTTATGTGATCTTTCTAGTTATTCCTTAAGCAGTTGCATGTTTAGTTCAGGTGTGACAGGACTGTCTTGAATTCTCGTTCGGATTTTTGAGAAAACTTTTTAGGTAGGTAAGTTTTTTTTCCAAGTCCATTTGAAACGGTCTAGTAAGATCTGGGAGTTGTATCCTCTTCGTGTAAAACACTATTGTTTTTGCAGTTTTTTGATTAGCTCGCGTTTGAATACTTGCTCGCCTGATAGTAAGCAATGATGTACTATCGGGGTCTTTTCCGCCTGACCAGTTTATTTATTTTTCGCTTAAATCATGCGGAGGCGCCGAGCCACGCCCCCTTAAAGTTTGAGCCTATTAGGAAAGCGTCAACTTTGGCGCGCAAAATAACAATATCTCTCGTTAGGCGTGCGTCCTCAGTGCGCTCGGCCGATTCGGTATCTTTTCATTCATTATTTGTATACAAATTCAACGGGGCGGGGCTAGAGAGCGTTTCTATTTTGCGAGTGCAAGACAAAATTAGCTTAGTGGTGGTCAGGCGGGAGTGTCCTCGATAGTACTGGGTTATGATGGAGACTTGCTTAGACGTAACTTTAATGATCGTAAAATGAGAGAGTGCGCCTGTGTCAGCGCATATATGGGTGTAATTTTAACGAAGCCGAAAGTCATTTGTTCTGCCCGCCACTGTGATATATTTTTTGTACCACACCTGGGAACCTTCTAGTTACGGAAAAAAACCACTATTTTGTAAATAAACGTGACATCACGCCTTGTAATACGCGAAAGGGTAGGCAGAAGTGTACCTAACAAGTACACCCACATTTCGTCAGTTATGTTTTTAAGTCCCATGTAACACCCACCACTCACACACATTCTTCAATTACACATACACACGTACTAACCCTGATTGTATAATTATATTAGTAATCATAATCACCACTGTTTTAATGTGTATTTTTATTATCTTTTGTTTTTTTGCTAAATATTACTTACCGTATTAATTTGTGTACGAGTGCATAATTCTGTTCAAATGTACTTCCTAAGGGGTGGAGACCTGGTGTCCTGAAATACAGGCTTTCGTCTAGCTTAGGCACCAGTCTCCCACAGTATAAAAAAACGCATGTATTGTTCACGAAACCTTATAATGTAACTATGTATTGTGGCGAAAAATAAATCTTTATCTTATCTTAAGAGTCCTATTACATTTTTTAGGCAAATTTTTGATTTTTACTTCCTGGATCAAATTATTTCGGTCGGCGTACACGAGTCGATAATAATAGCGATATTTGGACGATTGTCGATTGATATTGACGAATATTAGAGACTAGACTGACATGAGACTGAGGAGCGAGCTGAATTGAGAATTATAGTAGGTACTTTAATTTTATTTATTGTATTTTTGTCTTATTATATTAACAAACGAAAACTAATGAAACTTATTCATTGTAGATCGATGTTTTATATCATATTAATTTGTTTGATAAAATTGAGTTTATTTGGCGCTGAATGAAGACATTTAAGGCTTAAATTACTATTACTTTACGATTTTTTCCGTGAAAACACAAGGAATTTAAAGAAATTCTAAAACTCCAATAAACAAGTAAAACATCCAACTTATCTTTTAGTAATTTTAGCTTTTATAAGAATTGAATGTAACGATGTGAATTTGAGCGTTAAAGTTCCATCGTCGACGGTTTTTCTTGCAAACTTAGTTCGTAAAATATTTATAGTAAATTACACGAAAAGAAAAATGAAAATGTGTAACTCCAACTTACAAGAAAGAGAATGGCACTATCGTTATTTTTAAGCAAATAATTAAAATATCTTACTGCTGCTGAGAATTACTGCGTCAAAAATCATGAATTTACCAAAAAAATGTAATAGGACTCTTAATAGGCAAGCCTATTGCCAACAACGGGCACAAATACAGACTCCGTGGCTGCTACTGAGAAATTCCAGATGAAAAAACCCAATAACACTTTGCTCGAACCTAGGACCACATACTCACTACCCATCTCTTCCCCCCACAGAGTCCCAGTGGTATCCCGCAACTGGCACGACCTCGTGTTCCGTCTAGCGGAGATCGGGGTAGCGCTATGGTTCCCGTGCGTGCTGTGGAACTCCATGGCTCCCGAGCGCCTGTGGTTGCTCAACCCTCGCCGGTTGCTGGCCCGGCAGCTCGACGACGCCAAACTCGCGGACTTGCTAGCGACCCATCATGACGCCAAGGTAAGATATATGGAGAGAGAAATAACTATGGCTCCCGAATGCCTGTGTTTGATCGAATTTTTTGTACAGCGGACATTTTTTTACATGTAACTTTACTATATCTATAGGTACTAATATTATAAAGCTGCAGTGTTTGTTTGTTTGTTTGTTTGAACGCGCTAATCTCTGGAACTACTGGTCCGATTTGAATGATTCTTTCAGGGTTGGGTAGTCCATTTATCGAGGAAAGGCTATAGGCTATATAACATCACGCTGCGACCAAAAGGAGCGGAGCATAAATGAAAAATATTGCAAAAACGGGGAAAAATGTATTCCTTTTGTGAGCTGTTTCTCTTCTAGGTGACGCAGACGAAGTTGCGTGGGTCAGCTAGTTAGTCCTATAAAAATTGTAATGTTTAAAAAAAAACCGTAAATTTGGGTTTGTGTTATTGGACAGTTAAATATATTTTCGCAATTACGGTTCCATGGTTGTTTAGTTTGATAGTCTGTACCACATTCATAAATATTACTACACTTTTCTCATGTAGCATAATAACGGGATTGCTTATTTCACTGTATTTAAGTCTGTGGACCAGTTTCGCATGAAAACGCAACAATAAAATAAAATTTCATTCAGTTTGCATAACATGATACAATATTATAAAGCTAGTAACAAAAAGCAATGAGCCTTTAGCGCTAGATTTTTACAAACTTTCGAGACTCCACATTAGAATACTCTCGAGTCGTGGGGACCAGTCTCTTCCCAAATAAGGCTAACATGTTAGCTATAACTGAACTTATTACAAAAGAAAAAAAATGAAATGTAAAAATATGATATTCGCTCGTGTATGCATGTATAAGCGTAAACAAACAATCAATCAATTTTCTGTATTTGTTTTTTGCGGTTGATTTTTATTAGTACAAATATCTTTTACGATAATAAGTTGTGGCGAGGCAAACCATTGTTAAACTTTATGGAAATGCTTGCAAATGACTAATTTATCAAAATATTTGTTATCGATAAAACAAAGTTACGTGAATCATCAGATGGTCAGGGGTTTTCTGGAAACTCTATAGTTAAGTAACAATGTTTTCGCCCAAATTTACTACAGTAAACCGTTACATTAACCGTTATTTTAATAACGATAGTCTTTTAAAACGCTATTTTTAACGATAAAACAATTTAGTTATATATCGTTTGTCTCATTAATTTATATTAATTTAAAACACAAATATTGCCCTTAAAACAGTTTATAACAAGAAACAAACAGAAGCAGACAATACACAACAGTTTTTATTGCAGACATGATAACTTGAGATAAACTACGAACTGTATATCAGTCGGTCGTTGACATTAGCAAGTGTCAGGATAAATTAACAGTAGGGTATTATTTATAACATATTATATTATGAGAAAAGGCCATTCACGAATAATAACACCTTCGTCCGTTTACTCATAGGCGATCCACTGTTTTACTTTTAAGAAATATTACATAAGTACTATTGTGAGGTCTGTTTAAAAATTGTTCTAGAGCGTCGTCATATCATCTCGACGACTATTCTTTTTAATACTTTATTGTACCATTTTAGTAGTATTTTGTGACACGTGTTTATGTCTTTGTATCGGAAAATTCGGTGTAAAACGAACTCCGTTGTCCCATATTATGATCATTATGGTATCGGTTAGATGTCTTCAAGCTTAATATGCTTACGCTTTTGTATTATAATATCGAATTTATTAGTATTTTTTACAATTAAAGATATCCCATGTCATTGAGCCCCCGTTTCCTGTAAAAAGGAATACATAGATGTTTGGAAAATTACAAAACTTTGAAGGCCTTTTTTAGATTATATCTATGTCTATGTATTCTGAAGCCTTATCTACTGAGCCAAAGCGAGTTCATCTCAAATATATGTCGTCTCCAGCTAAAATTGCTTCATCAATGTTCCATACACATTTCGGCACCGGTAAGCGCGCGTGTTGGGCTTCAAAATCACCAGTCACACTTCTAAACCTCAATGGTTTATATTCCCAGACTGTAACCCAATTCTACCGCCAATGTTGGATGGAGAAGGCTCAGTTTGTTCTCAAAATAGTCTGGTATTGGCGCTGTGCGATAACGAAGATTATTTTAAAAGTACTCCGACCACCTTTAGCTATAAAGGAAGACGGAGAGAAACCTATTGATGATACGGTCTTGGATTTGCAGAGTAAATCAAGGGTGAGTTGAGGTGTTATCGGTGTTCAGGTTATTTGTTTGTGTCCATAAGATAATCAAATACATAGTTGTAATGCTGATAGTTTTATTGTAAAATAGAACGAGGCAGTTTCTTCTTTAAGATTATATAAATATAGACCGATTTGTTTAAGTATAATTTAGAGATATTTAAATATTCTGTGACTTTTAGCATCAGTCCCGTTTCATTTTCTGTTTTTCTCATCAATAAGGATATCTTAAGATTTTTTATTCATATTCTATATCTTTTGTTTGAAAATTGAGCCCGCGTCTGTCTCCATTTGGCTAAGGCCGAGTAATGGACCGATTTTGACCATTTAAGTTCTTTGATAGGTCTCACCATCCCAACCCGTTTTATGTATCACTTTTTTTACACCCAAACAAACAAAAATATAAAAAATCCATTTCTCCTAACAGCAGAATGTGGAAACCGACTCGCTGGTGGGCAGCCTGGGCTCGGCCCGCGACTGCTGGATCTGCTACGACAGCGCGCGCTCCGAGCCGCTGATCCGCCCGTGTCGCTGTACCGGTGACGTCTCCGCCGTGCACCACGACTGCCTCAGCCGCTGGCTCGTTGAGGTAAATAATACACGGTTTAACAGTGTAACACAAATCCTAAAACCCACTTCTCTCGGTTTGTGATACCACAAGTTACCTTACTTCGACAGGAACCGTTTCCGAAGCCAGCTTTGAAACCCTAAAATTAACTGGAATTTCATAATACCATTCGTAGTCGAAGGTCACGATAAGGAGTTGGATATCGGATCGTAGAAATCGCTACGACTGGTCTACGAAACTTGCTACGAGAGTTACTACGGCGAAAAACAGTTTCGTAGCAACAAAATAATTTGTTATGATTACCTATTTTTATAGCATTTTTTGTATTTACAGAGCGCGGCCAGTCCTGATGGTTTGAAGTGCAAAGTTTGCAACACGCCCTACATAGTGCAGGAGACTAACAGGTACGTGAAACATTAAAGTTCAGTCATCCCGCGATCATGGCGCTTGCAACAACGCTTGAAATATTGGGAGCTATTTATTACGGAAGGTATCCCGTAAACTTTGACATCCAACCAACGTTCCAACGTTATCTCCGTAACAAGAAGGTTTCCACGTGTAGTCCAAACTAAAAATGATGATCATAATGACGTCCTATTTTCAGTGAGGAATTTGTTTAGCAGTATACCTCTCCTAGGTCCATTAAATGATACTAACTTCACATTTCCTTTTCCAGGGTGGTATGGGAGCGCGGGTTCACAGTAGCGCACTGGGCGCGCACGGCGCTGGCCGTGGCGTGCATGTGCGGCGCAGGCGCAGCCGCCTGGATGTGCGTGCAGCTGGCGGCGTCGCCCGTCGCAAGGGTGCTCGCTGCCGGGGCTGCGCTGTTGGTGTGCTATGTCGCTATCAGGTGAGGGAGTCTGGTCTATGCTCATTGTGATAGCTTGTCTGTGGGTTTGGTTAACTTTCCGTGACTTTGACTTTATTATAAAGAGGAAAGATTTGAATTTTTGTGTGTATGTTTGATACGAATAAACCTAAAAACTACTGCGCCGATTTCTTTCACCATTAGAAAGCCACGTCTTTACTGAGTAACATAGGCTATATTTTATCCCCGTACTCTCACGGGGACGGGAACTACGCGGGTGAAACCGCGTAACGTCCGCTAGTATTCTATGAATTGGTTAATTTTCCGTGAACTTATTCATCAAAGCTTGAAGTATTTTTACTTTTCTTAAATAATTATGTCTTACCGCGTAAACCTAAACCTTATAAACAAAAAAAAAAAAAAAAACCTTTTATAAACCTTCCAAAATAATTTAAAAAATATATTGTTTTATTCGTTTCTGAAGAAAGTATTCTTACACAGCCAAAGTACCTCATAATCCTGACACATTTCTACTTACAGGTTCCTCGGCATGAACACAGTAAGCGCGTACCAGAGAGCAAAGGTGTCATCTCTACGCATTCTGACCGAGCCATTGACAGAAATAACCGGTCACACCGACCATGGACAACTGTCAACCATCAGCAATACAGTTACCGTGGAGATAGCCTCGAAATGTGTCCTCGAACGAGCGCTGAAAGGCGAAGTGAACAAATAACTGTAAAAAACAACGATAAAAAACTGTTAAAAATAACGGTAAAAACGGTTACTGTTGCAATAACGTTAAAAATAACGGTTACAATAACGGTGATACGTCAGTACAAACGCAGTGAACAGTGATGTGATACAGTGAATGTTACGAACTTGTAATTTATTTTTTCTGGAACTTATTGTGAACTCTTTTGAATACTAGTTACTGTACCAAACTCGTATATGACTTGAAAACAGTACCGGAGAACTGTATGGAGATTTGATGGGGTTAAAAATAGTGATGTCCCCAAAACTAGTGGTCTACTGTCAAAAATTAGTCGATTCGGACTATTCGACTAACAAGAATTATCGAGTAAATACTTGTCTGTATAAAATTATATTTTATTTTAATCTTCTTCAATAACTTGGGGTAAGATAATTATTCCACACTTTGAGTATTGCCTTACAATTTATTTTGTATTTAAATCTGACTTTTATTAGTCTAAAATTCGATGTAAAACTTTTTATTTTATTTCTCTTTATGCCAAATTCCTTATTTAATGTTAAATTGTGAAAATTAAGACAGTCGTTTGGAAATAAATGTATGTACAGTAAGTTCAGGCGTAATTTAATCACAACAAAGAAATATTTATAATTTTTTCAATAAGTTTTATTCATGCACGGCAGTTTCTTCTTTAGAAGCAGATATAATAATGTTACCAAAACTAATTATTTTATAAAATTACTGAATTTTGTTTTATATTTTTATTTGCTTTTTTTTTATTCAAATCATAGTTGTTTCATAGATCTCAGTAAGTATGTCGTGCCCATAGAATATTAAAAAAACTTCTACAGTGCTGCAAGGATCTTTTGGCGGTTGCAAGATACTTATAGGCGTTTCTGGTGAACATTTATTTAAAAACTTGAATTGAAAAAACAAAATGGCGGCATTAGTTCCGATTTCCTCCACGCAACATTAGATCCTTGTGCAGCCATGTATTGTTTTCATATCCATTCCCTCTTTGTTTTTGAATACTATCATTATACGTATTTACAGTTAGTTTTGTGAATAGTTAACTCTGGTGACGTTCGTTATCACCATATACTTTTTATTTATTGTGTACGGGTCGGGCATGGTTTTATTAGGTGTTGCTATGGGGAAATTCTCAGAAGCACCCACAAAGTTTGTGCCCAATTGATGGCAATGAGAGGTTTTCCTTTTGAGGTTTTAAAAAAAAACTTAGTTTCCAAGAACTCTATAGATGGCGTTGAAGTTACTATGCCAGAGCCAAAACGCTTGAAAAAAAACCATTGTGTCACGTCACATACTCTCGTTGACTGACACTTTCATTTCCTTAACCTTCCGAATATAACCAACATTTCTCGCGCTTTGTTAAAATCAGTTTTTTTAGGTTCTGTTCCTTGCATTATCATACTTACACCTAGCGCCATCTATCCAGCGACTAGGGAAGAGCTAAAAAGAAAATCCCTCATTGTCTCGCTCATGTACTATCGGGGTCTTTTCCGCCTGACCATTTTAATTTTGTTTCGCTTAAATCTGATTTCCAAAAATTAAAGGACATATTTTTTCTTTTTTCACGTAAACAAAAAATTAAGACGATATAGTGCGTCGTAAACTCATGTGACGTCACATTTGAGTACATTTTTTACTCAAATGTGACGACACAACCCCCATTCATGACACGTTGACACGTTTAATCTTCGTCATTTTTTATTATTAAAAAAAAAACACGTATCCAATATTTTTCGATAATCTAACTGACGGACTAAACAGAATCATATTTGTTTTAGTCAGTCATCATCCCACGCATGATATTGTGTTATGTAAAATCCCGAATCATTTACGTCACGAGATTTTATGTCATTAATGTCAATTTTAAGCAAAAGATTGCGTCCACAAGCCTATATTACGAGCAACTATTCACGAAACTAATTGTATGTTTAAATAAATAAAATAACTATAATAATTGGAAGTAGGAAGTAAATAGAAGAGGCTATGGCGAAAGCGGGGCGCTCGTTCCTATCCGCTGAGAGTTGTGATATTAAACAGCGGTGTTCGCCTGATTTATACGGAAACCCTTAGAAATACATAAAAAATAAACATAAATTACCTATCTTTTTTTGTTTTATTTTGATTGGCTTTTCCCTATTTTTAGTTCCTAAGAGCCTATACTACCTGATTTTTTTTTTTTTTTTTTTCATTTCTTTACCATTTAAAAATTAGTACATTTGTTTTAGCAGAGTAGCATTTTTAAACCACTAAGTTTTGTACTTAGCAACTCTATTTGTGGTGGTTCAAACTTCGTTTGTAATACTGTTAGAATAACGTTCTAATCAGCTTGCACTACAAAGTGGTTGTTATGTCAGTCACTGCAGGCCGAATAGTGCGAAATGAGTGGTTTTTATTCTTTATAAAATCAAATTTTCGTCTTTTGGAAAAAATAAAAAACATGAGACCTGCTTTTTAATTAGTTCAGTTAGTATGCAAAGTTTCATGACCTAATTTGAAGTACTTTTTGAATACCAGCGGTTTATTGTTCGATTTTGAGGTAGTTTTGGAATTTTTTTCTATCGAGAAAAGTTTATGGAATCCTGTTTTCGCTAAACATAGGACTTAACATTCATCCTCAACTTTATTTCATATATTTATTTCAAAATTAATGCTGCAGTATTTTAGGCGTAACGGAAGATCATGCTAAGCCATTTGAGGTAGTATAGACTCTTAATCTTTTATTAAGTTGCTTTTTTGCTCCGTATTCATGGTAAACTAGGTGGTAAATGAAGAACTAAATGTTCTTAAAACAACATGTTAATGTTACACACGTGTTTTGCAAATGTTTCTTCAACATAAAAACATATTCCTGCAACAAACTTGTGCAACATTCGTTAACCAAGAAGAAGGAGCTTTTGTTTATTTATTGTTGACCTATATATAATTTGATTTTCTATTTCCAGTAAAGTATGAAAAATGTAGGTAACTTAAAATATTTTATTCTCTTAGATAAGTTAGACAAGTTTTGTACATATTTTTTTTTTTGCGTTTGATCGCTTTAATGGATTTTTGGTTCTGTTTGACGTTAAAATAACAAGTTTTTCTTACAAAAATGCAGTTTCGCTTAAAAATAAATTAGGTATATGTATGTACGAGTATGTGGTCTGTGCCAAAATAGAAGAAAAGTATGGATAGTCGACCTATTACTTAATACTACAGTCTAAACGTAGCCAGTTTAAGGTGAATGCTTCGACCAGCCCGCGAAATTCAAATTTTCTCACGTTTTTGGCAAATTGCAAGCCAGTGCAAGGTTGTATGTTGATTAAAATATTGGACGCGATTGTAAGACGTATGTAGTTACAGAATTATAATCATCAAAACCATCAATACAACCTTCCAAGTTCATAAAGCTCGAGAAACAATTTTTTCAAGGTCAAAGTCATTGCTAGACCTTTATGAACTTGGAGGGTTGTATTGATGGTTTTGATGATTATAATTCTGTAACTACATACGTCTTACAATCGCGTCCAATATTTTAATCAACATACAACCTAGCACTGGCCTGTAAATTGCAAAAAACGTAAGAAAATTTGAATTTCGCGGGCTACCCTGGAGCATTCACCTTAAATGTTAAATAAAGAAAGAAGCTTTAATCGATCTTCAAAGATTCACCAGAGAGCATAGGCAGAGTGTCATGTCAATCTATCAGCAATAAAGGTGACGGAAAAGCCAAAAAAATACCGTATGGCCATTTTAAGCTTGAAGTTAATTATTATAGTATTAATTATGGAAAGTAGCGAGTCAACCTCAACACAAATGTTTCTGATTACTTACTGGGGCTGTCTCAACACATGTTTAGTATGTTTATTGTGTCTCAGATGCTTACATCTGAGACACAATAAACATACTAAATAACAATAAACATTTTTTTATTTTTTATTATTATAGTTCGAGTTGGCGCTGCTTGTCAAGAAAATATATATAGATATGTCAAACTTGGTATACGCCTGCACAGATAAGTTGGTTGACGTGTGTTCGATTGACATAATATATATAAACTATCGAAAAGTTTTTTTCAATCCTGTTGAAAGGTTGAAAGTCGTTTTAATAAAAATAGTAAACGTTTTCTACGAATTCCTTATTGTCTATGCCCTCTGGAGTGTATTAGTAAAAGCTTCTAAGTTCTCACGTTTTGAGTTAAAGATTTTTAAAGTGAAATTCGTCTTATACGGCTTCGTTTTTATAAAGTTTCGATGATTGGTTAGATTCCGAATAGCAATAATGTTAAATAATGCTTATTTTTTGGTGTGCTACCGACTTTTATAACAGAGTAGACGGGACACAGACGCACAAAAAGTTACTACACAATCAATACAACTGATTTAAAAAAAAAAACTATGTGGGTGACGTACCGTGGTAACCGTTTAAAGATAAGCGTCCACATGTCCGCATCGTAGGTACGTATCGGACGCATCGCATCAAACGGATCGCAGTATTATTGAACAGATTCCCATGCGTACGATGTGGACAGGTGGACGTACTAGGTGACTTTATGTACAAAGGATACTACGATCCGGTTCATGCGATGCGTACGATGTGGACAGGTGGACGCACTTGGTAACTTTCAATACAAAGAATACTACGATCCGTTTGATGCGATGCGTACGATATGGACAGGTGGACGTACTTGGTGACTTCCTATACAAAGAATACTACGATCCGGTTGATGCGATGCGTACGATATGGACAGGTGGACGTACTTGGTGACTTCCTATACAAAGAATACTACGATCCGGTTGATGCGATGCGTACGATATGGACAGGTGGACGTACTTGGTGACTTCCTATACAAAGAATACTACGATCCGGTTGATGCGATGCGTACGATGTGGGCAGGTGGACGTACTTGGTGACTTTCTCTACAAAGAATACTACGATCCGGTTGATGCGATGCGTACGTTGTGGACAGGTGGACGTACTTGGGGACTTTCTATACAAGGAATACTACGATCCAGTTGATGCGATGCGTACGATGTGGGCAGGTGGACGTACTTGGTGACTTCCTATACAAAGAATACTACGATCCGGTTGATGCGATGCGTACGATGTGGGCAGGTGGACGTACTTGGTGACTTTCTCTACAAAGAATACTACGATCCGGTTGATGCGATGCGTACGTTGTGGACAGGTGGACGTACTTGGGGACTTTCTATACAAGGAATACTACGATCCAGTTGATGCGATGCGTACGATGCGGACAGGTGACTTTCTATACAAAGAATACTATGATCCGTTTGATGCGATGCGTACGATGTGGGCAGGTGGACGTACTTGGTGACTTTCTATACAAAGAATATTCCGATCCGTTTTATGCGATGCGTACGATGCGGACAGGTGGACGCTTACCTTTAGCGTCGGTGTTCTTTCCACTTTGTATAAACTTCACGCTACGGTTCACTTGAAAGTAGTAAGATCGATAATTGAGAGGTTTCTGCATTTGCAGACTTGCAGTGCATGATCTTTGCTCAGATTTTACTAGCCTGGGAAACATTAGACAGCTAAAAACGATGTAAGATGCATATAGGTACAATCATATTTTTTTGTACAATAACGTTTTCGTGACGTTTTTTACATTATAACCCTGAATCCTAATCAAAGCAATCGCTTTCCGGTTACATTACATATTACTGTGAACGCGATGATCGTTTTTCACGCGACCGATTACTTTGGTTAGGACACGGGGTAGTGGTGTTTCTGCTTGCTGAAGCTTAAAGTGCAATGTAAATATGTAGAAAAAAAAACATAATTACCTACTATTTTTGCGTAATTTAGTAACGAGGAGATTATTTTTATAATATAATTCGCCAAAAAAGTTCAAAATAGAATATTAAAAAAAAATATTAGAATCGTTTCTCCTGTAGCTGGCATGACATATCTTTGTAAACATTTCAAAGAGCAGATTTTAGAGTTTTTAATATTGCCAAACTGTTGAAATTGTAGTTCAAATATTGTAGATATAATTGTGTTGTCAAAAGTTCTAGGTATCTAAAATTACAAATGTAGCGTTCTAGTTCTGGCTGAATTTAACATTTATATGTACCTAATCTTTTCGGCTGAATTTTTGTTGTTACCTAATTTAATTTAACTAAAAACATTATCCACATATGTTTACAATAACCTGCATTTAAGCCCGCTTGCACTATTTTACCAACGCATTCAAAATATCATTGTCAAATTAAAACGATTTACAGAAATATAATGATATTCTCGTTTAGCGTTGCCTGTTGTGTGCAGTGGGTCTAAGGATGTTCGCAAAACGCGCGGGTGCACGCTGCCAAAATAATCCTTAAAAAACCTTCCGCACGCATCCACGCCTTTTGGCACTGTTCATAATATTTTTCATTATTGACTGGCGCCTGCACACGTGTTTTATCTGTCGCCCTTACGTTTCTTGAACGACAGTTGAACTTAATTATTAAAATTATCTTTCAAATACATAGTTAGTTTCGGAAATAATCCGTAAATAACTGAATAAATAAATTAGCTTTCTTTTGTCATCTACTCGACCAACAGACACAAGAGCCTTTCATGCCACAACCTAACCGCAGCATCGACGATCGCGTATTCGCGTCTCCGATCGCTTTAATTAGGGCGCGGGATCGGCTCTTCAATATTTCTCAGACATCGCTTGAATTTCCGTCAATTAGTAAATAAATAATATATTTCGCGCCATTAAAATTATATTTTTTAATAATAAAATATCAGTCTATTTTGCTATTCTATTCTATTTTTAGTGGTAGATTGCTAGTTGTGTGTGATCTAAGTCTTATTCAGTAGATTTACTATTTAAGAAAATACACAACCCTCCTTTTTGGAGCAGTCGGGTAAAATTAATGTATGATTAAAGGATGACAATAGACATACTAATATAATTATTATTATGTAAAATGCAAACACATTTTTAGTCGTTTCTACGCAGGACAAAGCTAGTTTTTAAATAAAAATATAGAATTACGTGTTAATGAATTATTTTCACTGTATTTTAGTAATTAAACAAATCAATGTTGTTATTTATATTGTAGATTAGAATGCTAGCCATATCATTGTCATCGATATGTACTTAGGTGCAGTTAAACCAAAATTTATTTTATGAAATTTTATGTGATAAATTTACGTCATTTATCAATGTGAAAAGTTCGAAATAATTTTCAGACTGTTTTTGTTTACGTCTGTATTTATTATACTATAAAAATGTCGAAATTCGGTTGCGTATTAACCAAAGCTATTGGCCATGTGAATACCTATGTATACGATGTCATTCATGCATAAACTAAACGATAGGGCGCCATCTGTCTGCGCGACCATGCGTTGGCTCATAGAATTAAATGAACGCGATGGACGCCTGTTAGCGCAACGATCGCTTTGGTTAGAACGTGGGATTATGTTTTTTCTTAATATTTCATTCCCGCGTGTCTTAAAATCCGCTAACTCAGTTAAATAACGTCATAATTGTTATAACATTAATTATATTGATCTCTGCGATGCGATTTTTCTAAAAATTAGTGATTCGAATTAAAGTTAGTTTCGGCGAATTTTGTAAATCATTTAAATTAAGGTTCCAGTTATTTCCTGTATCTGGATGGTCGTTTAGTAAATAAATTTAAATTAAATAAGATTTGTAAGTAGTATGACTTTGTTTTATTTATTTAACTAAGTAAATATTGAAAGATGACATACATATACCTACCTCACACTTTCGTACACTTTGCAAAAGAATTGCCTTGTTGATCTACTTAACTAGTGGTCACAGACGCTAATACTGTGGAGTCCAAGGTTCAAGCCCTTGTTTGTCTTTTTACATCAGGATTTCCTCAGTAGCAGCTCGGTCATATGCCTTCTATCTGAGCACAAGTACCTGGTTGCCAGAGCGGGGAGCAACCAAACGTGGATCAAAGAATGTTGGATTTTTGTTGAATGTAATCTTTAATGTACGGTGGGCTGCATCAATTGGGTACCCCAGTACCCCGGATTCGAATGTAGGTGCTTTCAAGGGGGGTACCACATCGTGAAGCTGACTGTAGGCACATACAAAGTACCTACCTACATACTTAATTTGGAACTCAGGCATCCTTTAGTTTTTGCAGCCTTTTTTGTAGGTACAGCCCCTAATGGATGACATTGTACCTAATAGGC
This sequence comes from Xestia xanthographa, assembly GCA_905147715.2. NCBI lineage: Eukaryota > Metazoa > Arthropoda > Insecta > Lepidoptera > Noctuidae > Xestia > Xestia xanthographa. The sequence continues at coordinate 27,250,659 of LR990644.1, read as the reverse complement.
TAATTTTACTGAGTCCATTATACGATATATTTATTTATGGCATACAATTAACGAACCACCAGATTTTGCAAAATGTAACGGCAAAAAAAATCACTTTTGATTGCCAAAATTAGTAAATGATCACCAAAATTATTCCCCATTTTATCGTGAAATTAGAACCAAAAATGTATTTTTTTACTTAATGACCACCAGAAATTGAACTGATATGCTCTTGCATCCGAGTCGAGGGAGACTTGGTTGACGGAGCCCCGCCTTGCGGGGCTCCTACTGCTGAATGGTTTATAAAAAAATATATTTATGGTTATATATGGTTTATAGGCAAACCTAGTTTGTCATCAACCACCTCATTAAAATTTGGTGCTCAATTTACTAAATTTGGTGATCAATTGATATGTTTGGTGATAGATGGTCACAAAGTTATTTTTGGTGGTCATTATATATTTCCACCTTATTTTATTTGAAGTTCGTTCCGGTGTCAAGAACTACAGATGTATGCCCAGTGAATGGCAATAGGTTCACCCCTTATGTCATGGGAGTTAATGGGACTTAAGCGGCGTAATAACGTTGTATTTGACCCACCACTGCCTAGCCAGTCTGGGGTAATTGGTGTACCTAATGTTACGTTAGAAATACAAAAGAAAAAATGTTTCGAAACAAGCAACCTACCTACCTGAAGGGAGAGGAGGAGGCGAGGGTCAATAGTACAACACTTAGAACTGTGTTTCATCATCATCTGCCTAGCTTTTTCACAACAATGTTGGGGTCGGCTTCCAGTCTAACCGGATGCAGCTGAATACCAGTATTTTACATGCAGTGACTGCCTATCTGACCTCCACAATCCAGTACTGGGTAGTACGATACCCCTTGGTAAGACTGGTTGTTAGGGTTCCGTACCCAAAGGGTAAAAACGGAACCCTATTACTAAGACTTCGCTGTCTGTCCGTCTGTCTATCACCAGGCTGTATCTCATGAACCGTGACAGCTAGACAGTTGAAATTTTCACAGATGATGTATTTCTGTTGCCGCTATAACAACAAATACTAAAACCAGAATAAAATTAATATTTAAGGGGGGCTCCCATACAACAAACGTGATTTTTTGCCCTTTTTTTGATATAATGGTACGGAACCCTTCGTGCGCGAGTCCGACTCGCACTTGGCCGGTTTTTTATATTTTCGTGCCACTGACTGTACCTGTAACGATTGTCGAAGATCTACAAATGACAGCCGGGACCAACGGCCGCCGATGTACGGAGGAAACTCGTTATATAATGGGACCCATCCACCGATCAACCCAGGCAAGCGCCGTATAACCTGAAGATCGACCCCGAGTTGCTGTTATTATTTAGTCACAAGCTCTTCGAACTGTATTTCAACGTTGAATACACGTATTCATTTGCAACTAAAAAGATATCGGAATTATAATTCTTTTAAACTAATAAACAACAATTTGTGGGGTATACTAGCTAGGTACTTTCAACAATTAGCCACGAGCTGCCCGAACTGTATTTCAACATTTAATACATGTATTAATTTGTAACTAAAAAGATATCGGAATTATTATTCTTTTAATCTAATAGACAACAATTTGAGTGGAGGATTTACCACTAGGCTGAGTAGGCTGGAGCCTAGGGCGGCAGATTTTAGGGGCGGCAAATATGAGCCAGTTTTCTTTTTAAGTATTACAGAAATGAATACATTTATAATTATATTCCTAAATGCTATTAGGTTCACACAATGACACAAGCAATTCAATATGTACTAAACTACTACTACTACTACTACTACTGTATGTGTTTCACCAGTTAGATGATTTTTTCTACAACTTATTGAATCGTGTTTATTGAAAACAAGCGACGGGAATAATTTTTCATTTACAAAAACTGGAAGCGGCAGTAAATTGTTAGTGTGGAAGGTTTTTTGGAACAATAATCTAAATGAAGGTTCAAATTCAGGCTAAAAGAGAGAGTCCAGATGGCCCATGTTTAAGGATTTATTTAAAATTATTATTGTATTTCGCAATGGAATCAAGACAAGTGTGTCGAAGCTAGAGGTAACATGGGGCGTCGCCAGGGGCATCTTTTTCCTGCCTGACGCCACAGGCCCGCAGAATTGGTATTATAGCATACATACGCAAGGTTGCATAGCATGTGGATATTTTGATCTCAAACCTCATAACTATGTAAGTATATTCTTGTATTATATGTTATATTTAAATTCTATATTTGCTTTAAGTTTTTATGTATTCTATTTTCTCATCTTTTACACACTATGTCTACATCTCTTTGTATCTTCCTTTCGCAGGTATGCTGGAAGAGATTTCTTTAGAAATAAGCATCACCTTTGTACCTATTTTTCCATTCCTTTCTTCTTTTCTGTATTTAGTGTGTACATAAACTGTTAAATAAATAAATAAATAATAACGAAGTGGGACTGGACTGGCCACGTCTGCCGCATGCCCAATGAGCTGTGGGCCAAAATAGCCACTTTCTGGAGCCCTGACACAGCCAGAAGGCGTCGCGCAGACCTCGTAGAAGATGGCGGGACGAGCTGGATAAAACCAACGACCAGTGGTCCACATATAGAGAAAACTGGAAGTCATGGGGAGAGGCCTTTGCCCAGCAGTGGGATGACGCAGGCTAACAGTATCAGTATCCGTTTACATGTGTATTATAATGTCTAATGAATTTAGTTCCCGCTTTTGCCATAAGACTTCAGTGGTGGCGCAGACTTTATGTCACCCGGGCCATATTAACGAATCGATTGAAACCTTGTAACAAATCTACTTGATCCTATTAAAATAAAAGGATAAGCAGACTTGTTCAAATACAATTTTAATTTAGGAAAGATAAAAAATACAGCTAGTTATAAAAAACTACCTAGCACGCACTCAGTTTTAAAGTTTATGCACTTAGATGGACAATAATGAGTTTACCACACTGTAAGAACGGGAACAGGCGTCAGGGTAGCAGGTCGATACCGGAGTAACCTTGAAGCTGTGCTCTGAAGCAGTAGAAACGGCGGCAGCGCAGATCTCAGAGTTCACTAGGACAGCTCAGCAGCAAGACAGTGCAGAACTCAGGGCCAGACGTAGGACAGCCCTGCGAGACCAGTAGACGGACAGGCACGTAGTTAGCCTCCGAACATCGGGAGTAGAAGTCCCAGGAGAAACTTTCGTTGGATCCCCTGGGCAGTTTAAGAATCTCACCGCCAAAACCAAGCTGCTCTCTGATACCCCTCAAATCAGATTCCAGAGTAGACCTTTCAGCCGTCCGTCAGCTCGTTTCTCCCAAAGTAGTCTTCCTTTTTCAAATCTTAGTTTTCTTAGTGTGGCCATCATCTCAACTGACAAGTGTAGTCGGCCAGGACATATCCATGAGTGCGTAAAGAATTTTATAATATAATTTAATATTAAGTTATTTAGTAAACAATCGTAATAATCTACAAAATATAATGGCTAAACACATATTGATAAAAATAATTTAAATTTTACAAACCAAAAAGAGAAATCATAGAGCTAGACCATAGACTGAGCAGAAAGAGAATTAAAAAACTAACTGACAGTTTGACAATTTGACGCTTGACGTAAATATCACAACATGAAAATTATAATAATATTTTATTTCAGCTATTTCCAAGTTAAAGAATCGTATTTAAATGGATTTGCTGAGTGTAGATATATAAACAAATAAAATGCATGATAAATAGTATTATGAATGATGAATATGAAGCGTAAGTATAGCATAATACTATAACCTTATTTATCAAAATCGGATGAAATGTTCCTAAACTATTCATCCGATGAATAGTACCTATAGGCGCTACGGAGGAACATTTCATCCGATTTTGATAAATAAGGTTTCAATCGATTATTAAATTCGTTGTTAACAAGGTAAAATCTACTCCTATTGTTGAAGTCGTTAAAATGTAGCCTAAAGTCCGTGCCACCACTCAAGTACAATAGACGCGGCGTTGCTATAATGCATATATATATATATATATATATATATGCGCGGAGAAAACAAAACGGTAGACTGCTAAAATAAAATCATAAATTACCCTTTCTTTTGGCTTCGCCGTAGTCGGCACAAATTAGAATCTTTCCACGCTACCAATAACATTTAATTAACGTGAAAACACCTCTCATTCTTTCATCCCGCCGATTCACCCCTGACTCCCTCTAACTCCATTTTACCGAAACTTTCCATCCCGGAAAATTTAAAGTTCACGAGCACGAATCCGTAGAAAGAGTTGCGCAATATACAGGGTGGGATGGGAGTTGGAACAGCTAAAACGGCTACCACGTATTCATCATTCCGAACAGAGATTTTTCGGCCAAAATGTGCCAATGTAGTATCTATGGAACAGCAAATTTATTTTATTGACCAAAATGTTTTAGTTTCATGTAGGTAATATTAAGTTAACATTCTGGACGATGGAGGAGCTCGTGGCTAAATAATAACAGCCGCTCGAGTCGATCGTTAGGTTAAGTCGTGCTTGCCTAGGTTGGTCTGTGGATGGGTGACCACCCATTACATACCGAGTTTCCTCCGTGCCTCGGAAAGCACGTTAAGCAGTTGGTCCCGGCTGTCATTTGTAGATCTTTGACAGTCGTTAGGTAGTCAGAGGCCCAAAAAGTCTGACAACTAGTCTTACCAAAGGGTATCGTATTACCCGGTACTAACTGGGTTGTGGAGGTCAGATAGGCAGTCGCTCCATGTAAAATACTGGTATTCAGCTGCATCCGGTAAAACTGGAAGCCGACCCCAATATAGTTGGGAAAAGGCTAGGCAGATGATGATTCTGGACGTTGGACTGATCCAAATCATTTTAGCAAACCCTACATCAACGATTGTAAAGAGGTTGTGTGGCTTGGTGAAGATGAAGTCAATGATTCTCTATCGAATAGGCACAATAGGTACATAGTAAGTAAATATTCTTCATATGTAAATAGGAAATAAGGTACGATGGGGTTGGCATATCCGTATGGATAAAAACCCCTTTATGTTTAATCATACTATACTCATTGATCTCAGATTGTAACAACATTGGAAGAGACTAACGTCTAAGATACAGGCTTGGCCTAGTTTAGACGTTAGGGTTCATTTTGATCTGTTTACTTACTTACTGTACTTGTGACAAAATTGTGATATCGTCGCCCAGCAGTGAAAACCACGTAAGTGTTTATAACATAATTTTACAGGAGGAAGAAAAAACTGTCTACTGAAAAAAAATGTACGAGTGGGGAAGATATTACCTTTTGTTTTTTTTTAGATTTTTTTATTGGCGCTAGGAGTAGCTGATTCGAAAGTTTCCTAGAGTAATCTGTGCTTACCGAGTTTATAAATCCAAAGAATTTTTTTTTTTTTTGAGGAAATGGGACATCCGAGGTACTGCTGGGCGACGATATGTGTAAAATGTACTTCCACTTTTTTCAATAAATATATTATTATTATGTTTACAAAGCATAAAAAAGTAGGTTATAGGGATGATCCCTGACTAAAAAAATGTGATACTGTTTAATCCGTCAGTTAGATTATCGAAAAATATTGGATACGTGTTTTTTGTTTTATCAAATTACTTAATAAAAATTGACGAACATAAAACGCGTCAAAGATCATGAGTGGGGGGGCGGGGGGCTTGTGACGTCACATGCCGGTAAAAAATGTACTCAAATGTGACGTCACACGTGTTTTCGAGGCACGGTATCGTCTTCATGTTTTGTTTACGTGAAAAAAGAAAAAATATGTGTTCAATATTTTTTGGAAATCTATCTGACGGACTAATTAGATTTTTTTGCCCTATTATAATCTAATAGGGTAGATGACAGCGAGTTTATTACTACTGAGACATTTCTGATCAAAAACCCAATAAGTCCCCGGAAACCTCTTTTATATTCTAACTAGCTGACCCGCGCAACTTCGTCTGCGTCACATAATATAGCTTATAGCTGTTCCCCGCGGTTTCACCCTCGCTGCTCAGCACCTGTTGGTCGTAGCGTGATGTTATATAGCCTATAGCCTTCCTCAAGAAATTGACTATCCAACACTAAAAGAATTTTCCAATTCCAACCAGTAGTCCCTGATATTAGCGCGTTCAAACAAACAAACAAACTCTTCAGCTTTATAATATTAATAAAATAAAATTAATAATAGTATAGATAAAACCACGGATAAAACGTTAATAGCGGAAAAGTATCGAGTATGCTCAAAATCCGGAAAAGGCCTTAAAACCGGACAAATTCGATCACATGGTAACACTACACCCAAGTCCACGCGAGAAACTGTTTCCAGTCACCCCATTTAAACGACGCAATCAAAGTTAAAATTAGAGACGAATTGCTTTCTACTTCTGAAAAACGTTACGTGATTGTGTTTTGACGAAAATGTGAAATTGAAAGGCTCTGAGTTGTTTTTATAAGGTTTTATTTAACTTTATTTTTGTTTGTTAAAGTCAAAAGTAGGGTAATATTGGGCATTCTGTACCACTTTCGGCAATTCGCTCGGCGAGTACGCCTCGCTGCCGAAAATGGTATAGAATGCCCAATGGTATAGAATGCCCAATGGTATAGAATGCCCAATCATTGATAATCGACTCGGCTCTCCACTCGACCAACGACTGTCGCTGATCTACAGTTAGTTGTTCCGGTCTGGGTGTTTGTGTATGTGAGTTTAAATGATTCGTAACGCACCCATCGATTCAATCAAAGACCACAGTCACGAGAAGCTATGTTCGACTTCACTTCGTATAACAGATTAAATATTATTAGTAATAAAAAACAACAGAATGTTCAATACTATTTATTTGTACACAATAACGTTAAAGTTTACTTTAGTGAACGGTATTATCGCTCGTGTGAGAAACAACAGTCATTTGTCGTAAAATTTTGGTTGTTCTGGGAACAACACGTCAGCCGAGCGGACGAACTCTTGCAGTTTTCTCCATTGAGGAGAATCCGCGTTGCTCTGGAACTTAACACGAACGAGCGCCTTCTTCCACAGCTCTTGGGAGTCGGTGAGGCGCGCGTCGCTAGCCTTGTACACCTTGCAGTCGATGTAGTACTCTCCGACCGTACTTGTTGTTCGACGCTCGCAACCGTTGGCCACACGGTTTACGAAGAATGACGGTAGACATGATGAACCCGTGTTGAGCTCCGTGTCACTTTCATAGCCGTGACTGATACCGAATATATCGACACCAGTATTTGTTAATTTCCTGAAAAATAAAAACTGTTGTTAGTATGTTACCTTAATAAATAGCTTACTTCTTTGGGATAATATTTGTAAGTTTCTACGTAGCGCTGATCTCTAGAACTAATGAATCGAAAATGCTTTAGCCCGTAGAAAGCTACATTATTCCTGAGTTACAAAGGCTATATTTTATTTTCAAATTGCACCTGTGCGAAGTCTAGATTAGGCATACACTTAAAGAAATATGGTCACAACAGATAGAATATTAAGAGAAACACATTAATGACACACAAATTGAAATATGTTTGTGCCTAAAACCTTTATGTCACAAGTTTAATTAATTGAAAGCAAGAAAAATAGTTATTTCAAGATATTGTTTACCTCGTTCGAGTTGTATTAGTTGATGATGAATCCGACTTCCGTTTCCCACTGGGTTTTGTAGATAACTTGCGGGTTGGTTTAGTTTTCTGGTCAGGGAATGGAGCTGGTTGAGAATATTCATACTCAGTATCAGACCTGTAACAAAGACAATAAAAGTTTTTGTTAAAATCAATCTACAAATAAACAAGCGGATCACGGACCTCTAGTAAAAATAACTCAGAGTATTTTATACTTACATTTGGACGTTTTTACTTACAGATGGCTGTCAATACCGCTACTGTCAGCAACTCGTGATTCACACTAATTATGATCGATGGCAGAGTACTTCTTGAAGATAACTTCCACACTTGCAAACTTCAATTAGAATGTATAGTATACTGTAGAAACACGTAGCTTATAAAATCGGAAACGCATAAAAACTTACTATATTAAAAATAACCACATTCGGTCAACTATGTTAGTATGAATCATCTTTTTTCCTTGGACGCATAATACCAGTTGAAAAATAAAGACTAAGGAGTTATTCGTATATCAGCGAATGTCGATGCAGCGAAATAACGTAGGGTTGACAAAACGAGACAGTAATATAATAACAAATAAAAAGTGATCAAGTGTGAGTTCCATAACTAGTTTATACCTTTAGTTGATTAGTAGACAATGCCTAACATAACGATTAAGTTTATTGGCAAAGAGTTTTCTTTTTTTAATTTTAAACACCATTTTTATTCTTTTGTGTTTTTGTCATTCGTAGTATAGAAGTATCCATAACATTAACTGGTTCGATAATCCATATAGAAACATGGTGGATAGACTTAACAATGACATTCTATGATAACATTTGGTTGCTCACACTAGGAATTTCTCCAGTGTTATGTGTGCGTTTACAAACATTTAAACTCACATACACAAACAGCTGGAACCAAAACAACTACTTGTAGTTCATACAAATATTTGTTCGTGCGGGAATCGAACCCGCGACACGCTGCACAGCAGTCGACCCATTGCGCAAATTATCTGAGTAACATAAATTTTGAATGCGTGTCAACCTTACCAAAAATAGATGATTGATGCAAATGTAACTTAGCTGACCTAAAAACAAATATTTGTGCAATAATGCAATAATATTTTACTGCTTTATTGGAGAAATATCGTATTATTGTAAGTAATAACATCCTGTTATGATTTATTAGTTTTTATAAACAACATTTTCAACACTTTAAAATTGGAAAGTTGTAAATTATAACTATATTATCTAAAATCAACGACGGAGTGTGAAACCTGTTCAAAAGACGTTATTGGTATTTATCAGGAATTTAAAATTTTCGTATGAAAATAAATATTTACGCATCTGGACAATTGACATCTGGATAATTGATATAAATATTTATATGTTGCAGGTAATTATTATATGGTACTATTATTTTTACTTTAATATTTTTTTAATTCTATGAACCGAGTGCCAAATTAATATTATGCATTTCTCTTTCCAGAAATATTTTGATAAGCGTTTCGATTAGTTTATGAAAAAGTCATTATTCAACTAGAGAACTACAGCAAATCATTTCTGATCTGGATAATTGATATAAATATCTATATATTGCAGGTAATTTTATATACTATGTTTTACTGTAATAAAATTTAAATTTCAACTAAGGAGCAATATTAATATTGTGCATTTCTTTTCTCAGAAATAAAATCTTCCATAGTTCATGAAGAAGTGATTATTCAACTATAAAACTACAGCAAATCATTTCTGATCTGGATAATTGAGATAAATATCTATAATATTGCAGGTAATTTCATATACTATTTTTACTGTAATAAATTTTTACATTCTTAGAACTGAGCGCTAAATTAATATTATGCATTTCTCTTTCCAGAAATAATTTGATAAGCGCCTCGAATCTCGTCAACTAGAGGACCACAGCCATCAAACAGTTTCTATTTGAACGTCAATAGTTGGTTAGTCGTCCTAATACTTTCTTCGGTTATTACTGTATACTTTTAAGACTTTAATAAGATCATTAATTTTAGTTGTTAGAATTAATCTTTTTTTACGTTAAACTTAGAGACTTTATTCTGTTAATCAAACGTTAAGTAGTTAGTATTGATAAGTAAAACTAAATTAATCAATAATGCCTCATTGCTCAGTTTGCAACGTATTGGTAGATAATCGTCGATGGTCAGGTCATTTACGTAGCAATGATCATAAAAAAAATAGCACGATCCTTTTCCACGATAACATTGAAATTATTAATACTTCGTTTAAAGGACGAATCGTAAGTTACAGAATCATTGCAACTGAAGAACAGATAAATATTTTTCCAGAAATGTTTCTCAGTAATATTAGTTTGCAAGTAAAAAATCTAATAGATCAGTCAGTATTAAAACATACCTCAGTGAAAATTAATTTTGCATTTTTTTCATTTTTTCTTATGTTTAAAAGTGATCTACAAGAATTAAAGTCATTTGCTACAAAAAACTATATCATTAATTTTAATTACGATTTTGATTCAATTTATAAATCAATAGTTCAGTTACTCATAAAGAAAATTGAAGAGTTTGGGGAAAGAGATAGCGGTTGGTCATTTTTGTGTAATTCACATTTAGAAATAAACATTAATAAATATCAGCCTCTCGGTGGATCGAAATTTATACCTTTACCAAAAATTATAAAAAATAAAAAAGCTTGCTTGAATATTAAAAACAAAGACGAGTATTGCTTTCTATGGTGTGTTGTGGCAGCTTTATACCCTACAACGCAACATCCTGATAGAGTCTCGTCTTATCCTCACTTTTGTGATATTTTAAATGTTGATGATTTGTCATTTCCGATTACATTTTCTGACATAGCTGTTTTTGAGAAAAATCATCCATATCTGAATATATTCGTGTACGGATTAAAAAATGATAAGACAATCATCGGACCTTTGTACACATCAACGAATAATAAGTCTAAGAGCATCCATCTCTTGTTTTTAGAAAAAAACGATAAATCTCATTATTGTCTAATCAAAGATTTACCTCGACTAGTCAGAAATCAGTTAACTAAACATCATGGTAAACTATACTTCTGCGAAACTTGCTTATTGTTCTTTCCAACTCTCAGTCAAATTGAAACACATTTATGTGGAGGGGTTGTGACAGATTTACCAGAACAAGGATCTTATTTAAAATTTAAAAATTATGATAGAAAACAAGACATTCCATTCGTTATTTACGCAGATTTCGAAACATTGTTGGAACCTATTTCCGGCGATGAATTTGACTCCGCTTATACGTCATACTCACAACGACACGTGCCAGCTGCGTTTGCATATAATATAGTATCATCATTTAATGAGACTTTTAAAGGCTATAGAAGTTATCGCGGTAATAACTGTGTTACAAAATTTGTAAATTTTTTGACTGAAGATGCTAAATCAATATATAGAATTCTAACCAAATGCGAACCTATGATATTCACAGAAAAAGATGCTCTTAATTTTAGGCTCGCTGTTAAGTGTTATATATGTGAAAATTTACTGTTAACCGATAGAGTTAGGGATCACTGTCATATTACAGGACGATACCGAGGCGCAGCACATCGACATTGTAATCTACAACATAAAATACCAAAGTTTGTTCCAATATTTTTTCATAATTTATCTGGATACGACTGTCATTTATTTATAAAAAAGTTAGGCGAAATTCCTGGACAAATTAAAATAATACCGCGTAACAAGGAAAATTATATTACATTCACAAAGTTTATTCATATTGCTGATAATGAGTATATACAAATAAGGTTTTTAGATTCCTTTAACTTTTTAGGAACTAGTTTAGACAAACTTGCTAAAACAATGCAGACAGAAGATTTTGTCAATCTTCTATCTAACTTTTCCGATGAAAGAAAATTTAGTTTGTTAACACGGAAAGGTATATATCCGTATGACTATATGACAGATTGGAAATGTTACGATCAAAAATCTTTACCATCCAAATCTTGTTTTCATAATTCTTTAACTAACGAAGATATTAGCGATGAAGATTATAATCATGCTAAGACTGTATGGAGCGAATTTAAAGTAAAGGATTTAGGCGAGTATACAGATTTATATTTAAAAACAGACGTACTTTTATTGACAGATATATTTCAAAAGTTTCGTAAAACATGCAAACAACATTATAAACTAGATCCTGCGTTTTACATTACCGCACCTAGTTTGTCCTTCGACGCAATGTTGCTTAAAACAGGCGTTCAGTTAGAACTCGTGTCAGACCTGTTTATCATCAGAATGATTCAAAGTGGAATACGAGGAGGTTTGTGCATGTGTTCCCATAGGTATGCAAAAGCCAATAATAAATACATGCCTGAATATAATACATCAAAGCCTCAGAGTTATATTGCATATATAGATTGTAATAATCTTTACGGTTTCAGCATGTGTCAGTATTTGCCATATTCAGGTTTTAGATTTCTTAGTGAAGATGAAATAGATAATTTACATGTTGAAAATGTTGAAGATAACGCTGAGTGGGGCTTTATTTTAGAAGTTGATCTCTTGTACCCTGAACATTTACACAATCATCATAATGATTTACCTTTTTGTCCCGAGAAATGTATACCTCCAGGCGGTAAAACAAAAAAACTGATTGCAAATTTGTATAACAAGTATAATTATGTTATACATTACGTTCATTTAAAAAAGTGTCTAGAACATGGTTTAACCTCTCAGACGCGGGCCTGAGAGGTTAATATTACGAAAAGTTCATAGAGTAATTACTTTTAGACAGAGTCCTTATTTGAAACAATATATAGAATTAAACACTCAATTGAGACAAAAAGCAAAGAGTTCCTTCGAACAAGATTTTTTTAAATTGTTAAACAACAGTGTGTTTGGTAAGACATTAGAAAATACTGAAAATAGAGTGACTGTTCATTTAGTCAATCAATGGTGCGACAAATTTAACCGAACCAAGAAATCAATATCCGCCGAGAGACTTGTAGCCAACCCCTATGTCCATAGTGCCTCTATCCTCTCAGAAAATTTAGTTGCAATACAAATGAAACCTGATCGAATTATTTTAGATAAGCCTATTTATATTGGATTCACTGTATTAGAACTTTCTAAGTCACACATGTATGACTTTCATTACAATATTGTAAAACCTTTTTATGAAGATCGAGTACAGCTATGTTACACAGATACAGATTCTTTTGTCTATGAAATATATACTAATGATTTTTATCATGACTTAAAGTTTAATTTTTTGAAATATTTTGACACCAGTAACTATGATAATAACAATGATTTTAAGATACCCTTAATGAACAAAAAAGTACCAGGCCTGTTCAAAGATGAAATGGCTGGGAAATGTATATCTGATTTTGTTGGTTTGAGATCAAAACTTTACTCCATAAAAACTGTTGATAAGATAATTAAAAAAGCGAAGGGTGTGAAATCATGCGTATAAAGGACTTAGACATCACAGATTATGAAAATATTTTATTTAAAGGTGGAGTTATACGTAGAAAAAATATAATGTTTAAATCAATTAAGCATGTAATATTTACTCAGAGTGTCAACAAAATTGCATTGTCTAACAATGATGATAAACGCGCGATATCTAATTGTAAAATCGCAACCCAAGCTTGGGGTCATTGCTCATTTTTAAAATAAAAAATGTCTTAGGTGTATGTTAGAACAGCATTGGTTAATTAAAAATGTGTATGTAATTCTTCGTTTTAATTATACGTACGAGAATGTTAGTGCATAGTAACTAGAATAAATAGCAATAAAAACATTCTCAACAATTATATTTGTTAATGATAACCTAGTATAACATAATTATGTATAATAACTATTCTGTATCTATAGCTTATAAGTACATAAGTGTAATTATTGTTATTAAATAAAGTAAATTATTAATTTACATTGTTTTATTTGTCAATACACTGTTTAAATATTGCTAACTAATAAAATTATAAGTGAATTAGGTTCATATCAATAATTCGCAGGTAACGTCACAGGGCGATACTAGTTTACAATAACGAAATATGATATACTGCATGTCAATGACACTAAAAATGCAAGCCTGCTATTTGTTCATTGATCAAGTTCATACACGCTTTAAATCAACAATTGAAAAGGCTTTGTTATCAGTGGTATTTCGCTTTTATTCTTATGTAGATAAGATTTATTTTCAATAAAATTTATTACGAGCATAACATGCTTTGACATTATAATGAAAATCATCGCCGTATAACAATTAGGTCTATGTGAACAGACCGTAACTTATAATGTCGCAATACTCGTTTCCTGTCAGGGTATTAACTATATATTTACCTAATTAGCTACCTTTAGGCTGTTTATGAAATATTATCTGTCTCGAGTACTTGTACAATAAAATAAGAGATATTTGATCTATTAGTGTGCATCATTATCATGTCATCGGTGAGTAAAATAATTATTTAATATTTATTTATTTGGTTTTTCTTTTTTTTAATAGATGCTAATAATTTTCTTATATTTTTTTCAGATTACTGATTCTGAAATTGTATTCAGCCAGTACGCTCAGGATCCTTACGAGGGACTATCTGAGATGATTTACAATGAACCCGCGCACTGCAGTCAACTTACGAAGGGAAAAAAATCCAAACGACAACGTCGAGAAAAGCCTTCTCTTAAGAAACAACCTACAAAATCTTTCGTGATGAGTAAACTGCATCGACGTGGGATAAAACTGATAAAAATATCAGTTATCGATCTCTGCAATAACAATACCAGTGACAGTGATAGTGATAGTGAGAACGTGATAATAAATGCGCAATACATCGTTAAAGACGCTATTGATAGTGTTATGGACGATACGGAATCGTTAGTTAAAAAAATATCAAAATCTTTGATTGATAGTGATTTTTAATATTTTTCAGGGTTTTGTGTTTATTATTATTATTTGTAATTAATGTTGTAACTGTGGTTAGGTAATTAAAGTTATTTTTGGTTTATTTAACTATTTAAATAAACACATTTTTAAGATTTCATGATTTTTTATTTACTTAAAACTGAAAAACACATTTCTTTACAAATTCAAATGTTTTTTAATACACAACACATTTTTTAAGGCACACATCTTTAAGTGTTGAGTACAATTTAAATTATTTTTTTCATCACAGTACTTGTTATACAACACAGAGAAACTAGGACAGTTTTTTTCACTGAGGTCAGACACATTACAATTCTCACAAAGTTCCTTAATCCATTTCACTTTCTCCAAACCGTTTACAACGATTTCCTTATTTTCTAGATATGGAACGATTATACGTTGGAATTCTCTGTAGTCGATATAACCTTCATTCCAATAAATACCTCTGTTCCTTTCCAACCATTTAACTTGTCTTTTTTCATCACTTGTTAAGTATTTAAACATATATGGTGGTTTTATTAAAAATGACTGCGTATAATCGCGACTAGCAAAAGCTAATTCCTTTATTATAAAATTATTACATAGATCTTTAAACCCCTGAACATCTACTATGAGAGTATTCGGATTCATGATATTTTTCTCACAGTATTACTAAGCGGCTTATACTCGATTATACAATCATTCAATATAAGACAGTATGCAGAAGTTTGATCAGGTATCTCCAAATCAGTTTCAATTTCCACTCTTACATTCACAACCGGACCTGTCTTCAAGTTATCTGCTTGCCTGGAGCAGTCAATAACAAAGAGGGGTGCCAAGTCTTTAAATTGTTTTTCGCTTAATAAAGGTTCCGCGCGACGACCGTAATATGACTGCTGGAATCTAGTGTATTGTTCGTATAATAAAGCAATTCGGTTATTAGCAAAATTCACATTTAGATTTTCATATGGGAAGTAGTTTGAATTGAGGTATACTCTAACGTCACGAATATGACAGTGATCGAACAGAGACATATCAGAGCTTGCATTGTTTTTTCTATTTGTCTGTAAACCAATAATAACATATCTCGGTTTCTCTATTTGTGATGATGTTTTAATAGACCAAGTATGTTTAGTTGTTTTAGGTAAAGTAGGATATTCGTACAGATCCCAATTTCTAAAAATCATCTGGAGCGGTCGGTCTTTCTCTAACAGTTTTAGCAAGCTTATTTTCTCTTTGTCGGACACTGTAACGTGCGGTACACGCCAAACAATTTTATTTATCTGAACATCATCTACAACTTCACCAGTATTCAGTTTTACCGCGTTCAGGTTAGTATTGCTTCGTAACAATATCAATTCATGTCTACTATTTATCACTACTTTCTTAAAATCTTCTTCAAACCCGAGAATATTACAAAGTGGTATAGAAGCAGAAAAACTACCTCCATTAATATTTTTTGTGCCATCGATATTCCAACCCCATGCATAAGATATCTTTGACTCACTCTCATTCATTGACACAAATGATTTCATCGTAGTAGTCACACCAGCGTTTTTTATTTTATCATTTTCGACTCCATTTAGTTCGTATCGAATATCTTGAAACAAGTAGAGTAGAAAATTATTTGTTAAAGAAACGCTACTCGCTTTTTCTTTTGGATCTTTTTTGCTAACGATTATAGTTCCTTCCAAATACAAAGTGCTCGCTGAAGGTAGTATATACAGATCCTGTTGATTAATAGGTATGCGGATTTCATCGTTCCTGTTGAAGCTTGTTATGTAGGGTTTGTAAGAATGAAATTCGATTCCCTCAACAGTGTTGTCGTAAGTTGGAGCAGATAAAACATCTAAGATATTCATTATAGCAAACCGATCGTTTTAAGAAATTCCTTATTGGCTCGCGTTAATTTTATTTTTTTCTTTGACCGAGGTCTTATTTGCTTGATTGTTTTAGTAGAACTGGCATTTCCCATTTGTTGAGGCACATATTTATTGTAGTCAATCATTTTTTCTAAGATGTAAATATAGTTGCACTTCCTCACCACGTAAGTTTATTAAGCGATTGTTTATATCTAATAGCCTGATATGTATACTGCTTATGCTGTTTTGGTTGATTGGAAAGTATATGGCGTTTTTCGGAATTTCTATAATTCTGTATCCCGGGGGCACGTTGAGGGCGAATTCGTGTACAATGTGACTAGGATTACCATTTATGTACGAACCACTTACAATATCACATTCTATCCTGATCACGGTCGTAGGTAAAATGTTGACTGGTAACTCGGACACATGCCATTTATTTGCTTTCAATATCTGCTTCTTAAACCCTAATAATCTCCTAAAAGTCCCTTCTTTAGTAAAATCGATATCTTTAGTACAGAATATCAAAGTTTTTAGAGTATTGTTATTACATCGTACATTTATTGAACAATCTTTTATTTCCGATTAATATTCGCTAATATAAATAATCGCTAATATCTTGTAGTTCATAAGTACCTTCAGGTAATTCAAGGACTTCATTAGAGCCATAATATAATTTATTATTAATTTTTTCAATGTTTGGAATTGAATTAAATGTTGAGAAATGCAATAAGGCGCACTCATAATGTCCGTGAAGTTGCAATGTATTAGGATAATATGTACATAAATCGGACGAGTTTCCAGTTATCGATAAGGTGAGTGACATGATGAAAATGATTGAAATAAAAGAAATACATAAAATTTATAGTTATTTATTCCAAAATTTCCATAGATATTCTAGACATAAGTGTCCACAGTTTACTGTATTAAATTGTTGAAATCTAGTATAGTTATAAAAAACATCACAATTTTTAAAGTACTGCATTATTTCCATTGGAGGTTTCAAATCTCCAAAGCTATCAAAGTATTCACAACAATTGTTTATTTTAACATAAGCTACCCAATGCGTACCTTCGTTCTTATAATCGTCTAAGTTAACGATACCACATTCAATTCGTTTTGGCGTCCTTGGTAACTGATCCTTCATGTAGACTCCTCGAAAGTGTGGTATGTCACGTGCGTGCCTTAGGATGTCGACATTACATAAAGCACGATTAGGTAGCTTATTTTTTAGTTTTTTGAAGATTGTATGAATAAACCTTTACCATTTTTATGTGACTTTATGTATAAACCTTGGCCTAACTTTAAAGACTCCATAGCCTTATTATGTCGTTGTGTTTCTCGCAAATTTTGCTGACCTGCTTTGTAATCGTTAACAGTTTTTGCTTTTCCTGCGGCTCCGCCAGCTAGAGTTCCTAATGCTGATAACCCAGCAAAAATTGGGATTAAAGGCAGAATTCCACCTGTTTTAGGTAAAGGTATCACTCGCGGTACTCGAATTTTCTGAATCTTTGGAAATATTTTTTTTGCTGCCAAGTAAGCAGCGTTAATTAAAGTTTTACTGTCCTTTGGTTTCAGTTTTTTTATTTTCGCTCTTATTTTTGACACGAAACTTTTAAACGTTTTAACACCGGAACCACATTTTAGTTTGGTTTTCATAACTTTGCTCACTAACCATGAACTAAGTTTTTCGCCTTTCCCTGCATCTTTTGATTTAAGTCTTTGTTTAGCCATATTTAGTAGTTGTAAATCGGCTTTGTGACGATTGGGTAAGTCTGTATGGTTTGCATATGCAATGTCGTGATGCATACAGGCTTCGTCTAGTTTATTCACACCTCGATCGCCTCGCAGCAATCGCTTCTCGAGTTTCGTTCCCGGTCCGCAATAGTTATAACCAGGCAAATGAAGTTCGAATGGCAGATTGTTAATTACACTATTAACTAGTCCATCCATTCTCTTGCATAGTAGAAAGTGTAATGAATGAAATATTTCTTACAAACATGGTTATATATCCATAATCCTAACCTACAATTTCATCTTTATCAATCCAACTATTTTCGTCGTTACTTAAGCCCAACCATTTCACGTAAAGTTTCTTTCCTTTCCTTTTAAGAACCTTTTCTATCAAATAAACGCCAGGATAGCTAGTTTTTTGAAGTTCTTGTTCATAAAAAGATCCTCGAATGGGTTGCTTTCGATGATCTTCTATATGATATGTTACTGGTATGGTATTATTAATCCTTTTTATAGTAAATATTTCTGTCGACCAATTAGGAGTGTAACCTTTATCAAAAACATGTTTGTATTTACTGATCCGAACATTTTCACCCACTTTGAATTTAGGTCGACATCGTTCTGATGTTTGATTTTGAGTTTTTTGAATATTCTCTCTTATCTTTGACTCGTTCAACTTATTTACCTCGACTGGTTTAAATTTGATGGTATGATGTTTTGTATTATTATATGTTTTTAGAATAACTTCTAATGGTGGACCTACCCATTTATAATTCCCAATGAGACTAAAGTATTTATACATTTTATTTTTAATTGTTTTAATCACCCTTTCTACAATCGAAGCTTTCTTGCTAGAAAACGAAGAGTAGTGATTAATATTGTAGCTCTTCATAAGCTTTTGGAATGTTACGTTGTAGAATTCTGTCCCAGAATCAGTTTGTAAATGATCAGGTTTTCGATTGTTAGTAGTTAGTATTCGTTCAAATGCACGAGTAACATCAAGTTTACTCTTGGATTTTATTGGTTCTGTCCAGGTATACTTTGAAAAACAATCAATCACCACTAAAATGTAATTATAACCTTTATTAAACTTCTTTAGATTTTGCATATCTATCAAATCAGCTTGCCATAAATCATCTATGCCTTTTAAAATAACTGAACGTCTAACAAAGTTTCTTCGGGCTGCTTTGTGTAGCTCATTAACAATTTGTTGTTTTGCCATCACGGAGTTTTTTCAAGTAATTTTTGTACTTGTGCTTTGTTATAAAACTTATCTTCCAACTGGACTAAAACTTCAGGTATCTTCGCTTTTAAAGCGTTTTGGACTGTTATTTGTACATCTTTTATGATTTGAGCACGCAACAACCCAATCACTTTATTCAGTTCATTTATTGTATGTTCACGCAATCGATCGACGTAATCCTTATTCACAGCATCGTCTGTTTCTACAGGAGATCTTATTCCTCTCAATCTAGATTTTTTCAAGTCAAAATCCCCACTTTCGGATTTTAGCAGTGCATTTTCATTGAACTCTAATAATTCAGAGAAACGCATTCTCTTATGAATATGGTGTCCAAATTTGTCTACATTCATATTTAAGGTGTATTATATTTAAAGGCTTATAATAAAATGAGCAATAAACATTTTATACCATTTATTTATTACTTAATCAACTTAGTTTCCTTGTAAATTTTTTCTGTCGGAGTTAGGTAGTGGTAATGGAATAAGAGTTTTATTATTTTGTTTTGACAGGTTTCGATTTGCTTTAGATGTGTTTTAGCCGCAGTGCCCCACACCTCTATTAGGTATTCTAGGTGAGGTTTTACCATAGAGTTGTAAATGATGTATCTAACAGATGTCGGCAGACAGCGGACGATGCCTCGAAGCGCGCCCATGACAGAAGATACTTTAGATCTTAATTTATCTAGATGTGTTTGCCACGTCAGATGTTTATCTAGATGGAGACCAAGATACTTCTCTGAAGAGACTTGTGTTATAGGTTCGTTATTTATGTATAGATTTAAGTTGTTTGCGACATTTTTGTTCCTAGCACTAAAAATAATATAGTTTGTTTTAGAGGTATTAACAGTAAGCAAATTGTCTTGGAACCATCTAGAGAGAGTGTCTAAGTCATGCTGTGCCTTTTCGATGACCTCTTCGATATTTTTTCCAAATAAAAATAGGCTTGTGTCATCAGCATAGAGTATTATGTCGCCTGCCAGATTTAGCTTGTGTATATCATTTACGTATAATATGAACAGCAGGGGACCAAGAATAGAACCCTGCGGTACGCCGTAGGTTAAAGTTTCACAATTACTTTGTACATCGCCAATCCGAACAATTTGTTTTCTATTGGAGAGATAAGACCGAAATATGTCGTGGGCAGTATCTCTGATGCCGATTTCATGCAGTTTTTGGAGAAGGAGACTATGGCTAATTGTATCAAATGCCTTTTTCAGGTCAATAAATATACCGAGTGCTGCGCATTTTTCATCGATATTGTTTTTTAGATTGGTCACAAGATCAATTGTTGCAGTTAAAGTATTAGATTTTGCACGGAAACCATATTGTTTTTTAGAGAAGAAGTTTATAGTTTTGAGGTAGTCATCTAAACGTTTATGTAATATTTTTTCGAATATTTTAGAGATTATTGGGAGGACAGAGATAGGGCGATAATTGCCTGGGTCTACCTTTTTCCCTGACTTAAAGATAGGACTAACTTTCGCTATTTTCAAAGAATCCGGGAAGATGCCATTTTGTAAACAATAATTGATGCTCATTGTGAGTTTAGTTAATATTAGATTTTTAATACTTTTTATGGTTTTGCAACTAATCCCATCTAAGCCCGCACTGGTGTTTGAATTGAGATTATCTATGATTTTGCTGACTTCTGCTTCAGTAGTTGGGGTTAAGTTTAGTAGTTCACTTGTACTAGATATTGTTGGCTGAGTATGTATTTGGTCCCTAGGCCTTGTAATTTTATTAGCTAAAACAGACCCTATAGTAGCAAAAAATGTGTTAAAATAATTACATATTTCTTTAGTGTCTGTGATTTGACCAGTTACCGTATCTAGCTTTGAAGGAGCGGAGCATAATTTAGGTTTGTTTCCAGCTAAGTTCCCGATTAGCTTCCACATCTTTAAAGGTTTTCTTTCACAGTTTTTGAAAACTTTGTAGTAGTAACAACTTTTAGTATTTTGGATTTGTTCTGACACGCTGTTTCGTAGGGTTATGAAATTGTTTCTTATTAAGTCGTCGTTGGGATTTTCCTTATGAGCAGACCACAGCTGATTTCTTTTAGTTAGCATTCCAATTATGTCTTTATTGATCCAGTCTGATTTTAAGGTATTTTGAATTTTGAATTTCGGTATTCTATTTTTTATTACTGCTTCCTTTATTGTCTGTTCTAAGCTTTCGTAGTCACTCTCAGAGACATTAACAATTTCACTTTCAACTGTTTGGTAAACCGCTGCGTAATCTAAGGTGTGGTACTTTACTTTCTTTTTCATTTCAGGTGCATATTTTCCAACTTCGAGATAGATTTGCTTGTGATCCGACATTGGAGACTCCACTATAGTTACATGAAATTTATGATTCTTAAGGTTGGATGATACATGGTCAAGGATCGATTTTTTTGTAGCAGTATCACGGGTACTAAATTTTTCATCAGTGTTGTTTAGGATTTGGTGTCCATTTTCTATCAGCAATTTTTTGTAATTGTTAATCGATCGATTCGGATTAAGCAGGTCGTAGTTGAAATCACCGAACACTAAAGCTCTTTTCCTCCTTGTTAGCTGCTGTGAATATTCCTCCAGAAAATTATGATTGTTTGATTTTGGTGTTTTATATACAGCGCCTATATCCAGTGAGTATTTATCTAAATGAACCCATAAGTAGTGATTAT
This sequence comes from Xestia xanthographa, assembly GCA_905147715.2. Classification (NCBI taxonomy): domain Eukaryota; kingdom Metazoa; phylum Arthropoda; class Insecta; order Lepidoptera; family Noctuidae; genus Xestia; species Xestia xanthographa. Next base: position 27,228,701 of record LR990644.1, on the reverse strand, counting down.
CCTCTTTACAAAGATCCTCAATGTAATTGTGTTTTATGCAGTCATGAACAAATATGGATACTCCACCACCTCTTGCGTTTTCTCTAATATTATAATAATGCGAGTAGTTTGGCAATTTTAAAGTCTTGGCTTCAGATTCGGACTTGATCCAGGTTTCCGATAGAATAATCACATGCACAGGACTGGGTATGTTGTGTTGTATAATGCAGTTTAGCTCATCTAGCTTTCCTGGCTTCACTATGCTACGTGCGTTAGCGTAAAGAAATTTCAAGGCTTTAGTGTTTTTTACTAGGTTGTTGTAAGAATCAGTTACGGCGTATGTAGTGTTTAGAGTTGCATCATCTGGATTTTGTATCGTTAGTTTTTTGGCTGAGTTTTCGTAATTGTGGGTGTTCCCTTGACATATTTTATTGTTATATCCGTTTCGCCTCCGTCTACTCTCCGTTTCAGTTCATCTCTTAAATTTTTCCGATACTTTTGCTGGTAGGGGGTCTCGTCAGAATATATCTTAATATTTTCAGATTGTATGTTTGATTTATGGCGTAGAATGGATTTTGCTGGTTCAGATGTCGAGAATATAACCTTTATAGGTCTAAATGCATCAGGATTATATTTTCCTAGTCGTATGGTTTTTGTTGGTTCCATGCAGTCTGAAACAGCCATTTTTATAACCTTCATTACCTCCTGGCTGTCATGAATCCGTCTCTCTTCAGCGTTCGAGGATCTTACTTCTTTTACCCCTCGTATGATGACATTTTTCTCCCTCTGAGATCGGTCATGGGTCTCCGATATAATGTCTTCGTAGTTTAGTAGAGGTGTGGTAATCGTGGGAATGGATCCAGATTTAAGTGAGGTTATTTCATTTTCAATAGTGTCCACTTTTTTCTCTATGTTAGCTCGGAAGCCTGAAATATTAGCTAACTCAGATTTTATGTTGACCTGTTCCGAGGATAGGAGATCAGTTGTTACCTTAATCCGGCTTATTTCTTCTTTTATAGCCGAAACATCTTGGGATATTTTGTTAAGATTTTCAGCCTGGGTTTTAGCCATATCCTTCATTAGCGATTCCATTTTGTCTTGGAATCTTTCGAATTGTATACCAAAGTCGTCATGAGGTTGTTTCCTCTTGCCACGAAAGGTGACCTGGTTGATGGTGTCAGATAAGGCAATCTTACGCAAATCTGGTTGAGAACCACCAGCCGTTTCAGATCTCCCAATACCACTTGCTATTGCTATAGGATCTCTATTGCCTTCCTTACACGTATTAGGCGACTGCGGTGGCGATCGAACGAGGTTCATCGTGTGTTATTGTTTTAATAGATATGCAAAGATATTTACTTGGAATGTTCGGAGCGCGCTCGCGCAGCACCGCGACGAGAGCGAGATGAATATTCGTAGCCCGTCTCTTTTCACCGGTAGGGTCCGAGGGGAGTACACTTGCCGCTCACCGCTCGCTTGGATGTTGATGAGAAGCAATAACGACCGAAGTTTCGCAAAGAAGTTATTGCTAATTGCACACTTGGGTGTATAGTACTTAGGTTAACTTTTATTTGGATATTATTATTTATTTTATTAAAATATTGTCGACACGTCCGTACCGTTTGCTTTCGTAATTCGAATTTTCTATTCATTATCTGTCAATGCTTCTGAAGATATTGACCAGGATGATGTATCACGCTCTTGATTGTTCTCTCCTAATGATTGGTACGACTCGTCACTGTCGGTATCACATTCATTTTCTTCCGCGCCACTGTCTCCTTCGTCGTTACCAGAACTTTCTTTCTGCAAAATATTGTTTCTCAACGGAACTTTTGTTTCTTCTACTTCTTTAGATCGCAAGAGGTCAGTTTGTTTAGTGGTATTAGCTATGCAGTTGAGAGACTCTGTTACAGGTCTAAAAACTGATTCCAATGCTTGCTTATTTTCACTCTCAAAATCTCGCATCCTTCGTACTTTTTTCTTTACAGCTTCTGCAGCATCAACGATTTGTCTTTTCAGTGATTTTTCCATTACGATAGAATAAGTTAGTTATCGATTAAGAGTCAGTCATGGAATAATGAAATCATGTAAGTACCATAGTCTTAAATATTTGTATTTCTAATCAAAGACTACAAAAGTATCAAATTTATTTCTATAACATCCATTATTTTTCTGACAATCTTTATTAATTACAACATAATTAAAGGGCTCACTCCATATTTTTGAACACATTTCACGAAATTCAGTCCATGTCATATCAGTGTTAACATGTTCTTCATAAACATGTTTTAAGTTGATATCATCTTGTTTGAATAGTATAATTAAGTTAGCATTATCTCTTACTAATTGTTTCGGGATTTTGCTATATGTTTGATTTAGATAAAAACAGTCGATGTGTTTGTGCCTTCCCATTGCAAAATAATCACGCATGTTAGTTTGATTCTCGCAAGCAACGTCGTCAAATATAATCACAGAGTTGGGTTTCGCATCCTGAACGCTTATGACTTCCTCGTTCCCTTGATATTTCTGGAGTGAGATAGTTGGTACCCGTTGTAAAACTCTTTCTAAAAAAATGTACTTAGGTTGGTGTAAGGTTTTTGAATAGACATAAACATTGCGAAACCTTAAACCGTTTTCATGTATAAGAAGTCCAATAAGTAAATTTGTTTTTCCACAATTCGATGGTCCACAAATGATACATCGTACTGAATTAGGTAACAATTCTCCATGACGCGAACTACTTTTACAAAAATCATCGCAAATTGTGTTTACATGCAGCGATTGTGGTTGTTTAACAAACTTCATGATTACTGTTGTTAACAAACTGAGTAACAATAAGTAAAACTGTTTATTACAAGAATATTTATAGACTTTAACACTACCTAGTATCTACTGTCTATTTCGCGTTCGTTTATCCGAAGCGAGAAGAACTTGCTCGATCGTCGATCGAAATAGATGAGACATTCAAAAATACTAATACTAACGACGGTAATGACACCATAGCAAGATCTAACTCGACGTCAAATGCCATCTATCTAGCGCATAGGTAAACTCTGGACTCTGTAGGTAATAAAATTCAAGCGCATTCGCGTGGGCTGATTCCTCGGTGAGTATACACTACAAAAATACTACAGCACCATCTATGACATATCGGATGAACTAAAATCATCAAATCCTAAATCGCGCAAGCAAAGTTTTCCGCGTCTTTAAGACTATAAAAGAACCGTCTGATCGTTATAAAAAAGAGCAGTGTAAAGATCATGAAGGCTAGGTAAACGGTAATGGTTGTTGTTGCTGATGCTTACGATTTATGATTAACTATTAGATTTCAATTTGTCAATTTTTTTGCCCACTAAGAACAGTGATGATGAAATAAATTACTTAAAGTAAAGCGCTAGCCTGGGTTCGAACCATGACCTACAACTTGTAAGTCGCAACCGTTACCACTGAACCACCACTGCTCTCCACTGTTACTTTCAAATATGTTTATCTAATGTTATTTTATGCAAACCTATGCAAACGGATTGAGCCGAAGTGACTTCCATCATTTCAGTTCTAAACTTATAAATAATTGTTCGAAGTAATATAAAGCCACATTCGAGTCTTACTATTGTAGTAAGAAGGTTGCATTTCGTATCACTAAACTAAATAAATATAACTAAGTTAACTACAATGCATGACTCAGAGAAATCTGATATAAAGGACATTTGTAAACTTATTATGAGGAATTCTAGCGGTGAGATTATATTTATTCAAGATTTGCAAACTGATCAAAACAATACAGATATCGGTTCATCAAAACATCAGGACGGGCATACAGCTCAAACAGAAGATTTGTTCTTCCAACAAATGCTTGATTGGCTAAAATCAAACAATCGCTATCTTATATTGAAGAACAGCCGTGGCGAGGCTCGTACATTCGTTCGAGCTAGCGATATAAATGAAATTCTAAATACTGGTTCAGCGCCTATTTCACCCAATGGAGTATGAATTTCTACATTATGCAGTAAAATACTGGTTCAGCAGCTATGCACAAAACTAAGGCAACAGTCTTATCGCTCAGCCACTGCGCCAACCGTGCCGTCAAATAATTCGCTTCGTCAAGCGATAATTGTTGGTCGAGTGGAGAGCCGAGTCGATTATCAATGATTGGGCATTCTATACCATTTTCGGCAGCGAGGCGTACTCGCCGAGCGAATTGCCGAAAGTGGTACAGAATGCCCAATATTACCCTTTTTTTTTTTTTTTTTTTTTTTTTTTTCGGATGGGAAATCATCAAATAACCCCTCCCGCTCTGGGCGGAGCAGGAGGGAGTGTCAGACTTTTACTGACTAAAACCCATCCATGTTCCTTCATCGCCCTTTGTGTTCCGGGGCCACGGTATCTCTTTCGAATAGTCCCGCAACCCCGGCGCCTATCGGTCCTTACGGACCCCTTCCTTTTTGCTGACTCTCTTTGAGGCGCGCGTGGAACACGAACGCGCCGTCGACACGGCCTGTCGTCATGAGACGGACGGACGGCGAGCTAGCCCATAGCTCACCGTCCACAGGCCCGCGCTTACGGTGGCCGGGGGCCACGTGGTGGTGGCCCCCGACGCCCGGGGCGTCTCCCGCGGCGGCCGGGACGTTGAGAGGTTCTCTCCCTCTCACGTTCCGCCACCTCCTTCTCTAGCATTACTGTTTCGCAGAAGGAGGTGACGGCGTCCCATTCCGTCTCGCTTCGGACCATGGCTTGCACCAGGGCCGGACGCGAGAGGTCGCCGCCGCCGATCGCCGCTTCGAGGACACGGCGGTGCTCCGCCCACGCGGGGCACACCTCCACCGTGTGTTCCACCGTGTCCTCCGGTCGATCCTCACAATGGAAGCACCCGGGCGTTTCCTCCCGCCCGATTCGGTGCAGGAACCTCCCGAACACTGCGTGTCCGGTGAGGACCTGCGTCAGGCGGAAGGTGAGGACGCCGTGGCGTCTCTCAAGCCACTCCTCAAAGAGGGGACTTATCGCCACTATCGTGGCGTGCCCTGCACGGGGTTGCGACAGTCGCTCTCTCCATGTCGCCATGAGATCCCGCCGGAAGTCTGTCCGCTGAGCGACAATTTGTCGCTGCAGCGGAGTTTCCCCCCGGCGTAGCGCCTCCGCGCGCCATTCATGTAGGCGCGCGAGGACTATCGCCTCTAGATCCCATGGCGGCAATCCGGCAAGGAGTGCCCAATATTACCCTACTGTCAAATCTTAAAAAAAAAAAAATATATTTAAAAGCAAACTTTTATATAAATGCTGTAAAAAGAGGAAAATAAACATTATATTAAATCAAGCCCATCAATTTACTACATTATAGGTACCTACAACTTATATGATATTAAGCTTGTCGCGAGATTTACCTGTGTTTTCCTGTATTTAATCTCGTGTCAAGCTTTTTTTAATTTAAAGTTGTTTAAGACTATATACTAATATTTTAAATAATATATTAAAATATAATAAGTAGGTTTTTGTTCAATGAGGCCCAATTCTTCGACAATTTGTGCGTAAGGAGACTTCCTCTGGGACTTCTCTTGGCAAGCTTTCTGGTTCATTTCGACGAAGAAAGTCAAGGTCTGCGTACAACACTTTGGGCGCCACCTCCGCTTTCTGAAAACGGTTGAAAAAAATAATACAGCGTGTAAAAGACCTCATCACGAAGCCGTCAACCAAGCATTCTGTACATCAAACTACAACAAAACGCAAACAACAAACAACAACAACAACGCAACTTTACACAAAAAAATATAGCTGGGAAACGACATTTTTTTTTGGGATGAAAAATCATGTTTTGTGGTAGAACTCAATGTAACGCACTCAAAACATTGTGCTGATGGATGGATTGAATAGTACGGCCGCCGTGGAGGTGTTTAAAGTTAAAAAATCTTACATTAGAAACTTGTATTAAAAAAAAAAAACTTGTCAAAAAGTTGGAACTTTGACCCCCAATATCTCCGTAACTAGAAGGTTTCCAGTTAAGGTGTAGAATAAAAAAATGATCGCAATGACGAGGAGAACAAGTGCCTTTCGGCTTCGTTAAGAGGTGTTTTGCACCCTTTATTAGTATTTCATAACCGCCTCTGTGATCTTTATATCGCAAGTGCTATTGCCGAGCGTGAGGTTCGATTCTCATGTCATGCAATGTGTTATTGGGTTTTTCAATTAGAAATTTCATTGCATTACCAGCCGGGAGTCTGGTTTGTACCCGGTTAATAGCAATAGCCTCAGCTTATAGGATGAACAATAGCTCTGCTTACAGCTTAACCTTTCAGGAATAACAGGCGTCATGATGTGTGTAAATAATTTCCTTTAAAGCCTAGTTGATTTGGTATATTTAAGTAAATGCCCCTTTCAGGTCAGACGGGATTTTTTAACATACGGTATGCGTAAAGTCCTAGAACTAAGAAGGTAGTCGAATACTATTCGTCGATTTAGACGACCCGATTGGCGCAGTGGTAGTCAGGCTGCCTTACGTTCTTAGGGTCCCGGGTTCAAATCCCGGTCGGAGCAAATGTTTGTGTGATGAGCATGGACATTTGTTTCCGAGTCATGGATGTTTATATGTATAATAAGTATGTATTTACAAACAAAAAGTATCTATGTAGTATATTAACTATCTGGTGTCCACGACACAAGCCTCGTTGCTTAGTGTGGCACTAGATGGCGCTGTGTGTAATGTCCAGCAATATTTATTTATTTTATTTTATTTATTTATTTGTGTGAATAAGGAATATACATGAAATGCAAAAATATTTTTATTTATGAAAAATACCTCGTATTGGCACATAAAAACGTTGTGGTACACTTGTTTAAGTTTCTAATACATCACTTATTTTACAATTTACTGTTTTATGTAGCATGTTTTTGGTGAAACGGAACGCACTCTCAAAACACACCGTCCTCGATAACGCCGGTTTGACGTCAAAGTTCATTGTGTCAAAAAACACTGTTATTTGAAAAGTGCATAAAGTTTAACTAAATTTTAATTTAATATTGTTATTGCAATTTTTTTTTTTTAAATTAAACATATGCCAGCACTCGATGGAGCGAAGCATGATGAGTATCAAGAAAAAAGATCGAGCCAGGTTAGAAGACATCAGGAAGAAGACAAAGGTTCGGGACATAGCAACAAATGTCAGGAAACTGAAATGGAAATGGGCTGGGCATATGAGTAGAGGGAAGGAGAAGTGGAGTAAGAAGGTCACAGAATGGTACCCCAGGAATGGCATAAGAAAGAGGGGAAGACCCCGCCAAAGATGGGAGGACGACCTGGTCAAATTCGCAGGTGTGACCTGGAGCAGGGTTGCCAAGGATAGAAATGAGTGGAAAAGGTTGGAGGAGGCCTTTGCCGATTGGCAATCAGCAGAAGACAACCTAGATTTTATATAAGATAGACTAAAGAAATTGTATTACGTATTACTGTTGAATAAATGGCTTTATTATTATTATTATTGCAATTTAGCAGATACAATTGGTAAAGTTATTTTATTAAGGCCATAAAAAAATGATGTAAACAAGGCAGATTGTGGATTATGACGTCACATCATGGCCGCGACAGCTACGGACGTTTGAACTGTCGTAGAAAATTGCAGGAGTTTAATATTATTTTTGTGCGACAAGCAGTAGTTGAACTTAACTTTAATACTTTTCTTGGGTTGATAGTACTGTATTGTATTGATTTAAGTGAAGAAAAAATTACGTGCATATTCCCTATTGAGGATTTTCAATTTTATAAAATACTCGAATGTACGTTAAGTTAGCTCCACGCATTCATGATAATTCCACCACAAAAGTTCTTAGATACGATGGTGCAATCATGACACACCATTTTACTTACCGGCTTTGTTACGGCCACGACATAATTTAATTATATAAATGACGATAGCGACTAGCAATATGAATTCTACTGCCAAAATGTATTCTAGGTATAATATAGTCGTTTGGTTGCTTGAATCAGCATCTTGCTTGCCTGAATCAGCATCTTGCTTGCCTGAATCAGCATCTTGCTTGCCTGAATCAGTATCTTTCTTGCCAGAATCAGCATCTTGCATGCTAGGATCAGCATCTTGCTTGCCTATATCAACATCTGGACTTTTGGCATCTTTACCTGTACTCTTACTGAAATTAAAATCTGCAACTTAAAAAAAAAGTTAATAATTTAAATGGCTTCTATGTTAGGTGTAAGGTAAGCTGTACGTTCAACTACAATGAGAGAGAGAAGAAGACTTCGTAGAAGAGAGAGTTTTATTTTTAAGCAAGGTTAGTAAGCGCCTAAAGTTGGCAATACTAGGGAATATAATCTTTAGTCGGAATGAACAACTCTGTCTCGCGTATGTAACTGCTGAGGCCGAACATCACGCACACTAGAATGTATAAATTTTAATATTTTGTAACTGGCTTGGCAAGTCTGTTGCGCTGCTTAGGTGAAGCGCGATGACTCTAGAAACCTTGTTTAGAAAAAAAATTGGATTGTGAAGCTTGCCACCACCCCTGATTTGACGACCACGACCACTCTGCCAAGAGTGTGACAACGAAGAAGAAAGACGAAAAAGCAAAAAGATAAGTTATTCAATACCCGAGCAATTTACGAGTTATAGAACCACCGCGCGAGCTTATTCTTTTATTGGCGACGTTTATTCTGCTCAAAAATATTATTTTTCTCCCTGAATAAAGAGACTACAGTCTGCGCCAGAAAAGTAGGAATTAAAGGTCATTGCGCTTTCCTTAATTTCTCTGCGTAGGTATCCCGACAATTCATTATGAATCGTTTTTTACACACTTTATTATTACACGTTTTTTATTATTATTACTCGCTTTTTTACACGCTTTATATTTTAGCTTCACTTGTATGTTTGTCACCGACTTCTTAGGGCGCGATTTTGACCCACTTTAAGCGGCCAGATTTCATTCAAATTTTGCGCACCTGTCAAAGTCCGATGACAATCCAATAATTTGATTAAAATATCCGATATCCTGATTAGATTCGCCAGGATTCATCAATTTCTTTTCGCATCCTTTGCATGAGAGTAAGAGAGATAGAGCTAGTGCGCGAACTATGCATGCGTGCATCTCCAGAGACTTACTGGAGATGCACGCATGCATAGTTCGCGCACTAGCTCTATCTCTCTCACTCTCATGCACTCTTTGATCGGGCACTCAGTTTAGCACAACCGCGTAGGGACTCTTAGGGTGCGGTTCCACTGAAGCGGAGCGGAGCGCGATTCACCAATCACATGGCAGGAGTGGAGAAGAGATTCGGATTTCAAGCCATGTGATTGGTGAATCGAGCTCCGCTCCACTTCAGTGGGACCGCACCCTTATGGTAGTTGCGTCTTGTTCCGTATACATACATAAATGTACCGACAAATCTAATACGCATACTATTATTATTTCATACAATCCATAAAAAGTTCTGCAGAGTTTTGAAGAAAAAAGAAGAGTTATTTAAACAATTAAATCACAAGAGCAACTCATTGATGCGACACGAAATTTAGGTAATAAGGACTTCGATTCTGTGATACCTTGCAATATCAAAAAAACAGCAGGTATTCCTAAGGTATTGAAAATATTCGTTGAAGCTAAAGTAATATTGAGGTACAACAAACAAAAAAGTAGAAAATAAATAATAGTTAAAAAAAAAAAAACTATAAAACACGCTTTTAAAAAATGTTTTATTTACGTAAAAAAGCGTGGTGTGTTTTTTAAGATATTAAAGAAATGATAATCCTTTTTCTCATATCTGTCAATGAAATATTTATAACTATTGACACCATGCACCCCCCATTTTTTAAATAAAACATTTTTTCCTTATTAACACTATTATTCATTTCTATTTGTTAGAATTTTTTACACGATTCTTAATTCAAATTTATTTTCTATTTTTTAGTTTGGTTTTCTATCCGTATAAAGGGTGTTTTTTTTTTTTTTTTACCTATTATTTATTATTACTAGAAAAAGTCAAAGATCAAGATTAAGGTCGTTTCGGAACAAGTTTATGTCATTATTTCTGTTTTCGGAATTATGTATTTGAATAAATGTTTGCGGGTTAATGACCTTTAATTCCTATTTATCTGGCGCAGACTATAGAGCAATTTTTACTTTTTCGTTAGAGGTTCTATTAGAATAAATTTGTTTTAAGGGTCCCTATTTATTAATAGTACATTTTGATACAAGTGGAGAAACTTTGTTATTGCAATCGAGGCGGAATATAACACCCGAGCCGTAGGCGAGGGTGTTTTTGAGCCGAGAATTGCAATAACAAATGTCCACGTGTATCAAACGACGTTTTTCAATACACTTTTGAAGAAATAAAATAAAATAACGAAAAATATTTTCGTCACGAGAGAAACTATGATTTAAATTTTCTTTTTTTTTTCACGCTTTGCTTTCGCAAGGTTGAAGGAGGCAAAGGTATGAAGCCGTTAAACAGCCTAATATAAAAATAAATTTATTTAATATTGTTTAATTCAGAACACAAATAAATGTTAATTTGTGTATAAAAGTAACCATTAGTTTTTAATAATCATGTTTATCTATGATATTCTATTTGGAAAGTGGAAAAAATCGCACGCGTGTGAAATACATTGCATGTTGTACCTAATCGTAGTGCGTTATGGACCAGTTTTCGAGGAAGTGTATTGAAAAACAATTACTTATTTAACACTGCCGGTTATATTGTGATACTTGTTCTACTGGTGGCAAAAATCTGTTTCTGTCTTTACTTTTCTCCCTAGAGAAATTCCTTTCAATCTCAAAAACTCGCTTCTCCCGTGGACTTCGCCTTCGCTAATAACATATTCTATGGCACTCGGCAACAGTGTAGCTTAAGAAAATTGGATGAGTAGATTCAGAAATTACTTACAAACAACTCCTACATCCAAACTTACAAACATCTATTCTTTATAATATTAGCATATCAAAGAATCCTCACCTGCGTCTTCCGAACTGTCCGGTCGATCAGTAACAGGAACAGTTACACTCTCATCGTAAACTAATAAAGTTTTCTTGGTTACATGCCGGGTGATCCACTTTTCATCTGCTGTTCCGTTCACCTCATAATAAATACAGCATAGAACTGTTCCATTTTGCCATTTTTTAAATATTATGTACGGAAAATTAAAATTATATGTTTTTATCATGTTAGAAGTCGTATTTATTACGCCTAAAACAAGATCTGTGAATGACAAAGGAAGTAAGTTAAGGCGAGTCTCACACAACACCGCTCGTCCGCGCGGTCGTGCGGTTGCGGCAAAGCAAATATATTGGCAGTTCGCCGCGCAGAGGTCCGCTTCACCGCCCGACCGCGCGGACGAGTGGTGTCGCGTGAGGATCACCTAACACATATACTCCTAACACATAGAGATAATCAGCCTGTGACGTTCCCACTGCTGGGCCTGTCTGTAAGAGAGAACACCGCCACGCGGGAATGAGTGTTAGTATTAGGTGACCAATAAAACTTACCTCGTTTAGTGTCCCGCTTAGATAACTATGTTAGAAGTATGTGGCGGTTATGAACGCAACCATAAGCGCTGGCAACACTTCAACACAGTTTCAATATTATATTATTCAAAGCTTTATACTTATAGTATAATATTACTTCTACGCTTGATTTTATTTTCGTCAAACCTCGTCGTGAGTGCGAAACAAAAGGGAACGAACATTATCTTCTTGCGTTCCCAAAGTGGATTGAAACTTTCCTAATGCTAAACACGTATAACACTGAATTGGAAGAACGGTTTCAGTACTAAATATGAAGTATTATTAATAAGCTACGCGAGTCGCGAATCAGAGTTGTAACGGCTGTCTGAAAAAGCCGAGTAGTCCTCAGACTATAAAGGAATAACTATCAAAACTTATTGGTTTTCTTATATTTTATTTTTAACTTTCCTAAGAGGTTTATTAGTTTTATTTATTTATGTTTCAAGAATCGCCTCTAATTAAATATTTAAACCTTTTATTAAAATTAGGGGGTTATGGTTTGTTACGTTTATTAATTTATTACAAGAAATTAACTTGAAATTAAATTATCTTACTATATATACTATATACTATAAAATAATATTATAAAGCTGAAGAGTTTGTTTGTTTGTTTGAACGCGCTAATCTCAGGGACTACTGGTTGGAATTGGAAAAATCTTTTAGTGTTGGATAGTCCATTTCTTGAGAAAGGCTATAGGCTATATAACATCACGCTACGACCAACAGGTGCTGAGCAGCGAGGGTGAAACCGCAGGGAACAGCTATAGTTTATAACCTAGATTAAAACGTAAGATTTATTTTTCTTTTTATCCCGGTAGTGAGATGCTACGGGACAATTATCAAACTTCACGCAGGCGACGCCGCTGGCAGAAGCTAGTTAGATATAAAGGGTGTAAAACACCTCGTAGCGAAGCCGAAAGGCACTTGTTTTCCTCGTCATTGCGATCATTTTTTTGTTCTACACCATACCTGGGGACCTTCTAGTTACGAAGATATTGGGGGTCAAAGTTCCAACTTTTTGACAAGTATTTTTTTAATACAGTTTTTAATGTAAGATTTTTACTTTAAACACCTCCACGACCCCCGTATTATACAATCCAAACATCAGCACAATGTTTTGAGTGCGTTACATTGAGTTCCACCACAAAGCATGATTTTTCACCCCAAAAAAAAAGTCGTTTCCCAGCAATATTTTTTGCGCAAAGTTACTTAGTTTGATGTACAGAATGCTTGGTTGACGGCTTCGTGATGAGGTCTTTTACACCCTGTATAGTCTGGTCTGGTGTTGCTAGCGCTCATGGTTCATAAACGCCACAAGTACCTACTCATGTGATAGCTTTTTTGTAGTCAGTTGTTTCTATTTTTGTGGAATGTATAGTATAATATATAATAGCCTGCTTGTCGTAGTGTACTGCTGGTTTCTGGGGCCCTACTACCTAACGTTTCGTCCGTACTTACATATTCGGATCAATCCGTCTCTTTCACGCACGTCTGCAGATGAGTGCGAGTAAAAAGACGGATAGATCCGAATGCACGGACGAAGCGTTAGGGAGTAGGGCCTCTGCATCGAGTGTTTCAAGTTTAGAACAAGTTAAACTCTGCTTAAGTTTTAATTTTGTTTTTCGCGGGCAACATCACCTTATGTATGTCTATCTTAAGTGCCTACTACCTCAGATTAGCAACTCTATTTGTGGTGGTTCAAACTCCATTTGTAATACTGTTAGAATAAAGTTCTAATCAGCTTGCACTACAAAGCGGTTGTTACGTTAGTCACTGCGGCCGAATAGTGCAAAATGAGTGGTTTTTATTCTTTCTAAAATCAAATTTTCGTCTTTTGGAAAAAATAAAAAACATAAGACCTGCTTTATAGTTAGTTCAGTTAGTATGCAAAGTTTCATGATCTTATTTGAAGTATTTTTTGAATACCAGTGGTTTATTGTTCGATTTGGTTGATTGATTTGTGGGTCCATTATTTTCCAATAGGTATTCTAACTGACGGACTAAATAGGTTTGCAATTTTTGATACTGTCGTCATTCCTATTCTCAAATCAGAAAGTGAACGTTAGAAAGAGTTTTTATCCTAGAGAAGAGAGAAGTTAAATATTTATTCTTCTTTGTTGAGGTCGGTTACAGGACTTACTTGTTTTATCAATGTATTCTTGACATTTAAACGAAACTTTTTTTGTCTCATCATATTTAAAGACGGCAGGTTCTTCGTTGTCTTTAACTGTAATCAGAAAACTTTAGGTTGAATAATTATAAATCCATTCTTGTTGTGGCACCTGTCCCGAACTGAAGCGACTATAGCTATCAACTACTTTCTCGCTCAAGAAACGTACAACAGATCGCTGTTTATCTAAATAAAATGCGTTAAATTGACAAAAACTTTTAGCCTAGCTTTTTTCTGATTACACAATTAGCGTCGCGCGTCGTTATGATTATTAAATTGACATAATTATTAAAATAGAATTCTACTTTGACATGCTCTCTTTAAAACTTTTTTCTGTTTTCACAATTAGCGTTTATCTCCTTTCCTTTCTTTTTCTTCTAAGATAACCATAGAGGTTTAGATATATACAGTATCATGTTACTAACAGAGATTCATAACACATCAACACGGTCTAGGGATATTTTAAAAAAAGCGAATTACTATCAATGTGTTAGTTATTTATATGACATGTATATATTTAAAAGATACGTTATCTAGTATTCTACCATTTTTTAATAATGGTTAAGGTATAGATTAAAATTTCAGAATTTTATGGAAAAAAAATGAAGCATAGACGGAAACCGTATATGAATGAACTTTTAATTTGTGAGTAAAAACTGAAAAAAATAGAAAAATCATTTAATTTGTGTTTATAAACTTGAAGTTAGTAGTCTGAGAAAGCGCCCATGATGTTCATAACACATCGGCAACGATTCGGCATGCTCAGAACAAGGTTGTCAATGTCTTGCTGCGGAATATTGTCCCATGTCCTTCTGAGGTGCGCAAAAAGTTGATCTTCTGTAGCCAGATTTTCAGGAACTTCCTTCAGAGCTCTTCTTTGCAGCATATCCCACGCATGCTCAATGGGATTTAGATCTGGCGATTGAGCAGGCCAGTCTAAGGCCCTAACATTATGTGTATGTAACCAAGCTGCTACCGTTCTCGCCGTGTGTGCCCGGGCATTGTCGTGCATGAGCAGGAAATCTTGCCCCATTTGTGTTCTGTGGGGCAAGATTACGGGCCCCAGCACCTGTTGGACGTATCGTTCTGCCGCGCACCCAAACGAGATCGAGGCTCCCGACCGGCCGGAGAGCAGTTGTGCCAACGTCGCTTGTTGAGGCTGAGGGCGCTAACCAGGAATGTGCATCCGCTGCATGCTGGTGGTCAAGGATACCCATTTGAAGCTGGCTGGCTGTATGTCTCGCTGCTCGAAAGCTTGAGGAAGTGATCTTGACGAAGATGATGATGATGACGTCACGTTGCTCGAAGGCTGCGCTGACGTTCATTTCGGGGTCACCAATTTGGGGGTATGAAGAACAGGACGTAAAGCTCTTCATCCCTCGTGGAAAAGGGAGGATCCTCCGACCAGACGGGTGTTGTCTGGTGAGCCACTGCCCGACAGTTGTTGTTGGGTCAGTTGGTCTTAAGTCGTGGATAACTCTGCTTGCGCGATGTAGGAATTGACAGTTTTTAGTTCATCGTTCGTGTCATAGATGGCGCTGTAGTACTTGATGTTGCTGTTTGTAGTGCGGCTACACATACATTATACAGTGTGTTTGGCTACCGGTTACCGAAACTTCAAGGGCATATTAATTACTCATTTCTATCGAAAAATACATGTTTATAAATACTCCTAACCCTACACCCCGAAAATGGCAGCCATTTTGTTTTTCTAATCGGCTGATCTAGGGTATATTCAATGAAATGCTAATTAATATCTTTGAATATAAGAGACCTAGAGACGTGCAAAGGGTTAAGAGTAGGTATTTATTAAGGGGCTGACAACATCTAATTTGTTGAAATTGATGTTATTTAAGCAGTTTTTAAGAAAAAACATTTGTTCCAGCACATCAAACAAAATATATATTAATATTCATCATATTTCAAAGACCGTGGACGGACTCGATACATAATTTGACGAAATCGACTCGATAGAAAATAATTGCAAAAATTGGTCTTAAAATCGTCAATAACGGTTCTATGCCTTTATTTTTTTTGACGTATGGGTCTGCAATAAAAGACATGAAGTCAACATATTCATACCTAAACCGCTAACGAGTCATATTTCAAAAATAATCCACGCTTTTTTTATTTCAATATTTATTCATTATTTTCTTCTAAAAACTGGCCGCCCAGTGATAGTGACGTCTCGTTTACTCCCATACAAATAGACAGTGTGCGCGATGTTGGTGTTGACAGTGCCTTAACGTTTATAAGCCAAGAAATTAGTATATAATATGCCCTTAAAGTATCGGTAACCGGTAGCCAAACACATTGTATTCATAGGTACCTATATTATATTCATAGGTCTATATTCACACCACGAACCGGCGAGTACTCCGTCAAAGAAATATTTTTTTTATTAGCTAACTATCTATTTGCTTCTCAGTATTCAGCAGCGGATAGGGGGAAATTAATAGGTAATCAAGTAGACGCAGCTTGCCTAGGTAAGTTCTGCCATTCTTAAAAGCGACACCGCCCTCCGCCCCGCTCTGCGCTGTTACTACTAGACTAAACATCGAGATTTCTTTGAAACTTTATTTTGTATTATATAAATCAATATAGACAATACTTACAGATTTCAATGGCCCACATTTGTATCAACCATGATTGTTCCGTTTCGTTCGATATGGTTTGACTAGTGTAATAATCAAAAGGATAACGAAACCATCCGTTTGCTTTACGGTACATATGGCATTTTATTTCTGTATTAATATCAAATTTTTCCAATTTTATAATATATTGTGTGGTTTTGACGCTCGTTTGTTCAGGTATGTTGCCTACGGCTACGGATATTTCTTGTTGCAGATTGACTGAAAAGTTAAAATAATCGTTAGTGCTCATTTACGGGAACGCGGCGGTGCCATCTGCCACTAATGGTAGGTCACTCATCTCTGATTGTAACGACATTGGAAGACACTAATGTCTATTTTTAAACCGACTTCCAAAAAGAGGAGGTCCCATTGTGATCCCATTTACATTTTGTGAACATCTGATGCTGATCTTCGGAGATCTATATACAATGGAACTCTTCAAAAATAGACGGCAAATCTGCCGTGATTGCTGTAATCGCTTGGATGTTTATTGTTTATACAACATCATGACGTAACATCACGCCTGTATGCTCTGAGGGGGTACGCGATGTGTACAATACACCCAGATTTCGACAGTTAGGTGGACCATGACATGTATTATTGTTAACAATGTAAAGTAAATTCATGGCAAATATTTGTTTGGGAACAACAAAAAAAGGAAAAATAAAAACTACTTTGTAAAAAATAAAACTGACTTAAAAAAACACAAAAAAGAGAAAAATAACTTTAGCTTCAGAAGTCGGTGGCAAAACATAACTAAATCAAACAAAAAAGTCACCGACTATTCACAGCTATTCTAAAGGTAAAGGTAAAAGGTAAAATCGACCCGTGTAAACCCCTCATAAATGAGCCCTCCCTTGCCCTTGAGCCCTTGAACTTTGTACACAAAAAGTGAGTACTTACTGACTGCAGTTTACATACAAGGAGGTCACTAAACCGTCGGGCTATTTGTTCCGGTGATAAATTGGTCAAAAATAGCCGTTCTATTCTACCAAGTAAGTAATGACATAAAGTCGCGTAGCCCACCGCGTCGCACGCCGCGACGCCGCACAGTGGTCCGGAAATCGAGCTCCATACTCATAGAAACTTAAAGTCAGGAATTCAAAAAAATTAAATTGCAATGGCTCTGGCTCTCAATCCCTTTACATCATATCAACGTATGGATGGTATTACTAGCTCCACGGGTGAGAAAAAACAGATTTGATTTTTTTTTGTATGGGAGAAAACCATTGACTTGAGAAGTAGATGGACTGGAAATACCTACAAAAAAAAGGTGCCACAAAATTTCTCATAAAATGGCTGCCAATGATAGGGATGTACCGATTAAGGAATATAGTGTTACTTTAACAAGTATCGATACTAATACTACATAATAGTTTTACGAGTCTTAATAGATATCACGTTTGAATCATATTTATAATTTACTAAGCACTTCGCCTGCGAAAATTGTGATAGCTCGGCTAATTAGCATGGCATCAATATAATTTATATCCTATGTTACTCGGTAAAAATGTAGCTTTATCATTATAAAGCTACATTTTTACCGAGTACTACTACTGTTAAAAATTCTTTTAAGTATCATTGTACTTAAAAGAATTTTTAACAGTAGTTCTTGAGTTAAATCGTAACAAACACACAAACAAAAAATCAAATCTTTCCTCTATATTATTATAGCATAGATTCTTACAGTCTGTTGTAACAAAAAAATGAGTAAGTTTCATGCTCCACTGATATCTGAATAATCTGACCGTTAATTTTATTAATGTAGTGTTTTTTCTGCACAGAATTTATAAATAATTTTAGTCGCGTCACTTTTGCGCTTTCGCTTATTTTATATCTGGTCTGTAGCTTCTAGTAGGTATGCGGACTAGGTTTGCCAGATACAGTAATTTCATTTCCTGGCCAATTCGAAGGATACTAATTTGGTGGGTACGAAAATAGTTATTGGTCTTTGTAAAATATAATACACCTAGGTCAAAAATCACCTATGTCAAAAATCAACTTACCAGCTTTAATTGCTCATACTATGCAGATTATTTTTAAATATGAAAACACAAACATTAATTGAGTATCGCACCCCGTTTTTAGTTATTCATTAAATAAAACTTCGGTAAAAATCAACATGTGTTTTATTTATTCAATAAACATTTGGTATGAAAACAACAATATGCATATCAAAATAAAACTTAAACTACCTATTCATTTCTAAACAATGTTAGTTTGTTCAAAAACTGCTTTCCGAGGCACGGTGGAAACTCGGTATGTAATGGGTGGTCACCCATCCACAGTCCAACCTAGGCAAACACGCACATTTTGCAATAAGACCAGCGAATCGTAAAACGGTCGACTTCTGAGTAGATGGATACATACCTCTTTGTGCATTGTTTCCACAATTAGATGGGGTAACTGCAATGGAGGCATTACAGTAGATGTACAAGAAACATCAGATTTTTTAACTTTTCTCGTCTCACAGAAAACATATGGCTCTTGATGTTGTTTTTTGATGGATGGCTGAAAAAAATAGGAATTTCGTTATGCAATATTTGTTTTGTATTGTGTAACGGGCTGGTGTCCGTAACTCCACGTCAAATTCGTCAGTCAAAACGCGTACAGTACTCCCAAATTAATAATGCGCATGCAAATCTTCGCCAATTGTCGTATTCCCGGAAACACCCGAATCATTGAATCGGAGAGAGCCCTAAACAATCCACTTGCATTTTGTACCTTGTTCGAAAGAAACAGGAGTCAATGTCATATGTCAAATCATGTGAAACAATTGAAAACAATTCGGGCGGTCGGCGGCTGTCGCCGGTCAGTCAAAGATCCGTCAGTCGTCTTTATATATTGGTGGTGACTGCACGTGTTCTCTCTGTGTGGAATTATATAGAGCTGCTATTACACACCCTTCTTGGTTTTGTTTTCAAAGGTGAATTTAATTTCAACTTTAATTATCTTACTCAAATTGAAATAGTTTATTTTGTAAAATAGGTAATTAAACTAACATTTTTCACGTTTTTTAATATTAAAAATACCTACGTTAAATACATATTAAAAGTAAATCAATTCAACAAAGATTGTAGCATATTCGCAATCGTGTCGTTTTCCTCGCTATTTACTTACATCGAATTATCGAATCAATTTCGTTACTGATAAATCAATATTTATCTCTTTTAGCACAAAACACATTGTTTAAGAATAATCTAAACATATAAGTGTTTGGTTTAAGGTGGCAACATTCATAGTTATGTTTAGTTTTTAAGTACTGGCAACATTTTAGTAGTTTAAGAATTTTTACTCGCTCTCGGTGCAATGTAACTTTGGCTCGTGTAATATAATTAATAATTTGGAAATACAGCAAACTAAAACAAATCTAGCATTTTATTATACATGCTAAGTGGTCCTTCGAAACCAGTGAAAAGTTGAGCGGTGTGTGAATCGGCGTATTATTCAAGTAAGCGTGCGTGACTCGGCGCCGGCGCGCGCCATTGTTCATGTGCGTCGAACAATTTTGCGAGAAATCTATAATTTCTCTGCTGAAATACAAGAAGAATCGCGAGGATCGCTGCAAATTTCACAGAAATACATACAGTTGTGGACTGCAAATCTATAATTCTGCAGCACATTGGAAAATTGAGCCATTGTTCGTGGTCGCCGGGCAAGTTTTTGCGGGAAATCTATAATTTCTCAGCAAAATACAAGAGGATTTCCGGAGATTTCTGCATATTTCACGGGAATTCATTCAATTTAAAGTTATTCCTGTTGTGAAAAAGCAAATCTATAATTTTGCATCACCTACCTACACCCACTAAAAATATCATTCCTACCAACAAATTGGGCGGGAAACGGTTCGAGTCGTCAGATTACTACGTCACATCTCTATAGTCTGTGGTTGTGGAGCTGTCAGTGCTGTCATCGAGCATCGAGGTTACCGGTGGTTGTTGGTAAACAAACACCAACTCCTGTCTGCAAAGAAGTTCGTCCAGTGTTTACGGTTAATAAAAAGTGCGCGAATACGTAAAGTGAAGTGTTCTTGTGAGCATAGCTTGTGAGTATTTTAGTGCGTTTGTGCGTAATCTATCGTATTTACCATGTCGACGGCGGAGGAAGTGCTTAAAAAGTTGCGTCTCGCCAGAGCACAACAAAAAGGTACTGTTACGCGCATCGAGAACTTTATTAATGATCCGATTAATCTTGCGTCTGCGTCTATCGAGATGATACAAGCGCGTATTGAAAAACTGAACACAACTTTTCGAGACTATGAGAGAACTCAGTTAGATATTTTATCTTGTGATGATAAAGACAAGGAAAATGTTGCTATTTTGGAGGATAAATATTTTGATATTATCTCAAAGTTAAATACAGCTTTAAAAAACTTAAGTACATCTGAAACAAAACAATGCTCGAATGTTTCAACTTCGAAATTACCTAACATTGATATCCCGATATTTGATGGGAAGGATTTTACAAAATATACTCCATTTATTGATTTGTTCATGGCGGTTATTGATAGAAACAGAGCACTCTCAGATGTGCAAAAGTTATTTTATTTGCGCAAATTTTTATCTGAAGAAGCATTGGCTGTTATTGTTAACCTACCGCTTGTCAATGAATCTTATAAAGAGGCTATTGAGCTTTTGAAAAAACGTTTTGAGAATAAATCAAGGTTAATATTTAATCACATAAATATATTATTGCAATTGCCAGTTATGCAGAAAAGTACAGCAGCCTCTATAAGGTCTTTTACATCACAAGTGCAACAACAATTGTATGCACTTAAAAACTTGCAGCAGCCTGTTGATCAATGGGATATGCTGTTAATTTCGATCCTATCTAAAAAATTAGACTTGTATACCAATCGTGCTTATCAGTTGGACAGGAATATAGATATACTTCCAACTATGGAAGGGTTTATTTCATTTTTAGAGAAGCGCGCTATAGCGTTCGAAGATAGCTGTAATTCTGACAATAAGAAGAATTCAGTACAAAAAGTGAGCAATGTTGTCACTAAAACTTCTAGTTCATGTTCTTTTTGTGGAGGCATGGCACATGCGTTGCATTCATGCCCTAAATTTAAAATGGCTTCAATAGAAGACCGTGTAAAATTCATAGATGACAAAAAACTATGTACTATGTGTTTAAAAACTCACACTGGTAAGTGTAAGTTTTCATTTTCCTGTAAAACTTGTAAACAGGGGCACAATACGCTCCTGCATAAAGACAGTGATCCTAGCCCACAGGCTTCAATATCACTGCATTCTGTCAATTCAACCATGAATACCCTATTGCCAACCATAAAGGTTAAGTTAATCGACTATAAGGGTTCCGAACTTTATGTCAGAGCATTACTTGATTCAGGAAGTCAAGTTTCACTTATTACTACACATCTTGTGGAAAAATTGCAAGTAAAGCTTAAGAGCCAAAATACCAATATAGTTGGCATAGGGAACAATTGTAATCAAATCAACAAATATGTTGACATTACCATCAATTCTCCAGTGAAAAATGTACAATTAAAAATAAAATGCCATGTTGTAAACTATATAACAGCAAATTTGCCTCAAAATCATTTTGATCGTTCAAAGTTAAATATTCCCAAACACATCCAGTTATCAGATGATGAATTTAATGTACCAACAGAAATATCCATGCTTTTAGGTGCTGATGTTTATTTTAATATTTTAATTGATGGTCAACTTAAAATTCATAATGGTTTATTATTGCAAAATACTTTGTTTGGGTATACTATTGGTGGAAAGCAATTTGTTGATGATCATAAAAATAATTTAGTTACAAACTTGGCTATTTGTGATAGTAATAAATTAGAACTTGTAATGGAACAGTTTTGGCTCACTGAGATGATTCCCCAGTCAACAACAAAAGGCAGTAATGAATTTAAAAAATCAGAAAAATGCTTCCAGCAATCTGTTAAACTTGAAAATGACAAGTTTTGCGTTGATATGCCCTTAGCTTCCAAAATGGAAGAGTTGCAGCTTGGAGATTCATTCTCAGTGGCTCTTCAAAGATTTCTATCACTGGAGAAACGATTTAAACACAACCCTGTATATTTAGAAAAATATAAGAGCTTTATTGAAGAGTATGTAACGTTGGGGCATGCTAAAGCGGTGGATATAGGCAGCTATGATGTCCAAAATGGCACTGTTTATTTTTTAGCACACCATGCTGTTCTAAATGATGCGAGTCTGACCACCAAACTACGCGTGGTATTTGATGGTAGCATGAAGTCTCGAGCTGGTGTATCACTGAATGATGTAATGTTGAATGGTCCAGTTGTCCAGAGCGAACTCTTTGATATACTCCTACTTTGGAGAACATATTTATACACACTCACCTGTGACATTCAAAAGATGTTTCAAGGAATTCTTATCAACCCAAGCCAAACTTGTCTCCAAAATATTCTATGGCGTGATGATCCATGCAAACCCATCAGCTGTTTGCAGCTCCAGACTGTCACGTATGGTTTAAAGTCTTCTACCTTTTTGGCTACTCGTTGTCTGATAGAGCTGGCTCATAGATATCAAACTGAATTCCCACTTGCTGCTCAAGCCATGTTGTTAAACACTTATTGCGATGATGTTATTTGTGGTTCTGATAGTACTCATGATCTTTATCAGCTAAAACATGAACTTATTGCTCTTTTGAAAAAAGGCAGTTTCACACTTCATAAGTGGTGTTCAAACTACCCCAAAGCCATTAATGATCTCCCCAAGGAGTACAAATGTTTTGAAAAATTAGACATCAACAAAAACAATATTGTCAAGACACTGGGTTTAAAATGCGACATTTTAAATGATACATTTACCTTTACCTGTCCAATGATTAACAATGATGATAACAAGACCAAACGGTATATTCTGAGTTTCATTGGCAAAATGTTTGACCCGCTAGGCCTCATAGGTCCTATTATAGTTGTGGCAAAAATTTTCATGCAAACTTTATGGGCGATGAATTTAGACTGGGACAAAATATTGCCCCAAGAGCAGCTCAATGTTTGGGATAAATTTATTAAAAACTTAGCTTTAATGAATACAATTACTGTGCCAAGATATGTAAGTTCATGTGATGTGGATATCATAGAGTTGGTGGGATATGCTGATGCGTCTATGAAAGCGTTTGGAAGCTGTCTTTACCTAAGAACTGTTAAAACTGATGGTTCAGTTTTTGTTAATCTATTGTGCTCTAAGTCCCGTGTTGCCCCATTAAAGAAAAATTTAACAATTCCAAGACTGGAATTAAATAGTGCTCTCCTTCTCTCGCAATTAGTGAATAGGGTGTACAATATTTTAAAATGTAGATTCCCTAGTCTCACTGTTCACTTATATAGTGATTCTCAGATAGCACTAGCATGGATTAAATCTAAAAACATTAAGTCAAACCCATACGTAGCTAATAGGGTAAATCAAATAAAAATATTAACTTCACACTTTCAGTGGTCTTATGTCAGTACAGCTAACAATCCTGCTGATCTTCTATCAAGAGGTTGTGACCCATATAAATTAAAATCAAATGTGCTATGGTGGCATGGTCCTACAGAATTGTTAAATAAGGACTTTAAACACTCTGTAAGTAATGTTGAGTTACCCATTCCTTATGAAGCTGAAACAGAGATAGTAAATAACATATGTGAAGTCAATGAACTTTCTTCTAATAAAGATGAATCAGTTTTGAGTGATTTAATTGGAAAAATATCAGATTTTAATAAACTTCAGCGAATTGTTGCCTACATATTGCGCTTTAAACAAAATTGTTCTAAAAACATTAATAAAATGGATGGTTCCTTGACAGTACAGGAGCTTCGTGGTGCTTTGTTGGCGATTATTCGTAGTGTTCAAAGAAAACACTTTCCCAAAGAAATAGAGGGTCTTAAAAATAATTTACCTATCAAATCAGGATTATCAGGTTTACATCCTTTTTTGGATCAAGCTGGTGTGCTTAGAGTTGGTGGCCGTCTTCAGTGTGCGAAGGATATGGCATATGACAAAAAGCATCCTGCCATACTTCCTAAATCTTGTAATTTCACAGATATCCTAATTCGAAATGAACATCTGCGTTTGTTGCATGCGGGAGCTAGATTAGTGCTGAGCTCACTTTCGCAACAATTTTGGCTAATCAGTGGCATACGTGAAGTCAAAAAGGTAGTAAACAAGTGTGTCAAGTGCTTCCGCTTAAAGGCTGCAGCTGCACAGCAGCTTATGGGTTCTCTGCCACAAGAAAGGATTACGGCTATTAGGCCATTCAATGTGGTTGGGGTGGACTTCTGTGGACCCTTTAATGTAAAAGCTTCACGAATCAGGAAACCATTAATCACGAAAGGCTATGTGGCACTTTTTGTGTGTTTTGCCACAAAGGCAATCCACATGGAGCTGGTCAGTGATCTCACCACTGAAGCCTTTTTAGCATGCCTCAAACGTTTCATTTCTCGAAGGGGAATGCCAGAGAAAATTTTCTGTGACAATGCTAAAACATTTAAAGGCGCTGCCAATGAGTTACATAAGTTGTATAAATTGTTTATATCAAAAACTCACAAAGATTCTGTTAATAATTATTGTACTCCTAATTTTATTAAGTTTAAGTTTATCCCTAGTTACTCTCCAGAGTTTGGAGGTTTATGGGAGGCAGGGGTCAAAAGTTTTAAGTATCATTTTAAGAGAATTGTTGGAACTGTTGTCTTAACTTTTGAAGGTTTGTATACTGCTATCACGGAAATTGAAGCTGTGCTTAATTCAAGACCACTCCTTCCCATGAGTTCAGATGTTTCTGATTTTAAATATTTAACGCCTGGCCACTTCCTCATAGGAACCTCTATGATGAGTTATCCTGAAACTGACTTATCTAATTATTCTATCAATAATTTAAGATTTTGGAATGTTTTATGTAAAATTAAACAAGACTTTTGGAAAGTCTGGTCCGGGGATTATCTTACACAGCTGCAAAGCAGGCCAAAATGGCACCATATTATTCCAAATTTAAAAGAAGGAGACCTAGTCATCCTTCGTAGTGATAATACAGCTCCAATGACATGGCCCATGGCAAGGATTGTGAAGACAATACCTGGACCAGATGGTATAGTCAGAGTGGCAGAAATTAAGCTGCCAAATAATAAAACATATGTTAGATCTCTAAGAAAGTTATGTCCATTACCTATAAATTAAATTAAGTATAATTATGTATGTGTTTTGTAGCTTCTAAGTATAGTTTAATTGTTACAGCATTTATTATTTGCAAGGCCCCGGCCCAACTATGTTTAAGAATAATCTAAACATATAAGTGTTTGGTTTAAGGTGGCAACATTCATAGTTATGTTTAGTTTTTAAGTACTGGCAACATTTTAGTAGTTTAAGAATTTTTACTCGCTCTCGGTGCAATGTAACTTTGGCTCGTGTAATATAATTAATAATTTGGAAATACAGCAAACTAAAACAAATCTAGCATTTTATTATACACACATAATTCTACTAAATTATGCATGAATAAAATGCACTTAACCACTCTATATACATATCGTCTTCCGACGCTCGGGGAATACGACCGTTGCCGAACAATGACGAAGATTTCTATGCGCATCAGTGATGCCAGATCTACTGATTTAGCAGTAGATCTACCTGATTTTTAAAATATCTACTGATCTACTGCCATAGAGGAAATCTACCTGCTTTTTTTCAAATCAGATCGTATCATCTAGTTATTGACGACGTGTCATGTCATCTGGCCTACTAACATGACATTTGTTCAGCAACCGTAGTAAGTATCGAAAAATATTGGCGTGTTCTTTGTTTTTTAATAAAAATTGACGAAAATAAAAAGTCAAAGATCATGAGTAGTTTGGCTTGTGACGTCACATAGTACAGTACAGTAAAAAATGTATTAAAATGTGACGTCACACGAGTATTCGACGCACTGTATCGTCTTCATTTTTGTCCAATATTTTTTGGAAATCTATCTGACGGACTAATTTGATTTTTTTGTAATGTACCCTATTCAAGCTCAAGTCCTTTTTACCTCATGTGGGTATAACTTTCAAATCTACTGATTTTTCCTTCGATCTACTGCTAAAACTTTAATTTTTCTACTGATTTCTTCAGATTCCATCTGGCAACACTGATGCGCATTATCACTTTGGGAGACCTGTACCTAATTTGCGTGCGAACAATAATAATCATAATTTTTCGAACCGATTTGCACACGTATGTACTATACCGATATCGTACCAGCACAGCGAAGGAACTAGTATCGGAAAATATTACAGCAACGGTACTACACTATTCCACCATGACATAATAATGTAAACAAACGAATGAAATTATGAAATTAAAAAAAGGTCTGTAGGTCGAAAATAAGCCCAAATATGAACACTACAGCCATAAATTCACGATCCCTTAGCATTTTTTTCCTCAAAAGTGTATTACTATGTGTAATAATTCATGAAAACCGGCTACTAACCTGTGCAAAGACAATTGAGATTGATTTTCCTTCTTTCTTGCACCACACTTCATAACACAACACGCAGGCATGTTGAATAGCTGTTTTCCACCATATACGTGCAATTTTAAAGATAAACTCTTCGTAATTTTCTCACAAATCTCAATAAATGCAAAAGTAAACACTCATTTGACAGCAGAACTACCACAAAACTCGTCGCATAATATGGCGGATACGGCACTTACCTACAACTGTTACTACGTCACAACAAAATGTTGTCATTATGATCAGCAGCTGAAATATTGTTGTCTCTTTTATCAAATACGATTACCACATTAGATAGAATGAAGCAAAACGATATTTCACATTCTGTTTCGTATTTCACTCACATTTGTCTATGCAAATGTAGGTAAGAATATCGGGGCCCCTCCATATTTCTTTCTATCTCTATGGAGAAAACACATAAAACAAAGTAAATCTAAATATATAAAAGAAGAAACTGACTGACTGACTGACTGACTGACTGACTGACTGACTGACTGACTGACTCATCTATCAACGCACAGCCCAAACCGCTGGGTCTACAGATTCCAAATTTGGCAAGTAGGTTCCTTATGTAGTCTAGGGGTGCACTAAGAAAGGATTTTTCAAAATTCACCCCCTAAGGGGGTTAAACGGGGCTCCAAAGTTTGTATGGGAAAACAAGATTAGTTAGACTATTTTATTCGAAACTTCACAGGAGTGCTCCTATTGATAAATGAGTAGAAACGGGTTTCAGGGTTTTTCAGAATTCAACCCCTAAGAGGGGGAAATGGGGTGGCAAAGTATAAAAATCAATGCACAGCCCAAACCGCTGAGTCTAGAGATTCCAAATTTGGCACATTGGTTCCTCATGTGCTCTAAGGGTGCACCAAGAAAGGATTTTCCAAAATTCACCCCTTAAGGGGGTTAAACGGGGATCCAAAGTTTGTATGGGGAAACAAGATTAGTTAAGACTATTTTATTCGAAACTTCACAGGAGTGCTCTTATGGATAAATGAGTAGAAACGGGTTTCAGGTTTTTTCAGAATTCAACCCCTAAGAGGGGGAAATGGGGTGGAAAAGTATGAAAATCGATGCACAGCCCAAACCGCTGAGTCTAGAGATTCCAAATTTGGCATATAGATTCTTTATGAGATTTAGGGTTGCATTAAGAAATAATTTTTCAAAATTCACCCCCTAAAGGGTTGAAATGGGTGTCCAAAGATTACATGGGGAAATAGGATTAGTTAGACTACTTTATTCGAAACTTAACGGGAGTACTCCTATCGATAAATGAGTTAACATTTGTGTTTCAGGTTTTTTCAGATTTCAACCCCTAAAGGGGGAAACGGGGTAACAAAGCCAGAAATTCAAAATATGTATTGTTTTTATGGTGAATTGGGTCGGGTGTATTACAAAAACAACGATTTTAAGATTTAATGTGGCAGACCTGAAATACTACCATTCCCTGTTGGGGTGCGATGGGGTTGAAATGTCTAAAAATCAATATGGGTGTCGATAGCGAGATTATTAGGGGTGCTGATTACGAAAACGGCATTTATTTTGAGATCCAGATGATAATGATTGTGATTACGATGATGATGATTGTGATAATGATGACGATGATTGTGATGATGATGATTTTGATTACGATAAGATGAGATGATAATGATTGTGATTACGATGATGATTGTGATTAAGATGATAATGATTGTGATAACGATGATATTGATTGTGATAACGATGATGGTGATTTTGATAGTGATTTTGATTGAGATTGTGATGGTGATGGTGATTGTGATAGTTATTGTGATAGTGACGGTGATTGTGATTGTGATAGCGATGGTGATGGTGATTGTGATTGTGAAAGTGACGTTGATTGTGATAATGATGAAGATGATCGTGATTACGTTGATAATGATTGTGATGACGTTGACTTGTTGATGAAGTTGACTACCCAGTCTCTGAATGCAATGTGATAGTGATAGTGATTGTGATGGTGATTGTGATGGTGATGGTGATTGCGATGGTGATTGTGATGGTGATTGTGATGGTGATTGTGATGGTGATGGTGATTGTGATGGTGATGGTGATTGCGATGGTGATTGTGATGGTGATTGTGATAGTGATAGTGATAGTGATTGTGATGCTGATTGTGATGGTGATTGTGATGGTGATTGTGATTGTGATTGTGATTGTGATGGTGATTGTGATGGTGATTGTGATGGTGATTGTGATGGTGATTGTGATGATGATTGTGATTGTGATTAAGATGAATTTGGTTGAGATTACGATGATAATGATTATGATTACGATGATAATAATTGTGATAACGTGGATGGAGATTGTGATAATGATGATTGTGATTGCAATATTAATGTTTGTGATTACGATGATAATGATTGTTAAAGTGATGATAGTGATTGTGATCATGATTGTGATGGTGATTGTGATGTTGATTGTGATGGTGATGGTGATTGTGATGGTGATTGTGATGGTGATTGTGATTGTGATGGTGATTGTGATGGTGATTGTGATTGTGATGGTGATTGTGATGGTGATGATTGTGATGGTGATTGTGATGGTGATTGTGATGGTGATTGTGATGGTGATTGTGATGGTGATTGTGATGGTGAATGTGATGGTGATTGTGATGGTGATTGTGATGGTGATGGTGATTGTGATGGTGATTGTGATGGTGATTGTGATGGTGATTGTGATGGTGATTGTGATGGTGATTGTGATGGTGATTGTGATGGTGATTGTGATGGTGATTGTGATGGTGATTGTGATGGTGATTGTGATGGTGATTGTGATGGTGATTGTGATGGTGATTGTGATGGTGATTGTGATGGTGATTGTGATGGTGATTGTGATGGTGATTGTGATGGTGATGGTGATTGTGATTGTGATTGTGATTGTGATTGTGATGGTGATTGTGATGGTGATTGTGATGGTGATTGTGATTGTGATGGTGTGTGATAATGATTGTGATTACGATGATAATAATTGTGATAACGATGATGGTGATTATGATAGTGACTTTCATAGTAATTGTGATGGTGATTGTGATAGTAACGGTGATTGTGATGGTGATAGCAATGGTGATGGGGATTGTGATGGTGATTGTAATTGTGATGGTGATTGTGACAATAATTGTGATAATGATGGTGGTTGTGATAGTGATGGTGATTTGAAGGTGATTGTGATAATGATGGTGATTGTGATGATTGTGATAAAAATGGTGGTAGTGATAGTGATGGTGATTGTGATAATGATTGTGATAATGATGGTGGTTGTGATAGTGATGGTGGTTGTGTTAGTGATGGTGGTTGTGTTAGTGATGGTGGTTGTGTTAGTGATGGTGGTTGTGATAGTGATGGTGATTGTGATGATACTAATAAATTGTGATGATTATTAAATTTGGCACATAGATAGTTTATAACCTGGATTAACATATAGGACACTATTTATCCCTTTAGTATGATTCAGTGGGACAGTTACCGAACTGCACGCGGGCGAAGCCGCGGGCAACAGCTAGTAATCACATAAAGTAAGAGAGAAGAGAATCGAAAGCCATCTTCCACAATGTTCTGCAGACAAATTTTAAGTTTTAGAACGAAAACAAGTCAAAATCGTGGGAGAACAGGCTCTGATTGAAGCTGAGATTGCAGAACTGCAGCCTTCTATTATGAGAAGCTTTACTGTTAAGCACTTGATGCTTATTACCATGGTATATGGTAAAATCACTTCACAGCTATCAAATACCTCATCGCAGACTTGTGATGTATGTAAAGCTACTCCTTCAGAAATGAATAAGTTGGAGAAAAGTCATAGCATTATCATAAAAGTCATTAGCAGGCTATAAACTTACGTAAGTATAAGTAATTCGATCGGCAACTTCATTTAACCACGTCATAGATTTGAAAAATCTCTTATCAAAAATTAAAAACAAATGCTACGTGCAAAGCGGCAACCAAAGGCGTATAAATTAAACGTCATCCTGATCGCCGTGTATGGTACAATAGGTCGTATGAGCAAAAGCCCTTCAGTTCCATTCAGTTTCAAAAAAATCTACTTTAAATGTGTTTTCTCCCATACAAAAAAAACGCAAATTATTTTTTCTCACACGTAGAGTTACTAATACCACCCATACGTTGATATAACGTAAAGGGAGGTATACCAGAGCCATTGCAATTTTTTGAATTCCTGACTATGAGTTTCTATGAGTATGGAGCTCGATTTCCGGACCATTGTGCGCCGCCGTCGCGACGCTGCATTTCAAGCAAACCCGCGTAAAATCGTTTTTCCGTAAACGCGCTCATACATTGCCATACTGTGTTTGAATTGAAAGCGGTCCACACCGCACGACGCGCCGTGTCTCCAAATGAGCACGTAAGTTACTGTGTATGTTACCCTAGCAGAAAAGTGTCTCCTAGAGTTATATGAGTGGAACGTTTAATTAGTGCCTTAACTGCTGTCAATGTGCCCCCACATAAAACCCCACATAAAGAACGTTGTGTTAGTTACCTATTAGTGATTTTAACTTAAAAAATAAAGAACTTTAATTATAAACAAAGTTTCATCCCCCTTTTCACCCCTTAAGGGTTGAAATTCTAACAACACCGTTGCGTTGGCTTCCAACCATAAGCCTAGGTAACAAATTTAGTGTTTTTTTACATCTAAAATTAAGGACTATATACTACTTCATCCCCCTTTTTAACCCTTCGGAGGAGTAATTGTGAAAAACGCTGAGACACGTATAAATTAATTTTCTATCGTCAGCCTAAACACAAAATTTAAAGATGTTAACTTTAAAACTGACGATTATACATACAAACTTTCATCCCCTATTTAACTCCCTTAGGGGTTGAATTAAAAAAAAATCCTTGTCTACATTATAAAGGGAAACTCTGTGCAAAATTTTAGCTTTCTAGGTCCAAGGGTTTGGGCTGGGCGTTGATGAGTCAGTCAGTCATTCAGGACTTTTGTTTTTACCCGACTGCGCCAGAACGATGGTCATGATTTTCGAGAGTATGTATGTATAGACGTATGTAGGTATGTATAATTGTTTGGCACGCTCTGTGGCCTGAACGACTCGATGGATTTTAGCTTGAGAGGTGTCGTTAGATTCATATTTATTGTGAGAGTGACACTGGGTATATAAAAAAAAATGGCGGTTGTTTGGCGCCAAATTCAAATGTTTGGCACGCTCTACAGCCTGAACGGCTTGATAAAGATCTCATCATTTTAAAATGGTATATCTAAGTAACTAAAAAGTGGAAAATAAAAAAAAAAAACGACTGCGTAAAAAAAACTAATCATTTTGAATAAAAACTGAAAATAATAAAACAAGTTCAGTAGAGAGGACATATTGACTGCAACAGTCGGGATACATTAAATAATCCAGACTAAAATCATTACAACCAATATGGGTCCCGACTGTGAAAATTATTAGTTATTTTTTACGCAGGCGGGTTTTTTTATTTTTTTTATTTGTATAGATAGATAGATAGATATGACATTGTACCTTACCATTTGAGTAGCCATGAAACCATTGATGAATAAGTTTTCTTGAACTAATGCAAGTAAACACCTTATTCCTCACTGAACTGTCGATGACTGTCTGTCGATCATTTTCTTCTGAAACACAAAAAAAGGGAAGTAGGTATTTCTAATAATAAGTATCTAAAACTATCAGGTAAGCCCGCTTAACAGTTACCTATTCCTAATATTTGGTTGGTTTAAAGTCAAATAATTTATTTCAATTAGACCAGGGATCCCCAAACTATTTTGGACAAGTGACCCCTTTTCCAAAATGAACTGTTACCTCAGACCCCCATGGCCAAATTACCTACTTTTAAGATCAACCCCCTTATTCATAATGGTCCGCTAACTTAAAACAGCTGCTACAGAGTGTTATTTTTCATTCTGATTTAGGTCAATAGAAGAAGACAGAGTGAGAATTTATTAGCAATGCTTTAAGTAGCAGACTATTATGAATAAGGGGGCCTATCTTTCGTTTTTTCTCATTGATAAAAAATACCTAGGTACTAAAGTACCAATTGGAAAATTTTGCACTTGGTTAAGTGAGTAAAGTTGACTTCATTTTCTCATCAAAATTTAACAAAGTAAAAAGACATACAATTCAATAAATATCAAGTTTAATTTATAATGATTATTACAAATTAGGTACTTAAAGAATCTTAAGTAGGTAGGAAATTATATTTAAAAAAGTATTCATTCGCAAAGAGAAAATAAAACATTCAGTGTGATGGATGAACCTGGTGACTATCTACTAATCTAGCTACATCCGGTTCAATATTGGTGAGTTGCAGCCTTAAATCTCCACGTTCGTTGATTTTCAAGCGGTTTCTTTGTTTCGTCAAAATGTTTGTTACCACACTGAAGCTTTTTTCAAATAGGTATGATGATGGAAAAGCGATAAGGTATTTTTCAGCAATGTTCCACAATGTAGGATCAGTATCCTACATTGTGGAACATTGCTGAAAAATGTTTCAATGTTGCGTTGCAACCAGAACTTCTGATAGCCTTGCTTGAACTTCTGCTTAAGCTCTTCGTCTGTGCTGATGGTAATCAACACTTCTTGCATTATCACATTGGCTTCTTCTATGGCTGTGGTATTGTACAGATTTATTATCCATTGAGGAATTTGTAAATTTAAAAGATCCTCAAACCTCTCCGTAAAATCCTTGTGTAATGCGTCCAAGTGAGTGACATATAATAAAATGTCATCATCTTGACGCATTTCGTAATTTTGACAAATGCAGAAACTATTGTTGTAATGTAAAGTAATTGATAAAAGTAATTGAAAAAAATAAAATGATGATATGATGAGTTATAATTAGGGTTGCCATTATTATTGAGAATTAATGAGAATATTCGGTTTATTATAATAAAAAATCAATGGAAAACATCGACAACAAAAACAATTCACTCCAATCATGATAAATTAATCGAAAACCAGTTCAATTACTGTTGAGAAGAACCACCAGGAATAGGTTTCTATTTCTTCGTCCAGTCATATTTTGACGTAGACTTTACTTTATTGACAAATGTCTTTTGACATGTTCGTAAAATTGGGCGCATGTCATTTTAAAATTAAAATGGCAAATTAGAATTGCTTCAACTGTGTCAATCAATAATCTATTTCTTTCGTCCGTCCATTGGGCTGTCATTAGAGAAAATATTCTCTCAACATTTGCGTTGTGGGTGGGAATAGCAAATACATATTTACATAACTTTAAGCCTTTAGTACGTGTATATTGAAATATTGATAAACGGGACAAAAACGGGACAAGTAACAATACGGGACATGATACTTAAATACGGTAACAGTCCCGTATATACGGGACGTATGGCAATCCTAGTTATAATACCTATATCTTTGAGTTTTATAAATCACGTGTTTCATTTTTTTGCAAAAAAAAACCCTAAGCTTGACTATGGATAGTATGGATGATATTCATAAAACCAATTTGAACAAAGCAAGTTTGAGAATGACAATTAATTTCAATTTATCCTCTAGTATGTTTTGTTTAAGGGGCTACCCCATGGCACACTAGCGCCACTTTAGTAAAAAAATTTGAACTCGTTAAATACACAATTAATATAAAATCTGATAGACAAAATCAATGCTTTAGAGTTCTAGATTATTGACGTCTATTTAATTCATTAAAATATACTACACTGTAGTTACAGTTAGAAAAATTGCTAAAAACGGCCGTTTTTTTCCATTTTGTATCTGTAACGACAGCGAGCTATGTTTCAATGAGATAGGCAGACGTAAATAATTTACAAGACCAAAAGATTGATTTTGTCTATCAGATTTTATATTAATTGTGTATTCAACGAGTTCTGATTTTTTTACTAAAGTGGCGCTAGTGTGCCATGGGGTAGCCCCTTAAAGGGCGCGGCTACAATGACTTATTATGGTAATATGAAATGTTACGTCATTAATTGTAAACATTATTATATGAACTGAGAATCTGAAGTTGTAAAAGTGTGTTTTACATTTAATTTAGGTGAAACATTTAAAGAAAGTCATGAAAGTAAGGGTGGGATTAGAAAGCTACATTTACATTTTTTTTTCTACAGTAACATAGGCTATATTATCCCCGTACTCCCACGGGAACGGGAACTACGCGGGTGAAACCGAGTGACGTCCGCTAGTATTAAATGTAATGTCAATTACACTAAACTTTTGACCAAGACTTTGGTGTAGAATAAATTAATGATAAAAACTTACCTCTATGAAAACCGGCTACATTTCCCAAACACACATAAATTAAAGTCACGGAACAAACAATATAATTCATTGTTCCAAATAAAAATTATATAAGTACAACAAGTACACGTTCCTTTTTCACAATAAAAATATCAATAAGTTCGTTTAACGCTTCACAAAATCATTCTTGTGGTATCTGAAACATTATACCAAAATACAATGAAGTATTTATTAGTACACACTTAAATAAACGACTAAATTTAGAAAGTATCCCAATTAATAAAATTTAATTACGTCGTTAGCAGAGTATTGACAATTTGATATTGCAAACACGGATACTATTTTCGAACTGTTCATGGTGTGCTAATTATAATTTATTGCGTCGATTTATCCTGTTGTATATATTTGAGTCAATGTAAGTCAAAGTAAGTGTAATGAAAATGAATGTCACAAAATGAAAAGAATGTAATGTTATTAAATTGATGTAATGTATTTTGAAATGGATGCTATGTAATGTTATTAAATTGATGTAATGTATTTTTTAAATGGATGTTATTAAATTGATGTAATGAAATGAATGTAATGGTATGAATGAAAGTTATGGAATGAATGTAATGTTATTAACAATGTAATGAAAATAATGTAATATAAGTAATGTAATGTTGATATTGTAAGGTTGATAATTCATGTAATGAAAAATGTAATGCTGATATGATTTGTTACAATTATGATTAATCAAGTTTATATGTTCTATGTATTTATGGTAGAATTATAGGCTTTTTTATTATTATTTTTTTATATATCTGAGTCAACATCCCCAGAGGATGTCCAGTTGGAGGGGCGACACCGGGGATAGGTTTGGGATTTAAGTTGCAAACTCATCATCATCATCTGCCTAGCCTTTTCCCAACCATGTTGGGGTCGGCTTCCAGTCTAACCGGATACAGCTGAATACCAGTACACAGTTTACATGGAGCGACTACCTATCTGACCTCCACAACCAAGTTAGTACTGGGGAATACGATACCCTTTGGTAAGACTGGTTGTCAGACTTTTTGGGCAACTGACATACACGTAACGACTGTTAAAGATCTACAAATGACAGGCGGGACCAACGGCTTAACGTGCTTTCAGAGGTACGGAGGAAACTTGGTATGTTCTGGGTGGTCCCCCATCCACAGACCAACCTATAAGCACGGCTTAACCTAAAGTTCGACCCAGCGGCTGTTATTATTTTGCCACGAGCTCCTCAAGTTCAAGTTGCGAACTAAAGATACTAAAAAAATAAATTAATAGTAAAAAAAAACATGTTTAAAAAAACTTTTTGCAAAAAATCAAACCGTCTTCAAAAATACAAAAAAAGTGAAAAATAACTTTAGCTTCAGAAGTCGGTGACTTTTGTTTGTTTGATTCAGTTTTTTTTGCCACCGACTTCAGAATCTAAAGTTATTTTTACCCGACTGCGCCAGAAGGAGGGTTATATTTTTCGAGAGTATGTATGTATGTATGTATAATTGTTTGGCACGCTCTGTGGCCTGAACGGCTCGATGGATTTTAGCTTGAGAGGTGTCGTTAGATTTGTACTTACTGTGAGAGTGACACTGGGTATTCAAAATAAAAAAGAAACTAAGTGGCGGATTTCTGGCGCCAAATTCAAATGTTTGGCGTGCTCTGCAGCCTGAACGGCTTTGAGAAAGGGCTCATCATGAGGATTTTAAAATGGTATATCTAAGTAACTAAAAAGTGTAAAATAAAAAAATAATAATAAAAAAAATTAAAAAACCCGACTGCGTAAAAAATAACGAATAATTTAAAATAAAAACTGAAAGAAGTAAAACAAGTTCAGGAAACAGGACATATTGACTGCAATAGTCGGGACCCTTTAAATAATCTAGACTAAAATCATTACATCCAATAAGGGTCCCGACTGTTGCAGTCAATATGTCCTGTTTCCTGAACTAGTTTTTTATTTTTTTGATCATACTAAAGGGATAAATAGTGTAGCATGTAGGATACATGTTAATCCAGGTTATAAACTACGTATGTGCCAAATTTCATAATCATCACGATTATAATCATCACAATCGCTATCACAATCACCATCACTATCACCATCATTATCACTGTCACAATCACCATCACCATCATGGTTATCACAACAACCATCACCATCACTATTCCAATCACAATCACTATAACAATTATTATCACAATCACCATCATCGTTAACACAATCATCACAATAAATCAACAATAATCCTGTATAGAAATCGAATCCGCCATCTTTTGGATCTAAAAATAAATGCCATATTCGTAATCAGCACCAATGATAATCTCGGAATCGACACCCATATTGATTTTTAGATATTTCGACCCCATCGCACCCCAACAGGGGATGATGGTATTTCAGGTCCGCCACATTATATCTTAAAATCGCTGTTTTTGTAATACACCCGACCCGATACACCATACAAACAATACCAATCCTATTTCCCCCTTTAGGTGTTGAATTCTGAAAAAATCTGAAACCCATTTCTACCCATTTATCGATAGGAGTACTCCTGTGAAGTTTCGAATAAAACAGACTAACTAATCTTGTTTCCCATACAAACTTTCGACTCCCGTTTCACCCCCTTAGTAAATTTTGAAAAATCCTTTCTCAGTGCACCGTTAGACCTCATACGAAACCTACGCTTGCTAAATTTTAAATCTCTAGACCCAGTGGTTTGGGCTGTGAGTTGATTTTCAGACGTTGTCACCCCATTTCTCCATATTAGGAGTTGAATTCTGAAAAAACCTGAAACACAAATGTTTACTCATTTATCGATAGGAGCACTCCTGTTAAGTTTCGAAGAAAATAGTCGTAACTAATTTTATTTCCCCATGTAAACTTTGGACCCCCGTTTCAGCCCCTTAAAGGGTGAATTTTGAAAAATCCTTTCTTAGTGCACCCCTAAATCTCATAAGGGACCTATGTGACAAATTTGGAATCTCTAGACAGAGCGGTTTGGGCTGTGCATTGATTTTTATACTTTGTCACCCCATTTCCTTCTCTTGGGGGTTTAATTCTGAAAAAACCTGAAACAAAAATGTTTACTCAATTATCGATAGGAGTACTCCTGTTAAGTTTCGAATAAAACAGTTTAACTAATCTTGTTTCCCCATACAAACTTTGTAGCCCTTTTTGACCCCCTTAGGGAGTGAATTTTAAAAATCCTTTTCTAATGCACTCCTTGACCACATAAAGAACCTACTTGCCAAATTTGGAATCTGTGGACCCAGTGGTTTGGGCTGTACGTTGATATGTCAGTCAGTTTCTTCTTCTTTTATATATCTTTACTCGACTGCGCTAGAAGGAGGGTTACTGTATAGATTTTATATAAAATAGAAGTAGCCTAAGTTACTCCTCATTTCATTAGCTATCTGCCAGTGAAAGTCCAGTCAAAATCGGTCTCGCCGTTCCAGAGATTAGCCGGAACAAACAGGCAATAGACAAATATTGAAAAAAAAAATATGTTGGTCTATGTACCCTATATACATTCATATGCATGTAGTAAAATGCGGTTGTTTTAATATTACAAACAGACACTTCAATTTTATTTATTTGTACAGATAAAGCCCCCTTTTCATCTTCAACTCCCTTAGGGGTTGGAATTTTTGAAAACACCGTTGCGTAAGCTTCCAACAATAAGCCTAGATAATAAATTTAGTGAGTTTGCTTCGAAAATTAAGAACTTTCCATAAACAACTTCATTTTCCTTTTTAACTTTTCGGGGGTGGTATTATGAAAAACGCTGAGACACTTATCAATTAATTTTTAATCATCAGCCTAAACAAAATTTGAAGATCCTAACTTTAAAACTGACGGACTTTCATACACAACAGCTTCATCCCCTTTTTAATTGGGGGTAGAATTATGAAAAACGCTGAGACACGTATCAATTAATTTTTAATCATCAGCCTAAATACAAAACTTGAAGATCCTAACTTTAAAACTGTCGATTTTCCATAAACAACTTTATCCCTCTTTTTAACCCTTTGGGGGGGAAATTATTAAAAACACTGAGACACGTATAAATTAATTTTTAATCGTCAGCCTAAAAACAAAACTTGAAGATCTTAACTTTAAATCTGTCGATTTTCGATACACAAATTCATCCCCCTTTTTAACCCTTCGGGGGTGGAATTGTGAAAAACGCTGAGACACTTATCAATTAATTTTTAATCATCAGTCTAAACACAAAATTTGAAGATCCTAACTTTAAAACTGACGATTTTCCATATACAACTTCATCCCCCATTTTAACCCTTTGGGGGTGAAATTATCAAAAACACTGAGACACGTATAAATTATTTTTTAATCGTCAGCCTAAAAACAAAATTTGAAGATCTTAACTTTAAAACTGACGGACTTTCATACACAACAGCTTCATCCCCTTTTTAACCCCTTGGGGGTAGAATTATGTAAAACGCTGAGACACGTATCAATTAATTTTTAATCATCAGCCTAAACACAAAATTTGAAGATACTAACTTTAAAACTGACGATTTTCCATAAACAACTTCAACTCCCTTTTTAACCCTTCGGGGGTGGAATTGTGACAAACGCTGAGACATGTATCAATTTATTTGAAATCATCAGCAAGAACGACCTAAAAATAAGCGTGTATAAACAGATCATTCCCACTAGTTCTACTACACAGTTCTACGGTAGAACTAGTGGGATTTCTTTTTCCCAGAACCTTCGTCTGTGGATCGGACGCCGTTGTTTAAATATTGTGTCTACTTCGCTAACAGTTGAAGGGATAAAAGGGAATGGGCAATAATAATTTACCACGCCGGCCCAGTATGGGTTGTTAGATATGACAATGTCTTCGATTTTTTGGTTCTAGGGCATGCTGTTTCACGATGTTTTCCTTCATCGTTTTTGAGACCAGTGGTGATGAAATGAATTACACAAAGTAGTGCCACGGTAATATTATGATACAGTACTTTGACTCGGCCGCATGATAGAAATAAATGCCTACAGCCGCGCGGTACGTAAACATGCGTTAGGGCTGCCCGTCTCCAGCATTTTAATTACATTTGCCTACTTTCTGTTTCTATTTAGTTTTGTGATTGTAAATATCCTTTTTATATAAATAAATGAAATACTTTGTCTAGTGAATAGGAAGTGTTAAATAAAAATACGTGTTGTTTTATGATATACCACGTCTTTGCTTTGAATACCACGGCTTTACTTTGAATTATGCAAACTAACAAAACACACATGCACCGAAGTTTTAACACAAGCGTAAGTAGATAGGTACCTACCGTATCATGATTCATTCAGAACCGCATATAACTACCTTTTTCACTCGTCTCAATAACTTTCCGGTACTCTGTTCGATTTATGTATTAATCCAAACACATTTTTTTTGTGAGATAAAAGGAAATACTTATCCATTAAAAAGACACACATTATGTACCTACCTAATAGTAAGTAAAATTATTTTATAGTCTTACCTTTCAGAGTTTCCAGGTAATTTAATAAAACTTATGTCTGGATGCGTTATTGACGAATTCATACAACCAAAAACAGCACAATACTTCCTACTCGTCATATTAACTGATTTTTAGACACCGTCCGTTCGACACTGCGGTACAGCCGTGACTGTCTGCGCCCCGGGCGCACCCCGAGATCGAGGCGCGTAGGTATAGCTCGCGTTTCGTCCGTTTGTATGAAGTCGGAGTACTGTATATACTGTGTAGTGCGCCTGCCTGGGTTCGAACCTACGACTGACTGTTCGTGAGTCGGGGCCGCCACCACTTGGCCACCGGTACTCTCCTTCGTGTGTGATTGGGCTTAAATAATGACAAGGAGCAAATCCCTTTGATTTTGCACTTTCCACTCAGAGAGCTGCAACTTATTTCCACAAGGTCTAAGCTTATTAACTCAACCTACCCATAAACCAGTATCGATCACATTTCTTGGGTGTTAGTAGGTGCATATAACGTAGGCATACGGGTTTGGCACGCGAAGCTCCAGTGCATCGATTTTGCCCATTTTTGGCTGCGAGCCAGGCCAGCACTGCTTCCTCAAGGTCACGAGAATAACTATCTGTTTTTAGTACCTAGTGCCTAGTTTTAGGTTTTGTCTTGTAGGCTATGTTTGGTTGAAATAGTTTTTGTTGGTAATGTAATAGTTGGTGTTCCAGGATGGAATGCTCAATATCGTGTCCTGCGTGTTCCGTTGTCTGCAATCAAAGGACGCTTAGGAGTGCGGCGCAATCTGGTAATCAAATTCTGGGCCGACTTTAGGTTGCTATCACTAAAAAATGCTTCTAAAAACTCGCTTCCACGCTGTCTAATTAGTAATGTCA
This sequence comes from Xestia xanthographa, assembly GCA_905147715.2. Taxonomy (NCBI): domain Eukaryota; kingdom Metazoa; phylum Arthropoda; class Insecta; order Lepidoptera; family Noctuidae; genus Xestia; species Xestia xanthographa. The sequence continues at coordinate 27,187,358 of LR990644.1, read as the reverse complement.
CAACAGACTGGTGGCGCGGCGTTGCCATGTTTGCTATCGACACAAGTTCTCAAATGGGCCAATAAAGGAACCATTATTTTTTCGCCTCTAAGCTAGAAAAGCTCAAACTGTGAAAAAGAAGCGACATGATTGGTTAATTTCACACACATCCCACGCTACGCATCTTCGTTCATCTCTGGTGGAAATGTAACTTCTTCTACGCTCTTTAGCAATAGATATAAATGGTGGAAGATTAATAAGTTTGGTAGAACAAAAGAACTCGCCAAAGTCAAAAAGTCCCAAAAACTAAAATATTCAATGTTTTTGGGGTTGCCAACTAAAACGAACCAAAATGGTCAAATGTCATTCGGAGGACCCCAATGTCGACGGCTAGTTAAAGTCTCTATTAAAAATATCGCTATTTCTACTTTTCATGTTTATGGGGAAAATCTGGGAAAATACCCTAAAAATAGGGAACATTTTTACACCAGGTAACTGAAAAGGTAACTTGAAAAACAGCGATAAAAACGGACATTTCGCTAATAAATTATTAATTTATGGAAAAACTATTAATTTTTTACTATTTTTTTTTATATAAATATAAACTAGACTATATTTCCTTTCCAACAAGCCCATAAACTTGTGAATACCTCATCACAAACGTTAAAAAAAGGTAATTAGAAACTAGGTACTCACTGTTTGTTTACATCTGGGTACTGACTCTGGGCTGCCGCTGTTGGGCGAAATGGTCCTCATACAAAACACTTTTTGGTTTAAATAGTTGAACAATCTAATCATCTCACTAATTAAACACTAGTTTTCCCATTTCACACACGTTTTAATCACTAAATCACGTATTTCTTCACACTACACAATCACTGTAGGTACCTATAACTACTGCATTTTCACAGGCGAAATACTGCAATTTTGCGATTCGGAACCTAATTTGTGTTATCATAATACGATAGCACAACTTCTCACGAAGATTTTAAGGTATAACACTGTTTTCCAATAACAAATACGTAACTCGTAATTACTTGAAGTGTGACACTAACGCTAAAACGATGACGCAAAAAATGGCGCGCTCCGTTGACATAAGTTTGTTACTTTCATTGTGACACTTGTTGACGGATTATAGCTATGGTTTTTGGTATGGAGTTGAGGAATATTGTAGAGATGGGAAGTAAATAAGCCTATTCACGAATAAAGCACGTTTAGTCGATTATTCATTGATTAATTGACGGGGTATTTTATAAATGTTACTGGGTCACTAAGGTACCCGGACGCGGTTGGGGGTACGCACCTACTGGGTCACGTACCCGGACGCTGTTTAGTGGAACACAATCCAGTCGGGGGATGCCAACTGTTCCATTTATCGTGTCGAAAATTGGGATTTTTCGTCATTTTTACAAGATGGCTGCCACACTGTCCGCCATCTTGTTTTTCTAAAAAGTCACAATTTTCCTGAAATCTCAAGGGTACAGGCCACAGACTGGTGCACTTGGTGTTGCCAACTTTTGAGTTTGGTAGAACAAAAGAACTCGCCAAAGTCGCGTCTGACCCGAAAATTCAAGCCCCAATGGCTCTCGGGGGTGCCAGCTGAAAGTGATGAAAATGGTCAAATGTCATTCGAATTCGAGGGACTCCAAAGCGACATTATTGGTTAGTTTCACACACATCCCACGCTACGCATCTTCGTTCATCTCTGGTGGAAATGTAACTTCTTCTACGCTTTTTAGCAGTAGAAATAAATGGTGGAAGATTAATTCTACCATCAATACTGAACAAAACAAGCCCTCGAAATATTTTATGCCAAGTTAAGAAAGCGTTCCATTATACATTACATAAAAAAATAATAGTATAAATCATTTTTAACTCATTAAATAAATACTATTGTCTTGTAAAGTTTAACATTCCAAAGTACCACTTAATTATAATGGATAAATTCTATTTTCTTGTAAAATTTCAAATTCAAAGGTGCCTGTTTTAATGGCCTAATTAAATTAATGTTTTGACTTTGACTTTGATTACCTAGACACAATAATGATGTTAAAATGCAAGTTATCTGCGACTTGGCGTCTCAAGTTCTCTTGAAGATTGGCCTACTGCCAGACACCAACAAATCAGATGATTGAATTTTCTATCAACTTATGTAAAGTGCACTTTTTCACTACTTCGCGCCCGTGTACGTTTTATAAGAGGATGAATTTTATAACTAAGCAAAAATGTATGACTATGCCTTCTACAACTAAAGGCTGCTTTACACCGGGGCAACCCTGTGCGGCATTGCAGCATGCTTCATATTGTGGCGTGCGTCAAGTGGTATGCTAGAAATAACCCACATATGCGGCAATTGCAGTATGCGGCAGCCTATTTTACGCCGAGGCAACATCGTGCCTAGATAATTTTCAATGCATCGTAAAACATAACCTAATAACTGAATGACGCACCAAAAATGTAGCATGTGATCTATTGTGTTTGGATAGAAGATGCGACTGGCTGCGACAGTCTGCCACATGAAGGAGTTGCCATGCCACACGATTCTTGTTTCAATGTGCAACATTTTAAATTATTGTAGCATGCGCACTTGTGGCATGCCGCTAAGCCGCACGGTGTTGCCTCGGTGTAAAGCAGCCTTAAAAAGGTCAATCAATAAGTGTGCCTACCTGCTTACCTACGTTGTACCTATTATAAGTTGCAGGGCTCCAGTTATTGTAATAAATAAAGGGAAATTATAAGTCTAGCCACAAAATTATTGATTGGACACGTGATTAAACTTCTAATTTTATAACTAAGCAACGGGAAAGTGACATAGCCTCTAATAAACTAATTCGTCTTTTTTACAATGCCAACTAAATATTCTATAGAAAGCGTCAAGAAATGATCATCAATTATTGTGACATGTCCTTCTTATTTATACATTGCCACCTAATTTACTAACTCGGCCACGGATTTTACATCTCGTCACCATTTTACGTTTTACAGCTTCAACGCAATATCCTCAAAAAAATATAATTCAAGCTTCTACAGAAAGCATAGATCATATTCTTTTATCGTGAAAATAGCCACTGTATGATTTGGCGCGAGTACGCGAGACGACAGCGACCGGCCATTTGCACCAATCAGAGAGCGCCATTCATGTAACGACGAGTTGAGTTGATCACGTGTAAATAAAGTCTTTTATTTTGGGGGAAAATATAATGACCACCAAAAATAACTTTGTGACCACTAACATCTATCACCTAAAATATCAATTGATCACCAAATTTAGTAAATTGAACACCAAATTTTAATGAGGTGGTTGATGACAAACTAGTTTTGCCTAGGCCAACTTGGGGCACCCCGACACGGATAGATTAGGTTAGAAGGGTTTGGCGGTGTCGAATGAGCGAGCGAAGCGAGCGAATAGACCCGGTCGACCGGGTCTCCCTCGACTCGGATGCAAGAGCATAACAGTTCAATTTCTGGTGATCATTAACTAATTTTAACTCTAATTTTAACTATTTTTGGTTCTCATTTCACGCTAAAATGGGTATTAATTTTGGTGATCATTTACTATTTTTGGCAATCAAAAGTGATTTTTTTGCCGTTACATTTGACTAAATCTGGTGGTTTGTTAAACATAAGCCTTTTATTTTGTCTCTCCTCAATAGCTTTTGGGGTAATATTAGTGGTCAATATACTATTTGATGACATTTTTAGCAAAATTTTGACGATCAATTAATATAGGATGAGTTACATTTTAAACGTACTGAGTTAAAAAATTTGAAGCTAAATAAATATATTTTTTGATGTCATTTAATAGTATTTTAGAAGTTTACTGTTAGAATGTATGTTACAAATATAGATGCTAAAAAATAACCATCATGCTGAGTTGTATTTAGAGTGGTTTACATAGAAGATAACTAGTGGCTAAGATAGTATTATTTAGATGCTCGTTAATTGTGGCTGACTTAGTAATTTAGAAGGCAACATACATTTTTGGAGGCGAATAATGATATTAAAAAGAAGCTTGTTTAATTAGCACCCATAAATAAACTTTAAAAGTAAGCTTTAAGGTGAATGCTTCAAGGTTACAAAAAAAAATACTTTTCCAAGGTCAAAATCATTCTTGCACCTCTAAGAACGTGGAGGTTTGTATTGATGATTTTGATGATTATAATTATGTAACTACATACGTCTTCTAGTCGCAAACAATATTTTAATCAACATACAACTTAACACTGGTGGTGATAAGTTGGGATAGCGGTTCGAAGGACCTCCCGGGGTTGTAAATTTTGGCGGGAAATTAATGTATGCGGGATAGAATGTTGCCGGCACGCAGTTTTTATGTAGGGAAACAAGGACTTACTTGGAAGCTGATGATAAGATGATCGCCTGGGAAGATGGCTGATGCCGCTGGAGGTGCTGAAGCCCAGCAAATTGCAAAAAACGTAAGAAAATTTGAATTTCGCGGGCTACCCTGGAGCATCAGGCTTAACCTCTCAATGGGTCACTGGTCACTGTATTATTTTATTTTCAACACACTTGCTCATAAAATAGCTCTAATTTCACCGCAATAGGGTATTTTACTCTTTAAGAGAAAAAATCTAAAAATATATTATTGAGATAGCTTAGGCAAAAAGCAGCCGGAAAACGTTAGTTTTAGATAATAAAATAGCAACATAAATACCTATTAAAATTAAATTCAAAGGTTTCAGCTTTTTTAATCTGTTTCATAACACTATTATAGTAGTCGCCATGTTATTACGTCATACGGCTATGTCAACATAGAAGTGTCACCTGTCAACTTCAAGTATCACTGCATTTGTTTACACAGCCAAGTGACGTCATAACCACAGACCAATATGGCGTCTACTGCGTCCTGCGTTTTCGTCAAATTATGCGCGAAATTTGAAAACGAAAAATTTAAATGCATTTTTAGTTCACATAACGATTGAATTAAAATGTTTGTGAAAGAAAGCTTTTCTGTGACGTTTTTTTTCGAACGGCCAGTAAGCTAAATGTCAAATAGACAGAGATAGCAACCTACCGATACCTTTTGGTAGGTTATTAAAAATGGTCGTTACACAATAAGACGAATCGTGAACAAGTAAGAAAAACTTTGATTTTTTACAATCCAGCAAATAATGCCTTTGAAGTGAATTGATGGAGGAGTAATTTACTAACTAGTATCATATTCATAAAAAGTATATAGAAGACACTCTTAATAGTTAAATGGACAAACCGCAAAATTCAAAAACTTTCAGCTGACTTCAAAAGACAAACCATAGTGTAATAAAACAACTGTAGCTCCAATCAACTCTTGAGTATATTCAAATCCAAGTATTTCAGTCCACATAGGCCTGGATGGGCACTTCTACATTATTTCACGTTTTATACAAAATGCAATAATTACAACACTTATCAGTTATCAGACACAGATTCGACTAATAGTCTTAACACCACAATTTCTCCCAATGAACAGCGCTCTCTCGGCCGAGTGTCATGTTTTATAAACTACCCCTTCCCGCTACAACATTGACGGTTAGGCAGTGTTGTCATTTCTCAAATATAAAACGAATTATTAAAATCTTTAAAACCCTACATAATATTAGTTTAAATAGATCACAGCAGATTCTTATTATTTAATACATATTTGAAAATCATGACATTCGGCCATCCGACACTGTGTGGCCTCCTGGCACACACAACAATCATAGAAATAAAATCATGACATTCTTAAGCGTTAAAAATAAAGAGAGAAATACAAAAAAAAAAAAAACATTTATATACATTACAAATAGGTATATATACATTTTTAAAACTGACAACATATTTAACTAGAGCTTCTGACCCTGTACATTTAAAGAAAATGTTTTCCAATAAAATAGACAGTAAGAGGAAATATTTTAAGTTAGCTTTACTCAGTTACTTTTGCCAGCATTCTCAAAGCTACTGGACATCGGAGCTATGCAGTTCCAAAATGTATCCATGGTCGGATTTAATCAGCTGCAACTTCAGTGATCTTGTATGGACCCGCAAACTTCGACAGAGGCTTTGTACTTTTCTTATCATATCAAAATTGAGTTTTTCGACGTAAGGCAACTCTAAATTAGTACGTAGACTTATCGGCGCTAAGCTTATTGGACAAAATCTCGTGTAATTTATCTCGTGTATTTATTTATCCCAAACATAGCCTCTGCCGCAGTTTTCTGTGTTGAGGCATTAACAGGACTTCTATATAAAGAACGAACTCTGTTTTAAGCTTTCACGGTTTTAAAATAAACTAGGGAGCTCAAAACAATGAACAATCACGGAAGATATCCCGTAAGTGACAATATAAGTACAATATAAAGAACGAACTCTTTTAATGTGTGGACTAATTTATAATTTAAAATACCAAAGAACTATAAAGAGTTTGAAGTTAACGATTTAATTCTACTAATGAATTTATAAATAATGTTAATAATTAATATATTCTAAAATCTTAATTATGGTAACAATATTGAACATTTTGTTAAAATAATGAATGATAAAAATTAACGTATAAAGACAAATATTAAAGAATTGTATTGTTTGACTATGTATTACGCTCAACTTATTTTGAGACTAATATGTACCAATAATTATTTTACTTTACTAATTATTTTATATTAATTATTATTAATAATTATTTTACTGTAAACTTAATAAGTACATGTTAAATTTAACATAGAAACGCATTATACAATAATGTAAAATTATTTTTGCATGCCCTAAAAAGGCAAAATATGGTTTATGCATAAACCACCAACTTTAACATCTGGTAACACCTGTATTTTAAGCAAATAAATAATTTTTATTCTTAACATTACAAATAAATGATTATGATTACAAACAGTGTTGTTAATGCCCTATTGTATGTTTCCCAGACACTTGTTTCAGTAGCCTTTATATAGGTTAGATGATCATGAATTTTAAGATGGTTTGGTTAAATCTCTCTGCCTGACCATTAACTTTGATACAAGCTACTGCGTTTAAAATATGTTCTAATACCATGTGTATTACAAAAGGTTTTTAAAGTCTTTCAACGTAAAGCTTGTGTCACGGTCAGACACAATCTTAGTTGGAACACCGATGACCGAAGTCATAAACTATTTTCTCAAAGACCTTAACCGTGGTTTTGAGTCGTATGTTCACGTAATTTATTATTAAACTGCGGTTGAGGTCTCTGAGATGCAAGAAAGTTAAGTAGATCTTCGGGTACCGAACTATTCCGAGTCCGCGGCCTATTCCTAATCGAACAGTCAGTCAGCCAGCCAACAGCTACCGGTAATTTAACATCTATTTAATAATCCTAATTAATTTATCATAAAATATCCACGAATACTTTCATCACCAGGTAAAGTACGATGTAACATCCCTTCCAACGGACGTCCGTAACTTTCTTCACTAAGGAAAGCCTTTTCACTCGAACTATGTAGATATCAATGGGCTTTTCTGCCTGAGCCTTCATTTTCATGGACTTACGCCGGCGCCTCAGAGGTGTACCAGACGGGGTACCAAGCTCAACATCAGACGACATCGCCACAGCTCACTGAAACATTGTACATCATTTGAGAAGTAATCCGTTCACACTCGCATAAAAACGATGTCATGTGAATGATCGATCACAATAAGCTTAATTATCATTAATTTTAATTAATTTAATTCTCTATGACAGAAATATCCATATTTTGGGTAATAGGCATAAAAACATTATTATAAATCAAAGACATATACACAATACTATTTTCCAAATCAAGTAAAATAAGACGCTGGTCTTGGTCAAACAAACAAATAAGAAATTGAACTAAAATATCAATATAAATTCATTAATCAATCAATAAGTGAGCAATCCAACAATGTGAAACATAAAAATGTCATTTGTTTGCTAGCATTTCCAGGCTGTTGCAACAACATTTACTTGCCCAGAGGGGATTCCAAAAATGTTGTATAATTTAAACTTCATCTACAATAGTGGTACTGGTAATGGTGGTTTTATAATTTTGTAGTGCATGCTATAATTTCACTTTAGTGATTTAAAGTGAATAAGAAGACTTATGAAATATGTAGTAGTACATAGGCGGACTTAATGCCACAAGGCATTCTCTACCAGTCAACCTTTGGGTTAAATAAGAAAACATAGTGATAGGGTACAAAATAATGTCTAAAAAAAACTAACTTTTTGGTAACGAGAATATTAATACTTAGGTATATTGATACTAATACACATATACAGATAAAATTAACTAATATATATATTCTATCAAATACCAAAAATTAGAAAGAAAATAACGAGAAAACTAATAATAATTATTATGACTAGACTTCGAATTGAGTACGAACTTTTCTTTAGAAAGTGAATTTGCTTTGCTTTTTGCTTTTATCCGTCAATGTCATTAATTGTCAGGCGTCAGTCTATACCAAGATTATTAAAGAGATATAAGAGAATAAACTTAAAAACTGCTGAATTTTTTTCTTTCATCAAAGGATAGCTTCATTACCAGCGAGCAACATAAGCTATATTTTATCCCCGTACTCGAAACTGTGACGTCCGCTAGTACTTCTACATAAAAGTACAGCTTAGCAGTCAAGTTCCTCAACAATAATACTACGCCTATTGATTTCTGAAATGTGTACAATATTCATCGACATAATCTGTCTCTTCTTTATTTAATTAAAAATCATTCGAATTCAATATAATTACTACGCTTCATCTAAACGGTGTAAGAGTCATTAACCAATAAGCAAATACAGTTAGCTCAAATCCGACGAATGTATGCAGCTCACCCAATAATCCAGTGAGAAAATATATAGTGTAGTATTAATAGTGATAGGGAATAACCAACTACTACAATAACCAGTTTTAATTCATTGCTCACCATTATTAATTAATTTTAAGTTGTAAAAGTGTTTGTAAAAACCTACTTGCAAAATAAACATCATTTATCAATTATCAATTATCAATTATCATTTATCAATTATCATTTATCAATTATCATAATTTATAAATTATCATTTATCAATTATCATTTATCAATTACCGTTTATCAATTATCATTTATCAATTATCATTTATCAATTATCGTTTATCAATTATCATTTATCAATTATCATTTACAAAAATCCAGCGAACTCACTAAATCGCATAACATAGGCCCTGTTAACACATTTAGTTCACTGGGTTAACATCTGTCTGACGACCGATTCACTGTGATAAATCAGTAGGACACGACTACCTAAAATCAAGTGAACTAACCGAGTCGCCTATGAACACACTTAGTTCACATTATCATTATCATCATGGATCCGACGACCGATTCACTGTGATAAATCAGTAGGTCATACCTACCTAAAATCCCAAATCAAGTGAACTAACCAAGTCGCCTAACATGGATCCGACGACCGATTCACTGTGATAAATCAACAGGACACACCTGCATAAAATCAAGTGAACTAACCAAGTCGCCTGTGAACATACTTAGTTCACATTATCATTATAATCATTATCATCATGGATCCGACGACAGATTCACTGTGATAAATCAGTAGGTCATACCTACCTAAAATCAAGTGAACTAACCAAGTCGCCTAACATGGATCCGACGACCGATTCACTGTGATAAATCAACAGGACACACCTGCATAAAATCAAGTGAACTAACCAAGTCGCCTGTGAACACACTTAGTTCACATTATCATTATAATCATCATAATCATGGATCCGACGACAGATTCACTGTGATAAATCAGTAGGTCATACCTACCTAAAATCAAGTGAACTAACCAAGTCGCCTAACATGGATCCGGCGACCGATTCACTGTGATAAATCAACAGGACACACCTGCATAAAATCAAGTGAACTAACCAAGTCGCTTGTGAACACACTTAGTTCACATTATCATTATCATCATTATCATCATGGCCAGAATAATAAGTTATTGACATTTCCCTCTGGATGCTTGTAAATAATCATAAATAAAGCATGTTTGTTACATTGGCACTACCAATGTTGCTCATTTAAATGCCGGTGCAGAGGCCTATGACAGCATAGCCATGTAAATAATAGCAAAAACAATGTAGCATTGTCTAATAAACATTGTGGGTAATCATTCTCATAAATGCCTCATGGTCAATTCTTCAAAACGTGTAAGTTTTTATGTATTTTTCCTTTTTATCCAGCAAATATTAAAAGTTTAACGACTATCCCTATCTCTACCTACATGGCATACTATATGTACACACACCTACATGGTTTACTAACAACACTCACACATGGTTCTTTAGAATGGATGTTAACATGTAAAATCAACCCATCTTCATTGCTGCATTGTTAAACTCATATAATAATACTAGCTGTTGCCCGCGGCTTCGCCCGCGTGAAGTTCGGTAACTGTCCCACTGGATCATACTAAAGAGATAATAGTGTCCTCCATGTTAATCCAGGTTATAAACTATCTATGTGCCGCATTTCATAATCATCACAATTATTATTATTACAATCACCATCACTATCACAACCGCCATAATTATCACAATCACCATCACTATCACTGTCACAATCACAATGACCATCACAATCCCCATCACCATCACTATCACAGTCACCATCATTATCACCAATTATCATCATTAACACATCCACCATAATTATCACAATCATAATCATAATCACCGTCACAATCACCGTATCAATCACTATCACAATTACAATCACCATCACAATCCCCATCACTATCGCTATCACAATCACTATAACAATCACCATCACAATCACAATCACCATCAAAATAACTATCACAATCACCATCATCGTTATCACAATAATTATCATCGTAAGCACAGTCATTATCACACTCACCATCACCATCACTATCTCAATAGCCATCACAATCACCATAACAATCACAATCACAATCACCATCACAATCCCCATCACTATCGCTATCACAATCACTATCACAATCACCATCACCATCACAATCACCATCAAAATAACTATCACAATCACCATCATCGTTATCACAATAATTATCATCGTAATCACAGTCATTATCACACTCACCATCACTATCTCAATCACCATCACAATCACCATCACAATCACCATCACAATCACCATCACAATCACCATCACAATCACCATCACAATCACCATCACAATCACCATCACAATCACCATCACAATCACAATCACCATCACAATCACCATCATAATCACCATCACAATCACCATCACAATCACCATCACAATCACCATCACCATTACAATCACTATCACAATCACCATCATCGTTATCACACTTATTATCATTGTAATCACAATCATTATCATCGTTATCACAATCATCATTATCACAATCATCATCATCGTAATCACAATCATTATAATCGTAATCAAAATCATCATCATCACAATCATCCTCATCATTATCACAATCATCATCATCATTATCACAATCATCATCATCGTAATCACAATTATTATCATCTGGATCTCAAAATAAATGCCATTTTCGCAATCAGCACCCCTGACAATCTCGGTATCGACACCCATATTGATTTTTAGACATTACAACCCCATCGCACCCCAAACGGGAATAAACACAGAAAAAAATACTACCAGTATTTCAGGTCTGCCACATTAAATCTTAAAATCGTTGTTTTTGTAATACACCCGACCCAATTCACCATAAAAACAATACCTATGTTGAATTTCAGGCTTTGTTGAATTCTGAAAAAAAAAAAACTGAAACAAACGTTAACTCATTTATCGATAGGAGTACTCCTGTTAAGTTTTGAATAAAGTAGTCTAACTAATCTTATTTCCCCACGTAATCTTTGGACTCCCGTTCCAACCCCTAAGGGGGTGAATTTTTAAAAATCCTTTCTTAATGCACCCCTAAACCTCATAAAGAACCTTTGTGCCAAATTTGGAATCTCTAGACTCAGCGGTTTGGGCTGTGCATTGATTTTTATACTTTGCCACCCCATTTCCCCCTCTTAGGGGTTGAATTCTGAAAAAACCTGAAACCCGTTTCTACTCATTTATCAATAGGAGCACTCCTGTGAAGTTTCGAATAAAATAGTCTAAATAATCTTGTTTTACCCATACAAACTTTGGTTTCCCGTTTAACCCCCTTAGGGGTTGAATTTTGAAAAATCCTTTCTTAGTGCACCCCTAGACCACATTAGGAACTTACTTGCCAAACTTGGAATCTCTAGACTCAGCGGTTTGGGCTGTGCATTGATCTTTATACTTTGCCACCCCATTTCCCCCTCTTAGGGGTTGAATTCTGAAAAAACCTGAAACCCGTTTCTACTCATTTATCAATAGGAGCACTCCTGTGAAGTTTCGAATAAAATAGTCTAACTAATCTTGTTTCCCCATACAAACTTTGGAGCCCCGTTTAACCCCTTTAGGGGATGAATTTTGAAAAATCCTTTCTTAGTGCACCCCTAGACCACATAAGGAACCTACTTGCCAAATTTGGAATCTGTAGACCCAGCGGTTTGGGCTGTGCATTGATAGATGAGTCAGTCAGTCAGTCAGTCAGTCAGTTTCTTCTTTTATATATTTAGATATGCCATAATTATTTTAATGTTATCTATAAACTAACCAACCAACAGCGATACATATTTTTTTTTTACGAAATATGCTTGTGACAGTTATTATGGCCAATTATAGGTTTCCCTGTGTAACTGGGATATATATATAATACATGCGAACGGACTAATGCCAGATATTTCCAAAAAATAAAAATACAATACAAAAATACGATACAAAATAATTTTTAAGTTATTTTTAGAATTGGATTACGATTTTGAAAAATTTTAAACAAAAAACGGTTGAATAAAAAAAAGAAGAAGAAGATTGGCACTATTCGTTTTTTTTTTTTTAATGTCGGTTTATTAGAGTTAAATAAATCAACTTCAGAGAATTCCGAGTATTAAATTCAAGCAATGCGAGTCAGAACACAGTTCTTAATAATTATGTATACTTTCTGCATAGTTGAATCACGTGAGCTTTTTAGCGGGGTAGAAATCTTCCTCTATTTCATGATATAACAATAATCTCCATGGTGTAAAACACTGTGCATACGTGAAAGTTTATTTGTTAAATTTCCACCCTCTTTTTTTTTACCGAAATTTAACAGAAAGTATACATCTTACTATGGTAAAGAAAAGGAAACAAATTACTTACTATTTCGCTGAGAGATGGCTCGTGGTTCTTGTCACTTCTGAACTGTAATAAAACAACTGTAGCTCCAATCAACTCTTGAGTATATTCAAATCCAAGTATTTCAGTCCCCATAGGCCTGGATGGTCACTTCTACATTATTTCACGTTTTATACAAAATGCAATAATTACAACACTTATCAGTTATCAGACACAGATTCGACTATTAGTCTTAACACCACAATTTCTCCCAATGAACAGCGCTCTCTCGGCCGAGTGTCATGTTTTATAAACTACCCCTTCCCGCTACAACATTGACGGTTAGGCAGTGTTGTCATTTCTCAAATATAAAACGAATTATTAAAATCTTTAAAACCCCACATAATATTAGTTTAAATAGATCACAGCAGATTTTTATTATTTAATACATATTTGAAAATCATGACAATAGGAATAGCAATGTTATTTCACAGCTGAATTCAAAATTCTCTAAAAGGAGTGTGACTGTGCGGTTCAGGTATTTGCATAGCATTGGAGTCACATTTGCTTTGCATTGGTTGGGCGCTGCTAGCTTCAAGTATTTAAGTAAATACTATGCATGTAAGATTATGTTAGCTACGTGTGGCAGGACTTTGCTATTAGAGTCTGCTCCCATCATGTGACTAGCCTTTTCCCAAAAAGGTAAGTTGGGATCGGGTTTCAGACTCCGGATGCAGCTGGCCTGAATACGAGTAGGTATCTCATGTGGAGCGAGTGCTTCTCAGAAGCACGAGCACGTGGTGTAATGTAACTCGAGAATACGCGTGGTACTTCTTGGCCGCGCCAAAAAAGCAATTTGGATCGATTTTAATACAAAAACAATGTTTGTAATTTATGTTGATTTTGTACTATGATTTAAAAAAAGTAAGTACTACAACGGTTGACGAGAAATTGAACGGAGTCACTGCTTTAATCTTTCACGATTTAAAACTAAACTTATATTGTCACTTACGGGATATCTTCCGTGATTGGTATTTGTTATGAGCTCCCGATATAGCAGCCGGCAGTAGCAGCCGGCATCATAATAAAGACTCCACAAAACCAGGTGATACTGTGAGTGTGTTTTGCCGTGACTTAGTGTCAGGTTCCAATAGTGCGCGTAGCAAAAGACAAGGAAAGAGGGTAGACAGATCTGTCTGCTCTTAACAATTAATGTCCATCCACCCGCATTCTTCAGTCAATCCGCGATCATGGCGCTTGCAACAGCGTCGAAATATCGGGAGCTCATAACTCTTGTATTATATAGTGTATTATCTATGGTTCATAACAAATACCAATCACGGAAGATATCCCGTAGGTGACAATATAAGTTTTGAACAGAGTTCTACCACAAAACATGATTATTCACTCCAAAAAAAAAGTCTGTTCCCAGCAATAATTTTTACGTAAAGTAACTTAGTTTGATGTACAGAATGCTTGGTTGACGGCTTCGTGAAGGGTCCGTTTACACCTTATATGTAAAACGAGTATTTTACTTTTAAAATCGACGTTGTTAAATAGGAATAAGGTTGACTTTTAACTGGGAATTTTGAGTAACAGAAATACGTGTTTGCTAGCTGATTTACTTGCGACTAGTTTTAAAGTACAATTTCTTATTGATATGAGGACACGCACTTGTTGAACTACTGCACACATTCAAAGATTCTAACTCAACAGACGTATTTTCGTTACGTTTAGGTATATCCCGCGCGTGCTGATACCTCTGATCACTATTACCATCAAATTCATTGGTAACACGATGATATTCTTTAGAAAAACATGTGGACAGACAATCGAACTTTTGTAACAGCTGTTAAAGACCTATGAACGACATATGAGGATGCTTTCGAGACATGGAAGGATCTCGGTATTTAAGAAGAGTTCACCAATCTTTACTTTAGACCGCCCCAATGATTTACGATTCTGAGATATGATGAAAAATGTGTCGTGAAGAAAGTTAGGGAAGTGAGTATATGAATGTGGGTGGATATAAGATTACTACACACTACTACAACAGCCCATAACGTCCACTACTGGACATAAGCCTCTCCCATGTTGGGAGGAATTTGCCGTAATCTCCACGCTTGGCAGGCGGATTGGAGATCGCAGTGATGAAAGACTAACAGAAAACGCTGCTGCCCATTCTCTGGTCTACGGAGGCGCAAGGTGTTCTGCCTCAGACATTAGTCGCCTTATACGACACCCGTGAGTGTAATGGGTTGGTTCTATTCTACTCTGCCGGATACCACACGGCCAACTAAACTAATATGAGATTAGAGGAAGACCAAAGAAACGATGAATGGACTGTCTAAAGAATGATATGACAAGAAAGGAGGTGTCTGATGAATTGATGAGTAATAGAGAAGTGTGGGAGAAGATATGCTGCGCCGACCGCAAATGAATTGGGATAAGGGTAAGAGAATGATGGAGACACGAAGAAAAATTTGGTTTTAGGCGCAGAATGTCCAATTCGCAAAATGTCCAGCCGTCGAAAAATGTCTAGTTCGCAAAATGTCCATTTCCCCAAACGTGCATTTTGCAAAAGTTCATTTCACAAAATGTCCATTTAGCAAAATGTCCAATTCGCAAAATGTCCAGCGGTCGAAAAATGTTCAATTCGCATAATGTCCATTTCCCCAAACGTGCATTTCCAAAAGTTAATTTCGCAAAATGTCCATTTAGCAAAATGTCCAATTCGCAAAATGTCCAATCTGTAAAATGTACAATTCACAAATCGAATTGAATCCTTTTTGTTTTTCTCCGTAATTTGCGATCTCTTTTAAACTAGCCTTCTCTGTTTCCTCGATACAATGAAACTCAAAAGTCATTAAGAATTCGGCTGATAATGTTCACTTTTAGGGAACGTAAAATGGCCAATTTAGCAAAATCATAACAGGATAATAATATGAATTTCCTTATAATTCGTAAAATGGTCTTAGAATGACGATTTATAATATTAACTGTATCTGTGACCATTTAAGGAATTTTAACATGATTCATAATAAATTATCCTTAACGTTTTGAGTATATAACGTTTATTTAACCAGCTAGCAAAGCTTGTGCCCGCGGCTTCGCCCGTGTGACCATAATGATAGTATCAATATATATTTTAAACGATAGACCTAATGATTTTCGATTAAGTAAACGTTGTCTTATAAGTATCTAATATCGTAATACGAAATAAGATTTAGAGTAGATACATATGTAATAGGATGTAAAGAAATTATATCAACAGTTGGTATATATGTCACGTTTATTTTATCTTGTAAATGTTATTGAAATGAAAATGTGAGTCGTTCAGCAACTCGTCCCACAAGCGTATGGCCCATTTGCGACGAGTTGATGAAAATCAAAATAAATAATATTTTCGTTGTGCAACTCGTCCCACGTTTCTTTTTGTGTGGAACTTTAAACTTTATCAACGTTAGGTACAGTTAGGACGACAAGATTATAACAATATTTTTTTAAGAATTTTTAATTCAAACAAATTGTTATAAGTTACCTTAGAAAAAGTACTAGGCTAACATAAATGAAAGAAGGTCTATACTCTACCTCTACAAAAATTTTCCGATTTTCCATCATGGGTGTCGCTCCAAATTGAGTTACCAAATAACGTTTGATATGAGACGCAAGATGGGTCGGGCGAAGTGTTATAAGGTTTTTCCATCACGATTTTGTCAATAACAGCTACGGAGTCTTGATTAGAGTCCGCTTGATGGCAATAGGCTCGCCCCTATTACATGGGACTTAAACATAACTGGCGAAATTAGGGTGTACTATTAGGTAACACCTCTGCCTAACTCTTCGGGGATTACAGGCGTGATGTTAAGCATCATCATCTGCTTAGCCTTTTTCCAACTATATTAGGGTCGGCTTCAAATCTAACCGGATGTAGCTGAATACCGGTGTTTCAAATGGAGCGACTGCATATCTGACCTCCACAACCCAGTTAGTACTGGGTGATACGATACCCCTTGGTAAGACTGGTTGTCAGACTTTTTGGGCCACTGACTACCTGTAACGACTGTCAAAGATCTTTAAAATGACAGCCGGGACCAACTGCTTAACGTGCTTTCTGAGGCACGGAGGAAACTCGGTATGTGGTGTGTGGTCACCCATCCACAGACCAACCTATGCAGGCACGGATTAAGCTAAAGATCGACCCGAGCGGCTGTCAATATTTAGCCACGAGCTCCTCTAGTCTGATGTCATGTTTATGAAGATTATTATTTATTATACCAGATATTAGATCCAAATTTTTAACAAAACACAGGTTAGTCAACTTACTTAATAACTAACGAATGAGAATGGACAGTAGCGGACAACTGCCCAACACATTATAAAGTTTCAAAAAGCTTCAAAGTTTTCGTAACATTCTGTACAGGACGACTTTTTTATCACTTTCCAAAAAAATCTACCTAAATCTTCGCTTCCAGACGTGCGATTTTCAAGATGTTTTCAGCGTTTTTAGACCAAACTAGGCCTCCGCCTACGTTTTGACCATATCGCACGCACTTACACGCGCGTCGGAAATTTATACCTACTAACAGTCAGTAATTTTTCGAATTTTCATAGTAAATCATCAAAATTAATTGTTTTTCTAAATTCTTTTGCGAAAATAACGTTAGTTTATAGTTTAAATAGTACTCACCCTTCATCCCTGAATTCTGGTCCGCGTTCCGTGTTCCGGTATCCGGTTGTGGGGTGAAATTAAAAAAATGTTGGTTCAAAAACGGGTTTTTTGACCAAAACTCAAAATTTTTGGTCGGCACCTAGTAAGTTTTATTCCTTATTTCGCTAGCCCGCGCGGAGACGCGTCTCTGGACTCCTCGCACGCGCCCCTAGCACGAATAAATTTTAGTAGTAACGGAGTAGAAGCAAATGGCACACTTAGAAAAAAAAATCTATTCGAAATTCGATATATATATTTTTTAATTTCTCTTTCTTTGTTCTAATATGAAAAGTTTACTTGAAATTTGTAAACGGTTGTTTTTTTGATGATGGATCAATTATTTTCTAAGCTGTGGAAAAAAAAAAAAAAAACTAGGTATGCCATAAAGCTTCTACTCCGTTCACCTAATTAATATACCCAATTTTTTTGGAAAGTGATAAAGAAGTCATCCGGTATACAATTTTCATTTGTAACTTCGACCCGTTGGAGTTTCGTGTTCTCAGGGTGGCTTCAATAATGTAGGGACTGTTGCATTCGTATGTATACGTAACGGTAGCAAAGTACTGGTATACCTGAGAAAGTATGCGCTTCAGTTATCTTCGTTTTTATAGTTCCGAACCTCAGTCCGGAAAATGGAACTAACTTCTAACCCTAAAATTAGCAACTCTATTTGTGGTGGTTCAAACTTCGTTTGAAATACTGTTAGAATAAAGTTCTAATCAGCTTGCACTACAATAGTAGATGGTATCATAAGGGAGCAAAATAATATTTTTACGGCGAGGGCGCTTTTTTGAATCCAGAGCAAAGTGAGGGATTCTAGAGTAGAATTCCGAGCGTAGCGAGGGATTCTTTAATAGAATCCTGAACGTAGCGAGGGATTCAAAGTACATCGCCCGAACCAAAAATATATTTTGCGCCCGAGTGATACACTCTACTTTTCATCACCCACTATGAAAAAATAAAAGGCGCCTCATAATTTTAACCGATTTAAAAAAGGAGGAGGTTCTCAATTCGACTGGTTTTTTTATGTATTTACAACGATTACGCTAATATTTATAAGCCGATTGACGTGATTATTCTTTAGTTTGATGCGGAATAGTTGCCATTTGGTCCTATAAAAATTTAACATAGTTTGGCCCAGTAGTTTTCATTTTATGATCATTTTTACTTCAGTCGTGTGGTCTAATTTCAACATGTAAAATAAATGCATACCTAATATTTGGATAGGATATTACAACTAAAAATGGAAAAATAAAAAAACCTTTTCTCAAAAAATAAAACCGACTTCACAAAACACAAAAACGTTAAAAATAACTTTAGCTTCAGAATTCGGTGACAAAAAAAAAAACTAAATGAATCAAACAAAGGTCACCGACTTCTGAAGATCTAAAGTTATTTTACACTTTATTGTGTTTTTTATTCACTGTCACTTGAAGAACTCATTTTTCAAAACAAAACCATGAATTTCAAACAATTCACGAAAATTGACGAAAACGCGGTCTGTAGTTCGCGCGTTTTTAATTTGATTTCTTTTTTTTTATTCAGCCGGCGAGTCATTCAGCAACTCGTCCCACAAGCCTATGGCCCATTTGGGACGAGTTGATGAAAATCAAAATAAATAATATTTTCGTTGTGCAACTCGTCCCACGTTTCTTTTTGTGTGGAACTTTAAACTTTATCAACGTTAGGTACAGTTAGGACGACAAGATTATAACAATATTTTTTAAAGAATATGTAATTCAAACAAATTGATAAGTTTCCTTAGAAAAAGTACTAGGCTAACATAAATGAAAGAAAGTAATTCCTCTACGAAAATTTTCGGATTTTCCATCATGGATGTCGTTTCCATGTTTTTCTGTGTCACTGATCACGATAATGAGGTCAAAATAAAAATCCAAGATGGCCCCGAGGAAACTTTTCGGATTTTCTATCATGGGTGTCGTTTCCATGGTTTTTTGGGTCGCTGATCACGAAAATGAGGTCAAAATGAAAATCAAAGATGGCGCCATCTTGGATTTTCATTTTTAACTCACTTTCGTTATCAACGAGTAAACACCAGTGGCCATCAAAAGTCCAGTCGTGCAAGTGTCCATTCGCGCACATTATTATGTTTTTTAGCGCAAGTGCGTTCGCGCAAGTGTCCTTCATGCAAATGTCTTTCGCGCAAGTGTCCTGGTACCGAGCTCAAGGTGGAATGCAATAAAATAATACCTTCTTGAATTCATGCCCGCCTAGTACTTTTCGTAAGGTTACTGAAGAGTCCTGATACCGAGCTCATGGTGGGATGCAATAAAATAATACCTTCTTGAATTCATGCCCGCCTAGTACTTTTCGTAAGGTTACTCAAGTGTCCTGATACCGAGATCAAGGTGATGTGCAATAAAATAATACCTTCTTGAATTCATGCCCGCCTAGTGCTTATCGTAAGGTTACTAACTAGGCCCATAAGATGCTAGATCTAGACAATGTTGTGATGATTAATATTTTATAGGCAATAATTTTTCTATTCTAACACTTTTACTACTGATTATACCTTTTTCATATGTGGGACGAGTTGCAGAACGAAAATATTACGTATTTTGGTTTTCATCAACTCGTCCCAAATGGGCCGTAGGCTTGTGGGACGAGATGATGAACGACTCCAGCCGGCGCGGCGGCGCGGCGGCGCGACTATGGGCCGTCGTACCAGCCAGTCTTTATTCAAACAATATTTGCGTTCGATTTCTTTCGGCGCTGAACACTAAGATGTTCCAAATTCAAAAAGTGCGCCGCAAAGATAATTGCGGCACACTTATAAAGAGGATTAAAAACTCATTACTGCCCGCTAAAAGTTTATTATAGAAAACACCACCTTTGGGTGCACTTAAAGGCGAACCAAGTCGTCCTTTTCGAATAGATGGGATGAAAAGCGGTTGTTACGTCAGTCACTGCGGCCGAATAGTGCGAAATGAGTATTTTTTTGCGATTTACAAAAAATGTATTGGTTGGACTAAAAAAATAAAACATTTAAGACCTGCTTTACAGTTAGTTCAGTTAGTATGCAAAGTTTTATGATCTAATTTGAAGTACTTTTTGAATACCAGCGGTTTATTGTTCGATTTGGAGGTAACTTTGGATTTTTTTTCTATAGAGAACAGTTTATGGAATCGTGTTTTCATCACACACACGACTAAGCATTAATCCTCAACTTTACCATATATTTATTTCAAAATTAATGCTACAGTATTTTAGGCGTAACGGAGGATCATGCTAAGCCATTTGAGGGGGTACGTAGAAGGACATTTTTCTCAGGAACGCGTGGAGGTACCAAACTGAAATTAATATCAAAGACTCAAGTTGGCCTCCCCCTAATTGGAGCAGTGAAATCAAACTAAAGTCAACGCGATCGAAAGATATGACCGTTTATGTCGATTGTGAAATCGTAACATATGTGCGACTTAGAGGGAATCAAAAGCTATAGGATAGTTCCCGTTGACCTAGGATCATGAAAGGCAAGACGCAATGTCATCATCATCATCATCATTTCAGCCGAAAGACGTCCACTGCTGGACATAGGCCTCCCCCAAGGGGGGTTTTTGCCATAATCGCCACGCTTGGCAGGCGGGTCGGCGATCGCAGTACGGTTGTTATAAAAGCACAGAGAACGCTGCTGCCCATTCTCTGGTACCTGCAACCTGGTACCTCTGGTACCTGGTCTGGTCTGGCAATGTCATACTGCACATGAAAAACCGTAAACAAAATACTTACAAGTTTATACGGAACCCGCTCGGTGGGCAAGTCCAACTCGCATTTAGTCGGTTTTTATGTATTCTTTTTGCGTGTGTGTATGTGTGTTTTTTCTTGTAATCGGCTCGTCACAGAGTGCACCTACAGAGGAAAAATTCTGTACTTCCGAGCTCTGTTGTACGTAAATCATAACGCATTTATATGAATTTCCTCCTTCTATGTACAGTCTTGGACTTTAATAGGGTAGTTGACATACTAATCAATTGACTTACTTTAGGCGCGAATTATATAGAAACGGCGTAAGGTGAAGGCGCGGCGCAGGCATCTTGCCGCTTCAAAACGTTTCAATACAAAATGTAGGTAGGCGACACGATGTGAATTATACTCAAGCGGCGTGGCGCAGGCACGTCGTTTCGTCGCCTGTTCCGCGTCGCTAGCAGTCGCGACTGGAGAGGCGCGCAAGCAGCACTACTTTTGTTTATACAGTAGGTGCAGAAAAATGAAAACCGTGTTTTACTTTCGACAATAGATTGTGGAAACATTCTAGTGACATTTTATACACTGTAGGAAAACGATCAGGATATTCGCATACTTTTTCCATTATTTTAAAATATCTATGCTCTTGTGACAGCTTCCACACAGGGTGCACCCAATCCCGTGCAGGGCACGCCACGATAGTGGCGATAAGTCCCCTCTTTGAGGAGTGGCTTGAGTGACGCCACGGCGTCCTCGCCTTCCACTTGACGCAGGTCCTCCCCGGACACGGTGCGTTCGGGAGGTTCCTGCACCTAATCGGACGGGAGGAAACGCCCGGGTGTTTCCACTGTGGGGATCGACCGAAGGACACGGTGGAGCACACGGTGGAGGTGTGCCCCGCGTGGGCGGAGCACCGCCGTGTCCTCGAAGCGGCGATTGGCGGCGGCGACCTCTCCCGTCCGGCCCTGGTGCAAGCCATGGTCCGGAGCGAGACGGAATGAAACGCCGTCACCTCCTTCTGCGAAGCAGTAATGCTAGAGAAGGAGGTGGCGGAACGTGAGAGGGAGAGAACCTCTCAACGTCCCGGCCGCCGTGGGAGACGCCCCGGGCGTCGGGGGCCACCACGTGGCCCCCGGCCACAGTAGGCGTGGGCCTGTGGACGGTGGGCTATGGGCTAGCTCGCCGTCCGTCCGTCTCATGACGACAGGCCGTGTCGACGGCGCGTTCGTGTTCCACGCGCGTCTCAAAGAGAGTCAGCAAAAACGAAGGGGTCCGTAAGGACCGATGCCTGCCGGGGTTGCGGGACTGTTCGAAAGAGATACAATGGTCCCGGAACACAAAGGGCGATGAAGGAACATGGATGGGTTTTAGTCAGTAAAAGTCTGACACTCCCTCCTGCTTACCAAGAGCGGGAGGAGTCATTTGATGATTTACCATCCGAAAAAAAAAAAAAAAGGTTGCACCTAATATCTTCGGTGTCTCTGCACGTTAATGAGTTCGCGCATCTTCGTTGTCTGAAGAGGAAGACATTCTATCACGATAAAGTCAGCCTGTATAATGAGTAGTTGCGGCGTCTCTTCGCCTCTTTGATATAATTTAAATCACGTCCGTGCCTTATCTGTTCCACGCCTGCTCTGCGCCTGCGCCGCGTCTTCACCGTACGCCTTTTCTGTATGTTTTGCGCCTAACCTCTCAAGTGCCCGCGCGCAATAACGGTAAACTCCCTCCCGCCCCGCCGTCGCAGCCGCAGTTACGTCATCGCATGCGTCATCCGACCCCGCTTGGTAAAACCACTTATAGCTCGAGTTCTATGAATGCTTATCTTGTGCCGTAAACATTGTTGGAATCGTTAATTAACAGACGTGTTTTATTATATAAACAGCACTTGTGAAACCACTTCAGTATTATAAACAAAGGATATGAGTTAGATGACATATGAGAATTTGCCGCGCTAAGACCTGTGGCCGTATCTTATTTTTTTTTGGTAAAACTACTGATTCAATTTACACGAAACTTTAGAACCAATGTAACAAATACACAAGTAACCTAATACATAATTCATATAAGAGTCTTACTGATACATTCTAATCAGATTTCAACTAGATTGTAACAAAAAATTCGTATACGGCGAACTGTCATTTTATTGTCATTGACCTTCATTTGAAAATACTTGAAATCTATAAAAAATGAATATTTATGCTTCAAATAAGTGGAAATATTGAATTATCACTAATTCTTACCTTGTTAGCACTGTTTCCAAGACCATATTTCATTTTAGAACAGTCAAATTCACATTTTCAATTGTTCACTCCATGTTGACAAAAAAATCGTTCGACGAAAATTTTGTTGGCTCACAAAATAATTTTGGTTCATTGTTCTACCTAAATATCTTGCTACAAAGTAGCATTATACAATAATAAGGTAATAAACATTCACTTCACAACGTTTTCAAGCACTTATCTAAACAAAAACATAATAAATCACTCGAGTGGCACTCAATGTTTACCTGCACTGACGTTTCAACGACTGACGCGCTTCTATATTTTTATTTTTAAAGTTGCCCGTTATAAGTTACTAGTGTTTGGCATCGTTCGAATCGACTACTGTCAGGCACCAGAGGTAAAAATTGCCTAACGATTTAGAACCGTATGTAAAGTAAAAATAAGGTTTGAATTTGCTGATACGAGGTGGGACGTTTTCGTCCCGGCGGGACTCAACGGAGTTTTCCGATCGGTTGGAATTCCACCCGGTCGGGACTTTAGAGGGAGCTGTCAAAACGCGGTTCTCTCATAGATTTTGTATGGCAATAGCACGCTGTGACATCACTGTTTGGTCAACTCAATGACTCAACTATTAATTGTTTTCAAGCAACTCAAAATCGAATTTGGTAATTAATTGAAAATTAATGGGGTTTTCAGGCCCCAGATTGGTGACTTGGAATTATTGTTTTATAGTGGCAACTACGCTATTGAAAAGCCGCATTACAACTTTCCAATTTTGCACTTTTATACATTCACGAGTACGAATATTACCGACTAAACCCAATTTGTATTACACGGCTAAAATACGACAAGTGGCTCATCAATTAAAGTCCTCGGCTGTACCCTGTTTCTGGTTTCCACCTCTGACTTTTCGGATTAATGTGCGTGTTGTATAATTATCACTTGCGTCGGTGAAGGAAAATATCGTAAGGAAACCAGCATGCCTTTCTTGACGGCATGTTAAGCCAAGACAGAGGCCCATGGGCGGCTTAAAAACTCTGACATAAGGTTAGACACTAATCACACGTTAAAGAAAGAAACTTTATTGCTTAAGCATTAGGTTTAAGGTTGATTGGGAACAGAGATGTCAGCAAAAGGAAAAAGAAAAAGGAAAGAGATACCGTGGCTTCGGAATACAAAGGGTGATGAAGGAACATGGATGGGTTTTAGTCAGTAAAAGTCTGACACTCCCTCCGCTCCGTCCAGCCCGCGCAGCATGGCGACGTAGAAACGGGGAAAGACTCGACAAATCTTTTGTTCATCTGTCATTTTATCTATTTAATATCGACAAAATGACAGATGAACAAAAGATTTGTCGAGTCTTTCCCCGTTTCTACGTCGCCATACTACGCGGGAGGAGTCATTTGATTTCACATCAGAAAAAAAAAACAAAAAAATAAGGTTGATTAGGAAAATTTGACTTTTTCGAGTAGCTTGATGTGTGTCATCTGATATGGCGTCACTGTCAAAATCACAGTGATTTTTATTCCTGTCGAATTATGGTGGCTGCCACCGACAAGTCCCCTCCTGATCAGAAAGTCTAAGTAGCTAAATGTATGTACAACAGCGAGAAACGTCTAATGAGCAGTAAGTCTAATTAGCAAAATGTCCATGTAGCAAAACATCCAACTATCAGATGGTCTGTGTAGCAGAATATCTATCTATTCTACCAAAATCATCATCATCTATCTAGTGTTTTCAAATATGTTTGGTTCGGCTTCCAGTCTAACCGGATGCAGCTGAATACCAGTATTTTACAAGGAGCGACTGCTAGTACTGACTGATAGTAAGATTCTCTTTCGTAAGACCTGTGACGGCTGTCAAAGATCTACAAATAACAGCCGGGACCAACGGTTTATTCAGCTTTCCGAGGCACGGAGGAAGCTTGGTATTTAGTGGGTGGTCACCCATCCATGGAACAACCTAGGCAAGCGCGATTTAACCTAAAGATCGACCCGATTGGCTGTTATTATTTATCCACGAGCTCCTCCGATATCTGTCAAAGTTATAGTGATCTTAAATTTCAGTGCA
This sequence comes from Xestia xanthographa, assembly GCA_905147715.2. Lineage (NCBI taxonomy): Eukaryota > Metazoa > Arthropoda > Insecta > Lepidoptera > Noctuidae > Xestia > Xestia xanthographa. The sequence goes on along the minus strand of LR990644.1, from coordinate 27,161,511 downwards.
GTTAAAATTACTGTAGGGTTTTTTGCTTCCAGAGGAAAAATAACCGTACCAGGATTATTATGCAGACGATTATGCGATCTACTTACAGACGTTATATCGCATATATTTGCTCTTTCATAATTAAAAAGTTGGACGATGATTGCCGAAGCGCTTACTTTTCCTGGGCGGTGTGTACTGTCATATGTATTGTGTGAATAATTTAGTAGCTCTATATACATATTGCCCGTATAGGTCACGTCACGAAGCGCCTTAGGTTCTATTAATGTTTAAACATTTGTTGAGGTGTTTGTGTTTAAAGTACTTCTACGTACTTGTACTGTTTATTAGTTGAATATATTTTGTCCCACGGCTGGGCAAAGGACTCCTCGCCCCCTTATTCCTACAAAAGAATTGACACAGTAAGCTATTTGGTAACTGTGTTAGGTTAGCCCGTTATAATACAATACAGTTCAAGCTATTCGGTAGTTTATGTCAATTCAAATTTTTGACTTTTCTATTGTCGTCGAATGTCACCAGGTTTTTTTTGTTTCTAAGTACTACAGCACTAATACTGTATAGTTTTATTTTTATATTAACATTTATATCTTGGCCATTTTACAAATAGGACATTTTGCGAATTGGACATTTTGCGAATTGGACATTTTGCGCATTGGATATTTTTCGACCGCAGGACATTTTGCGAATTGGACATTCTGCGCCTAAACGCATGCTGATAGTACTACAATTAGAGCAACGATGGTCGTCTTAATGGAATTAGACCGTCTGAGTCATGAGCACCTCGAATAGCTGCGTATTTTGCGATGAAGTCAAAGGGCATGCCCTCGCCGGCTCATCGTAGTGACGAACCGCCCACGCTTTGCGCTGTTTAGCCAGTCACAGAATGGAAATGAATGAGTTTATTATGGTGGTCAGTGGACATTCGATTAATTTACCCCCCGTTCACACGACACATGGCAGTTTCAATAATGGGGTAGATGACACACCAATCAATTGAGATACTTTTTAAGAGCTGTCAAAACGCGGTTCTCTCATAGATTTTGTATGGCAATAGCCAACTGTGACGTCAGTGTATATTCAACTCAATGACTCAACTATTTATTGATTTCAAAGCAACTAAAAATCGAATTTAGCTATTAATTGAAAATAAATCGGGTTTTCAGGCCCAAAATAAAGTGTTTTTTTAGAGATTGGTGTCTTGGAATTATTGGTTTATGGTGTCATCTACCCTATTACAAGACGAAGGTCAGTTCCTTAGACAGCCGAGAAACCAGTTACGTACAAGGAAGAATAATTCCTTCATCGAAACTAGTTACGAAACTACGGTTTCGTAGACGGCCGAAGGGGTTCCATATGGTATTTGTTTTTTCAACACACTTGCTCGAAAAGTGACCCTTATTACATCGTTCTTAGGGCCATAAACCGAACTAACTCACACGTGCATAATGATATTACACACTAGGGCATAATAGAATTATCCCTACAGAGTTAACTTAGTACCTAACTGCTAATAATATGCGAGTAAACAGAGCATTTTCAATTTAACCGGGTAATACTGTTTTTTTTTTTTTGGAACAACAAAGAGGTTTTATGCCGCTGAAAATCCATTTACTTTTTTGGAATAAATAATATTAATGTGCCCATAATTAAGACGAAAAAACATTTATTATTATCAAATTATTTATAACTCACAATAATTTGTTACAGGTACTTAAAATTTATTTGTATTTTATCACTAAAATTATAATTTTGAAGTAGGCTGTATGGCTATAAGTAATCAATCACCTTACATTTGGCGCGTACAAAAAAAAAAAAACTTGCGCGCCATTTCCCATAATTTTCGTATTTTGTTTGTATCGCATTTGTTGCTGAATGTTTGTTTTTTCCTCGCAAGTGTGTTGAAAAAGTGCGTATAAAACTCGTGAGCAACTTGCTCACTAGACACTCGGCTGATTTACGCCCTCGCCTGCGGCTCGGGCTGCAACCCACAACCTCGTGTATAATGAGCAACTTCGCTCACTTGTATCATAATATACTATTAATGAATGAATGAATGAATGATACATTTATTTGCAAGAATATAGGTAGTTAACATAGGTAAGTTCTTAATATCTATTGGTTTCACTATATTCGGCATTTCGGCCATACAAATATTGAGATTTTACATCTTGGTATACTAATATCATGCAGTGCACGTTTAGTAATTAGCAACTACATATAAATATTTATCATAATTAAAATTAAAATTACAAACCAATTTATTAATAAAATTAAATAAAAATTAGATTCAATTAAAATAATAATTTATACATATTAAAATAGCGATCAATAATAATTATGTCATGTCAATAAAAATAGTATTTGATGAATCCAAAATAATAATCAATAAAATAGCAAGAATAATAAAAAAATATTTCAATATTATTTAAATAATGGCAATAATTACAGATATGTCATAATTATTATAGTAGGTAAGTCAGTTTTACATTTTACACTCAAAATATTCGTTAATGGAATAAAAACATCTCTCACACAACCAGTTATGTAGCTTCCTATTAAATTCTAAATCTGTAGTACTTCTAACCTTAGGAACTATTATCATATGCCCGCGGCTTCGCCCCCGTGAAGTTCGGTAACTGTACCACGGGATCAAAATAACTGGGATAAAAAGTAACCTATATCCAATAGGCAATGCATAAAGTTTATATTTTGATGAATAAGGTGTCAATCGATTTGTTATTATGGCCCGTGTAGTGATCGCTATCGCGCATATCTCTATCTCATTCTCTCACCACTACACCACTAGAGGAGCGTCCGCCTCGTACCGCGTCTAGCGACCGACTGACTGACCCGTGTACGTGAGACAATGTATTGTATCTATAGCATAGTCACAAACACTACAGCCCGGGTAACAAAGGCTACATTTTAAGCGACTTCAAAATTAAGATAGGTAGGTAAATCGATTTAATCTTGTAAACCCCGAATTTAATTAAAGCGTGATTTTTCAGTAATTGAATTTTTTTTCTTGTAGTTGGTATACCTACTACACAAATTCTTGTTAGACATTTAGATGTCGCTTACAGTTAGTGAAAACGGGTTTAAGGTTATGAAACTAAATCAGAACGCCCACAGGAATAGGGCGGCCTCATAAATATGGAAGGTGTTCCTCAAGTGAAGAACAACATTCAAATCAAAATGATCGGGACAGAAGGCCAAAACAAAAAAAAAAACAGTCTCCTTTATTTTTTTAAATATTTTTATATACCTAACGTTGCCCCCACACTAGGAATTTCTTCTGTATCGTGGTTGCGTTTACAAACATTTAAAGTCACATACAGCCAGACCCGAAACAACTATAGTTGGTGCCAGTTAAGATCGCAATAGCGGTCATTGCCCTTTCCCTAATATCTCTTCCTACGAAACAAAACAAATGAACCATGCATCGTTTTTCATTAGAAAAAATGTTGAACATCACGATAGAACAAACGGAGCGGATAAACGGGCTTAATTTTTTATTTCAAAGTTAAAGAACAAGAAGGATAAAAGAAGAAATGTAGGTGGGTCAGTGACCGCTTTTGCGATCTTAACTGGCACCAACTAAACCTGTAGGTCATACAAATCACAAATATAAATATTTGTTACGTCCGGGAATCGAACAAAATTTTTAAATGTTAGCAGCTATGGCAGTGACTTTACTTGCGTTAAAATCGAAGTCTATGTGTTATTCCAGGTCATGGTGTAGCTGTTAGGAAAGTTTCATCAATATCCGTTCAGCCGTTTGAGTGGAAAGGAGTAATAAACATACACACATACTTACAAACATTCTTATTAATTTTCACTAGCACCAAATGACACCAAAATGAATGTATAAGTATAATTGCACTGTTGGTAAGTATTTCGACTCCCAGCGTTGCGTTGAGCGATTAAAATCCGACAGGGTGTATTTATTTAGGCACTGTGTTGATACCCGCGACCTTTTTACGTGTTTTTTTGAAGTGAAAACTTCTTTAGGCACGTTGAGCACTTTTTGGGTGAAGGAAAAACATTGAACTCATCGTCACGTAACGTAACGTGCGGTCACGCTTCGTAGCCGTTCGTAGCACTCGTAGCATCCACTACGGCGTAGCACCACATAGGCATGTGCGGTGCATAACCAGTGCTACGACTGGGGCGGGGCCTGTGTACTTTTTGTTTTCACTTCTATCGGCAGTCCCCAGACTGCTCCAATTTTTTTTATATTCTTTATTGGTCCCACTGGTGGGTAATGCCCTCTTTTTTCTTCTTCCAAATCGTTTTGGAATTATTATAAGAGATAAAAAAAAAACATTTTTTTTTACAAATTTTAAGGTTTTATTTTTTGCACGGAACCCTAATTCTTTTTCTAACATAAAAGTAGCCTTAATTACTCCTTAAAATATTAGCTTTCTGCCAGTAAAAATCTCGTTAAAATCGATCCTACCGTTTCGGAGATTAGCCGAAACATACAGAAAGACCGACAAAGACCAAATACCTATAAATAATCTTGCATTTCATAAGCATCTAATAAATGATAAAAAGCTGTTGTTTAAATATTATACATATACAGACACTTAAATTTTATTTATTTGTATACATTATGAAGGGAGGAGCAGCGGTGGCCCAGTGGTGACGGCCCCGACTTACGAACAGTAAGTCATGGGTTCGAACCCAGACAGGCGCATTACTTTGTGTAATTTACTTCATCACTACTGCTCTTAAAACGGTGAAGGAAAACATCGTGAGGAAACCGGCATGTCCTAGAACCAAAAAAATTCGAAGACATGTGACATCTACCAATCCGCACTGGGCCTGCGTGGTGAATTATAGCCACCCTTTCATAGAGAGGAGGCCTGTGTCCCAGCAGTGGGAACGTTAAGAGGCTGATGAAGAAAGCTTGTGTTAGTAGGATACAGAACTAGCTACTTTTTATTATTGTGTAAAAGAAGCCTTCTGCATATAACTTTGCAGTGGCTGCTATCGCAGGGAAATGTACAGCAGAATTGTATTTACATATTGATGAGTTGTTGATACTGTAAAGCTCATATTGGCTGATATCGTTCGTTCGAAAACAAATGACTATCGACAGCCTTTCAATTTTCATCCAATCAATAGTTGTTCAATTGTTTTTATTTTACCTACAAGTTTGGCTGCTGAGAGTATTATTGGTAATGTTATATAACTTATAGCTTATAGTAGCTTACCTATTATTATTTATTACCCTTTTTGCCATATTAACAAATCATCACTACATAATTATTATAAAACAAAGTCGCCCGCCGCGTCTGTCTGTCCCTATGTATGCTTAGATCTTTAGAACTACGCAACGGATTGTGATGCGGGTTTTTTTTTAATAGATAGAGTGACTCAAGAGGAAGGTTTTAGTATATAATTTTCGGGCGGGCGAAGCCGTGGGCATCAGCTAGTAATATTATAAAAAGGATATCATTAAATTAAGTAACAATAAATGTCATAATTTCGCGCTCCAACTGACAGACGTCAGGAACGCATTCTATCAGCGGCCAAACGGTATAAGAATATTGATTTTGTTACAAAACCTTTTTAACAAATTAGTAACCCCTAACCTGTTGGTGTAGTGGTCGGAAGTGCGACTGTTGAGCAAGAAGTCCTGGGTTCGATTCCCGGGTCGGGCAAAGTGTTATTGGGTTTTTCCTTCAAGAATTTCTCAGTAGAAGCCCCAGAGTCTGGCTTGGTGCCCGGTTGATGGCAATAGGCTCACCCCCTATTACATGTGATGGGACGTAGCACTTCAATACCCGCAATTACAGACACAATTAAAATAACAATGCACTGTGCCTCTGGAGGCACGGCCGGGAGCATACGGGTTAAACATAACTGACGAAATATTGGTGCAATAGGGTATATGCATGATTTTTTTTATCACTCTAAACAAAGCGTATTAACATCAGAAATAACAAAGTAAAATTATTTTTTTATTATCTATACAAAATACTAAGTTAAAAGCATTTGAAACTGCTGATTAGACAGAGAGATCCGATACAGCGAAAGACGTCATTCGCTACATCGACGTACAAAATCCATACTAAATTCTGTTTATCTAGAAAGAGATAGAAACAAAAGTTTAAATGGTTATAACTTTTGTGTTGTTTGGCCGATTTATGTCTTGTTTTCACTTTTAGTCATTATTTTTATAGTATTTTAACATTCCGTATCGATATGAAAAAAAGAAAATGTATGCATATTCCTTACTAGCTCACCCACGCAACTTCGTCTGCGTCACATAAGAGAGAAAAAGCTTTCAAAAGGAACAAATTTTCCCCGTTTTTGCAACATTTTTCACTTATGCTCCGCTCCTATTAGTCGTAGCGTGTTGTTATATAGCCTATAGCCTTCCTCGATAAATGGACTACCCAACACTGAAAGAATCATTCAAATCGGACCAGTAGTTCCAGAGATTAGCGCGTTCAAACAAACAAACAAACACTGCAGCTTTATAATATTAGTATAGACTAGCTTCTGCCCGCGACTTCGTACGCGGATCCTGTTGCTTATGCCAGCGACAACGGGGTCGTCAAAATCGAAAACTGTCTGATGTCGAATTTTAAGAGCCCGGGGACGGGAATACAACGGGATGCGCGAGACGATTCGAGACGTTCCAGATCTTTCATTTTTGTAAGTCAACAGGAAATGCCCATCAGACTAAACATTTTTATAAGTCGACAGGAAATGCCCATCAGACCAAAAAACACTTGCTGAGACGTCATTCCTATGTGTTATGGTGTAGCTGGGCTCTTGGAGTTCCACAACAGGTGTTCCAGATCTTCAAATTTATTCTCTCAGCAGAAAACGCCCGTACGTGGTACCAATCGTGGAACAATTTTTGCTATGGTACCATTTTTGTATCTCTTATAGTTCAGCTGGTCTGTTGCGGTTCTGCAACAGGTGTTTGTTTCCAAGATAAAAGTCAACAGGAAATGCCCATCAGACCTAACAACTTTTGCTAAGACGTCATTCCTATATGTGTTATGGCATAGGTGGGCTCTTGGAGTTCCACAACAGGTGTTCCAGATCTTCGATTTTTATAAGTCAACAGAGAGTCCTCATCAGATTGAACAACTTTTGCTAAAACGTCATTCCTATATATATGTTAGTGTAGCTGGGCTCTTGGAGTTCCACATCAGGTGTTCCAGATCTTCAAATTTATTATCTCAGCAGAAAATGCCCATTACGTGGAACAATTTTTGCTATGGTACCATTTTTGTATCTCTTATAGTTCAGCTGGTCTGTTGTGGTTCTACATCAGGTGTTCAAGTTTCCAAGATAAATTATAGCCTATATCCTGCCCAGACTTAATACCTATACAACAACAAAAAAATCATTCAAATCCGTCCAGTAGTTCCGAAGATTAGCGTGTACAAACAAACAGACAAACAGACAAACAGACAAACAGACAAACAGACAGATTTTTTTTTTTGGATTCGTGCTCTTTTACTGTTTCTAAACCCCCCTCAATTATTTTTTTTTTAATATATTCAATGTACAGACAAAGTTTTTCTACTGTTTTATTATATGTATAGATATGGCATAGGTGGGCTCTTGGAGTTCCACAACAGGTGTTCCAGATCTTCGATTTTTATAAGTCAACAGAGAGTCCTCATCAGATTGAACAACTTTTGCTAAAACGTCATTCCTATATATATGTTAGTGTAGCTGGGCTCTTGGAGTTCCACATCAGGTGTTCCAGATCTTCAAATTTATTATCTCAGCAGAAAATGCCCATTACGTGGAACAATTTTTGCTATGGTACCATTTTTGTATCTCTTATAGTTCAGCTGGTCTGTTGTGGTTCTACATCAGGTGTTCAAGTTTCCAAGATAAATTATAGCCTATATCCTGCCCAGACTTAATACCTATACAACAACAAAAAAATCATTCAAATCCGTCCAGTAGTTCCGAAGATTAGCGTGTACAAACAAACAGACAAACAGACAAACAGACAAACAGACAAACAGACAGATTTTTTTTTTTGGATTCGTGCTCTTTTACTGTTTCTAAACCCCCTTCAATTATTTTTTTTTTAATATATTCAATGTACAGACAAAGTTTTTCTACTGTTTTATTATATGTATAGATTATATGTATAGATATGGCATAGGTGGGCTCTTGGAGTTCCACAACAGGTGTTCCAGATCTTCGATTTTTATAAGTCAACAGAGAGTCCTCATCAGATTGAACAACTTTTGCTAAAACGTCATTCCTATATATATGTTAGTGTAGCTGGGCTCTTGGAGTTCCACATCAGGTGTTCCAGATCTTCAAATTTATTATCTCAGCAGAAAATGCCCATTACGTGGAACAATTTTTGCTATGGTACCATTTTTGTATCTCTTATAGTTCAGCTGGTCTGTTGTGGTTCTACATCAGGTGTTCAAGTTTCCAAGATAAATTATAGCCTATATCCTGCCCAGACTTAATACCTATACAACAACAAAAAAATCATTCAAATCCGTCCAGTAGTTCCGAAGATTAGCGTGTACAAACAAACAGACAAACAGACAAACAGACAAACAGACAAACAGACAGATTTTTTTTTTTGGATTCGTGCTCTTTTACTGTTTCTAAACCCCCTTCAATTATTTTTTTTTTAATATATTCAATGTACAGACAAAGTTTTTCTACTGTTTTATTATATGTATAGATTGTAAAGTAGACAGAGGTGCCTGTCTATCCTTTAGTGGATTACAGGCGTGATGTTATGTTATGTCCTATGGAGAAGAATGGATAAGAAACTTCCCAATTGCATAAGGGCCTTAGCACATGGCGTATTTCAAACGCGCAGACGAAGCTCAGATGACGCACATACACGCTTCAAACGAGATTTGAACGCAACCTTGTAACCTAAGTACACGGGGCGATGGTGAAACGCGCGTCTACTGCGCGTATACGCGCAGATACAGACGCGCTGTAGTCGCTCGTAGCTTTCGCGTTTTGGTCAGAGACTCCTCGTCAGTTGTACAATGGCGTCGGTTGAGACAACACTGCTTACGCTGGCTTTGACCTTTTGTACGCGCTTCAAACGAGTTTCGAACTCGTTTCACACGCGCGTTTGTATCGCGTTTAACGCGCTTTTGAATCTATAAAAACGCAAAAATCGGCATCTACGGCGCAGAAGTCGCGCGTTCGCTGAAACGTGCGTCGTCTGCGCGTTTAAAATACGCCGTGTGCTAGGGCTCTAAGATAACAAATCTATAAGGCCGTTCGATTAAAATAACTCTAACCGTGTGGACATTCTTGCCTACCTTAGTACCTGCTTTATTTTGTATTCTAAATAAAGCTTGCATTCAAAATGAGCTATTCATTTTCTACCTATGTGGGTATATATAGGTGTGTGGGTTAGGTGTGGTCATCCATGACCACACCTAACTGACGTGCAGTTGTACAGCAAATGAAACTTATGTAGGTAAACACCTACTGTGCCGGACGGGCGTTATCCGCTGATGGCGTGGATACGTGTACCTGGTGGTCTGCCTATACCCTATTATTACCGGGCGCACGCTTGTACTATACTTCGCCGCCAGACGGCGCTGACGTCCTACACCTAATTAACTGTAGCTGATCATTCTTCGCTATCTCAGGCGTAGACCTAACGAGGGGGGATAGGGGTTACTGGGAAAATAAGACTCTTATTTAACTTTCATGACTGTTCAGGAAGCGATTTCAGGACTATTCGCGCACTACTTTTTCACTGTTACTATTAATATATTTGCCGTACTGATGACTACGATTCTAAGAAAAGTTGAGTTTACTAAGGTACTCCAGAACTTTACTATAACGAGGACCCTGATTTCGCTTCCTGTTTTGGAAAAATTTAATGAAAATTTTGATTATTAAAACTAACATCTTTTCCAACGATTACAATTTTGAGCTTATATCTCACATCACATGACATCGCTTCTACATAACGTTATTTATGTACAGACATAGAAATAACGAATATCTTTATTAAACTGGGGAAATTATTTCCATAAAACCAGACAACTTTTCCAAAAGTGTCTGGAGGAAGGGTCTTTCAGGCTGAATTTCACGAAAACTGTTGCTTTGACTGTAAGTATATAATTGCCATATACCAGACGAGTACATGGCCCATCTAAAACTGTTACTTATTTTTTCGTGTCTGTATTTTTCAGCCTGTAACGATCCTTCAACTGTAAATCTGTAAGACAATTTTTTCTTGTTTTTGTCGAATATAGCTGCGCTAGACCGCCATACTCTCGTCTAACTGGTTCAACTAAAGGCTTATTTATAAAAAAAAGACTATGTCCAGGCCTAGATCGCAACCTAGGCTACCTGGACTTCACTAAAACGTTAAATTAAACTATAAAACTCCACTTGCGAGTTTATATGTGTCTAGCACGTCTGTAAATTACTGTCTAACTATTCTAAATCACTGAAGGCACTTGTTATATACCACTATATTGCCCATACACTGACTCTACACTGTTTTTAACTATAAAGCAACACTATATGTGCTGGATTGGTGACGTTCGTCGCGAACACCTACTCTCAACAATAAAGCATAATGCTTATGTAAGGAGCTCGTAGCTAATTAATAACAGCCTCTCGAATCGATCTTTAAGTTAAGCCGTGCTTGCCTAGGTTGGTCTGTGGATGGGTGAACACCCATAACATACCGAATTTCCTCCGTGCGTCGGAAAGCACGTTAAGCAGTTGGTCCCGACCACTAGTCTTACCAAGGGGTATCGCATTACCCAGTACTAACTGGGTTGTAGAGGTCAGTTAGGCAGTCGCTCCATGTAAAATACTGGAATTCAGCTTCATCCGGTTAGACTGGAAGCCGACCCCAACATAGTTGGGTAAAGGCTAGCCAGATGATGATGTACCTACTTTTAAACCATACAGAGAGATCGGAAAAAGAAATGATTAAAACTTCGCATTATATACTGAATTACCTTGACATTGTATCGTGCACCTACAACGCAATAAAAGGCTGAAATTGTATGACGCAAATTCACAGTAACCCGTAATAGATAGAATACCTTATATTGCACCATATTCTCGACACCACACTACAAATTAAACTTAAAAGTAACAAGTTTATAGTTCAAATTCGTTTGCATAAATATTTTCAGTTTCACTGCGACCGATGGATGGATGTGACCTCATCTTACGAAAATATCCGAAAGTTCACGAAATCGCGCGAACGGGAACAAGATGGCGGAGTGTTTCCCGCGCATGCTCACCCCTCGTCTGAAGTGACGTCAGTTAGAAATAGGGATGGGGTAGGCACAACATCCCCTTGTGAGTTATCGATATTTTTGTGGATCTGGATTTTAGAATATAAAATCATAAATATGCTTTTGGATAATTATTGCCATATATTACTAGTTTAATAACTTACAGAATAAATGTGCCCAAAGTATTTATTTTTAAATAAATTTTTATTTGTTGAAAAATGGCACCAGTCTTTCTTTAAACATACCTTTGCTCTTTTTATGCAGTTTAATAATAGGTACGACTTACGCCACAATCAACCATCCTACAAGTGTACATTTTGCAGTGAGATAATATCATTTTTATTGAGCTATCAAAACATTAGTCTAGATATAGGGGGAACTGCATGAAGATTTATTATTTTGATAGTCTGTGATGCAGTTGATGACTGGTATTGTTCAAACCTTGACAATGAGTACCTATACTACAGGGATCTTAGCTTCTTCCTTATTAAAGCGTCTGTCAGCGTCGGTCAGTGTGTTTTCATATTTTATAAAGTACTAGCTGACCCACGCAACTTCGTCTGCGTGACATAAGAGGGAAAAAGCTCACAAAAAAGGAATAAATATTCCCAGTTTTTGCAACACTTTTCATTTATGCTCCGCTCCTATTGGTCGTAGCGTAATGTTATATAGCCTATAACCTTTCTCGATAGATGGACTATCCAACACAAAGAGAATGTTTTAATTCCAACTAGTAGTTGCTGAGATTAGCGCGTTCAAACAAACACACAAACAAACTCTTCAGCTTTATTATATTAGCATAGATTTGAATTCACTGACGATATCGAATAGAGACTATTCTATATACTAAATTTGCGTAAGAGTTCCTTGTGTAACAAAAAGGAGCAGTAAGGAGAGATTTTTGAAAACTCATCCCATAATCGGTGAATGCTTCAGGGTAGCCCGCGAAATTTAAATTTTCTTATGTTGTTTGCAATTTTCAGGCCAGTGCTAGGTTGTATGTTGATTAAAATATTATTCGCGGTTGTAAGATGTATGTAGTTACAGAATTATATTCATCAAAATCATATAATCAACATATAATCAACCTCATTTAATCAACCCTCCCCCCCATTCATATAATCAACCCTCAAAGTTCATAAAGGTGGAAAAATTACTTTTCCAAGGTCAAAATCATTATTGCACCTTTGTGAACTTGGAGGGTTTTATTGATGATTTTGATAATTATAATTCTGTAACTACATACGTCTTACAGTCGCGAACAATATTTTAATCAACATACAACCTAACACTGGCCTGAAAATTGCAAAAAACGTAAGAAAATTTGAATTTTGCGAGCCAGGGTAGCTCGCAAAATTCAAATTTGAGCATCAGCCTTAAGGTAAGAGTTGAACTTTATCATTATAAGGGTGATTCCATCGTGGGGCTGTCCCTACGATGGGATTCCCCCAATAATGATAAACTCAACTGGCCTGTGCCTTGTGAGAGATAAAGTCGCAAAATTTACTATAACTCATTATCTTCACTAATAGGCAATTAATTTTGAAGTACCTACGCATCTTTGTGACGTGACGACGTCTTCGTAAACATTATAATTAAGATAGTGAAGAGTTATGAGCGTAAAAATAACTTCCTATGACAAGGAGCTAGCTATTGTGTCCTCCAAAATGAGTAAGTAGATAATAGTAATATAGATTATCGTACCTGATTTTAGTTACAATAGTAGGACTTGAGGCCAAATGACTGCCTCCAAATCATTTTTCATCGGAATTAACCTTACTCTCTGATACTGTAATTTAGTGCCAGTAGATTTTTTTTATATTTCACGACGATACCCTTTTTGTGTTTCGTATAATATGATTATAAATTTGTGACCTAGACGTCCTAGTGCATACCTAGTGCACATTACAATAAATATTATGAGATTTCGTATAACACAAAACTTGTGATACGATTTGTGTAGGGTGAGTGCATAAGCAGTTGGTTGTTTAGACAAATTAAAAGTTTTTTCTTATTGCTTTCAGTTATCAATCTCAATCATTGATCTTATCTAGTGGGCGTGGTCAGGAAAATAGTATTCTGATAGGTACTATCCAGGAAATACGGTATTCATATAATAAATGCCTATGTAGGTAAAAATCTCTGTTTTTCTGGTCTGTCTATAAACTACTGAACCGATATTTTTAGAATTTAACAGACATACCCCCGAATACTGAAACGTCACTCAAAATTTAAGTAGCACTGATATTTAACAGATACTCAAAAGTGACATTTGGCCATACAAAATTTTAAGTTTAGAAGTTGCTCAAATGTTAAGCAGCCCTTAAATTTTGAGTGACGTTTCAGTATTCGGGGGCCTAAGCTCCCAAAAAGGACATAGGTTTATGCTACATTACAGAAAAAGTCATGGGCAAACAGCAAGTATCAAATAACATGTTTTTATGATATTGACCAGTAACAAGAACTCTTGTTAAGACGAGGTAGGTACAGGCTATAATTGGTAGGCAAGAAACCGATTAAATTGTATTATAATTTAATTAGCTAATTATACGCTGCGCTTATTACACTGATAGTATTTGCAACTCGATATGAAGAATTCAACTTGTATGTTAGTTGATGGCACGTACCTACCAACAGTCTTATCATTTTTTCTAGCCTGTCAAGCTGTAATTAAATAATAAATGTTTAATAATAAATTATGTCTCTAATGGTAGGTCAGGATAATTCTGGCACGTGCACAATATTTTTTTTTTTGCGAATTTTGTGCAAGGTCTGTTGGACAATAGAAATAAGTGGTGAAGCGTTATTTTAAATATCGAATTTATGGTCTTATTAGTATTATGAAAAAAAAATATATATATATGTCTAGTGCCAGCACCTTTTAAATGTAAAAATTACGTAAGACTGCCTGCACTTCGCAAAGTAGGCTAAATTCTAAAGACTCCTGCGCTAATTCTCTATTCTATTCTTTATGAGGTAAGTCTGGATTTGTGACTGGTCGATGGCATTAGGCTCGTCCCCAATTACATGGGACTCCATAACTGGCGAAATGTGGGTTTACTATTAAGTACACCTCTGCCTACCCTTCGGGGATCACAGGCGTGATGTCATGATGTTATGTCCAGAGCTAATTTGTAGTAGAAAATGAAAAGGTACCTCAGTCAGTCCCACGGGACGAGCTGTTATTAGTAATTAAGATATAGCGTCAAAGGTCACGATATTAAAGGAACACTCGGTTTATTAATCACAAGCATGGTATCTACACATTCTTGATATACTGGTCATTCGCATTTTATAGATTTAGGTAGATTTCTGGAACGAAAATCTGCTTAAAAGCCGGCCAATTTCAATATTACGGAACAAGAGATACAGGTACAGCCGACTGACAGACAAACGGACGGACGGACGGACGGACAGCGGAGGCTTAGTAACATAGGGTCCCATTGGTTACCCTATATCTACATTTCATATCTAGGTCGTATTTGTCTTAGAACGAAAGATTAGTCCTTTGCCCTCACTCCTCTTCTGTAAACACATACGTTACTATAATATTGTTTTTATAGATCGCCTTTATCACAAAACCGTACTTACATAATTAAAATTATTTTTATTGTTGGTGACGCATAATTTTATTATTACTCCTTTACAGATAATCCATTTTTACACGAGCGTAAAATCTCTTTTAAACATACACAAACTGTTTTGAATTCTTTTTTTTTTCTAGAAAATATTGAATTTCGGATTTCTTAATTACTTTTTTGAATAGAACAAATTAATGCGATGTCCACCTTGTAAGCCACTAATATCGATGTTCATCTAAAAACAATGTCCCACCTCTAGTTCACCGTCGATGTCGGCAGTCAGTAGAGCATGCCCGACGCATAAGTGCGCGTGCCGCGAACCGATTTAAAAAAGGAATTTTCGAAAAAAGAAAAACGAAATTGCAATTCTAATTATTAATTCGTTCAGTTAAAAAAAAAAAAATAGACGCTGTTTAGTGATTTCAAGTTGGATTTTGTAAGTTTCTACTTTCTCTTTTTTTTACATAATTTCACGTAAGTGCGTTTAATTTAATTAGGACGAATGTTTACAATTTTATATTACTTTCGTCTACAGTTTAATTTAAAAAAAAAGACCCATGAAAGCGATTTAACAGGTAAAAGTGCAATTTTCCAACCAAAACGAATAATCTTGGATTTCAATGCGACATTTTAATTTGATCTTCATAAAACGTAGACCAGGGTAAATTAAAACCCGTATACAGACAATTAACGTGAAAAAATATGAAAATATCGAACATCAAGTGTTATGTAAACTTACCCAAGCAGGCACAAAGGTAACCTCTCACCTTAGACAAAAGCCAAAAAAAAAGGAAAACGGCCTCTTTATTTTTAAACCACACTTTTTAAAAGAAAAGGTAACATTCTATTCAGCCTGCAGAAAAGAGATTATAAATAAGTAGGCCTAAAGTCCACATGTTGGAAGGTGTACCTATTTATTGATTGCGCGCGGCTGACATGGGGTAGGTGGGGGGGGGGTGCTGGGGATGCGCATAGGAGCCATGGGGAAGGTCAGGGGAGAAGGCCTCACGTGAATATTGCACGTGGACTGTGTTTAGTAGATAAAAAGTACCTAGATATACCTAAGTAGCGATTTGAATTCAGGCGAATTGAAGAATTTTACATCTGAAACTGAACGTGTTCAACACATTTAAACCGCGTTCAAGAGCTGTCAGTATAATTATTTTGTGCGTTCAGATTTAAGTATTTGAATAAGTAGTTATTAAAGCTCTACTTATGGTGGTTCGTTCGCAAAATAGGACGTTGAGTTGCGGACACCAGCCCGTTACACAATAAGATGGTTTAACATTCAATGATGTCCTAAACTTCAAATGCTCTAATCAGAAACAGGGAATTAGTCATTTTACGCGAATCGGATTTTGAGTTTCATAGTGAAAGTATTTTTTAATTACTGGTAAAATCGCCTTTTCGACGAAAGCAGTGTCTAAATCGCGATTCTATATTTTCAGGACTCCGTCCCTAGAACCGATTATAAAGGTTATATAACTGACAAATGCTTGCACTGACTGGACAGGTCCACTCAAGTCTGTGTGGTTCTTTCTTCAAAAGACCATCTCAGACACTAATCTGCATAGTCCTCATGTGAATTGAGCAAGATTATGTCTGGACTTCAAAAGAGACTATGACCTCTGAGTTTGTTTCGGCTGTTTCTTCTCATAGTAGTCAGGTTCGTACCTACGAAACACCGGTCCCATCTAGCTTTTAAAAAATGACGAAAAGCCTACTGCAAAAATAAACATCATTTCATAATCACCATCATTTCATATATTTTTTATTGGGTCGGGGACCTTTAGGGACCGGGACCACGGTCCCCGATTACCCGTAAATATTTTCGAATGGTTACATAAGCTTACTTTGTACTATGCTCTTACCTGCGACTTTACTGCATGAATTTTGTATTTCATTATTTTTTAAATACTAACCTAGTAATAGAGCCGTGTGGTATCCGGCAGAGTAGAATAGAACCAACTCACACTCACGGGTGTCGTATAAGGCGACTAATGTCTGAGGCAGAACACCTTGCGCCTCCGTAGACCAGAGAATGGGCAGCAGCGTTTTCTGTTAGTCTTTCATCACTGCGATCTCCAATCCGCCTGCCAAGCGTGGAGATTACGGCAAATTCCTCCCATCATGGGAGAGGCTTATGTCCAGCAGTGGACGTTATGGGCTGTTGTTGTGGTTGTTTGTTAAGTAATAGAGAAGTGTGGAAGAAGAAAACATGCTGCGCCGACCCTAAGGTAATTGGGATTAAGGGAAGATAATGATAATAATGATGATGATGATGATGACTGACCAGAATGAATAGTAGTCAATGTCCTTCGCTAAATCCCGGACTATCAGTGGCAAGTGTTTCAGTGGTTTAGCCGTAAAAAACGTTAAACAAACAGAGATAATGGATAGTGAGGATTAGTTTACGTATATGCTAATCCAAACGATCCGATTCTAAATACACGTAAAGAGTTTCTTACAAAAAAACCTTGCTGAAATGTTTGAGAGTTATACATTACTAGCGGACGTCACGCGGTTTCATCCGCGTAGTTCCCGTTCCCGTGGGAGAACGGGGATAAAATATAGCCCATGTTACTCAGGGTGAATGTAGCTTTCTAATGGTGAAATAATTTTTCAAATCGGCGCAGTAGTTTTTAAGTTTATTTATTACAAACATACACACAAAAATACAATTTTTTCCTCTTTATAATATTAGTGTAGATATGCACAAAATCAAAATCAAAGCATTTGCTAATTTTAGGCTTAGAAGGGCCGTAACACTTCAATACCCGCAATTACAGACACAATTAAAATAACAATGCACCGTGCCCATTTGGGCACGGCTGGGGGCCATAAGGGCAGATATGAAAAACCGGGAAGTATTTGCAAAAAAAGCGGAGGCCTTTGCGATGATTCCTCTAAAATGATGACGATGCTATAAAAATCAGCCAGCAAAGTTGCAAAGGCCGTTTACCAACACCGATCAATGAAAAGGCTTTTCATTCAGGAAATAACACATAATGCGGTTACCGTATATCATGAAATGCATTCAGGTGACCACTACAATAGCGCGAACAAAGATTTGCGGACATCAAGGACGATGAACAATGCGCTTATAAATAGCACACTGGTTTTATCTTGATTGTGTTTAGTAGGCTTATGAGCTCTATTTATAGGTACTTGAATTAGGTACTGCGTGGTGTAGTGGTTGAAAGCCAGACTCCAGATGAGGTCCTGGATTCGATTCCCAGGTTGGGCAAAGTGTTATTGGGTGTTTCCATTAGGTTCGGTATCTATGGTTCGACCTATGGTTTGACGACCCGAATGGCGCAGCGGTAGTGAGGCTGCCTTACGTTCTTAGGGTCCCGGCTTCGAATGGCCGGGTAGGAGCAAATGTTTGTGTGATGAGCAATGGACACTTTTTTTTCCGAGTATGGATGTTTATATGTACTATCGTGGTCTTTTCCTGATCTGGCCTGACCACTTTTATTCTTTTTCGCTTAAATCATGCGGAGGCGCCGAGCCACACGCCCCTTAAAGTTTGGGCCTATTAGGAAAGCGTCAACTTTGGCGCGCAAAATAACAATAACTGTCGTTTGGCGTGCGTCGTCAGTGCGCTCGGCCGATTCAGTAACTTTTCATTCATTATTTCTATACAAAGTCAACGGAGCGGGGCTAGAGAGCGTTTCTATGTTGCGAGTGCAAGCAAAAATTAGCTTAGTGGTGGTCAGGCGGGAGTGGCCTCGATAGTACCTATAGGTACTATAATAAGTATGTATTACAACTATCTGGTGTCCACGACACAAGCCTCGTTGCTTAGTGTGGCACTAGATGGCGCTGTGTGAAATGTCAGCGATATTTATTTATTTATTTTACTTATACCGATTTCACGAATGTTTGATTCATCATCAATCCACAACCCGACCCAATAATCTGAGCCTCTTTGCTTATGCCAAGCTGCACGTTCTTGTGTTAGCCTCATCTAGATTATTCCTACACGCGATGTCAATATTGTTGAACAATTGATTGGGTTTGTTAAATTATTGATGGCGCATGTCAATGGTAAAACGTCGCGCGTCGTTAAAAGTTTTTAATTGGTACGTACCTACAAAAATAGATGCTTCAGTGACTGATATTAATAATCAAACTCAAACTCAAAACTCAAAGCATTTATTTCAATTAGACCATTACGGCACTTTTGAAAGTCAAAAATACAAAAAAGAAAATCAAAGCTACAGTCCCAGTCACAAGGCATAATAACTTGAGAAAGTACTGTAGTTGCCCATTCCCTAGCGTAGATCTCTATGGAGAAGAATGGGCAAGAAACTCCATGGACACTCTTTTAAAATCAAAATATTGTTACAAAATCTTGGTTACATCATTAATTTTGAGATTATACATATATGTGAGAACGATGTAGAAAGACGTGCACACTAAGAGCATCCAGAGTGAAAGATTAGATTAAAAATGTATGAATAAAGTAATTAAAATGAACCTTGGCAGCTAAGAGATGACCAGTCCCAACTGACAGCGCCCGTTCACAGACATGACGCATGTACCGGCGCCATTCAACTCAACCATATTGAAGGGAACTAAATGACCCGACACACCCGCCACCATCAGCGAGACATTTAAGTGAGCATGACATTCTCTCAGTCACCAAGGCATATTCAAGTCAATGAAAGATAAATAAATGTAAATGGTGGCTGAACAGTACAAAGTACTCACACATGTGCTATGCAATTATATAATACTAAGAACTGGAATCTATACAATGCAAGTATATTTTTACAATCTTCTGCAGCTTCCACAATACATTAACATGGGAATCAATTCTTCATCTTCTTCTTTACGTGTCGATGGACTCAAATAATGCCCGACCAGTACAAACAATTAGTTTGCCCCCCCACCTATGGTTGTGGAGCAGGACCAGCATTTAGCCAAGCATTTTTATCATCAATGTAATCCCCCAACTTATAATATGCTTGCCTACATAGTGTGCGTTTTATACAAGATTTAAATTTCGTCTCATTCAGTTGAAGAATGTGGGGAGGTATTTTATTGTAACATTTCAAACAGTACCATCTATCATTATATCAGTATCATCTATCAAATCAATCTTGAAGCAAAAAAAGTATATTTTGTACAAAATTAGACGGTCATTATTAATATTCAAATTGTAATATTCAAATTGTAATATTCAAATTGTAATATTCAAATTGTAATATTCAAATTGTAATATTCAAATTGTAATATTCAAATTGTAATATTCAAATTGTAGTATTCTAATTGTAATATTCAAATTGTAATATTCAAATTGTGGAGAGTGTTGATAACTGTAAAAAAACGACAACGGTACAGTGTTTTACATTGGATATAAGGGGACTACAGGACCTAAACGCGAGTTTTATAAGAAAGCATATGATTCACTGCAATAAACAAAACCATAAAAATATATGATATTCTTCAGGATATATGCTAGTACGAAAGTGTTTTGAAAACATAATATAACTAATTTTACTCGATAAAAAAACATCACGAATATATCTCTAAAAATTTCTTTTAACGATTAAAAACCATTCTTAAAAACACGCGATCATTCTGATTTTTTGGCAAATAATTCTACAAGCAACATATTAAGCGTCATAGTGTTTTATTTTTTTAGTCCAATCAATAGCTTTTTTGTAAATCGCAAAAAAAACACTCATTTCGCTCTATTCTGCTCGCAGTGACTGACGTAACAACCACTTTATAGTGCAAGCTGACTAGAACTTTATTCTAACAGTATTTCAAATGAAGTTTGAACCACAAGAAATGGAGTTGCTAATTTGACTATTAGGTACACCTCTGAATAACCCTTCGAGAATTACAGGCGTGATGTTACGTAATGTTGTATCTAAACAGTGCGATATTACAAGGACATGTGCCGTGGCGTAGTCAAGGCTGCCCATGGCGCTTAGCTCGTAAATATCAGAGGAAACTATCAATAAAACCTGTAATAAGTGGCAGCAATCTGATGTCGTCAATCAAATGTTACTGCCTATGAATAATATCGGACATCGTAAAATATGAACCAGTTAGTACACACCCACTATGTATAATGTAACATGTTGGTTTCTTTTTAGGGTTCCGTACCCAAAGGGTAAAAACGGAACCCTATTACTAAGACTTCGCTGTCTGTCCGTCTGTCACCAGGCTGTATCTCAAGAACCGTGACAGCTAGACAGTTGAATTTTTCACAGATGATGTATTTCTGTTGCCGCTAAAACAACAAATACTAAAAACAGAATTAAATCAATGGGGGGCTCCCATACAACAAACGTGATTTTTTTGCAGTTTTGTCTAATGTTTTTAAATAATGGTACGGAACCCTTCGTGCGCGAGTCCGACTCGCACTTGGCCGGTTTTTTTTGTTTACCTTTTTTTTCCGGATGGGTAATCTTCAAATGACTCCTCCCGCTCTAGGCGGAACAGGTGGGAGTGTCAGACTTACACTAAACCCATCCATGTTCCTTCATCGCCCTTTGTGTTCCGAGGCCACGGTATCTCTTTCGAACAGTCTCGCAGCCCCGGCAGGCATCGGCCCTTGCGGACCCCTTCCTTTTGCTGACATCTCTTTGAGGCACGCGTGGAACACGACCGCGTCGTCGACACGGCCTGTCGTCATGAGATGGACGGACGGCGAGCTAGCCCATAGCTCACCGTCCACAGGCCCGCGCCTATGGTGACCGCGCCCGGTGCGTCTCCCGCGGCGGCTGGGACTCATGAAATTAGGCAAGAAGCAATGTCTTACAGTTTATGTAAAGGGAGAAATCTGAAAACCGTAAATATGTAGTTTAATAACAAAATACCTACAAGTTTGTGCGGAATCCTCGGTGAGCGAGTCCAACTCGCAATTTGCCGGTTTTTTTTATAATGAAGTACAGCATCACCTGCCCTTTTCCCAATCATGTTGGGGTTGGCTTGCAGTCTAACCGGTTTCAGCTGAATACCTGTACTTTACATGAAGCGACTGCCAAACTAATAATACGACACCCTTTAGTAAGACTGGTTGTTAGACTTGGCCACTGACTACCTGTAAAGACTGTCAAAAAACATACGACACCGTTCTTTCCGAGGCATGGAGGAAACTCGGTGTGTAATGTATGATCAGCCATGCCATACATTTGGTTGAAGTTGGTATACTTCTTCTCCTCTGTCAACCGTCACGCTATCCATCCATCGTTTCTTTGGTCTTCCTCTCCCTCTCCATCCATCCACATTTATATTCATCACTCTTTTAGTCACATGCGATTCGTCCCTTCATATCATTCCCGCAAATATACGTACAAATACATCATTTTAAAATAATCGAAAAATCCCTTCCGGCCGTTTTCGCAACTACGATTCGCAAACAGTTGCGAATTAGGATTTTTTTATTCTTTGTTCGCAACCAGTTGCGAATCAAGAAAACTTTTTCCTAAACCGCAACTTGGTTGCGAACGAAGAATATGCGATGGAAGAAAAGCGTTTCTTCATTCGCAACCAGTAGCTAAGTTCAGTTGCAGGCCCGTCTAGTTGGTGATCATAGGTATGTCATTACATGGGGCGTCACCTCTGCTCACCCTTCGGTAAATACAGCCTTAATGTCGTCACGCCCGTATTTAGGTTTTTCTTACTATGAAATCAATGTCCGGACATTCACTACATACATCTACTTATTTATTATTTACCAAGATAAGCTTTTACAATAAACTATTGAATACGAGTATCTACTCCGAGATATCATAATGATGGATCGGTCTATATACCTCGTATACACAGATGTGTATTCAGCACATATGTAGTCATATACAAACAGTATAATATGATGGATCCGTCCAAGATTAATTTGATAGATTGTAAAAATAAAATGGTGGCCTTAGGCTTGGTGCTGTGTAAACTGTTTCTTTTGTACATTACTGTGCATTACATTAGTGTGCGCGTTGCTAAATAATCACTGAACCGTGGCTGGGTGTCAACCCATTACATACCGAGTTTGCTCCGTGTCTCGGAAAGTTCGTAATAAGCCGTTGTTGGTCCCGGCTGTCATTTGTTGATCCTTGAGAGTCCTTATAGGTAGTCAGTGGGAATCATTCCCACTGCGTCGAGTCCCTTACGTCGACTCGTGATTTTGCTTGGTTTTGATGCACTGTCTTTTGTTTCGCCTCGACATACCTGTCTCAGAATGCAGTCATTAAAAACGAAATTTGGCTTTTTAATTACTTAATAAAGTTATTTTGCTCATCCGTAATCCGGCTACGATAAGTAGCTAAGCTAGGCTAGCATAACTGATGCGTCGCAGCCTAAGCGACAAACCAGGAAAGGGGAAAATTTGAAAATGGGTTCTCAACCAGCCCTGGCTGCGGTCCGTAGCTCCGTGCCAAAAACGAGCCAAGTTGATGAGGAGGGCTTCACTAAAGTGGAAAGGAGGAAGAAGAAGAAGCCCTGTCCTCGTAACTTGTGCGGTACCGCACCGAGTGGACCCAACATGCTGCTGCGTCCTGCTGTGCCTACGACGCAGCTGTACATTTCACGTCTGCATCACTCCACTACAACTGAGGAAGTGGTGCAGTATTTGAAAGTGAAGACCAACTGGACTCTGAGGGTCGAAAGGTTGGAATCGCGCCACAACATCAACTTTAAGTCATTCGTGGTACGAGTTTCGTGGAATGACTTGTACAGACCTGCATGAAGAAGGACTTTTGGCCGAAGGGTGTCGTATATCGACGTTTCCGAGGACGGTTACGCGACACCACGCAGCAAAACACGACGCCGACAACGTTGCGTGTATAGTTTTAGTTTCTTATGGTTTAAAATATGTAAGTATTAGTATATTATTGTTGTTAATTATTTTTTTGGTGTATTTTATCTATGGGCCTTAGTCGCCTGACAATAAAATGATTATTATTATTATTATAAGTTCAAGGAGTTGAGTCTGAAAACCAGTCTTACAAATTGCCCAGTATTAATTCAGTTGTGGAGTCGCTCTATGTAAAATACTGGTATTAAGCTACATCCAGTAAGACTGGAAGCCGACTACAAGATTGTTGGGAAAGTTAGATGATTTACATTACAATGTTTTAAAATGTGTCTTTAATCCACGTAATCAGTATTTCATAAGTTTAGGACTACAATGAGATAAACAAAATGGGTCGTTTATATCGGCCGAATACTGAAACGCCATTCAAATATCTAAGGGCTGCTTAAAAATTTGAGCAGCTTTAATTTCGTGTGCCCCAAACGTCACTTTTGAGTATCTGTTAAATTTTATAAATATACTTAAGTGCTTCTTAAATTTTGAGTGGCGTTTCACTTTGAGTATTCGGCCGTAATTCATGTGTCTTTTGTTAAAGCCACAATCTTATACGCTTAACACTTAACTTGGTACTGAAATATTTTATTTTTCTTTTGTTTTTCGTCATTTCCCTCTAGTGTGACCGCAGATCTAGATAAATAGCGCGCCGCAGGCAGTAGTAAGTCAAGGTTCCAGTCTTGTGACGGGCTGTTCTAGATCAAAGAGCAGGTGATATCTATTTAGCTATCCGTTTGAAATCTATAGAGAATTAAAAAAGTCCCGTTTTTGAATTGAACCCTTTATTTTTTAAATTTTCCTGAGCATAATTAAATCTATAAATTAAATCTGCAGTCACAAACATTCGGAATCAATAAACAGGAAAAATATTTGTTGATACTGGAATCGGAAAAATTCCAATCTACCTTTTCCAGAAGCAAGAATGCGCGTAGTAAGTAAACGTAACGATCCTAACTTAATGTTTAAAAACTTTTTTGCAAAAAATAAGACCAAACCAATAAAGACAAAAAAACTAAACCAATCAAACAAAAGTCACCGACTTCTGAAGCTAAAGTTATTTTTCACTTTTTTGTGTTTTTTGAAGTCTGTTTTATTTTTTGCAAAAATGTTTTTTATTTTTCCATTTTTAGTTGTTCCAAAACCAATATTAGGCATGACATTGTTAACAATACAATATGTCATGGTATTAGGCGAATCCCCAATATATGGAACTTAACATACCTTTTTTTTCGGATGGGAAATCATCAAATTACCCCTCCCGTTCTGGGCGGAGCGGAAGGGACTGTCACACTTTTACTGACTGACCCATCCATGTTCCTTCTTAGCCCTTTGTGTTCCAGGGCCGCGGTATCTCTTTCGAACAGTCCCGCAGCCCCGGCAGCGCGCGGAACACTAACGCGCCAACTTAACATACCTAACTGACGAAATCTGGGTGTATTGTACACATCTGCGTATCCCTCAAAGCATACAAGCGTGATGTTAAGTCATGATGTTGTATAAACAATAAACATTCAAGCGATTGCAGCAATCACGGCAGATTTGCTGTCTATTTTTTAAGACTTCCATTGTATATCTCCGAAGATCAGCATCAGATGTTCACAAAATTTATATGGAACCACACCGAAAGCACCAGCTTTCAAATAAATAAAAAATCATCAAAATCAGTTCACCCAGTCAAAAGTTCTGAGGTAAACACAAAAAATACGAAAATTCTTACTTAATGACACGAATAATTTATACTTATTCCAATTTAGTTTTTGATGTGGGCTAGCAAAACAAAACACAGAGGTATTTTGGACTGTTTATTATTATGCTATTAAAACAACTACCAAATTAAATTATATAGGGAAATAACTGAGGGTGTGTCCCAAAACTATGAGCTCATGACGCAAGATGTTGTGACATCATCCGTAAAGTTTCCGCGGCATTGAGCCCTCCCTTATTGTGGAGACGATGAACCGACAAATATTGTTAGTACAATACTAGCTAGTAATAAACACGGAATGCTTTAAGCTTTCACGGCTTATAACTAAACTTACGGGATATCTTCAGCTTCCGATGTTTCGTCACCGTTGCAAGCGCCATGATCGCGGGATGACACATGGCGCTTGCAACAGCGGAAGATACGGAAGTCACTGAAGATATCCCGTAAGTGACAGTGTAAGTTTACGGAAGTGTTACTGTTTGTTGCTTCTTGATGCTTCGAGTTCAGAGTGTAGAAAAAGCGCGCATCATCAATTTCCATCGTGATTGTGCTTTTTCAGTAGTGAGACTGTCTGTGGTCTAAGAATTGACAAAAAATTGGCTTTTCCACGTTAGGAAATTAGTTTCAATTATTATTTAAACACATACTTGCTGCACTTGCAGTTCGCATCAAAGTGTGCAGCAAGCCAAAAGCATGACATTAACTAGAAAAAATCTTTTCCAATAATTAAGCATAGATTTACTACTCGTACACATTTCAACGGATACAAATAGGGGTAGTAAGTAGTAACCCTATACTTTTTATAAATAAACCAAGCGACCGATATTTTCAATAGGATGCAAGTGAAACCTTAGACAATGGTGCCGATTCTGTTGTGCACAAACTAAACTTAATTTAGGCTATTGCTAGCTTTTTCTCTCTAATAAAACGAGAAAGAGACGGACGTAATTTAGAGCTGTCAAATTTAATTGGAACTAATATTTCCATACAAATGATGAGTGCACATAAATACATGTCGACTAAAAACACGTTGAAGCGCAAGGCATAAACTAGTTTGACATCTCTAACTTAGTTCATAGCTATAGCCGTCCTTTTCTCGCACTGCCTTTTAGTAAAATATAGCAATAGCCTAAATTAAGTTTAGTTTGTGCACAACAGAATCGACACCAATATCTAGTTAATTAACACTGAAACCCGTTTTAAATAAAGACATGAAATATTTCGCCTTTACCCACCCATTTCCGTTTCAGATGCTTGAAACAAAAAATTGCCACCTATCTCGTCAAACCATAAACAAGGCGGGGGAAAAGTAATGTCACCGTGTGCATCATGGCATCATGTGAATGTGCCATATTTTTTGCAAATGGCGTCATATGTCAGGGGCCTGCTTGTGATTTGGCATATAAGTTGTAGACAAATAGAAAGAATTATTTCCAAAAGTTCTACACAGTTCTACGGTACCAGAGGGATTTTTTTTACTACTCCTACGATTTAAGGTGGTACAAAATAGTAGAATTAGTGGAAATAAAAAAAGGCCCATTACTTCTACTGTTGTATTATACAAAACTAATCTTCTTTAACAAATCACTCTCTCACTCCAGATATATTCATCCCTTTCTCTCACTCTTACATTCCGTTTCCCACATATAATTGATTTGATAGTTGACTGCTTCGTAATCAAGAGGAAACCACAAGAGGTCGCAACTGCTGAACTTGGGATGCTGAGCTCGAAAAAAACAATACCTTTTTCAAGTTCTCCCATAAACAAAGAAGAAAGAACACATGTTTATTTGGCACATGCCACAAAAACACAATATCAAATACAAGACTACAAATAAAAAACATAAATCTAAACAACAAAAAATAGTACATTTTGATACAAGTGGAGAAAGTTTGTTATTGCATTCGAGGCGGAATTATAACACACGAGCCGTAGGCGAGGGTGTTTTTGAGCCGAGAATTGCAATAACAAATGTCCACGTGTATCAAACGACGTTTTTCAATATCGCCGTTATACCGCGAAAACCAATTAACTACGCAAACATTAGTTTTGAAATAAATGCAATTGAAATTTCAACTACAAACATTTCTTTTATAAACCATGATTATCTTGATTCTTTAGGTAATTAGACGATGGTTATTTTATCTTTTATATAATCGAATCTAAATAATTGTATTTTTGTATATAGTTTTAAATAAAAAAACATCTAAACGTTCACAAGGTAGTCTATTTAATTGGTTTTCCCTGAATATGTAGAATTTTAATTTATTGTATTTTACCGAGAAACAACTTGGATAATGTTATCATAAATGTTATATCGACTTATCCGTAGAACAGAGTCCGATGTGATCATGGAGCAAAAACGAGTTAAATAGCTAGACGAGTTAAGGAATACGAACTCTACAGACGTGCGTTTTTAGAATTTTCGTATCTTATTTAGTTTCGGAAATATAGAATCGAATAACGTTCAATCTGACATTATCTCCGCGTAAAAACGCACGAAGTGACCAAGGGACGGCGCGCGGAGAGTGGTGGCGGCGCGGGCGCCCCGTCCGTTCTGAAGTTCGGCCGCTGTTTGTTGGAAGAAGGGGGTTTTTCTGTCAAGCACTTAGCTTTTTTTCGGTTTGATGAAACAAATAATTTATCAAGTGTTTTGCATGAAAAAACATATTTTTAGAGATGTCACGATCACGGAAAATGTTTGATATGCTCAAAAAAGTTGCAGAAAGGCCTAAGCTTAGTTCATCGCTTTCAAATGTTCCTGCTATTTATATGGAGAAAAGTGTAAATGCTGGTAAGTTGACGATTTCAGTTATATTATTTCGTATACACACTATAAAGTTCATAAATTAATAAACTTTATGTCTATATTGCTGTTTTGGCTCAGTAAACAGTTGTGGGCGATCGATTTTTATATACGACCTTTTTTGACGGAGAGGTACAGAAACGCATTTTTGGTACGAAAATACGATTGGTATAATGCATATTCACCGGGTAATCATTCTTTATGTAATAATTAACAGTAAAAAGTACAGGTCTTATAAAATATTAGGGCAATTTAAGACGAACATTATTGAACTTTTAGGCGTTCTAAGTGAATATTCGACGTTTTTCTACGGAATCTTTGAAACAATTTAAGGGTTCGATATTCAGATGAGACGTTGTTACTGGGATAATGAAATCAGTTAGGACGTTGTTCAATTAAAAATATCGTTAAATATAAAGATTTTTATTTTTTTTATTTTTTATATATTAATTACTATGTATATTTCTCTTAATTTATATAGTATTTTAAGAATATCTATAATAATTTACAGTTTTTAATTTCAGATGTTGATGACAACGCCATTATATGGCAAACGTCTCCTTTGCCTTCTGGTGCAAAAAAAAATCAGTCAGGAAATAGCTGACTTATGGGAAGAAGTTCTGCATGAACATGGTGGGACCAAAGAAATTACCTGCGACAGCTCAATACCGAATGTCATGTCTGATCCGTCTGCCGAGGATGTTTACGGCAATCAACCTAGTATATTTTCTTTGGTTGTGCCTTCTAGTTTCTAAAATTCACCATTAATAAAGATTGAAGAGTTAGACGTTTCTCACCACAGATCTACCCCGGTTAATTTGGAACTTTCAGTGCCAACTCCTATGCCGTCTCCTACCAACTTCCATTCGATCTGCGATAGCACATTCTGCTCGAATCATATAGACAGTTTCTCTATGATTTCTTCGCAGTCATTTTGCACCACGATTTCGCCTGCTACTTCTCACTCAGGCGATCCCATCGTGACTCCTAAAACGACTAGAAACCGACAGAGGCGCCCAAAAGATTATAAACCACAAAAAGAAAAAAGAAAATCTTATTCCGATAGGTCATCATCCGATTCTTCAGAAACATCAACAGTGGTGTGATGTAGCAAAGAGTTAAAGTATGGATGATACTGGGAATTACTTCTGAGCGGCATATATCCATTAAGTCCTTATATTTAGCAGCCGGAACCATAAGAGGTTCAAAATATGCAAGTTTTAGTTCAGTTTGTACCGAGTTCCTCATGTTACCGCGAATCACTAAAATATTATAATCAGATTGAGTCAGGTCATATTTAAAAAACAATTAGTTAGAATCACACTACCAGTTGCATGAACTTCTCAACTGTTACTCCAGTTAATCTTCTTGCCCATAATGTCTTTCATCCAGACCTTATTATTAACAAGACATTTAAAGTCAAACACGTCATTCTGGGTTACGTTGCGGACAACATAGGGTTCTCCTTCGTTCTTGGCACAAACTCGGTACAAACTGAACTAAAACCTGCATATTCTGAACCTATTGTGGTTCCTGTTGCTAAATATAAAGATTTAATGGATACGTGCCGCTCAGGCGTAATTCCCTTAGAGTATTATCCATACTTTAACTCTTTGCCACATCATACCACTGTTGATGTTTCTGAAGAATCGGATAATGACCTATCGGAATAAGAATTCCCTTTTTTCTTTTTTGCTGCTTCTTTTTTTTCTTATTATGGTCTAGAATCAGTAGATTTAGCGAAACAATGTTAATTATAATTAGCACTCAACTAAGTAATTTAATGTTTATCTACGTATAATTTAATTGCTGCTAAGTATGTGCTCCCACGTCTAGGTTACAATGTAAGACTGATTGATAATATTATGAAGGCTGGTTGTTATTTAAGCTTTATTTTCAATATAATTTTAAGTCCTTACCTAACTGTGATGTTATTAATATTCAAAGTGATGCCATTTAATGGTTTTGATATCTATTTTGAGTGGTTTATTTAATTAATAAACGATTTATGTAATGTGTAAAAATGTGTAAAAATATTTTATATAATGATTTAATTTTTATTTAGTTATATTCCAAGGTAGTCATAATTTGGAAAAATTATGTTTAAACATTTTAAGGTGGTTATTCACAAAGGACCTAAAAGGCTTGGGTATTTCCAAGAAAAAGCGACCCATGTCATTATAGAACGTCACTTAAATCAAACGTCTCCGTAAAACAACGTATAATGTTCACTAAGGACCCCCGCTCTTACGCCATAAAACGTCCTATGTTGATATGGAACTCACTATCTCGTGAAATAAAAGGATAAGAAATAAACACTCTATAGCATTTAACTAGGCTGGGGCGTTGTGACAACATACCAAAAAATCGAAATGTTAAGTCTCACCGTTTAAGACTTATACAAGTCAACAACTTCTCTAACCTCTACTGAAAACTATCAACCTTACAGATCGGACTTTATTCTACGGATGAGTCGATATACAAATTCTATATATAGTGGTTACCAATAGTAAATTGAGATTAAATTGAATTTGTCTATGAAATTTAATATAATAACAAAAATAAGAAAATTTACTTGGTTTTACCTGTCCCAAAAATGGTTTTAAAAGAATTTATTCCCAATGAATTAATGACAAAAAACTTAGTTTTGTTGTTTTTAGGAAAGTTATAAATTAACTTAATAATAAAACTATTATAGTTAGTAAAATGAAATTTTAATGCAAAAAAAAAAAATTAAATCAAAATAATAGTAACAGAAATCCTTCAATCTTCATCAGAAGACGTTGCAGGATCTTCATCTGAGACAGTGCAATCAGGTAAAATGTCTCTGCATGCAACATTGGTATTTAAGGGCCTACATCGATACCTCGCACCGGGCGACTGTTCTTCTAAGCGAGCGAAAGTGATGCAATTACTTTTGAAACGCAAAAGAAGAGAGATGGCTTTAATGTGCGTACGCTCGGAGTGAAACGGCGTATGTGCCAAAATGAATTTACTCTTTTTTTAACAAAATAAAGAATTAAATTTAAAAGTACTTTGAGTAAACTTTGATACAATAATTATCTATGTTTTAAAGTAAATTCCATTGAATAACCCTTAAACGTTACGCCGTGATGTCGTAAAAGGTAAAAAATTAGATATAACTTTGCAATTTTTTTGTATCGAGAAAAAATCATTTAATCGTGTATTCCTTTTACACGATATTAGACCAAAGAGTCAAAAAGCATATACCAAAATGTTAAATCCGTATTCCACATACTCAACAAGTTACACGAAATAGAAAAAACACATCTTTTTCTACATATTACCTTAACCCTTGAAACCAGGCATGAAATTCTTCCGGAATAACGCCTTTTTCACAGAGTTGCAGCAAGTCTTTTTTTTTGGCTGCACTGATGCTTAAAGGAGTTTTGTAAAGCTGTAGAGGTTCGTCAGGAAAATATTTTGCTGTTCTGGTTTCGGGTGTCACTGATGAAGTATTTTCGAGAGTCTTTTTCCTTTTATTTCTCGTGCCATAACCATGATCTCTATGTGTTTCCGGTTCTATATTTGCCCAATCCGTGTTTTCTTTTTGCCCGAACTTTTTAGTAACGTCAATCGTGAAAAATTTCTCGGACATGTCGTTATTGTAAAAAATCTTTGACTGTACTACAAATGTCACTTACGGGATATCTTCCGTGATTATTTTTTATTTTTGAGCTCCCGATATTTCGACGCTGTTGCAAGCGCCATGATCGCGGGTTAACTGGAGAATGCGGGTGGCTGGAAAAAATTGTTAGGAGCAGACAAATCTGTCTACCCTCTTTCTTTCTAAATATTATAAAAATATAATACACTTTTGAAGAAATAAAATAAAATAACGAAAAATTTTTTTGTCACGAACTATGAAACTATGATTTTCATTTTTTTTTTTCGCGCTTTGGTTTCGCCAGGTTGAAGGAGAGGCAAAGGTATGAAGCCGTTAAACAGCCTAATATAAAATATAAAAAATAGATTTATTTTATATTTTTGAATTAAGAACACAAATAATGTTAATTAGTGTATAAAAGTAACTATTAGTTTTTAATAATCATGTTTATCTATGATATTCTATTTATAAACACAATTTGAATATTCAAAAAAACTTATGCCATAAAGACGCATAGTGCTTTGCCGAAAAAAAAAAAACATTCACCTCAGACTATAGGCATTGAACCAATTTGGACTTACGTATAGGTATAGTTATCTGTGGCAATTTTCATTCCCGCACACGTGCGGGAAAGTGGAAAAAATCGCACGCGTGTGAAATACACTGCATGTTGTACCTAATCGTAGTGCGTTATGGACCAGTTTTCGAGGAAGTGTATTGAAAAATATATCGTGTGTCTCACGGCTGCGCCAAATAGGCCCAGTTAAGCAAACTGCTGAGCAGCCTATGTAACCTCGACAATTCAGTTGGTACTGGGTAATACAATACCCCTTGGTAAGACTGGTTGTCAGAATTTCGGGGCACTGACTACCTGTAACGACTGTCAAAGAGAGTTAAGAAAATACCGGTTATAATAGTGTAGGTAGTTGTTCGCGACGAACGTCACCAATCCAGCACATAGAGTGTTGATTATAGTTAAAAAATAGTGTAGAGTCAGTGTATGGGCAATATAGTGAGAATAACAAAGTGCCATCAGTGAATCTAGAATAGTTAGATAGTAATTTTCAGTCGCGCTAGACACATATGGGCTCGCAAGTGGAGTTTTATAGTATAATTTAACGCTTTGGCGAGGTCCAGGTAGCCTAGGTTGCGACCTAGGCCTGGATATAGTAATTTTTTATAACTTAGCTTATAGTTGAACCACTTAGACGAGAGTATGACGGTCTAGCGCGGCCATATTGGACAAAAACTGGAAAAAATTGTCTTACAGATTTTCAGTTGAAGGATCGCTACAGGCTGAAAGATACAGACACGAAAAAATAAGTAACAGCTTTAGATGGGCTATATACTCGTCTAGTATATGGCAATTATATACTTACAGTCACAGCAACAGTTTTCGTGTAATTCAGCCTGTAAGACCCTTCATCCAAACACTTTTGGAAAAGTTGTCTGGTTTTTTGGAAATAATTTCCACGTTTTAATAAAGATTTTCGTTGTTTTTATGGCTGTACATAAATAACGTTATGTGGAATTGTGGCGATGTATATAATGTGTTTAAACATAAGCTCAAAATTGTAATTTGCAGAAAGATTGTACATTTCCATAATCAAATTTTCATTAAAGTTTTCCGAAATCAGAAAGCGAAATCAGGGTTCTCGTTACAGTAAAGTTCTGGAGTACCTTAGTAAACTCGACTTTTCTTAGAATGGTAGTCATCAGTACGGCAATTAAATATGTATAAGTAAACAGTGAAAAAGTAGTGCGCGAATTAATCCTGAAATCGCTTCCTGTACAGTTATGAAAGTTAAATAAGTGTCTTATTTTCCCAGTAACCCCTATCCTCCCTCGTTAGGTCAACGCCCTGAGATAGCGAAGAATGATCAGCTACAGCTACAGTTAATTAGGTGTAGGACGTCAGCGCCGTCTGGCGGCGAAGTATAGTACAAGCGTGCGCCCGGTAGTAATAGGGTATAGGCAGAGCACCAGGTACACGTATCCACGCCATCAGCGGATACCGCCCGTCCGGCACAGTAGTGATGTTTTTCTTGCATACGTATATTCCTGTCATAGTCATATTTAGTGAGACATGAACAGCGCAAGAAATAGATAGGTAGGTACATACTCAAAGTTTTAACTGGTAGATGGTACTACCACCGTTTATGGTGGTACCATCTAGTTCTTAGCGTGTCTGATTATTGCATTCTATATTCAGACTTTCAGAGGTTTCCGCTGAACACTTTTTTCATTGTGACATTTGCATGTCGTTCACTAAACAAAAGAATAAATCAGAATGCTTCTAATCTGTGCGGTGTGCTGGTAATATTTACTAATACTACACTATACTACCGGACCGACGAGAAGATAGCGGAACTCGAAGAGGAATTGAGCAGGCTGCGATGGAGTATTGTGGGATTGTCTGAAGTCCGAAGAGAGGGGGAGGACACGATAATCCTGAAATCCGGCAACCTGCTCTATTTCCGTGAGAGTGATCGGCAATCCCAAGGTGGTGTTGGGTTTATCGTCCACAAGTCCCTTGTGAACAACGTGGTGAAGATCGAGAGTGTGTCGACCAGGGTGGCGTACCTTATACTCAGAATATCCTCCAGATATTCGCTGAAGGTCATACAGGTCTACGCCCCGACCTCGGCACACCCCGACGACGAAGTGGAGACCATGTATGAGGATATTTCTAAAGCCATGCATGGTTCCAAAACTTACTTCACCGTTGTCATGGGGGACTTCAACGCGAAACTGGGCAAACGAGACGGGGATGAGCTGCAGGTGGGGCAATTTGGAGTTGGACATCGGAATCGCCGGGGTCACCAACTGGCTAGTTTTATGGAGAAGGAGGGCCTCTATATGATGAACTCCTTCTTCAAAAAGCGTGAGCACAGGAAGTGGACCTGGCAAAGCCCCGATGGTGCAACTAGAAATGAGATTGACTTCATCATGTCAACCAAGAAGCAAATGTTCAATGATGTCTCGGTGATCAATTCGGTGAAAACCGGGAGCGATCACCGCATGGTAAGAGGCACATTGAACATCAATATTAAGCTTGAAAGGTCTCGACTGACGAAGTCTACGCTCCGTCCAGCACAGATCCAAATCCAAAACCCCGAGAGCTTTCAGCTTGAACTCCAGAACCGTTTCGAGTGCCTAGGAAGCTCAGTGGACGAATACAACGATGGGTTCGTGGAAACTGTCCATACGACCGGGTCTAAGTTCTTCAAGGCACGTCGTACACATCAGAACAAGAGACTCTCCGATCACACTCTCAAGCTCATGAAGGAGCGGCGTGAGATGATCCTGCAGTCTTCAGACGAGGCGTGCAAATACCGGCAGCTCAATAGACGGATCTCTAAATCCTTGAAGAGCGACCTCCGCCGCTTTAATACCGAGCGTATTAAAGACGCGATTGAGCGGAATAAAGGCTCCAAGGTATTTGCAAGAGATCTGGCTATTGGGCAGAGCCAGCTCACGAAACTGAAGAC
This sequence comes from Xestia xanthographa, assembly GCA_905147715.2. Classification (NCBI taxonomy): domain Eukaryota; kingdom Metazoa; phylum Arthropoda; class Insecta; order Lepidoptera; family Noctuidae; genus Xestia; species Xestia xanthographa. Next base: position 27,126,229 of record LR990644.1, on the reverse strand, counting down.
CGACGATGGTAGGATCTTATCCGCCAAACCGGAGCTTCTGAGGGAGATCGAGAGCTTCTATGGACAGTTGTACACGTCAACCAGTAAACCCGTCGTAGATCTAGCAAACGACCCAAGAGCTAGACTGACCCGACACTATACCGAAGACATCCCGGACGTCAGCCTGTACGAGATTAGGATGGCTCTGAAGCAGCTCAAAAACAACAAGGCACCGGGTGATGACGGAATTACGGCCGAACTCCTGAAGGCGGGTGGAAAACCGGTACTTAAGGCCCTTCAGAAGCTGTTTAATTCCGTCATACTTGAGGGAAAAACGCCACAGGCATGGTGCAGGGGTGTGGTGGTACTCTTCTTCAAGAAGGGTGACAATGCCCGATTGAAGAATTATAGGCCCATCTCACTTCTAAGCCATGTCTACAAGTTGTTTTCTAGAGTCATCACGAATCGTCTCGCGCGCAGGTTAGACGATTTCCAGCCACCCGAACAAGCCGGTTTCCGAAAAGGCTTTAGCACCGTGGACCACATACATACGCTGCGGCAAGTTATACAGAAGACCGAAGAGTATAACCTGCCCCTCTGTTTAGCGTTTGTGGACTACGAGAAAGCCTTCGATTCGATCGAGACCTGGGCTGTACTGCAGTCTCTCCAACGGTGCCAAATTGACTATCGGTACATCGAGGTGTTGAAGTGTTTGTACAAAAATGCCACCATGTCAGTCCGACTTCAGGACCAAGCCTCGGAACCTATCCTCCTGCAGCGAGGTGTGAGACAGGGAGACGTCATTTCTCCGAAACTGTTCACCGCTGCACTGGAGGATGTCTTCAAGGTTCTGGACTGGAGAGGGCTAGGCATCAACGTCAACGGCGAGTACATCACTCACCTTCGGTTTGCCGACGATATAGTGGTCATGGCTGAGACCATGGAGGACCTCAGTACAATGCTCGATGACCTCAGTGGAGCTTCCGGAAGAGTGGGTCTTAAAATGAACATGGACAAAACCAAGGTCATGTTGAATGCCCATATCACACCCACTCCTATCAAGATTGGAGACTCCACACTCGAAGTTGTAGACGATTATGTGTACCTAGGACAAACGGTCCAGTTAGGTAGGTCTAACTTCGAGAAAGAGGTCAATCGTCGAATCCGACTAGGCTGGGCAGCGTTCGGGAATTTGCGCGGTATCTTCTCGTCCAACTTACCGTCTCAAGACGAAAGTCTATGACCAGTGTGTGTTGCCAGTGATTACATACGGGACCGAAACGTGGTCGCTTACAATGGGCCTCATCAGAAGGCTTAAAGTCACCCAAAGGGCAATGGAGAGGGCTATGCTCGGAGTTTCCTTGCGCGATCGAATCAGAAATGAAGACATCCGCAAGAGAACCAAGGTTACCGACGTAGCCCGAAGAATTGCCAAACTTAAGTGGCAGTGGGCAGGGCACATTGCTCGCAGAACGGATGGCCGATGGGGCCGAAAAGTTCTGGAGTGGCGACCGCGAACCGGAAGACGTTGCGTTGGAAGGCCTCCCACTAGGTGGACTGATGACCTGGTGAAGGTTGCGGGAATCCGCTGGATGCGAGTCGCGCGGGACCGGTCAATGTGGCGACACTTGGGGGAGGCCTATGTCCAGCAGTGGACGTCTTTCGGCTGAAATGATGATGATGATGATGACACTATACTTTAGGTACACTTTTGCCTTACCCTTTTGGGGGTAGTAGGCGTGATGTTAAGTTATACATAGCTCTTGAGTCCTACCGCTGAAGTGCAATGTGTGCCGGGAATTTTTATGTACAATGTGGAAGAAAAACCCCGACATTGTATTCACCAAGCAGCTTTATTGAACTAGCATTAATTACAGTAATGCGCCTGCAATGATGTAAAAACGAAAGTGCATGTGATCGCGGGCGTCAGCATAAAATTGTCGAGTGAGCTGGTACAAGCACAGAATCACATAAAGATATGCTTTAGGATGAAAATTTGCTATTAATCCCGATTCCGTGCTACTAATAAGAATTTTCTTTTTTGGGAGAACCCAAAAGTTCACAACATTTTCGTTGTTTCATCCATACGTTTAGGAGTAGCGGTCAAGGTGGAAGTGCTAGGGTATCCCTTTGACGCGGGCCTGTGGACGGTGGGCTATGGGCTAGCCGTACGTCAGTCTCATGACGACAGGCCGTGTCGACGGCGCGTTCGTGTTCCACGCGCACCTCAAAGAGAGTCAGCAAAAGGAAGGGGTCCGCAAGGGCCGATACCTGCCGGGGTTGCGGAACTGTTCGAAAGAGATACCGTGGCCCCGGAACACAAAGGGCGAAGAAGGAACATGGATGGGTTTTAGTCAGTAAAAGTCTGACACTCCCTCCTGCTCCGCCCAGAGCGGGAGGAGTCATTGATGATTTCCCATCCGAAAAAAAAGGTATCCCTTAGAACTCAACTTTCTGAAAATGACTATTAACAATAACAACTACAACAACTACTAAATACAAACAACAACAACAACAACATACAACTACTACAGCAACAACTACAACAACAACTACAACAACAACAAACAACTACAACTGCAACTATTTATCAACATGAAAAAGTCATTCATCGTCATCATCATTCTCTTGCCCTTATTTAAATTCATTTGGAGTAGGCGCAGCATGTCTTCTTTAACACTTGTCTATAACTAGTCTTCTTATCAGACACTTCTTTTTTGCCATATCATTCTTTACACAGATGAAAATGAAATTAGAGGGTTGTTCCCTCTCATAGAGAGGAGGCCTGTGTCCCAGCAGTGGGAACATTAATAGTCTGATGATGAACTTAGTTTAATCATTATGTGTTACGGACGCGTGGTCTGTGGATGGGTGACCACCCATTACATACCGAGTTTCCTCTATGCCTCGGAAAACACGTTAAGCCGTTGGTCCCGGCTGTCATTTGTAGATCTTTGACAGTTGTTACAGGTAGTCAGTGACCCAAAAAGTCTGACAACCAGTCTTACCAAGTGGTATCTTATTACCCAGTACTAACTGGGTTGTGGAGGTCAGATAAGCAGTCGCTCCATGTAAAATACAGGTGCATCCGGTTAGACTGGAAGCCGACCCCAACATAGTTGGGAAAAGGCTATGCAGATGGTGATGAATGAACCTTGAACCGAATGTTATAATAAAGTAACCAAAATGTATTTTCTTTTTTTATGTATATTTATGCTGTACCTATCGAGATGAAATTGTTTATATAATACATAAGAAATTAATTACATAATTACTGTTACTGGTGTATACCGTTGTAATAAATAAATAAATAAAGTGGAAAATTCTAACCCTAAAATTAGCAACTCTATTTGTAGTGGTTCAAACTTCGTTTGAAATTCTGTTAGAGTAAAGTTCTAATCAGCTTGCACTACAAAGCGGTTGTTACGTCAGTCACTGCGGCCGAATAGTGCGAAATGAGTGGTTTTTTTACGATTTACAAAAAATCTATTGATTGGACTAAAAAAATAAAACACACACAACCTGCTTTATAGTTAGTTCAGTTAGTATGTAAAGTTTCATGATCTAATTTGAAGTACTTTTTGAATACCAGCGGTTTATTGTTCGATTTGGAGGTAACTTTGGATTATTTTTTTATCGAGAAAAGTTTATGGAATCGTGTTTTCGTCACACACAGGACTTAGCATTAATCCTGAACTTTACCATATATTTATTTCAAAATTAATGCTGCAGTATTTTAGGCGTAACGGAGGATATGCTAAGCCACTTGAGGGAGTATAGGCCTATACAGGGTGTTTGGCTTATGGACCGACACAATTTTTCCAGGGATTTGGGAGATCACTAGCTAGGTTCTACCCATACACCCTATGTCCTAAATGTCATGGTTGGTTACATATGTTTTTTTTTCTCAAATGAAAAAAAAACCCAAAATGTTTCCTTTAATTCCAAATAACTTTTTTGCTTGTGAGTGTAAAGGCACAAAATATTTTTTGTTGAATTCTCCAAAGTCTTCTAAATCTAAATACATGTTTGTTTGATAGAACTGGTTTCAAGAAAATTTCTTACGAGCTACCAAAGTAATTTTCTTTTTTAAATGTATGAAATTGTACAACTTCAAAATTTATTATAAAATAAACTAAAAGCCATTTTGAACTTAGCTTTATTTAAAAAAGTTCTTTAGTTGATACCCTTTCTAACGGTATGCTACATGTCACAAAGAACAATTCATTAAGTAGTCAAAATGTTAGTTAGGAGAGTCAGGATTAAGAAAAGACTTGTAAATGTTATTATGTTTTTATAAATTAAAGTTATAAATCTTGTTCAAATTTGATTCAAATTAACCCAATATTTATTTTATGCCATTACATCCACAAACGAAAAAGTTATTTCGAATCAAAAGAAACATTTCGGGTATTTTTTTTAATAATAAAAAAAACATATGTAACCAACAGTGACATTTGGTACATAGGATGTATGGGTAATATTGGGTTAATTTAAATCAAATTTGAACAAGATTTATAACATTCGTTTATAAAAAAATAATAAAATTTACAAGTTTTTTCTTAATCCTGACTCTCCTAACTAACATTTTGACTACTTTATGAATTGTTCTTTGTGACATGTAGCATACCGTTAGAAAGGGTATCATCTAAAGAACTTTTTAAAATAAAGCTAAGTTCAAAATGGCTTTTAGTTTTTTAAATAATCAATTTTAAAGTTGTACAATTTCATACATTTAAAAGAGAAAATAACTTTGGTAGCTCGTAAGAAATTTTCTTGAAACCAGTTCTATGAAACAAAGATTTATTTAGATTTAGAAGACTTTTGAGAATACAACAAAATTTATTTTGTGCCATTACACTCACAAACGAAAAAGTTATTTGAAATTAAAGGAAACATTTTGGGTATTTATTTCATTTGAAAAAAAAAACATATGTAACCAACCATGACATTTAGGACATAGGGTGTATGGGTAGAACCTAGCTAATGACCTCCCAAATCCCTGGAAAAATTGTGTCGGTCCATAAGCCAAACACCCTGTATACAAATTCGAAAAATTGTTGTACATTTTGTGCTGACGTCTCTCTGTACATAGAGTTGCAGATAAAGTTCTTTTCTGAAATACTTAATTATTTTCTAACAAGAAAGTGCGCGATAAAACCATTATATTGTACACAATATGGCGAACGGCTTCGTTCAGGTCTCTACGTGCTAAAATTGCTAAAGTTCGCGTGAGGCAAAGTGCAAAGTTTCCTAGATCTTGTGTAGAAGAACTTTAGTTCTTAGTCGTAAAGTATCAACTTAGTTGGTGCAGTGTTTAGAACTGCGATTTTATTTTTTTTCGTCTGGAAAGGAAATTGTTGCCATTATTATCAAACGTTAAAACGTTTGATAATAATGGCAACTATTTATATTTCTCAAATCTGATAATAAAATATAAATATAAAGGGTGTAAAACACCTCTTTACGAAGCCGTAAGGCACTTGTTCTCCCCGTCATTGCAATCTTTTTTTTTTGTTCTACACCATACCTGGGAACCTTCTAGTTACGGAGATATTGGGGGTCAAAGTTCCAACTTTTTACCAAGTTTTTAGGGTTCCGTACCCAAAGGGTAAAAACGGAACCCTATTACTAAGACTTCGCTGTCTGTCCGTCTGTCCGTCTGTCCGTCTGTCCGTCTGTCTGTCACCAGGCTGTATCTCATGAACCGTGACAGCTAGACAGTTGAAATTTTCACAGATGATGTATTTCTGTTGCCGCTATAACAACAAATACTAAAAACAGAATAAAATTAATATTTAAGGGGGGCTTCCATACAACAAATACAAAAGTTTTGTCTAATGTATAGATAATGGTACGGAACCCTTCGTGCGCGAGTCCGACTAGCACTTGGCAGGTTTTTTTTTAAATACAAGTTTTTAATGTAAGATTTTTAAACACCTCCACGACCCCCGTACTATTCAATCCATCCATCAGCACAATGTTTTGAGTGCGTTACATTGAGTTCTACCCTAAAACATGATTTTTCACCCCAAAAAGAAATTCGTTTCCCAGCAATAATTCTTGCGTAAAGTTGATGTACAGTGAGTTTGATGTAAAGAATGCTTGGTTGACGGCTTCGTGATGAGGTCTTTTACACCCTGTATAGGTCCGGATTTCTAGCTGCCGTCAACCAAACATTCTGTACATCAAACTAAGTAACTCGACGCAGTATTATTGCTGGGAATTAACTTTTTTTGTGTTGAAATATCACGGTTTACGGTAAGACTATGTGACGCACTCAAAACATTGTGCTGATGGATGTATTGAATGCTAAAGGGGTCATAGAGGTACCTATCGACGCAGTATTATTGCTGGGAAATAACTTTTTTTGTGTTGAAATATCACGGTTTACGGTAAGACTATGTGACGCACTGAAAACATTGTGGATGTATTGAATGCTAAATGGGTCATAGAGGTACTTATATAAGTAGAAACCATGTCAAAAAAAAAATTGGGAAAAAGTGGGAACTTTGACCCCCAATATCTCCGTAACTAGAAGGTTCCCAGGTATTGCCAGAACAAAGTAATTATCGCAGTGACGGGGTGAACAGTACCTTTCGGCTTCTTTATAGGTTTTTACATCCCATTATGTTATTTAAGTTCCATTACAATATCATGTTACGATTTTTACATCCCATTATGTTATTTAAGTTCAATTACAATATCATGTTACGATTTTTACATCCCATTATGTTATTTAAGTTCAATTACAATATCATGTTACGATTACCAGGTAAAATGACAACAAGAAAATTAGAAAATCACCCTTCTCCAATCATTGGTGACCTGTAATACAGGTTTTTTTTAAGACCCACTTCAGGCACCAGCTCTCACAATGTGAATTTATATAGTTCTAAACTGCCCTGACCCGCACTCGCCCGCCGCGTCGCGCGTGACTGCTCTGAAACTGTCCTGCAAAATTATTGTGAGAGAAAATAAATGAACTTATTATTATTATTATTCCGTAAAATCCTCCTTATTCTTGCCCTCCTAAGACCCTCAAACACATGTCAGTCCACGACTACTTCCATAATGGCACAGCAGGCAGCTGTCAAACACAATATAGCGGTCAGTGGGTCGGCAGATCGATAGCTATACAGCCAATGATACAAACTGGGTCTCTCCTGAAAGATTCACGAAGAATAATTGGTATTTCGTTGTCGGGAACAATTTTGTTAGGAATTATGTAAGGTAGGCGGCGCTTTGTTTTGATGACATTTTCTTTTTTGTGTCATTAGTTCAATGTTATTTCAAATTATGGTCTTTATTTTGTTTTATTTCATCTTGTATTTTGGACTGGCTATCATTGAAACGGTAAGCTAATGAAACAAGTTTTGGTCAGCTCGAAAATGTATTTTGTCAACAAACAAAGTGATTTTCAGATAAAGCATAACCAAAACCACCAGATGACCACTGCTGGTCTCTGCTTCACCCAAAAGTTAACTGGCAGAAAATGGCTATGGCATTAAGTCCGCCTCTGTACTTTTGTGCTTGAAGTGTTAAATTTAAATACTGAAAAACATTTAAAATATTCCAAATAGAAAATCGAAAAGCTGATATCCGTTGAAACCGCTGCGATATCAAGATTAATAGTGCTCGAGATTGAATCAAATCGATCGAGATACCGAAAGGAAATCGCGAGACCAATTCGTTTAATTCCAGCATGATATTGGACGAATATCACCGGTATCGTGCTATCAACCAAACGCTAATCACGCTATTAACGCTATTATTGTGCTATCAAATCAGTGTTATCAACCAAAAATGGCAGAATGGAAAAAAAAAATCTGATAGTTGCACTGATATTGCCCCCTTTTACATGGCAATTGAACGTAACTGCAGTCCTCTGCGTAACCTTATGGTAGATAGAAAGATAGATAAACCATTTGCTTGCAAGAAACGTATCTTCGATGTTATGTCTGCAATAACGATGCTTGCGGGAAATGCAAGTCTCTACATCCAAGATGTGTTTCCGACCTTATTCGTTAAGACTTAATTTGCGTTCGTGTTCCACGCGCGCCTCAATGAGAGTCAGCAAAAAGGAAAGGGTCCGCAAGGACCGGTGCCTGCTGGTGTTGCGGGACTGTTCGAAAGAGATACCGTGGCCCCGGATTACAAAGGGTGATGAGGGAACATGGATGGGTTTTAGTCAGTAAAAGTCTGACACTCCCTCCTGCTCCGCCCAGAGCGGGAGGAGTCATTTGATGATTTCCTATCCGAAGAAAAATAAACATGGTTTTGCTATTTATATACTACCTTTGCCCGTGGTGAGGTATGACGCTTGCGTGGAATAGATTCTCCCCAGGTCCTACATATAAATATTGAGTGCGAAACAAGTATTGAAATTAAACAGATCAAAGTTAGTTAAGTTGTTTTGTTCTGTCTCCTTCTGATATGGAGGGAAGTGAAAATTGTGTTTTTCCTATTCCTCTGCTATTTTTTTTCTTAATTTCGTTGCGGGATCCAAGACAGTTAAATTGTTTCTCTAGGACTTCATCGAGCTTAATTGTCTCGGCGCTTTTCTGGTGGTCGCCATTCTGGTTCTTTCAGGAGTTGCAGTAGTGGTTTGTGAATAGTATGGTGGGATTGTCCCAATAAAATACTAAAGTTACAACTCGTGTCCCGAAAAATGAGACCTGTCACACTCACACCACTTGTATAAGAGATAATTGTGTAACGAAATCCTTTTTGTGACATATAGGTGTACACGTCGCCGTCGTAAACCATCTTCCTACTTTGTCTTCTTAATGTTTTACCTCGAGGCATAATCAAGATTCCAGAAAGTTTCGCTCGTTTCAAGTAGTGTGACAGGTCTCATCTTTCGTTGCACGGACTGTACGTTACGTCTACTAGCTAAACATGAAATAGAGAAAGGTTGGGACTTGTAATAAAATTCAGAAACGGTAGGTAGTAAGTTCAAAGCACTAACTCAGACCGAGTTTGTTAGGAATCATGCATTCTAATCTATTTTTGTGTTTAGGATATCGATGTCATCTCCAATAGAACTCGCTACTTAAATCGATAAAAGCTTTTATGTGGAGCTTTTGTGGTCGAAACTTTCGTGTAATGCTTTGTAATGCTACTCTAGCCATTGTCAGTTAATACTGTTGGGGGTAGAGGGCAGGTCTTGACCACCCACTACCCTTATCGTGATTTTAAACCGCGTGTACCTTCTTTCTTTACCGTATGGTTAGTGCCTAAACTGGTGTCAGACTTTTTATGCTAGCCATGGTCCTCTGACTTAGCTTTACATGCCATCGAGAAATATCTCTCAGGCATGCTGGTTTCCTCACGATGTTTTCCTTCACCGAAGCAAGTGATAATTATACAATACGCATCTGAATCCGAAAAATCAGAGGTGTGTGCCTTAGGTTCGAACACGAGACCTATGACTTGGCACGCCGATGGTCACACCTAGGCTGTCACAAAGTGCCAATTGATAATATTATCTGCATCTGCGTAAGTATATGAAGAATCATATGCCTCCCGTTTCTGAGGTATGCTATAGAAAAAAATACTGCTGTAGTTTCTGCTTAAGCACTAATTTTGGGGCCTCAGAAAAACTAGCGCAAACGGGCGGTCTTATCGCACAGGGCGATCTCCTAAGCATCTCTTTGACTCCAAGTAGTCACAGACTTCAACAACAACAACAGCCCATAACGTCCACTGCCGGACATATTATGCCTCTCCCATGATGGGAGGAATTTGCCGTAATCTCCACGCTTGGCAGGCGGATTGGTGATCGCAGTGATAAAAGACTAACAGAAAACGCTGCTGCCCATTCTCTGGTCTACGGAGGCGCAAGGTGTTCTGCCTCAGACATTATATAGTCGCTTTATACGACACCCGTGAGTGTAATGGGTTGGTTCTATTCTACTCTGCCGGATACCACACGTCAGAGACTTCACTTAAGGAATAAATAACAAGAACAAAATTGCACTGAAATATCTCCCCCCGTATTTTTACAACGAGACTCGCAAACCAAACTCACATTAGTCTAACAACTGTGTACCTCCCTACCAAATCTATACAAATCGTTTCCTTTCAAGCTCACCCCTTTATATTCGTCCCCCACCTTCCAAACGGGTTTTAACGGAGGGTACATCCTTTCTGCGGGACCTTGACATAGTTCCGTTCCGACTGCCTTCCTGTAGACTGTCAGATCAAACTGGATTGAACCGGTAAAATGGTGGAGCGAAACTGCAGTAATTTCACTTTGATCAACACTTTTTGGTCAAACAGTAGGTACCTTCACGGTCTTCTTTGTTTATAAATGATGTTTATTCTGCAAGTAGGTTTTAACAAACACTTTTACACGTATTTTTTTTTAAACTAGATGGGGCCGGTGTTTCGTACCGACTACTCTGAGAAGAAGACAGCCGAAACAAACTCAGAGATCATAATCTCTTTTGAGTCCAGACATAATCTTGCTCAATTCACATGAGGAGTATGCAGATTACGTAAGCTAGAGATAGACGTAAGCTAGACTACGGAGAACAGTAAGCGCGGGAACTGCAAGTCGACAACGCACCGCACCGCGGTTCGTGAACTTATCCCGAGGCGAGGCAATTACGTTACGATTCCGTTTAGTGTGCGTTGCAGTAGGGAGTTTCATACAAACAATACTGAACGGCTCGAGTTGATACGGTGACGATCCCTCAACGGCAGTCGACCTCAACCAAATTGGGAAAAGATGATGGGGTTTTGAAGTGAAAACTTCTTTAGGCGCGTTGAGCACTTTTTGGGTGAAGGAAAAACATTGAACTCATCGTCACGTAACGTAACCTGCGGTCACGCTTCGTAGCCGTTCGTAGCACTCGTAGCATCCACTACGGCGTAGCACCACATAGGCATGCGTAGAGCAAAATCAGTGCTACGACTCGGGCGGGGCCTGTGTACTTTTTGTTTTCACTTCTATCGGCAGTCCCCAAAGACTGCTCCATTTTTTGTTTTAAAGAATTTGTTCTGGATTGTTACTGCGTTTACAAACATTTCAATTCGCATACACTAACAATCAGACCCGGAACAACCCTGTGGGCTGGAATCGAACCCACGACACGTAGCGCAGCAGGCAATCACTCAGCCACTGCACAAATCGTGTTAAAAAGATATTCCTTCTTTTGCAGACTCGTTTCGACGAAAAAAATTTATGGAACTTCTATCCATTTTACAGTATGGTGTAGGTATTACAATCAAAGTACATAGCTGTTAGGTATTATTATTACCAGTTTATTACGGTAACGGTAATTTGAGCTTAAGTAGTTACCTACATGTTTTATTTCGGTAAGTAGTGTACACGTGTTCTCTGATGGAACCAATTAGGTACATTGTTATTGAGGTTTTGTGATATAATTAACTGTAGAAGTACCTACTGAAAAGCTTGAATAAACGCACAGTTAAAAAAACTGGTGTCTTGTGTTGGTCGAGGGTTCACAAACGCGACTATTGAGCATGAGGTCCTGAGTTCGATTCCCGGGTAGGGCAAAGTGTCATTAGGTTTTTCCCTCGGTAATTTCTCAGTAGCAGCCACGATCTGGATTTGTGCCCGGTTGATGGCAATAGGGTCGGCCCCTTTAACATAAGTGGCGAAATATGGGAGTACTATTAGTTACCCCTCTCCCCAACCCTTCTGGGATAAAAAGTGAATTTCCAGTAGCAGCCACGGAGTTTGGATTTGCGCCCGGTTGATGGCAATAGGGTCGCCCCCTTTAACATAAGGGGCGAAATATGGGAGTACTATTAGTTACCCCTCTCCCCAACCCTTCTGGGATAAAAAGTGAATTTCCAGTAGCAGCCACGGAGTTTGGATTTGCGCCCGGTTGATGGCAATAGGGTCGCCCCCTTTAACATAAGGGGCGAAATATGGGAGTACTATTAGTTACCCCTCTCCCCAACCCTTCTGGGATAAAAAGTGAATTTCCAGTAGCAGCCACGGAGTTTGGATTTGCGCCCGGTTGATGGCAATAGGGTCGCCCCCTTTAACATAAGTGGCGAAATATGGGAGTACTATTAGTTACACCTCTCCCCAACCCTTCTGGGATAAAAAGTGAATTTCCAGTAGCAGCCACGGAGTTTGGATTTGCGCCCGATTGATGGCAATAGGGTCGCCCCCTTTAACATAAGTGGCGAAATATGGGAGTACTATTAGTTACCCCTCTCCCCAACCCTTCTGGGATAAAAAGTGAATTTCCAGTAGCAGCCACGGAGTTTGGATTTGCGCCCGGTTGATGGCAATAGGGTCGCCCCCTTTAACATAAGGGGCGAAATATGGGAGTACTATTAGTTACCCCTCTCCCCAACCCTTCTGGGATAAAAAGTGAATTTCCAGTAGCAGCCACGGAGTTTGGATTTGCGCCCGGTTGATGGCAATAGGGTCGCCCCCTTTAACATAAGGGGCGAAATGTGGCTGTACTATTAGGTACCCCTCTCCCCAACCCTTCTGGGATAAAAAGTGAATTTCCAGTAGCAGCCACGGAGTTTGGATTTGCGCCCGGTTGATGGCAATAGGGTCGCCCCCTATTACATGGGACTTAAATATAACTGGCGAAATGTGGGTGTAGTATTGCTACGCCTCTGCCTGATCCTTCGGGGATTGCAGGCGTGAAGTTCCCTATGTACTACCGGGGTCTTTTCCGCCTGACCATTATATTTTTTTTTCGCTTAAATCATACGGAGGCGCCGAGCCACGCCCCCTTAAAGTTTGGGCCTATTAGGAAAGCGTCAACTTTGGCGCGCAAAATAACAATAACTCTCGTTTGGCGTGCGTCGTCAATGCGCTCGGCCGATTCGGTATCTTTTCATTCATTTTTTCTATACAAAGTCAACGGGGCGGGGCTAGAGAGCGTTTTTATGTTGCGAGTGCGAGCAAAAATGAGCTTAGTGGTGGTCAGGCGGGAGTGTCCTCGATAGTACGTTACTTAGTTTGATGTACAGAATGCTTGTTTGACAGTATCGTGAAAGGACTTTGTATACGTTATTAATTTGGTTAATCGTTAGCGAAGCAATCAATTTAGTTGATTAGCGACTTTATATTCCTTTGACAATAAAATTACAAAGGCAAAGTAAACCTCAGGCTTGCTGGGGTTGCGAGACGTTCGAAAGAGATACCGTGGCCCCGGAACACAAAGGGCGATGAAGGAACATGGATGGGTTTTAGTCAGTAAAAGTCTGACACTCCCTCCTGCTCCGCCCGGAGCGGTCATTTGATGAATTCCCATCCGAAAAAAAAAGAGGTGGCGCCACCATAGCTGGTCTCAATCTGACCAATGAGGTTAAGCTATTTTGAAATATGAATTGACATTACCACATTTCAACCAATGACGATGTTGGGAACCAGCTATGCTAGCGCCATTCCACAGTTTCCTTCCCCATTGGGGTTTGTTGGTCAGGTACAGGAATGACCTTGACCTTGAAAAAGTAAATTTTCCACCTTTTTGAACTTGAAAGGTTGTATTAATGATTTTGATGAATATAATTCTGTAACCACGTACGTCTTACAGCCGCGAATAATATTTTAATCAACATATACCCTAGCACTGGCCTTCAAATTGCAAAAAACGTAAGAAAATTTGAATTTCGCGGGCTATCCTGGAGCATCAGCTATAACAATTTCTTACACGTGCAGACTGAGTAAGACTCGGCTGGCCCCACGGGGCACGTTTCAAGTAATCCCCCCTTACCCCTTCCAATCACGGTATTGATTCAGAGCAATCATATTTTACGGCATTGCCATTGTCTTTATTGCTCGGCGCGGGCTATTGTTTGTCTGTCGTTATGTACTACGGGAGCACACATTTATATCAAGTAAACAGTTTTTCCCCCTGTTTTTCTTCAGTGGCTAAATCATAACAGCCGCGCGGGTACTTCAAGGTTAGGTAACGTGGAAGAAGCAGGGTAACCCGCGAAATTCAAACGTTCTTAGGTTTTTGCAATTCGCAGGAAAGCACGCCTCAAATGGCTTAGCATGATCTTTCGTTACGCCCAAATGGCTTAGCATGATCCTTCGTTACGCCCAAATGGCTTAGCATGATCCTTCGTTACGCCTAAAATACTACAGCATTAATTTTAAAATAAATATATGGTAAAGTTGAGGATTAATGCTAAGTCCTATGTGTGACGAAAACACGATTCCATAAACTTTTCTTGTTAGAAAAAAAATCCAAAGTTACCTCTAAATCGAACAATAAACCGCTGGTATTTAAAAAGTACTTCAAATTAGATCATGAAACTTTGCATACTAACTGAACTAACTATAAAGCAGGTCTTATGTTATTTATTTTGTTAGTCCAATCAATAGAATTTTTGTAAATCGCAAAAAACCACTAATTTCGCACTATTCAGCCGCAGTGACTGACGTAACAACCGCTTTGTAGTGCAAGCTGATGAGAACTTTATTCTAACAGTATTTCAAACGAAGTTTGAACCACTATAAATAGAGTTGCTAATTTTAGGATTAGTAGGGCCTTATGTACCTACATAACTATACATAACTGGCGACATGTAGGTGTACTATGGTGTAGGAACACCTCTGCCTAACCCTTCCGGAATTACAGGCGTGATGTTATGTTATGATACCTAAATAAAACTGTACTGTGTTATCGATCTCAAAGTGTATTTCTACATACCTGGTATTGTAATTGCGATATTTAGGACTGTATATCTATCACTCAATTGCAAGAAGCTTCACATTAAATCTTATTTAGTTAATGCCACTTTATCGCTAATGAAATCATTAAAATAATGATTTCATTAGTTTGTTGCATCAAACTACTTTACGCTAAAAACTTGATCCTTTAACTAATGAGAGCATTAAACATTGTTGCCAACAATAAATGGAAAAAATGAATGGTTTGAACGAGTGGTTGCGTTTTTTTTTTAAAGTATTCACAATTTTTGTATTAATTGGCCGATACAAAACGCGTTTGACACGTAATACGGTTTATTTGACGACTAACATTTTTCTTTCAAATTCATTGGATGTGAAAGTCGCGTGTTATTATTTAGGTTTTATTTTGTTTGTGAGTGAAAATGTCTGAAAACCAAAACAAAAAACGTGATGGAGGTGCAAACTTCACTCCAGAAGAAAAAGCACTATTGGCTGATCTTATAAAACATTACTTAATGGAAAAATATCCTTTTCTGCAGCGGAACATTTCAGCTTATGAGCCCCCAATGCTCATGCATAGCTCGTTCCGTTCAGGCATATTGATATAGGTGGAGGTTAATGCAGCCAGCTTGCGAGACACCTTTTGTACTATTCGGCAAACTGTAGAGCTGTTTATGTTCGTCAGATCAGCTAGTACCATCTAAAAGAACCCCATCGCGAAGAACCGCAAACAGATTAGAAGCTGGGTAAGACCACAAATGGCCTTACTCCTCAGGGTCTGTGGCTCCAGATTAAGGCGGTCACGAAGCTGCAGTGCTGCCTCCTTTGAAATTCAGTAGCACAACCAGAGCTCTTCTCCATCATGTTTTTCGAATAAATTTATTTTGTCTAGGATCTGGCGGCGGCGAGGAACATGTTCTGGATCAGACAGCGACGATAGGCTGGTCAACGACATATTTAGCAGCGAAAATAAAAGTAAACACTACGTAAAATCAGTTTAATGGCCCGTCGTCGACCCATTAAAAATTATAACCTCTAAAATGTAATTTAATGAGCTCTGATGCGCTAAAGTCACTTCGTGCAATACAAAATACCGTTAATGGGTGGTATGCCGGTGGTATGACACTTCATTAGATAAGTTTGACATTTCCATAATTAAAATTTAAAGGACCTTTAAAATGCATCTTATTTTCTTTCCTGCAATGCTTTAATGAAACATTAGGGTTTAAAGTGGCATTAAAAAGATAAAAATCTTTCTTGCAAGTGAGTGTATAACAATAAAATTGTGTAGCTGCGAGTGTCTGGGTTATATTGTGCGACTGTATTTAATGAATGAACCTATTGAATGATTATTGTTATTATACTTTATCACTTGACGAAGCCCTATTGGTGGATTTAACAATGTTTAGGCTAATATATGGGACTGTAAGATTGTAAAATTGTGCAATGCCTGAAATAAAAGACATTTATTATTTATTTATTATAGTTATTCTGGCGCCTAAATGACATTGACAGAAAGACGCAGTTGGGAAACATTTATAAAATTGTCTATGGAAATAATAAGGAAAACACAAGATGGCGGCGTCAGGTCCCATTAAAACAAAAAAAAAGAAAGAGAGGTGGCTAGATACTGACCGAATATAACTTGAGTCCATCGACACGCAAAGAAGACGAAAACAAAAAAAAAACAATAAAATATTACTGTATGAGTGGCTTTGCTATATAGAACCACAATAGTACATTATGATATAAGTGCGGTAAGTTGAAAATTACAGCCGAGGCGATATTGCTATAAGAAAGCAGAGGCTGTAATTATCAAAGCGCACGTATGTCATACGACGTTTTATAACATATTTGCGAGGAAATAAATAAAACTCGGACTTTCTTAAACGAATAAATCTTTTACTTGTTCACAAATTAGCGATGCGCGCGCATCAGTGCTTTTTTTTTAAGGCAAAGAAAAAAAACAGCCAGTAGGTATTACTAATAAAGTAAATTAATATTTTTGTGTTTTTGATACAGATAAATGGTTGTAATTTATTGTCAAAATTAATTAAATTAAAGAATTAAATGTTTATTTATTATATTTCATCTCCCAAAGTTAATTTTATTTATAAAAATGTTGACCACTTTTCTGACATAAAAACTCTTTGCTAAGATTTAAAATAGTACCGTTCCTTTTTGACGGTGCATCTTGATAAACCGTGCGTTGTACATTACATTACTGCACAAGTACGTAATGAGATACATTACGATATTGAAATGGGTGAAATAAGAGACCCTTTACGAGCAAATGTGTTATAAAATACATTTCAACCCAATGGGGTAGATGACACACCAATCAATTGAGATACCTAATATTTATGAGCTGTCATAACGCAGTTCTCTCATAGATTTTGTATGGCAATAGCAAACCGTGACGTAACTGTTTATTCAACTCAATTACTCAACTATTTATTGATTTAAAAGCTACTAAAAATCAAATTTGGCAATTATTTAAAAATAAATTGGGTTTTCAGGCCTAAAATAAAGTGTTTTTTTTTTTTTGAGATTGGTGTGTTGGAATTATTGTTATATGGTGTCATCTAAGCCGTGTGGTATCCGGTAGAGAAGAATAGAACCAACCCATTACACTCACGGGTGTCGTATAAGGCGACTAATGTACCAGAGAATGGGCAGCAGCGTTTTCTGTTAGTCTTTCATCACTGCGATCTCCAATCCGCCTGCCAAGCGTGGAGATTACGGCAAATTCCTTCCATCATGGGAGAGGCTTATGTCCAGCAGTGGACGTTAATGATAAATGATGTTTATTTTGCGAGTAGGTTTTTACAAACACTATCACACCTCATTTTTTTAAAACTAGGTGGTACGGTACGATGGTACGAAACACCGGCCGGTGTTTCGTACCTGACTACTCTGTGAAGAAACAGCCGAGCTGAAACAAACTCAGAGGTCATAGTCTCTTTTGAAGTCCAGACATAATCTTGCTCAATTCACATGAGGACTATGCAGATTAGTGTCTGAGATGGTCTTTTGAAGAAAGAACCACACAGATTTGAGTGGACCTGTCCAGTCATTGCAAGCATTTGTCAGTTATCGTGTAGCTCGACTTAATAACTCAAGGAGCTCAACGAAACGACGAACAATACCAAAGAAAGGACATTTGGGGAGGTCGCTTATAGTACTCAAACTGCCAGACAGTTGTGGGAAAAAAAAGAAAAAGGGGGCTAAGGGCTGTTGTTGTTGTTGTTGTTGGTGACATCTACCCTATGTATCTGTGAAGGCTGAACTAAAATAAACGTTCATCTTTGACATATCGATGCAAATTTTTTTGACAAGCAATGCCACCTTGACCTGTACACTTCACTTATACTATACGGGCGATTTAGCACGCTAGACACAAAGCCTCAGAGCCTTGATTGTCAAATTGGTACATTTGTCACGAAGGCTGTCGTCCAATTTCGTCGAGTTACGGCTGTGACGTCAGATGGGCTCGAAGCACGCTCTAATGAAAGGCTATATTTCAGCTTGCGACTCTGTCCGACTATATAGGTACATAGTAATTTCTAATAATATTCTTTTACTCGTATGTTTAACTTGCTACTTACATAAGTACCGTTTTGGGTTTTAAGTTGTCAAGGGTCGACAGGAAGACGATCCCAACATAGTTAGGAAAAGGCTAAGCAGTTGATTAAAAGTCGGCTAATAAGAACAACTTACTTAATTCTCTCCATACTGGCTAGATTCCCGAAAGTCTTGTCAAGTATCGCTTCGTGATTTGAGGACTCAACATCGTCTTTCTTTGACGTATGCAAAATTAGGCACCCGCTTTAACGGCACCTGAGGTCTTTCACATATTCCGCCGCAGGGGACGCACCGAGCGTCGGGGGCCACGCGGCCCCCGGGCACCGTAGGCGCGGGCCTGTGGACGGTGAGCTATGGGCTAGTTTGCCGTCCGTCCGTCTTATGACGACAGGCCGTGTCGACGGCGCGTTCGTGTTCCACGCGCAAGGGCCGATGCCTGCCCGGGACTGTTCAAAAGAGATACCGTGGCCCCGGAACACAAAGGGCGACGAAGGAACATGGATGGGTATTAGAGCGGGAGGAGTCATTTGATGATTTCCCATCCGAAAAAAAAGGTATTTCCACATACGACACCTATCGATATTTTTCGCAGGTGCCATTATTGCAATAGTCTGTTTATGACGTTTTAGAAATGAACACGAAATTAATTGTCTTTCTTTTGTTTCAGATTACCGGACGCCTTGGATGAAAACTAATTTCAAAGATGTCTAAATTAAAATAACACCATTTTTTTCTCGATCACCAATGGAGTGAAAACGCGATGTATTTTGACATATTGACGAGAAAATAACCTTCTCATATGCACAGAGAAACCGACTACGTGTTCAGAGATTCACTAAAATTACGTCAAAAACTACTGCAGAGAACAACAACGTATTTTAAAGTAGTCGAATTCGTAAAAAAAGACGCTATCCGATACTTCACGTACGATTACGAAATACATCAATAGCGTATTATGAACATATTCATAGGAAATCATTCTAATAATCTTGTTAAACTTAAACATTAAAAAAGACAATAAAATACATAAAAGTGAAAAAAGAAAACAATTAATAATTTTAAGTAGACGAAAAATTCGAATTGATTCTAAAATCGACTAAAAAATTTAAAGTAAAAAACGATTAAAAAAAACCACAGATTTAGAAGAGTAAAAGGATTTTGACAGCTAAAATGGCGGGAAAAGCTGAAGCGATTGGGGCACGCAATGGTCATGAGTTGGCGCCTTTGAATGCGCGCGCTGACGGAAGCGAACGACCCCATGGGGTCACGATCGTGCTGCAGGGCTCCAGGGGTTCCCTACAACATGAGGCGCCTGATGAAGACCGTGCAGCGTGGTCAGGGAAGCTGCAGTTCTTCTTGTCTATCATCGGATACTCTGTGGGACTTGGCAACATTTGGCGGTTCCCGTATTTGTGCCAGCAGAATGGAGGAGGTGAGTTATTTTTCTTTTATTTGCAATATTCACACAATATTCTTGATTCAGTTTATATAATACTGTGCCCGCAGCTATGTTCACGTGGATTTTTATTAGGTATTTATAATGTTTATTTTAGGGTAAATTAAGGTTTTAAGTATATCTGGGAAAATGTCTAAACTTCAAGCGGCGCGTCGTAAATATAGTGGATTTCGAACCGTTTGGGTTGAAATTGAAACCCTCGGGTCCTGGGGTCTGTGTGCTCGCAGAATTTTCCAGCATATATATGCCAACGTCTAATAACGCTTCCCGTGACCCAAGTGCTGGCTTTTATCTTGACCAAACTATGCCATACAGCGTTGCAATGTCGCCAGTGTCTTGGGCACATTACTGGTTAACAGTGCCAAGGAGGAGTTTTTGATGCGACAGCAACAGCGGTAAGCCGCAACACAACGACAAATCGCAGCAACAAAAATAGTTTAGCTATGAAACTCTCTGGGGACGGCCACCGCTGGCAGAAAGCGTTTTCATACAGTTACGGGTCACCTACATGGAAACTCAATCGCGTTGCTTCCGTCTGCTAATGTCATAGCGATTGGACCGCTCTGCTGTCAGTCCCCTTAAGGTGGAGGCGACAGGGTAACCCGCGAAATTGAATTTATCTTAATTTTATTGCAATTTGCAGGTCAGTGTTAGGTTGCATGTTGATTAAAATATGATTCTCGACCTAAGGCGGCTCCCCGAGCAAACGACCTTGAGCGAGCAGTTTTTTGGAGCCTACTCCTCTTTATCCAAAAGAAATACCAACTAATAAAAAATACATTAAATTACTACATATTCTTGACTCCAAAATTATCGTTTCTTTTAATAAATCCCGTCACAACGAAACCACAGAAATGAGAAATAATGATTTATAAAATGCTACTCCTCGTAAAGTAACCATTATTTTGATTTGCTACTTATACTAATGGATACGCAATTTAATAATTAACATAATTGTCGTTTTATTTTTTCCAAAAGACGTTAATTTGATTACTTAAACGAAACAATTTGTAACTTGAAAGACCAACTAAACCATCAAACGCAGTCAGGAATGCGTAATGAGATTGAGATCATGGGCATCGAAGAATCCCCCTCCGAAAATCTTCAACACATAGTCTTACTAACTGCGTCAAAGCTCGGTGTCGCGGTGACTGTGGATGACATCGACTGGACAGTTCGGGCAGGCCTAAAAAAAAGTCCTGTGCGCGACTCAGACACTAAGTTTCCCAGGCCAATTATCGTAAGATTATTAAGAAGGGCAAAAAGGGATGAGCTCATAAAGGCATCCAAAACTAGGCGCAACTTCTCCTCCAAGGACATTGACATCCAAGGACCTGCCCGTAAGATATTTGTCAATGAGCATCTTACCAAGGATAACCGTATCTTGTTTCGTGAGGCTCGGGCCCGTGCACAGAGTGCGGGCCACAAATACTGCTGGACGAACAACGGCCGCATACTTATCCGCAAGATTGAGGGGCAACCGGCCATCACGATCAAGAGCATCAAAGAACTCGATATTTATCTTGGAAAGCAAACGAGTTCTCCTATACCGGCTTCCTCAACTCAGGAATAATATTGTCGTAATTTTGGTCTTTGTTATGCCTTTTTATAATTCAATAATTATTATTATGTGCAAAAACACAGACATAACATTCACAACACATAAACACAATAAAAAAATAAACACACACCCCTCACGCACACTCATACACACCCCTACTATTTTCCCTCCAGTAATCTCCATCGGTCGATTAGTGACATTCCATAAAAAGATTTTTACTACAACATCAGTTTTTCGTACTTAGACAGATGGCTTTATTTAACATAATGCAAGATATTGATGAAAGTCTCCAAATTAATTGTCACTCTTACGATCTGATGGAAAGCTGTAGGGAACAGCTACTACATACTGACTACAACTTTAAAATTCTCACATTTAATATTAGGAGTTACCAACGCAACTTTGATAACTTTTGCGCGGTTCTACAACGTCTTGATTGCGAATTCGACGTCATTGTCTTAACTGAGTGTAGAGCGATGGGTTGTTGTTGGAACTATTACCAGGCTATACTGGCTCCAGGACACACTCACAGTCAAATAAAAATGGTGGTGTAGTCGTTTATATAAAATCTTCTTGGAATTTTACCGTCAGTGAACCAACAATAGCAGACGCAGACAGTCTATTAATCAAAATTAACAGTGATATTGCCATTCTAGGTATCTATCGATCCCCATCCTATACTAATCCGGACAACTTTACCACATCCTTAGATGCCACTCTGAACCAGTTAATTAATTATGACAAAATATTTGTAACAGGAGATATAAATATCGACATATGTAATGAAATTAACAACAAAAATGCGGACTATCTACGGATGTTGGCTACACACGGTCTCCTTCCTGCAATTACCATTCCAACGAGAAACAGTACTTGTCTTGACCATATTTTTATTAAATCTAGAAATAAATCTACGGGAGCAGTTTCTAAATGTTCGGTCACTGACGTTGACGCCGAGTTAAATAATATTTCATGGACTGAAGTCCTGAACCAGCACTGCACCAACTCCGCCGTTAATATTTTTATTGACATCATCTCAACATCACTATAAAAACACTCACGAAAAGTCAAAGTTAGCAGAAGTAATTATAACATCAGGCCCAGGATTACCTCAGGCTTAATAAGGTGCATGCGCCACCGCGACAAACTGCACCTAGACTCACGTGCGCACAAAGATGATCAAACAAAATGGTTAATCTACACCCGATACAGAAACTCTTGTAACAGCCTGCTCCAAAAGTTAAAAATCAACTACCACAGCAATCTAATCGAAAATAGCCAAGCTGACCCGAAAAAACTTTGGAAGTCAATAAAATCTATATACAGCGATAACAAAAAGACGTCAAATGATTCCTATAAATTAGTTACCAATGAGAACCCAACAGAATCACTTAACAAATGCAATACTTACTTCACTGCACTGGGAGACAAACTGTCTGACATAATTCTCTCGAGACTCTCGGAAACACAAGCCTCTCTTGCCGATAAATATACCCCAAATATAACCTGTCCACACACATTCTTCTTACACCCCACAGATGAAACTGAAATAGAAAGCCTTATAACCCAACTCAACAATTTTTTTTATTTTTTTAAGTATTTTACTTTTTTATTTTATTATCATTGCGACATTTAATGATTTTTGTGTTTTTTTACTTACATTCATTTGAAAAGAATTTGTTCTTAATTTTATTTGATTATTGTGAATGTGGGGACCATGTGGGTCACATTTTTATTTTGTTTGTTTTTTTCCCACAACTGTCTGGAAGTTTGAGTACTATAAGCGACCTTCCCAAATGTCCTTTCTTTGGTATTGTTCGTCGTTTCGTTGAGCTCCTTGAGTTATAAGTCGAGCTACACGTTAACTGACAAATGCTTGCACTGACTGGACAGGTCCACTCAAATCTGTATGGTTCTTTCTTCAAAAGACCATCTCAGACACTAATCTGCATAGTCCTCATGTGAATTGAGCAAGATTGTCTGGACTTTAAAAGAGACTATGACCTCTGAGTTTGTTTAGGCTGTTTCATCTCAGAGTAGTCAGGTACGAAACACCGGCCCCATCTAGTTTTAAAAAATGACGTGTAAAAGTGTTTGTAAAAACCTACTTGCAAAATAAACATCATTTATCATTTATCATTTATCATTTAACAATGACAGCGCTCCCGGGCCCGATAATCTTAATGTAAGACTAATAAAAAAAATCAAAACCGCCATTATTCATCCACTAACTCTTATATTTAACCTCAGCTTAGAATCTGGAATATTCCCGGACCGATGGAAAGTTGCAGCTGTCAGCCCAATTCACAAAAATGGTGCAACAGATATCCCCGATAACTATAGACCTATCGCCCTATTGCCTATACTATCTAAGTTGCTCGAAAAAGTTGTAAACAAACGACTTACGAATTTTTTCGAGAAACACAACATTATTTCCAATAAGCAGTTCGGATTTAGGAGGGGTAGGTCAACTGAAGATGCAGCCAGGCTCCTAACAAATATTGTGTCGTCAACTATCGATAAAGGAGAACGCACTATGTGCGCTTTCCTAGACCTGGCTAAAGCTTTCGACACTATTTCATTAGATCTCCTTCTGAAGAAGCTGGAAGCAGCAGGTATACGCGGTACCCCCCTAGATTGGCTTAAAAGCTATCTTTCCAATAGAAGGCAATTTGTTAAGCTCGGAGATATCTCTAGCAGCCTACTTCCTGTTAACTATGGAATCCCTCAAGGTAGTACGCTTGGCCCGACGCTTTTCTTGCTTTATATGAATGATATATTAAATATTCCACTCACCAGCGCTGAAATAATAGCTTATGCAGATGATACAGCGGTCATATTTCATGGCAAAAATTGGGACCAGGTGTACAGCATTGCCGAAGAGGGACTCCTCAGAATAGCGAATGCTCTTGATAGGAATTTACTAACCTTAAACGTTAAAAAGACTAAGCATTTGCCCTTAAGAGGCAATTAGACCAAGCCTACCCTACCAACTGGGCATTTACTATAACTTATTAACTATGTAATAAAATAACACATTATGTACAAAATATAAAAAAAAGTTCAATCTCCTGTTAAAATACTTATAGCAATTTGTCGCTCCCGTGTCACGTAACTCACACTATACTGGAAGTTACTACGAAGCTTTGAGCTCCGCCGGACAGGCAAACAGTCGTCTAGCCTAAAATCTATTGATAATTTTACGCACACAGCGGCACATTAGTGCATATTTTCGTGTGTATGAACCGCACACATGTATAGATTGCGGTCATTTTAGGGCGGTAACTCCTGCGAGTGTAGCTGGGTTGTGATTGGCTGCTCAACACAAGGCCAGGATTCAAGGTGGATGTTCTTTAGCCCGCGAAAATCAAATTTCGAAATTGCTTACGTTTTTTGCAATTTGCAGGCCAGTGCTAGGTTTAGGTTGTATGTTGATTAAAATAATGATTACCGGGCGTTATTGGCGCGTATTATTATTATAATAATTAATAATATTATTGTTATGATATTTTTCAGATAAAAAATCATCAAAAAATCATGAAAATTTTCAGGTTTTTCTTCATGGGTGTCGTTTTCGAGGTTTTTGGGGTAGTTAATAATGAAAATGAGGTCAAAATGAAAATCCAAGATGGCGCCGACGAAAATTTTCAGTTTTTTCTTCATGGGTGTCGTTTTCGGGGTTTTTGGGGTAGATAATAATGAAAATGAGGTGAAAATGAAAATCCAAGATGGCGCCGACGAAAATTTTCAGTTTTTTCTTCATGGGTGTCGTTTTCGAGATTTTTGGTGTCGCTGATAATGAAAATGAGGTCAAAATGAAAATCCAAGATGGCCCCGATGAAAATTTTCAGTTTTTTCTTCATGGGTGTCGTTTTCGAGGTTTTTGGGGTAGTTAATAACGAAAATGTGGTCAAAATGAAAATCCAAGATGGCGCCGACGATAATTTTCAGTTTTTTCTTCATGGGTGTCGTTTTCGAGGTTTTTGGGGTAGTTAATAATGAAAATGAGGTCAAAATGAAAATTCAAGATGGCGCCGACGTAAATTTTCAGTTTTTTCTTCATGGGTGTCGTTTTCGAGGTTTTTGGGGTAGTTAATAATGAAAATGAGGTCAAAATGAAAATCCAAGATGGCGCTGACGAAATTTGTTTTTAGTTATCATTATTTCGTGGCCTACCCACCGTGTACGACCACTGCACGCCACTGAGACTAAGATAATTACTTTCTACAAGACCAAAACATCAAAACCCCCCCAACATCTCACCCTCACAATTCATTCCTGCTCCCATAACCCTCACACTCGTACTGCAGGCTGTTCGTGCACTGTGATTGAGCGTGTGCAGTCCATGAAATATTTAGGAATTACTTTAGATGAGAACTTATCCTTTAAACCACAAATACACACACTATCTGACAGAGTCAGGAAACTCATCTACATCATGAAAAAACTACGTGACTGCACACCCACTCCTGTACTGCGTACTGTTTACTTTGGTCTCTGCCAATCCGTTCTCCAGTATGGTATCTCTGTCTGGGGTGGCGCAGGTAAGGCCACATTTATTGAAGCTGAGAGAGCACAAAGAGCGGTCCTGAAAGTTATGTTGAAAAAACCTTTACTTTATTCAACTGACCATCTATATAAGGATTTCCCAGTCCTCCGTGTCCGACAGCTTTTTATCCTAGATGCAGTACTACAAACACACAAAAAATTAAAATCCAGACCAGACTACACAGAGATAATCTCCAAACGTATATTTAGCATACCCGTCCCCCGGGCAAACTCTCTTATGGCAAGACGCTCTCCAAATTATTTATATCCACGCATTTACAATGAAGCTGTTAAGAACTGCAACATAATAGATCTCAAAATATCCCTGTGTAAAAAGATAATAAAGAACTGGCTCCTCACACTCTCGTACGACGAAACAGAAAGAATCATTTACAAATAGCTACTACACTAACTGACAGCACTCCTAATCTCACTCAGATACACACACAGACACACACACACACACACACACGCACATACACGCACACACACGCACGTACCAAGTTTTTGTTTTTAATTACTTGTAATTTCTTTGTTCTTACCACAAATTTTGTAAATAATCACATTTTGCATACTAATTTAAGTTATTTTCGATGTTATTAATTATTTATTTCTTTTCTTTTTATTTTGTAATCAATGCTAATAATTTTATTAATCCATGATATTTTTCTTGCGCTAGCAGAACATTGTAATTTGTTTTAACTTGTGTTTTGTCTGGGTCACCAAGATACAGGCTGTGCCTAGTTTGGGACCCGCTGTTAATCCTGTCAGTATTCTGTTGCAAGCTAATAAAATGAATTTGAATTTGACTTATAGAATAAAAACCACTAATTTCGCACTATTCGGTCTGCAGTGACTGACGTAACAACCACTTCGTAGTGCAAGCTGATTAGAACTATATTCTAACAAGTATTTCAAACGAAGTTTGAACCACCACAAATAGAGTTGCTAATTTGAGGCAGTATAGGCTCTTAAAGGTGAACGCAGACCTAGCCACTCCGCAGTCGCCGTATTCGAATTCTTCTATGCAATCTCGCACACAGACATAGACACAGATTGCACACTGACACAGATTGTATAGAACTTTATGTCTACAACATTTTAATGAAATATTGCATTTCAGTATTTACCGACCTTTATTTTCTAACACCTTGACCTTTATTTATACATTCTGCAAAACGATTTCCAACATTGAACTTGAATTTCCCGAAATGGCGTGTGTCAATGTCAATAATTGTTGGTTCGCGTGATTTCCAATTGTAATACAGTTTGCTTTGAATTAGAATTCATGTTTAGGTGATTAGGGTTTTACATTTGCAAAAATATAGTTATACCTAGATTAATTAGGGCAGTAAACAGACGACGATAATAAGATTAAGAAAATGGGTAACACAACTCCTTAAATAAAAGGTGTTAGCAGACCCATTACGAAGCCGTCAACCAAGCATTCTGTACATAAAACTAAGTAACTTTACGCAAAAATTATTGCTGGGAAACGAGTTTGTTTTTTGGAGTGAAAAATTACGGTTAAACTCAATGACTCAATGTAACGCACTCAAACCACTGTACTGTTGGATGGATTTGATAGTACGGGGGTCGTGGAGGTATTTAAAGCAAACTTAAGGCAACTTATTAGATACGGTTGGCGTGGAGCGCGTGTATATTGCCAACTCCGCACCACCAAATTTTTGGGTGGATCGATTACTCGGAATAAAATTCGGTTTCCACTTCACACACTTTAATGGAGCTACCACTGTCACAATTATTATTATACTAAACTTGATTTGCTGGTAATTTAATAGGTAAATATTTTTTATATTTCGTGACCGCCGCGTACAAGTAACAGGAGCAAAGAGAAAGAGGCAAACGGATATAAAAACAATGTTGCCATTTTAGCCAACACGATGGTATTTAAATGTTGCAAATTTATTATATACTAGCGGACGTCCCGCGGTTTCACCCGCGTAGTTCCCGTTCCCGTGGGAGTACGGGGATAAAATATAGCCTATACGGATTCGGAAGAATCCCTCTAAGTAATGGTAAAAGAAATTTTGAAATCGGTCCAGTAGTTTTTGAGCCTATTCAATACAAACATACAAAATACAAAGGTTTCCTCTTTATAATATTAGTATAGATTAAAAATATTTTATGTTGTTTCCAACAACTGTTATTTGAAAAAAACTTGGAACTTTGTCCCCCAATATCTCCGTAACTAGAAGGTTCCCAGGTATGGTGTAGAACAAAAAAAATATCGGAATGACGGGGAAAACAAGTGCCTTACGGCTTCGTTATGAGTCTGTGTATAGCCTTTATTTCCAATCATAGTAATATATCAACTGATATGGAGGAGCTCGTGTCTAAATAATAACAGTAACTCCGATCAATATTCAGGTTAAGCTGCGTTTGCCTAGATTGGTCTGTGGACGGGTGACCACCCTTACATACCGAGTTTTCTCCGTGCCTCGGAAACAACGAAGCTGTTCGTCCCGGCTGTCATTTGTAGAACTTTGGCAGTCGTTACAGGTAGTCAGTGGCCTGAAAGTCTGACAACCAGTCGTATCACCCAGTACTAACTGGGTTGTGGAGGTCAGATAGGCAGTTGCTCCATGTAAAATACTGGTATTCAGCTGCATCCGGTTAGACTGAAAGCCGACCTCAACATAGTTGGGAAAAGGCTAGGCAGATGAGTTTTTTATCAACTTATAACGACATCTATCGCGCTACAGACAAACTAAATGTCCTGGATCCTGTTATCCGCTCTATTGGCATATGTCTATGATCCCGACCACAATTTTCGAGCTGTAGTCCACCAGACTAGCCGCGCCAGATTAGCCGTGTGGTATCCGGCAGAGTAGAATAGAACCAACCCATCACACTCACGGGTGTCGTATAAGGCGACTAATGTCTGAGGCAGAACACCTCGCCTCCGTAGACCAGAGAATGGGCAGCAGCGTTTTCTGTTAGTCTTTCATCACTGCGATCTCCAATCCGCCTGCCAAGCGTGGAGATTACGGCAAATTCCTCCCATCATGGGAGAGGCTTATGTCCAGCAGTGGACGTTATGGGCTGATGTAGTAGTAGTGTAGTAGTCCACCAGATACAATACCCGGCTGGTCGGAGGATCCTCCATTTTCTATAGACGAACAAGAACTTATGCTCGTGTTCTTCATACTTACCTCTATGAACTTACTTACCTGAAAATAATAGTTTCCGCTATTTAAGTACCCTTGCTAACTTTTAACACACAAAGCGTCACTTTATACTTCAGCCACTGGACTAGTTCCAACGGCTTCAAACAGAAAGAACTGGTTGTTCATAGTTGAAGGAGGTCGCCTTTTTATTTCCTGACGTGTTTTAAATACTAAGAACTGCTTACACCACAACTCAATAAATGAGTTTGCAGTTTCCAAAGCTACGTAAAAAGTGCCACTAGATTTAGCATTACGCATTAAATTAGCATTTAAGAATAAAAAAAACCGGCCAAGTGCGAGTCGGACTCGCGCACGAAGGGTTCCGTACCATTATTATAAAAAAAGGCAAAAAATCACGTTTGTTGTATGGGAGCCCCCCTTAAATATTAATTTTATTCTGTTTTTAGTATTTGTTGTTATAGCGGCAACAGAAATACATCATCTGTGAAAATTTCAACTGTCTAGCTGTCACGGTTCATAAGATACAGCCTGGTGACAGACAGACGGACAGACGGACAGACAGCGAAGTCTTAGTAATAGGGTTCCGTTTTTACCCTTTGGGTACGGAACCCTAAAAAAGAACATAGATCATTAAAATAAACACAATACAATGAATAAGTTATTTAATAAAATAAATAATACTTCATTG
Source organism: Xestia xanthographa (assembly GCA_905147715.2). Lineage (NCBI taxonomy): Eukaryota > Metazoa > Arthropoda > Insecta > Lepidoptera > Noctuidae > Xestia > Xestia xanthographa. Next base: position 27,096,613 of record LR990644.1, on the reverse strand, counting down.
AGAAAAAAAGAATTTATTAAAGGATTATTCGCTATTATCACAAATGACATTGAAAGTATGTTAATAGCTTAAAGCTATGCATTCTAAAAGTTAGCGACGACGCGACGTCGCAAAGCCTACTTCCCACTAATATTATGCAAAGGTTTGTGAGTATGGATGGATGGGTGTTTGTTACTCTGTCACGCAAAAACTACTGAACGGTTTGGATGAGATTCTCACATATAACAACAACAACAGCCCATAACGTCCACTGCTGGACATAAGCCTCTCCCATGATGGGAGGAATTTTCCGTAATCTCCACAGTTGGCAGGCGGATTGGAGATCGCAGTGATGAAAGACTAACAGAAAACGCTGCTGCCCATTCTCTGGTCTAAGGAGGCGTAAGGTGTTCTGCCTCAGACATTAGTCGCCCTATACGACACCCGTGAGTGTAATGGGTTGGTTCTATTCTACTCTGCCGGATACTACACGGCTAATGAAATTCACACATGCTCACAGATAATTTAGGTGGTCAGTGGATCGAAAGTCTGACAACCTTCCAAGTCTTACCAAGGGGTATCGTATTACCCAGTACTAAATGGGTTGTGGAGGTCAGATAGGCAGTCGCTCCATGTAAAATACTGATACTCAGCTGCATCCGGTCTGATCCGATCTGCAGACTGAAAGCCGACCCCTAAAAGGCTAGGCAGATGATGATGACTCAAGAATCAATCTTCAGAACTTAATTATGTAAGTAAATAATATCAAATAGACAGAAAAACAACTCCATCAATACTATAATCTATACTAATATTATAAAGAGGTAACATTTGTTTGTAAGTTTGTATGTTTGTAAGTTTGTATGTAGGGGGTAATCTCCGGAAGTAATGAACCAATTTCAAAAATTCTTTCATCAATAGAAAGCTACATTCACCCTGAGTAACATAGGCTATATTTTATCCCCGTACTACCACGGGAACGGGAACTACGCTGGTGAAACCGCGTGACGTCCGCTAGTCACGTATAAGTTTACTACTATGTAAAGACCGATACGACTCAATCATTTCGATTACTTAAACCCAATCACCTAGTCGCCCATAAACTAAACTTTTTAATCTAGCTTAAATAGCCAAATACTTGAATTGAGAAAGTAGTTACTACAGTCCGATCACAGAGTTTTTACCTCTGCCAGCGAAACCTAACTTCAATCTTATTTTAACAATACCAAAAACACACTGAATTGAATCGCATGTGACTAAAAGAGTGATGAATTTAAATGTTGATGGATAGAGAGGGAGAGGAAAACCAAGAGATAGAGAGAGAGGGAGGATTGTGTGAGGAATTATATGAAAGAAAAAGGTGTAAATGATAGTGTGACGGTTGACAGAGGAGAATGGAAGAAAAAAAAAAGCAATCGGGGCAGTCTTTGAGCACTGCCGATAGAAGTTAAAAAGTACACAGGCCCCTCCCCAGTCGTAGCACTGGTTATGCCCCGCGCATGCCTATGTGGTGCTACGCCGTAGCGGATCACCTACGACGCATAACCGCACGTTACGTCAAGTGACGATGAGTTCAATGTTTTTCCTTCACCCAAAAAGTCCTCAACGCGCCTAAAGAAGTTTTCACTTCAAAAATGTGTTGCGCCGAACCCAAGCGATATGGTACAAGGGGCAGGAATATGATGACTAAAGCTCACTGTGATTTTGACAGACGTGTCTGTGGCAAGAACCTGAAGAGCTTGCAGCTTAATTATTTCAAAAGCAGTAAATTGTGTGATTTCGTTGAGAAAAAATAATGGTTATTTTTTTACATATACGTACATACAAAAAAGTTTGTAAACACTAACATAATTAAGCTGATATTATTTTTTAAATTTAACTTTATCAAGAAAAATTCTTTGTCGAGTGTTTTCTTTAAAACTGCTACTGTACTAATTAAGGATGAAGAGTTAAAACCGGAAGATAGCACAGTCTTCTTAGGCATAACTTTGGATGCCAAGCTTCAGTGGGGCCGCATATAGACAATATAGATATAGACAAACTGTTGAAGAAACTTAGCTCTGCAGCATTCGCCGTTAGAAGAATTCGTGACTTAACTGACTTAGAGACAGCCCGTTTAGTTTACTTTAGTTATTTCCATAGCGTGATGTCGTACGGTATTCTCTTGTGGGGCAATGCCGCTGATATTCAGACAATATTTGTTTTACAAAAAAGGGCAATTCGTTCAATTTATAAATTAAGTCCCAGATACTCCCTCAGAGAAAAATTTAAAGAGACTAATATTCTTACTGTGCCCTCTCAGTTTATTTATGAAAACCTTTTGTACGCCCACAAAAATATTAATTTATTTAAAAAATACAGTGATATCCACAACATAAACACGAGGAACAAACACAAATTTGTTGTTCCTGCAACGAGGCTCAAAAAAATAGGAGGTACGTTCAGATGCCAATGTATACGCTTTTACAATAAACTTCCGAGCCAAATTCAAGCATTAGTGCTTGAATTTGGCTAAACGATTTGAATTTATTTAGGCTTAGGCCTAAATAAATTCAAATCTGATGTAGATACTGCTAGATTGGTCTATTTTAGTTACTTTCATAGTATAATGTCTTATGGCATTCTGTTATGGGGACGGGCTGCTGACATTGAGTCTATATTTATTCTGCAAAAAAGAGCCATCAGAGCCATATACAATCTTCGTAGGCGCGATTCTCTGAGGGAACTGTTTAAGGAAATAAACATCATGACTGTACATTGTCAATACATCTACGAAAACATAATGTACGTAAGAAAAAATCTACATCTTTTTGGTAAAAGAGGTGACAGACACAATTACAGTACTAGAAATAGGGACCAATTAGTTCAGCCAGGCTTCAGACTCGCTAAAGTAGACTCATCTTTCATGGGGTACTGTTTGAGATGCTATAATAAAATTCCACAAAGCATTCTTGAACTGAATGAAACAAAATTTAAAACATGTATTAAACGCACACTTTGTAAGCGAGCATATTACAAATTGGACGATTATATCGCTGATAAAAATGCTTGGCTCAATGCCGGTCCTGCTCCACAAGGACAGGGGCGCATTAATGGATAGCACTAATTGTATTGTTGGAGCTGCTGAAGATTGTACAACTTTCTTTGTATTGTATAAATTCAATATCTTTATTATTATATAGCCGCATATCGCATATTGTGTGAGTGCTATGTACTAGAATGCTATCAGTCGCTGGAAACCTACGTTTTTCCTTGACTTGAATGTGCCGTGGCGGTTAGGAGATATGTCATGCTCACTCAAATGTCTCGCTGATGGTGACGCGTGTGTCGGATCATTTAGTTCCCTTCAAAATGGTTGAGTTGAATGGTGCTGATACATGCGTCATGTTCGTGAACGAGCGCTGTCAGTTGGGACTGGTCGGCTCTTGGCTGCCACGGCTTATTTGAATTTAATAATTTTATTTTTGAATTGTTTTTGTTTTGTTTTTACTATGGACACCTTTAACGTGCACATCTTGCTACATTGTTCTCACATAATGTACCATCTCAACATGAATGATGTAACCAAGATTTTGTAAAAATATTCTGATTTAAAAGAGTGTCCATGGAGTTTCTTGCCCATTCTTCTCCATAGAGATGTACGCTAGGGAATGGGCAACTACAGTACTTTCACAGTTTTTATGTCTTGTGACTGGGACTGTAGCTACATTTAATTTTCATATTTGTTTCGACAATTCAAAAGTGCCTGTAACTGGCCTACTTGAAATAAATGCTTTGATTTTGATTTTGAATCGTTTATAAAACGGAAGCTGTGCCTGAAAGCCTACTATCATGTTAATCACTATCTTGAAGATAAAAAAGCTTGGGATTAAGCTGCTCCAATGAAATTTGCTCTGTGAATGTCGAAATTTCGGACTTCGCTTATTTATTATTGATTCCTTTCTTTTATACACTCTGACATTGAATTTTTTTTTTTGACATGTATTTTATTATTTTAATTTTATTTTTTTATTATTTTATGTGACTTTTACTGATTTGACATGAATACTTATTTTATTAAGTATTTTACTTTTTTATTTTATTATCATTGCGACATTTAATGATTTTAGTGATTTTTTTTTTTACTTTCATTCATATGAAAAGAATTTGTTATTAATTTTATTTGATTATTGTGAATGTGGGGACCATGTGGGTCACATTTTTATTTTTTGTTTGTTTTTTTTCCCACAACTGTCTGGCAGTTTGAGTACTATAAGCGACCTACCCAAATGTCCTTTCTTTTGTATTGTTCGTCGTTTCGTTGCGCTCCTTGAGTTATAAGTCGAGCTACACGTTAACTGACAAATGCTTGCACTGACTGGACAGGTCCACTCAAATCTGTATGGTTCTTTCTTCAAAAGACCATCTCAGACACTAATCTGCATAGTCCTCATGTGAATTGAGCAAGATTGTCTGGACTTTAAAAGAGACTATGACCTCTGAGTTTGTTTCGGCTGTTTCTTCTCAGAGTAGTCAGGTACGAAACACCGGCCCCATCTAGTTTTAAAAAATGACGTGTAAAAGTGTTTGTAAAAACCTACTTGCAAAATAAACATCATTTATCATTTATCATGTTTTATTGTTTTATCTACACCCATGCTATAAATCCTCTATAAAAGTATCTGAAACAGTTAGCTTATGGCCAACATTAAAACAGCCAGTGTCATTATAACCATTATAACACCCAAACGGGTGTTATAATGTTGTACTGAATTTCATTATGCAACTCGTTTTAAAAAAAGAACATTGTCTAGCACGTGCGATTCACTACCAAAGCACCGTAATTAAAAAAAAAAACTTATAGGTTAATTCGAATTCACGTCGTTTCGTCACATTTTTGTTCGATATTTGGATTTGTATTGCATTATGTACTTTGTTGTTTACAAAAATTAGTGATACAAGCTATGTGAATTTTAATAATTGTACAATCTAAAATGTAAATAATTATATTATTACCTATACATGGTTTGTTTGTATTAAATACTCAGCAATTAAACTTTTCATGAATTTACATAGACTTCTTACAACACTGCAACACCCTATGGTTTCAGAACCTTTTATGGAGGATTCATATCATGGATGTAGATAAAGTCTTGTATGCAACTGTACATAATTAGGTATTAAAACACTCATGTGATACGTTACTCGTGTGATAAACACACATTCGTGTTTTAATACCCCTCATTATACAACAGTTGCATAAATAACTATAATATTCTAAATCTATATTTTTAAATAAAGAATCTAAAAAGAAGAATACATCATAATATAATCTACCGTAACAAAAAAGATTTCGATTTTTCAAAGTGATCGCAAACTTTTTTTGTTATGTGTATTTTAGCTTGTTATCACGTTAACAGCTGGGCCAAGAAAGGCCTTCCTCCTTAACAGGTAAAAGAGCCATGAAAAGACTGTACTGTATGTGCAGTAAATAAAGTATTGATTTTATAGTACTGCCGAGCGACTAAGCGCCATACTATCCGCAACCGTTCAAATAGTACTTAATCTACCGTGTTATTTGCTTTAGAATGGTAGGTGTTTGTCCGTATATAGAGGCGTTCGATTTCCAGGGCGAGAAAAGTGTTACTCGGATTTTCCTTCAGGAATTTGGCGACCTTAGCTAATGGCGCAGCGGTAGCCATGCCAGTGAAAGTTCAGCGAAAAGCGGTCCAACCATTTCGGAGGTTAGCCGGAACAAACAGAAAGACAGACAAAATTTTTAAAGAATGTATTTTTGTTATTAGTACAGCATATACTTTCAGTATAAATCTGGTGTTTTGTAATTACAAATCGACACCGATGTTATACATTATTTATTCTCAAACATAAAGTAACCTCAACACCCAAACTTCACTACAAACGTCAATTTACCCAACATTACATACAAACACAAAGTCGAAGAGAAAAATAACCACATCTTTGTAAAAACTATTTTTCCGGAACAATTTGCGTGATATCCGAGGTGAGATATAACGGGGTGCGACTCCTTTGGTACCTACATACTTATGTTGGCACCTATATACACACATCAAAAAAAGTTTGTGATCACTAGCATAAGCTGATACAATTATTTAAATTGAGCTTAATCAAGAAAAAAACTTTGTTGTGTGTTTTCTTTAAATAGAAATACCCTGTCTGAAATTAAAAAATAAAACTATTTTTTATCTACACTTCTACACTAATATTATAAAGAGGAAAGATTTGTATTTTTGTGTGTATGTTTGTAATGAATAAACTCAAAAACTACTGCGCCGATTTAAAAAAATCTTTCACCATTAGAAAGCTACATTCACTCTGAGTAACATAGGCTATATTTTATCCCCGTACTACCACGGAAACGGGAATTACGCGGGTGAAACCGCGTGACGTCCGCTAGTTTTTTTTAATAAAAACGTAACGAAAAGATTTAGAATTTTCAAAGTGATCACAAACTTTTTTGATGTGTATACTTACATACTCATATAGATAAGGGTTTGTGTGTGTGTGTGTGTGTGCCTGTCTGGGGCCCTACTCTCTAACGTCCGTCCGTCCATCCGTCTCTACCCGTCTCTCGTCGTCGTCGTCTTTTCGTGCTCTAAAAATAGTTGGTACTTTTAGAATCAAATTCAAACGATATTTACTCGAACAACAAAAGGATTCTGCTGATTGACTTACTTTGTTCTGCACGCAGCTCGCATTGGTGACCGGAGCATCTGGTATATTTATTACTACTGTTATTATTTATCTTGCACTGTGGATAATACTATACATTCTCGTGTCTGGCAGTGAATCCTCGATACCTGGTTGCACCTAAAATGCTGTTCATTGTGATTGGGTCAGTCGTTGTCACCTTTTCCTTTCGGTAACTTACGCACTACTTGGGTAATTATTTTTGTCCACATAAACTTAAATTTTGTTTCTAGCCTCAAGATAAATTATGTTATACGATCACTGCACACTATCTGTTTATATTACTTAAAGTAGGTAATATTGTCAATATTTATTGATTTATTGTTTTGGTTTTTCTTTGCTGACACAGATGATATATTACTATACTCTATGAACAAATGTCTGCGTCCGCGTCTCTGTCAGTGTTGCCATGCAACCATGCATAGACAAACCGTGGTGACGTGGGGGTACATAAAATTATATTTTTATTCTGTTCTATATCCTATACTTATTACACATAATATTTATATTTGTTTATTATTATTATTTTGTATTATAAATTTATATTCGTATTATGACCGTGGCATCACTCTGGGCCCTATCAGAATACCAGCGCTGTGACATATATATATTTTTTTTAAATGTCACAGCACTTTGCTGAGATAGGAGCCTTTTGGCCTTGCACAGGACCATTTTGATTGTTTTTTTTAATGTTTTCTCTTGTTTACTTTTTATATAATTTTGTAATTTCCATTGTATCTTTTTGTTTCTGTTTATCCTGTGTGAGTCAATAAATACTTTTCTTTCTTTCTTTCTTTGCTCTCTCACTCGTAATCATCTGCAGACGTGCGCGGGAGGGACGGATAGAGACGGATGGACGGACGAACGTTAGAGTGTAGGGCCTCTGGCCCGGCTACGGATCAAAATTATAATTACGCGGTTTCGTGTAACACGGAGGAATGAAAAATGGAGTGCTCATGCAAATTTTTGTGAAGTATATTAAAGGTTTGGTGGAAAATATAGAAAGTTATGTAATGTTATAAGAATATGTTTAAGTGAGATGATCGAAATATAAGAATAGAATATAACATTCTTTATTATGTACACCATACAAGTAACATTCCTAAAAGAAAACAATAGCATAGCATTAGCTAAAGACGATCTTTTCAAGACAAGCTTTGGATGGATTACAGGAAGAGGGAGAGACAATTCTGCAGGTAGTCTGTGTATACATGTAGCACATACAAATCTAAATAAATATATACATTGTAGCGAGTAGGTCATAGTCTGAGAAGATCAGCGAACTGGCCGGTTAGACCACAGACCGCCACAGACCTCAAGAAATTAATGTGTCAAAAATGTAACTAATGTCTTTTTACTGTTTTTTCTCTGCTAAAAAAAATAAGTCTGTTGCTTCTCGGTCGTAATTTTATTTCATCGACTGCCTATTGCAAATAGTATAGTAGGCCATATATACAGAGTACTATTTCTACTTCAACATTACTACTACTACTACTACTACAGCCCACAACGTCCACTGCTGGACATAAGCGTCTCCCATGATGGGAGGAATTTGCCGTAATCTCCACGCTTGGCTGGCGGATTGGAGATCGCAGTGATGGAAGACTAACAGAAAACGCTGCTGCCCATTCTCTTGCCTACGGAGGCGCAAGGTGTTTTGCCTCAGACATTAGTCGCCTTATACGACACCCGTGAGTGTAATGGGTTGGTTCTATTCTACTCTGCCGGGTACCACACGGCTAACAACATTATAATTATAATAATCATGTAACAAGAACAGAAATCCATGTGATATTTATGGAGAGAAGTAGTGCTTTTCGACCATATTTTTGAAAGGTGGAGAAGGTTCATCGGAATAACAATAAAAAGTGTTAAAGTAAAATGCAAAATTATTACTCTTTTTTAATTACCTAGTTGTGTTAAAAATTGTTAAATTCCAGAAAAACTACACCCAAACTGCGCTTTAAAATTGGCTTAAATAAATCTGTTACAATATTCGGAAAACACTATTCACTCGCCCATTAGCACTCCGTTTCTTCCTACTCCATGACTTACCTACATCCATACATATATAGACCTTATAAATACAATTTAGCCTGCAGTCACGATACCCGGGAACGCAGTTTGCACCTATCAAGTAAGATGTATTTTGTATATGCCTAGTGGCGGCCCGGGCAAACCTAGACAGGTAAACAGGCAGGTGACATTGAATCCTGTATGCAAAGGAATAGAATTGACATTGCAGTGTTGTTGGTGAACAAGGGTCTAGGTTCGACCTGTCGCTGCATCGATTTATTGAAAGGAGGGCTAGAGGGACGGATAGGGAATAAAGGTATTTTTAGATTTTATTTCTTTTCTTTTTTTTTTCATTAAAAAATCGGCCAATTGCGCGTTGAAATCGCGCGTCCAGGATGCCGTATAAACTTTTAGGTATTTTGTTATTAAAGTACATATTAACGGTTTGAAGTTTTTTCCTTTACATTTGCGGTAAGATATTGTTTCTTGCCAAATTTCATGTTTCTAGGTCAACGAGAAGATTTTATTCCCCTGTGACATCGCAAAATATTCTACATAAACGGTCATATCTTTTGATCGCGTTGACTTACGAGTTTGATTTTTTCATTGCTTTGCTCGCGGGGTAGCGGACCTGAGTATTAGATATTAATTTTAGCTTTATTTGTCTACACGTTCTTTAGAAAAAGGGTTTTAACAGACGGACAACATCGCAGCAAAGTGATCCTAGATAAGGATTCCGTTTTTGCCGTCTGAGGTTCGGAACTCTAAAAAAAAAAATACCAATGGAATTGAGAACCTCCTCCTTTTGGAAGCCGGTTAAAAATAGATTCCTCAAACCCGATAACTCCTATGTTTCGGGATTCTTGATAGTTTTTGAGTTAAAAGGCCTGAAAAACCAGAATAATACTGTGAAATTCCAACCAAACAAATCATCTGACTCATACGCCTTTTAAACACAGTGTGCTCAACTCTATAAATAACTCTAATTCTACCGAATGACATCATCATAATTAAACTAGCCTTTGGTATAATCGGTCATAATATACATTATTATCGGCCCATGAATGCCTTTTTTTTCGGATGGGAAATTATCAAATGACTCCACCCGCTCTGGGCGGAGCAGGAGAGGGTCAGACTTTTACTGACTAAAACACATCCATGTTCCTTCTTCGCCCTTGGTGTTCCAGGGCTGCGGTATCTCTTTCGACCAGTCCCGTAGCCCCAGCAGGCATCGGCCCTTGCGGACCTACCTTTCTGCTGTGAACTTAATTGGAACATCGTCGTAATATTTTCGCAAGTCAACTTAAATTGACGGTATATTCAAATCGCAACTCTCTTCTTTTGGTACGCGACGCTTATCAAACTGATAAACTATTTCTCAGTAGTAGATTGGAGTTGGGAATTGTGCACGGCTGACAGTAATAGGCGCTTTATGGAACTTAAACATAGTAAACTGCTGAAAAAATGTGGGTCTAGTATGATAAACCTTTGCCTAACCGTTCGGGGATTCTCGGCTTGCGTTTGGCCATAACTCGACTAATGTGAAGCGATGATGGGTCTAGCTAGGGCGAACGAACTTTGAATAGACCCAGATTATAATGACAGTATGTTCTTCATCGAACAGCAAGATCAATTAAAAAAAAACAACGAGTTTCATGAGAAGAAGTTGTAGTATTATTGTTGTCCTTCTTTTCAAGGTGTACGAAGCAAGAGGAATATGTAAGGGTCCTATAGCAGCTACGGTGGAGCCCACGGTGGAGGTGTGCCCCGCGTGGGCGGAGCACAACCGTGTCCTCGTAGCGGCGATCGGCGGCTTCCACCTCTTGCGTCCGGCCCTGGTTCAATCCATGGTCTGGAGCGAGACGGAATGGGACGTCGTCACCTCTTTCTGCGTCAGCAGTCAAGCAGTCATTGCTAGCGAAGGAGGTGGCGGAATGTGAGAAGGAGAGAACCTCACGTCCCAGCCGCCGCGGGAGACACACCTGACGCCCTGTGGATGGTGAGCTACGGGGTAGCTCGCCGTCCATTCGTGTTATGACGACAGGCCGTGTCGACGACGCGTTCGTGTTCCACGCGCGCCTCATAGAGATGTCAGCAAAAGGAAGGGGTCTGCAAGGTCCGATGCCTGCCGGGGCTGCGGGACTGTTTGAAAGAGTTACCGCGGCTCTGGAACACAAAGGGCGATGAAGGAACATGATGGGTGGGTTTTATTTAGTAAAAGTCTGACAATCCCTTCCGCCCCGCCCAGAGCGGAAGGGGTCATTGGATGATGATTTTCCCATCCGAAAAACAAAATGGTCCTAGCAGCTGGCTATCTGTTATTGTGTCTGCATACCCACATGGGTAGCGTGGGTTTATGAATATATATAGTATGGCTCGTTGGTCTAGCGGCCGCTACGCATGAGGCCCTGGGTTCAATGCCAAGATCGGGCAAAGTGTTTTCTTAGCTTTTCCTTCAGGAATTTCTCAGCCACGCAGTCTGGATTTGTGCCCGGATGATGGCAATAGCCTCGCCCCCTATTACATCGGACTTAACATTGATGGTGAAATTTAGGTGTAATAATAGGTACACTTCTGCCCAACCCTTCTGGGATTACAGGCGTCATGGTTATGATAGCTGGTCGATGAGAAGCAGAATGAGTGACAACGTTAGCGTTGTCACTCATTCTGCATTCGTAAGGCGTATGGCGAATGTGTTGTGCTAAATAAAATAAATTTAATTTTATTACAATATTTTCTCCTGTTCGCAGAATGGTCGATTCCTACAACAGTGCTTTCGAGCAAATTGTCATTTTTAAACGTCTTATACTTAAAGAACTTCATTAATTATTTATACACCTTTTTACATTGTTTTTCTTTTTTACAACATTTTATATCTCTCGGATTTGTAACCCTAGCGATTATTTCACTGCTATTTGTCCTAGATTTAATCTGTGAACAGCGTTGTGGGCTGCAATATTGTCTATAAGCGTTGTATATGTTTCTTGTCTATGTTTTACATTGCAGTTCTTTGTTGTTCCTTTTGAATAAAAATAAAATAAATTATTTTACTTAGAGATTTAAATAATCGTGTAACACTAACACTATCACTGCTTTAGTTATTTATAATAGGTATCCTCAAAAAAACTTATGTTATACCCTTCACATACACCAACTTGAAATTATACAGTAGCAACATACGTTTACATTCGTAGCAAAGAGCAAAGGTAGTTCGTAGCACGTCTACGAGCTACGGCCTACGGCACCATTTCGTAGCTCCGCCGTAGCTATTGAAAATCGATATCATTCGAGCCAGACAAGGCAGCAGGGCTAAATATAGAATTGATTGTTTATGTTATTAGGTTGAATATAACTATCTGGTTTTATATCCATGGTACCTTCATTTATAAAAGGTTTTGTATTATATTTCCGTACAATCGGGTAATCAAATGGTAAAAGAAGAATAGAGAATAACGGCTTGAAGATGTCATAATGTGTTCTAGAATATAAAGAAAGAATAAGCATTGGTAAAAAAAATGGTTAAACACCATTTATTACAGTCAAAAACACAATAATCTGACAAAGCTTTACAACCGATATCACAAGATGATCATGGAAAACAAAAGTAATGCTTCAGACAGTTCAGCGGTTGAACTTATAAATAAGAAACGACAAACGATAAGTCACATTGTCTTTTGGTAATTTGCGAGTGCAAATGGGCCTCCCCACTATTGTCTATATGACTAAAGTATTTTCTGTCATAAGTTTACATGTTAAACTTTTGGGTACATTGTAATATTGTTAGGCGGCGTAACACATGTCGTATAACAAGCTTGTTATGGAAGTTTCAGTTCAACTCGAATTTGGCAGGTCCAATTTATTTTTGTCTCTTTATTGTTCTTTTTACTAGTGAGAATTTGATTGATGCGCTGCATACAGTATTACATATTTCAGACTAATTCTCCTAAACTTGTCCAAATTTATTTGTGGTCGGCGCAGCATGTCATCTTCTTCCATACTCCTCTGTTACTCGTCATCTCAGTAGTCACCTCTTTTCTAGTCATAGCATCCTTCACACAGTCCATCCATCGCTTGGCCTTCCTCTACTCTAAGGGGCCGCCTCCACGAGCGAGAGAATCGCGGCGATATTATCGTCCTTGCCACGTTTTTCTATACACTCTCTTTTGGACCGTCTCCACGAGCGAGAGAATCGCGGCGATATTATCGTCCTTGCCACGTTTTTCTATACACTCTCTTTTGGACCGTCTCCACGAGCGAAAGAATCGCGGCGATATTATCGTCCTTGCCACGTTTTTCTATACACTCTCTTTTGGGCCGTCTCCACGAGCGAGAGAATCGCGCCGATATTATCGTCCTTGCCACGTTTTTATATGCACTCTCTTTTGGACCGTCTCCACGAGCGAAAGAATCGCGGCGATATTATCGTCCTTGCCACGTTTTTCTATACACTCTCTTTTGGGCCGTCTCCACGAGCGAAAGAATCGCGGCGATGTTTTCGTATAGAATTATGTTGGATCGCCGCGATTCGCTCGCTCGTGGAGGCGGCCCCTTGTAGTCATTTACATTCATACTCAACATTTTCCTCATTCTTCCGCATCACATGTCCACCACGATACCCACACAACTTTTCAGTCACCGGCGCCACTTTCAGACTTCCTTTTGTACTCATTCCTTATTTTATCCATTGGCGGCTACATACGATTGCCTTTCATTAATCCCTTTTGTGGCATACAAGATAGCAGGTCTAACCGTGGTTTTATAAATCTTCCCCTTAAGTTTAACTCCCGCATTCTCCAATGCGGGAGTCTCATATTGTTCCCGTTCCCCGATCTATGTATTTCGCCATCACTTTGCCTATTTCAGACTATCCATTTCAATTGTCAAAATAGTTCCCTTGAAAATTAAAGCATTAATTTGTTTCCTAACTGATTTAAAGACGAAAACTGGCACTCTGCATTTAGAAAGCGTAGTGATCAATGCTCGACAACGCTCAAAAATCATAGTTTTTCATACAAAGGAACGCACAAAAAGCGACACTAACCCTGCATTAAGATATTTTTGACCTCAAAAAAACCGGCCAAGTGCGAGTTGGACTCGCGTACCGAGGGTACAAACTAAAACCTTGTAGGTATTTTGTTATTAAAATACACGGTTACGGTTTTCAGTATTTTTCTTTACATGTGCTGTAAGACCTTGCTTTTTGCCGAATTTCGTGTTTCTATTGGTCAACGGGAACTACCATATAGGTTTCGACCCAAAACCTATAGGGTACTTCCGGTTGACCTAGAATTGTCAATTTTGGTTAAAAGCAAGCTCTTACAGCACAAGTAATTAGTAAAGGGAAAATTACGATAAATAAAAAACGTTGAAAATTAAGGTAAATTTCGGTACTTACAAGTTTTCGCGAAAATCTAAATTTGCCCATATCTTTTTATCGTATTGACTTAGGACCTTGATTTTTATACACCTAATAGGGACTACAGACCTTAGTATCTGGTATAAATTTCAATTTGCTAGGTCCACCTGTTTCTGAGAAAATCGGTGGTGACACACAGACAGACAGACAGGCGGACAAGAGTCACAGCAATCTTATAAGGGTTCCTTTTTTACCTTTTGAGGTACGGAATACTAAAAAGTGTGAAAGATTTTTTATCCCCGCTTTAAAACAAAACGTAGTTGTGTGTAGTGATGAAAAACAAAGAGTGCAAGGCATCCCTGGCAAACAAGCTTGATCAAAAAGCGTCCAGCAACCATCCATAACGTTCTGAATATTGAATCTGTGTGGCAGCGCAAAAGCGGCTTAAACGTACTGTGTAGTTTGATTTTCAAAGAGTATATATGTTACGGCTAATACCCGAAGTGCGGCTACACCTAGTTTTAGCCGGCTAGAACTAGGTGCAGCCAGCCACATGCGGTTAAACCTAGGTGTATCCTCTTAACTCTGATGACAACCGTGAATCTCAAAATATTGGTATTACGTATTACACAGTATGGATGACACTTTACGGTGACTAACAGCCTGGGTACGGCGTAACGTCTTTCACGAAAGCCACATCAAACTCAGTTGTCATCAATTTGATGTCCACATGCTTACATAATCGCAATATTAGAAGAATCGATACGAAAGCGTCTGTCTAAATGAGTTACGGTGACTATCACCCACGATGACAACCAATGACGTTATGTTTGATCGCGACTGGTCATACATAATACGAAACTAACCTTTTGACAGTTAATTGATGGACACTGAGCCCAGTTGCTATCATTTCGAGCTGTCAATAGCCCTGCAGGTTATCCTTATAACATTTAACACTTAATATCAACCATTTGTGTCCCACTGAATGGCAAAGGCCTCCCTTCCCTCCTTCCACTTATCCCTATCCAGTGTTATACGCCAATCCTTGTGAAGGAGCCGACTTCAGTTGAAAGGAGACAGTTTTTTTTAGGCCCTCTTCGATGTTGCGGATATTCATATTACTTACACCAAAAAAAAGTAACCATTTTATTCTAATAATAAACGAAAGATTACATAGAAACGAAACCGGAATCTTAAAATCATAACAAATAAGTTGTATTATGATATTTTTTTGCGAGTCAAATCATTCCTGTTGTGGTCAATGCCATTTGACGGAAAATACTTACGTAAATAGGGGCGTTTTTTCCGTTTACAAAAAAAAAGTACGGTATCCATTGGTACTAAGATCTGCTTTAATTATAATATAATATAAAAAGAAATAATATTAAACTGTGAGCTTTCTAATGCTATTTTAGAGGTTTCCGCTAAAATCTTTTAGATGGTATAGAAAATCATCATGGCACGGAACGTTGTAAATTCGTCTTTTTGGTGGTTGACTGACAACTTCATTTGACATTTGACGTGTTATTGTTTATTGTTAGATTCACGTTTTCATTTTCGATTGTCTTATCATTCCGGTTAGACATGGCTTAGCTAATATTACCACTGTAATCTAGAAATTATAAGGAAGAAATCTATATACGTTTCATTAATATCTGTATGTCTGTAACAATTTTATGTGGGTGGCCTGTTCTCCAAACAAAAAAAATTGTCTCCTTTAACACTTGTGTTAAAATAAAGATTATCTAAAGAAATCAAAAGTCCTAGAGTCTGATTTAATTCTAATGTCATCAATAGCTAGGCTGTAGTCACTACTTATTTTGCACGACTTCCCCGTTTTGATATACATACATTATTTATAGGCATACATACTAGAAAAAATAATGAAACATATTAAAATACGTTTATTTGGCACATGCCATAAGTAGACAATGGTATCGATTCTGTTGTGCTCAAACTAAAGTTAATTCAGGCTATTGCTATATTTTTGTTTCTAATAAAACGAGAAAGAGACGGACGTAATTTAGAGCTTTCAAATTTAGTTGGAACTAATATTTCTGTTCAAATGAAGGGTGCACGTAAAACATGTCAACTAATAACACGGTTAAGCGCAAGGCATAAACTAGTTTGACATCTCTAACTTAGTTCATAGCTATAGCCCTCCTTTGCTCGCACTGCCTTTTAGAAAAAGATAGCAATAGCCTAAATTAAGTTTAGTTTGTGCACAACAGAATCGACACCAATATAAAACTAAGAAAATCACCTAAATCTAAACAAGAAAGACAACATTTAATTGTGTGCCTCACGGCTGCGTCAAATAGGCTCAGTTCAACAAAATATCGCACAACTGGTGCTCGTCGCTGGTCTTCAATATGGTGATTAGGATTACTGATGACTACATTTAGAGCATCGGCTATTTTTACCGATATGGTTTTTAATTACTTCGATATCAGTACGTAATTTATTAATTTCTTCTAATAGTTTTGCATTATCTGGTATTTCCGGTTTGGCTGGTATACTGCTTTCTTTTTTGACAATAACGTTATGCTATTGACTATTGTTAATAGTCAACCGGAGCTTCTGAGGGAGATCGAGAGCTTCTATGGACAGTTGTACACGTCAACCAGTAAACCCGTTGTAAATCTAGCAAACGACCCAAGAGCTAGACTGACCCGACACTATACCGAAGACATTCCGGACGTCAGCCTGTACGAGATTAGTATGGCCCTAAAACAGCTCAAATCAACAAAGTACCGGGTGATGACGGAATTACGGCCGAACTCCTGAAGGCGGGTGGTAAACCGGTACTTAAGACCTTTCAGAAGCTGTTTTATTCCGTCATACACAAGGGGAAAACGCAACAGGCATGGTGCAGGGGTGTGTTGGAACTCTTCTTCAAGAAGGGCGACAATGTCCGGTTGAATAATTATAGGCCAAAGATATTAAATATTTGTGTAGTAATTAAATGACTCATTTAATGTCTTTATTATAGGCCCATCTCATTTCTAAGCCATGTCTACAAGTTGTTTTCAAGAGTCATCACGAATCGTCTCGCGCGCAGGTTTGACGATTTTCAGCCTCCCGAACAAGCCGGTTTCCGAAAAGGCTTTAGCACCGTGGACCACATACATACGCTGCGGCAGGTTATACAGATGACCGAAGAGTATAACCTGCATCTCTGTTTAGTGTTTCTGGACTACGATCCTTCGATTCAATCGATACCTGGGCTGTACTGCAGTCTCTCCAACGGTGCCAAATCGACTACCAGTATATCGAGGATTTGAAGTGTTTGTACAAAAACACCACCGTGTCAGTCCGACTTCAGGACCAAGCCTCGGAGCCTATCCTTCTGCAGCAAGGTGTGGGACAGGGAGACGTCATATCTCCGAAACTGTTAACCGCTGTACTGGAGGATGTCTTCAAGGTTCTGGACTGGAGAGGGATAGGTATCAACGTCAATGGCGAGTACATCACTTTTTTTTACGTATTCAATCGCTCTTGGCGGATTGGAAGAGGGTGTCAGACTTTTACTAATTAAAACCCATCCCTGTTCCTTCTTAAAAAAAAATGAAACTATAAAATACTTAAACAAATACATAGCACCTTCTTTTGAGCATCACGGCAATCGAGTATATCGAGCATCTGCGGCTCACAAAAATCTATCGTTATTATTTGATGAAGATTTATAGCTTTTTGGTGTGCTAGCTGACTTTCGTGGACAAATAACCACGAAAGTTGTGCCACGAAAGTTAATCGTAATTCACAAAAATTTAAAATTTTCAATTTTACGTTTCATTTTTTTATTCCCATAATCTCGAAGATCTTTCTAATTCCTTAATTTAAAATGATTTGGAAAAGTATAAAAAATATCCATCAAAATATACGTTGCATAAAAGTTTCTTGCCCATGGCTCCCAGAAAATTTTCAAAGAATAACTTGCCCCGTATACGTTTATTCGATACGGAATGTTAAAGTACTATAAAACTAATGACAAAAGCGAAAACAAGACATAAATCTGCCAAACAACACAAAAGTTATAACCATTTAAACTTTTGTTTCTATCTCTTTCTAGATAAACGGAATTTAGTATGGATTTTGTACGTCGATGGATTTGTACAGCGAATGACGTCATTCGCTGTAAGTAAGTAAAATTTAAACATGGTGTACATGATACCATTGCATGTAAGATAATAATAATAAACAGAAAAGTTTTAACATGTTTAACCGCATATTGTGGCGTACAAATTGGTAGGAAGAGATGGTGCATAAACCGTGATAACATTCATCAAATCTCTGCTGTATCGGATCTCTCTGTCTAATCAGCAGTTTCAAATGCTTATAACTTAGTATTTTTTATAGATATTAAAAAAAAAAAACAGTTTGCTATTTCTGATGTAAATACGCTTTGTTTAGAGTGATAAAAAAAAACATGCATATACCCTATTAAGTCATCGGGTCGTTAGCACAACACGATTTCATCTTCCATTCTCCCCTGTCAACAACAACAACAACAGCCCATAACGTCCACTGCTGGACATAAGCCTCTCCCATGATGGAAGGAATTTGCCGTAATCTCCACGCTTGGCAGGCGGATTGGAGATCGCAGTGATGAAAGACTAACAGAAAACGCTGCTGCCCATTCTCTGGTCTACGGAGGCGCAAGGTGTTCTGCCTCAGACATTTGTCGCCTTATACGACATCCGTTAGTGTAATGGGTTGGTTCTATTCTACTCTGCCGGATACCACACGGCTACCCTGTCACCCGTTTTGTAATCATTTACAGCTTTTACCCTTATAACATTCCTCACACTATTCATCCATTTTATCCTTGGTCTTCCTCTCCCTCTCCATTCATCAACATTTATGATCATCACTTTTTTAATCACACGCGATTCGCCCCTCTTCATCACATGTCCATACCAAGACAGTCGATTCCCTTTCAACTTTATTTAATTACTTGCTGACCCGCGCAACTTCGTCTGCGTCACACAATATAGCTTATAACATGTCATTTTGTGCATCCAATTATTTTGTGCATTCAATTATGAACAAAAACCTTTTAAAATCAATATTGATTACCTCCCATAACATACGGCGTGATAATATGTAGCCTAAAGCCTTCCTTGGAAAGAACATGTTTGCTGAATTTCAATTCAATCTATCCAGTAGTTTTGGCGTGAAGCCGTACAGAGAAAAACAGACAAAAATTCTAAAAAGTCACTTTTAGTCATCAGTTAGTTTTTCTAACAAAAGCCACTTATTTTTTCTCGAAAATTCTCAATGTACAGTTTTTCTTTCGTTACTGTTTCATTATTATGTTTAGATTTACTTAATGAACAATGTACACAAACAATTTTATACGCTAAGCTTAAAAATTAGTGAGTATATGACCCTGTAAGGGCTCAGCAAGATAACTTAAAACTAATATTTTCTGTAACTGTGGCTGTAAAAATTATGTAAGAATTAAAATAAATACCTGTTGGCTCGGAACCGGAATAATATACCAAATTATATTTACCATCACAAGGGTAATTTTGAGGAGCTTGTGGCTAAATAATAACAGCCGCTCGGGTCAATCCTTAGGTTAAGCCGTGCTTGCCTAGGTTGGTCTGAATGACCACCCATTACATACCGAGTTTCCTCCGTGCCTCGGAAAGCACGTTAAGCCGTTGGTCCCGGCTGTCATTTGTAGATCTTTGACAGTCGTTAGGTAGTCAGAGGCCCAAAAAAGTCTGACAACCAGTCTTACCAAGGGGTATCGTATTACCCGGTACTAACTGGGTTGTGGAGGTCAGATAGGCAGTCGCTCCATGTAAAATACAGGTATTCAGCTGCATCCGGTTAGACTGGAAGCCGACCCCAACATAGTTGGGAAAAGGCTAGGCAGATGATGATCACAAGGGTAATTTTCCATAGCTCTTGACAAAAGAATCCGTGTGTAGTGCACAAGAAATACATAAATACTGTTTCGGATACGCATCTAAGTAGTAATTAAGGAAAATAAATCATCTTCCTCCTCTTTGATTCACACTGAACGGACCTACCTACGTAATATAATAACAAATATTTATTTCTTGGGAAAATACAATACGAATCTTAAAAATACGTAATGAAGTTTGACGTCTGTTAGAAGGATAAACCTGTATCACAAACATGTATCAGCATGAGTTCATTGAGTTCGATTTGGGCAACAGATGCAAAATTGTGAAATAAGTAGTTATATAATTTACTAAAAACGTAAAATAAACCAAAAAAAAGAAGACGGATGTACTATCGAGGACACTCCCGCCTATAGAAACGCTCTCTAACCCCACCCCGTTGACTTTGTATGGAAATAATGAATGAAAAGATACCTATCGGCCGAGCGCACTGACGACGCACGCCAAACGAGAGTTATTGTGATTTTGCACGTCAAAGTTGACGCTTTCCTAATAGGCCTAAACTTTAAGGGGGCGTGGCTCGGTACCTCCGCATGATTTAAGCGAAAAATAATTTAACTGATCAGGCGGAAAAGACCACGACTGTACGTGGTTGACTTTATTCTTCGGTTGCCTCGGGTGCTTCGGTTAGCCATTACACTAACG
Source organism: Xestia xanthographa (assembly GCA_905147715.2). Classification (NCBI taxonomy): domain Eukaryota; kingdom Metazoa; phylum Arthropoda; class Insecta; order Lepidoptera; family Noctuidae; genus Xestia; species Xestia xanthographa. The sequence goes on along the minus strand of LR990644.1, from coordinate 27,075,970 downwards.
GGTGTCGTATAAGGCGACTAATGTCTGAGGCAGAACACCTTGCGCCTCCGTAGACCTGAGAATGGGCAGCAGCGTTTTCTGTTAGTCTTTCATCACTGCGATCTCCAATCCGCCTGCCAAGCGTGGAGATTACGGCAAATTCCTCTCATCATGGGAGAGGCTTATGTCCAGCAGTGGACGTTATGGGCTGTCGTTGTTGTTGTTGTTTATTCTTCAATAAGTTGTTGTATGAAGGAACGATCCCACAAGAATGGTGCAATAGTTCGCTAGTGCCCATCTTGAAGAATAAAGGTGATAGGCAGGACTGCAACAACTCTCGGGTTATAAAACTCATGTCACATAGTATGGAAATATGGGAGAAAGTGATAGAATAAAGAATAAGAAACGAGAGTAAGATCACCCAAAACCAGTTTATGCCAGG